>CM067382.1:36026625-37226625 GCA_034510155.1 Eucriotettix oculatus
CATAATTTTGATATTTGAATATTTAATTGTTTGGGGATAAACGTCAGTATTTATTTTAACGCTATATTTTCTCCCTCTTTTCAATGATTACTATTTTTTTTGCTCTTATCTTGTGGCACGTATTCAAAAATCAGTCATAAAAATTAATTCACAATTTTGTATACATTTCAATTCGACTATTATTTCAGTAAAAGTGACAGTATTTGCGAATTTATTTGAAAATATAAATATATCTTGAGAGCAAGTGTTCTTGTAACGTATGCTCGGCACTCCATGGAGCAGATTTTGAATCATTATTTCCTGAGCGTGTAACATTTGCCTGACAATTAGGTGGTGCGTATTACCTGGTTGACGTCCCCTTCCCCATGCTTCAGGTAAGATTTTGCACAGATGGTTGGTACCTCCTCCCTTCGCAAAGTATATGAGGGAGAGTACACAACGGTTGCAACATACACACCTTGTACTCGCAACGGGAAACAAAATAAAATTATATAATTTTTAAAATTAGTTTTGTCAATTTCTTAATTACAGACGCACGGCTATTTTTAAATATCGATTCGTATATCGGTTTATTGTAATATACGTAAATAACATGTGACAAGCTACACCTGACTAATATTCGTAAAAATTTCCGGCAGTAACTATTTTTCACTGCTTAATATCGACTTAATTAGATACTAAATGGCAGTTGAATGTAAAATAGCATGAGCTGAAAATCTTATATACATTCTGTTATTCCAGAAGATTTTAAAGTGAAGCTTCTTATACCTCAGTAGGTTAAATTGGCGAGTTGATAAATACAAATGCCTAACTCAATTTGGAATATTCTTAAGAAACTGTGAAATGTAGTGTCGAAGAAGGTGAAATAAATAAACCTTTTTTTGGGAAGGGGGGGGGATGAAAGGTTAATTACATGAGGCTAAACAGATAATAGTGTACACCTCCCCTTTAATAGCATAGGAGCGGAATTTTAGAGAAGAAGAATCAACCGAAGAAGAACTGTTAGCTACATGACTGAAAGGAAAATAAAATGCTTAAATTTAAAGTCTGCTGTACATAATAAAAGAATTTATGACCATTTGCAGACTTTAATTTTTTAAATACAAGATATTAATCTCCTGTTTTTTAGATATCGATAGAACATTTTATTTTTATTTTTTAACTTTAATTAATAGCAAAGTTTCTACATATCTTCATGCCTTCTTCAGATTTTCTTCGTATATATCTTGCTTGCTATTGTTTGATCTCATATGTGATTCTAACGTTGTACTTTGATACTGATTTGGTAAGTTTGATTCAATTTCCGTATAAATTTTTAAGTTTTGTTTAACTTAACCTTTCTTGGTCTTTAATTTTTTGTAAATATCTCTTCTATTGTAAGAAAACCGGAAGAAGTCATGAAAATAAGCCAAACGTTGTTATTAACTATATTTAAAAAATAAATTCTGTAAAAGTTCACAAATTGTTTTATGAAAGCAATAGACTTTAATTCTGAAATCCTAAGGACATGTAAATTAAAAATAATCAGATAAGGCCAATTTAAGACCAGTTTATAAAAGTGTTTCTTTTTTATTTACTCCTGATATAACAGTGACGAAATATAATTTACTATCACCTCAAGGTGTGAGCTACTTCATTTTGTTTGGGTCATATTAGTGAACAACAGATAAATTTGGTTGTTTAACCGAAACTTCATAAACTATTTATTTCGGCGATGATTGTGTGAAGATCTGATTTCATATTTGCATTTTAATTGTCCGTACATCATTATATAAAAATAAATGAGAATTACTGAATAGAACCTGGAAGAAAGAGGAATCTACATATCTACCATTTGTAAGAAAAAATTGAGTTTTATTGCAGAAAACTTAAGATATTAAGCGGAAAGGAAAATTTTCAGAAGAAATCTTTTGACCTTACGTAATAATATTTATAATATAATACTAATAATAAGTTTAACTAAGGCCAAAAACTGACAAAAATAGTGAAACATGACAAACTATAATTTAAAATGATTTTAAATTTAAACTATAATTTAAAAATATTTTAAATTTAAACTATAATTTAAAACGATTTTAAATTTAAACTATAATTTAAAATGATTTTAAATTTAAACTATAAGTAAAATGATTTTAAATTTAAACTATAATTTAAAATGATTTTAAATTTAAATTATAATTTAAAAAGATTTTAAATTTAAACTATAATTTAAAATGGCTTTAAATTTAAACTATAATTTAAAATGATTTTAAATTTAAAATATAATTTAAAACGATTTTAAATTTAAACTATAAGTAAAATGATTTTAAATTTAAACTATAATTTAAAAAGATTTTAAATTTAAACTATAATTTAAAATGATTTTAAATTTAAACTATAATTAAAATGATTTTAAATTTAAACTATAATTTAAAATGATTTTAAATTTAAACTATAATTTAAAATGATTATTTAAAATTTTAAACATATAAATTTAAAAATGATTTTAAATTTAAACTATAATTAAAAGATTTAAATTTAAACTATAATTTAAAATGATTTTAAATTTAAACTATAATTTAAAATGATTTTAAATTTAAACTATAATTAAAATGATTTTAAATTTAAACTATAATTTAAAATGACTTTAAATTTAAACTATAATTTAAAATGATTTTAAATTATAGGTAGTTATGTTTCACTAATTTTTGTCTGATTTTGGCCTTATTCAAAGTTTAATATTTATAATAATATAATAAAGCCTATTTAGCAGGGCTTCCAGTTATTAATATATTGACTTGGCAGACAGTTGAAAACCACAAGGTGATTGGTAAATTTAAAAACAATAAGCAGGAGTCGTACTAACCTGTAAGGATCGTCGCGCAGGGTCTCTGCGCAGTGCCCGCAGGAACGCGGGCTCGAAGCGCTCGTCCATGGCTCCGCCCCTCATGGCAGCGCGCCATGGCGGGCCGCAGCCGCTTCCAGGGGGAACATGTGCCTCGGACACAGGCTCACTGCACTCTGCCGACCGCACACGCTACCTGGAGGGGCCGCCCATTGTCTGCAACACGAGGGTCCCCCACCATGCATCACAAACACGTATATACTACTAGTACAGCAATTACAAACATGTGCTCTAATTTTCTTATCACCTTACAGAAGGCAGCTGATCACAAAATTGGTATTTATCAGAAGGTAAATTATCAAGTGCATAATACGAAAGAAATGTCGACCAATTGGTAGATGAAACATTGTGCGTTTCAGATGCGTATTATATGTTGTCTATTTAAATTCAAACCAATTTATTTCATACTTTAAAAAATTATAGAACATACGTAACTTATTGTATCATATTTGAATGAAATTAGAGAATTATATCTCATGAAAAAAATTCTGATCCAACGTTCGGACCTCATCAGGCATTTGGTGAATATTAGTCAGTAAAATATGGGCAGGGTCGGTTATTGTAACCAGTCAGTGTGGGTATGGACGACGACCCTTCTTATTGTGTGCGGCAAAAACAGGTCAAACGTTTTGATTTTTGAGGGCCATTGACCTGGAAGCGGTCCACGGCCACTAAAGCAGCGGTCAGTGTGGTCCGTAAAATTTTATTTGGACACCCTTTGGAAGAATTTTATGGAAGGACTTAAATCAGGCTTATTTTATATATTTTTTAAAATTTTAATTAAAACTTGGAAACGAACACACAAAAAAACGCTCAAACGTGCTGTTTACTGATGTTGCCAATTATGAAAATTATAAGCTAAATCCTAACCCATCCTAATAATTAAAATAAATGAAAATGTTGTTGCATCAAATTGAAATATTCACTCTATAAAACGGTCAAAAAGTCAGTTTTGAATCAATTATTTACAGAGGTTCGCCTTTCCTACCCAAGTTGCAATAATAACTTAAAAATAGTTTCACACATTTAGGTGGCCAATTTTTATAAACAAAGGTTGCACAAAATTAAATCTCCCGTCAGGCATACCGTTTCCAAAATTATATCGTTCTTCCGTTAATAAATAATATTTATTTTAAATTAATTGAATTATTTAAATAATAAAACTTGGATATAATCTATAAAGCAACCAATTAGTTAATTTTTTAATAAAAAAACGAAAAATATAGTATCAATATTTTGGATGGACATAATGTAGTAGGAAATAAAATTTTCTTTAGAGACTGCAATGTCTTTTTACGCTGGACAAATAAAGAGAGGACTGAAACGTTGCTTCTATTTGCGTCGTTTAAGTACCTGTTCTTACTCTGTAGGTCACTTGCAGTCTTACAGTTCTATAATCTCAGGCGTCTGTCGCCATTACAATTTGAATTGCCATAATACATATCGCCCGACGTACCCTCGGTATTATATCCAGAAAATCAGCCAATTACCACGTTAGGCATACGTTATTATGCCTCGATAGGTTCTCACCTCAAAACTTCCACCCCTCGTATGCCTGGGACAAGTCTGCTCGAAATAAAAGTGCCTGGTCTAACAAAAAGAAGTTGAAGTCGCTATTGAAGTTGGTCTCCTTACAACGTCACCTCGGTACCTTTACCATTGTTTCCTCCCCTCAGGGAACGTCTGGTTTTAGAGTACACAGGTTTTTTCCTCTGTTTTGGGAATGTCAAGCTAAAAGAAGCTTAATCGACTTCGATCTCCTTTGCCGACCCGTGAGATATTCCTATAAACGTCATGTGAGAATGGTTGTTCTACAATGGATCGAATTGGATAGGTAAAAATATTTTCCGGTATTTCATTGACAATAAATTAAGAAAGAGTGAAACAAGGCGACTATCCCTGTGGTTCCAATATTACTATTCTTAAAGATAAAACATTTAAGAATCAGAGCTGGACAAAAGAAAAATAAAACTTGTATCCAAGATTATTAAATTTACTCATAAAATCCTATAGTCATGTATTTTACGATTCACATATTATCAATATTATTTTAAATTCAAAATGGTTTATTCTAACTTTTTCTTATAAATATATATTTATATAGTCAATTATATATATTCTGCTTTTTTAATTTAATGTTCATATATTTCACGTACTTCTTAACAAAATTCCTGATAATATTACACAATTAATAAAACATTAAATAAAAAAATACGGCCAAATAATTCAGAAAATACACTTAATTTATATAAATACAAAGTTTCATCCAACTTTTGCGGACTTCTACGGGTAACTATACACAAAAAAATTATAAAATCAATATTAATTTTTAATACACAAAAATTTGGTTAAAATATAAAGTGTGAAGCACTCAGTGTTCTACATCATTTCGGCGTAACCAAATTACTCACAATGTAATTAGTTCATCTATTTAACAATGCCTATTAATTATTTTGCTCCATTGAAAATAATAATTTATATTTTAACAAATTCTTTAGCATTCAAAATTAATATTGATTGTATATTTTGTTTTAAACGTAATGTCAAAAAATTATGTTTAAATTAATAAAACGCACCAGCTGCAGTCAATGCAGATTAAAAAATTGTTACCCAGTAACTCCTACACTGTAAGGTAGTTTTTAGAAAAATAAATGCATTCATGTATAAACTTTGACTTTTAGTTAACGTATTCAATATTATTTATTACTGGAATATTTGAGAACTGAAATAATAATTATGACTTTAATCAGTCTCAATAATTTCACAACTTTATTTATAAATATTTATTTTTAGATGAGAATGGATAAATGTCAACCGGTCATTTTTTCATGGCCTTTGGCTGAGCTTTAATTGAAATATTTAATTATTAATTTTGTTAGTGTTTTTACAAAGGTGGCCTCATCCAAAGAAATGCCTTAATATTATTCTATAAAGATTTTGTCAAGTATTCAATTACAAAATCTATTTTTGTCTTCAATAAAACTAATTTTAGTATAAAATAATTTTCATTAAAAATTAAATTAAACCAAAATGGCTTCTTTTTCAATTTAAATACATTCAATTAGTCACTAATATTAGTTTTCGTAAATATTTCTCAAGTTGAGCATCGAGTTCATCGCAGTGCACCGTTTCCAATGGGGAAATAGATCCATAATATGTTACCTTTACATTAAATTTGTGTAAATAAAATTGTTAATTATTCTAGATTTATTGCTATTGATGAGGATCTACGTAAAATGTCAAACTACGCTCCGGATTAGAATGTATCTGCCACCGGGCATCTGCCCATTAGTAGATTAAATACATACATACAGATCAGAACGAGAAAGACCCGAAAACTGACTGGGACAATTTCTATGACGATGGTTGGATCTCGTATTTGTAAACAGTTTAGTGGAACGTCTTGATGATGATGGCTAGAACATTTGAGGCAGTAGGGCACGGGTGCGGAACCAAGGGCCATAGATAGAGAAAGCGTGAGATTACCGCCGATTGGGCGCATTCCGTCACGACCGGAGCATTGTTACCAGGGCCTTGGCTTCCAATCCATTGTGTTGACTGCGTACCTGTCCGATGATGAGTCTGTCTCCTTGTCACCTTAGGTATTTATGATGATAACGGCACACAAACCAGTGCTCCTCTGAGGCATTTACTCGATGGATAGTCATACAAAACAATCAGGTCCGTATGTGACTCAGACGTGTTCCTACAACCAAAAAGGATTCAGAGATAACGCTGGGCATGTTCCACAACCTGTATTGGAATAATAGAGTAAAGTAGATGTAAGATGGGACGATTTCTACGTTCCAGATACACGGAAATCCGCAACCAACAGGATTCATCTCAGCATTAGGTAGACTGGAGAATGTCTACGACTGGCATAGCCAGGGAATGAAAAGACGAGTTATAACAGGCGGTTCAAAGAATGGATACACAGACATTTAATAACCCCTTTGAATCCAGCTTTCGTTATTCTGGCATATACGTGCTCCAAATTATCTAAAATCATACAATCATTTTAAAAACTTCATAACTAATGGAGATTTTCATACAGTTAAAGAATTCCTGGAAAGGGCTAATATACCAATAGCTTACCGGAATTATATAATAGTTTAAATATGTACCCTATAATCCTGTTTCTCTATTGCAGATCTTAAAATGTAAGTTGCGCCCTCTTGGAGGGTCGCAAACTCACTGAATGGGGTCGCAAAAATAAGTAATTATAAATAATTTTTTATAAGTATAATATGAGGCTGAATGTCGTAAAATTCCTGTATTGAATGACACTGTATACAAAATAATCTATATATACTGTACATAAAATCAAATGTATGTCTGTTTGGTTGTCCGTTATGCATTACTGCACCTTTCATGGGATCTCCATGGAACTTTGTTGAGCACATTCCCGCGAAGGTTTCTGGCACAGTACATTAGCCTACGGTAGTAGGTTCTATATATATACATATCATTAATAATGAGAGAGAGAGAGAAAGTAGGTGACTTACCTGAGGTTCATAGATGGTAGACACCTTGTGAGGTTTAGAGTTCTTGAATTTTCACAAAGTTGGGAAGACATTTCCAGAGATCAGCTATCTTTTTATATATTCACCGAATTCAACTTTATAAAAATTCTGCACCTGAGGTTTCGTTTTTTTTGTACAATTGACTGTATCTGTGTATTTTTCTGTATGTATGTGTTCATTTAAGATATAAGTACGTTTATTGACACGGTTATGACGGCAGGTACGTAAATTGAAAAGGTAAATTTACAAAAATGTGACAAAAGATTACTGTCAAATAAAATACTGTGTAATATGGTTAATATTAACTTTAAAAGATGAAGTTTTTATATTTTTAACGCAACAAAAATCCAATCTGGCTTAATTTTTGCCTACGGATTAACCTCTGTTTCAAATATTTTTGAAGAACTTAATGAATTCAATTTATGAATTTAGGGAACCAGCGTTAATATATTTATGTTGATGGGTAAAATTGAGACCTTCATTAAAAATATATTTATGGAACAGCAGAGTGGAAAGTGGATCGCTTGAAATTTCTTCAGTAACAAACGAATATATAAAAACATATTATATACTTTTGTGAATATGCTTTTCACACATTAACATACATAAAGTCATAATATCGTTCAACTTGAATAAATGTTGATTAAAATTTTACAAATCTAAAAATGCTCATCCGTCACAATAATACTGATATTAACAATATTTGGAGGTTTTTATGAATTCGTTCAACAAATGAAATAATTTTTACGAAAATTAATTTCTTCTAGTTAAAATATACTTGACAAATAATGGGTTAATATAGATTTTGTAGATTCTACAATATATTAATTATTATACTTATTTTATTGTATATATTTATTTACTTTCGGGGTCGTTTAGTATTTGGCCGTTAACTTTTTCCCCTGAAGGCAACTCGCACCAACTGATGAGATAAATACTTCTACAATTGTACCGTTTCTGTTCTATACGCGCGTTGAAATCTCCGTAAGGTATACGCCACAATTGATGGGTAAATTGAAAGTGGTCGGGCAAGAGAAAATATTTGACGGGTTCATAAACAACGAAATAATATTTTCTGTTTTTCAGAACTCATATTGTTCGAAAACACGTTACCATAATTGGTAAGGAAGTAATGCGCAACAAATTAAGTTCTTTTTAACAGTATTTACGTTACATTGTTTCTACCAAAACACGCTTTACAAGGGTTCTGGTCTCTTATTTTCTTCTACATCTCTTTGTTCATGTGACTTCCCTTGTCCAGCCGTCACGCTAGTTGCATTTGTTTTCTTATTTGCTTTCAGAATTCATGAAGGAAAAAACCCTTACAACTGTTTACCTAGAAACTTTCAAGTCAGCAACTAGAGAAAGCATGAGATTTCGAATGGCAACACACCATATTTTTATTCTTCAGAAGAGCCCAGGACCTGAGTATGGTTTTTTAAAATGTTTCTCTAATTGCACTTTTCCTCATTCCAGAAATCCTTGAGCTGAAGCCAGTTAGCTGTAAGAGCAAGTCTTCGGACGAGTTTTAAGACTCACTACGCACAAGCAAGAAATGTACTGGATTCCATCACAACTAGAACCGTGGATTGGCCTAATTAAATAAATGTGAGCCCAAACGTTAAAGACGGACATGTGGTTGTTTCGAAAACATATTATTCCAAAATACTTAATAATTAATTGAGCAGATGTTTCAATATACAATCTCCTGAGCTTTGTAGACTGCATCATACAGTTGTATTTTTTCATAATGTGATTCGATTTTTTTACTGTGAATTTCACTAGGGGGTCAACATTTGATGCCGAAGAAGGCGCCCTTTCAGAGAAGCTGGCGGAGAGACGACGTCACACTACAAGGAAGATACGCCGTCATGTTTCCAATCCTTGACGTCAAGGAAGGGTATCATCCACGGCTTTTATCCTGAGATTAGTAATATATCAGATTGCTTCGCTTAACATCAAAATTAGTAAATATTTCCTTCATTAAAGTTTTTCCCAGCGAAATTCTTTTGTAAATAAATTTCCCATTCTATTTTAACTTAATACCACACCACGTCCTTCAATGTTATTAAACAGGAAAATGTTCACTATATTATTAGCCAATAAATTTTTTTCCTTTGGATTCCTTCGTATGCCGTAACAGAATTTCCTACATTGGTCACATATTTCAACTCAAGTCTTCCGGGAGTACATAAATTAAGATACTTTTTTTTATTATGCAAAGTTACATCAAGCCGAGATAAAATAATGCGTTTGTAAGATTATTTCAACAATGCTATTGTCCGTAGGGGAAAAACGAGAGTAAAATCAACGGAACTGTATAATGTACGGCGGTCTTAGATATTATGGCTGCTCCCTGTTACGATTTAACGTCCCTTTTATGAGTGTACCGCATTGCAGAGGCATGAAAGTCGGGACCTGGAAGTCTGCGTGTATGTTAACATGTCCTGACTTATTTACCATCTAGTTACGATGATATGTTGACAGTCATGCTGCCGTAACCTAATATTTTCAATAACCGTTCATTCGAACCGTTTCAAATGTTGAAATTATAATATTATATTACTATCATTAATTGGTCATTTTTCACTGTAACTTAAGCTAAGATTCAGGAACTTTTCGGGTCACTAAAACGTTTGCTACAATGCTCTTTTCATTTTCTGGAACTGTGAAGAGTTATTGTTCTTAGGAAGGAAATTTCCCTATTATTTCCATGTATAACTAACCCGCTAACGTCTCCGCTGTGCATTTCATAATATATATAATCACTTTTAGAATCACATTAATTTATTATTATGTTTAAGCGACAAGGTGTTAAAGCGTTATATATAATAAATTATAAAACTGCTTTGGTATAAATATATGAAATAATAAAATATACACAAAAATTTTGAAATAGTCATTTATGATTAGGTATCGTATAAATATCAGTTTTAACTTTAATTTTGGCATTTTTTTAAATCACAGACTGACACTTCAATTTTATTTATTGATTTAGGTAAGAATCAGCCTATTCTACTGAATATTTACTATTTTTTTACATTATTTAATCTCGCAACTAATTTTTAGAAATGAGTAAAAACTATGTTCTTTCTTTTCTCCACCTTATAAATGTTTCTTTTTCTTCATTTTAATTTATCCTTTTACTTTAGACATGGTTATTTAAATTTGTTCTTGGAGACAGCAATTCATAAATATAAGCCGCGTAGTAGGCAAAATAAAAATACTTTTAGTAGATCGGACTCTCATTGGAAGCCTATTACATTGAAGTGGAAAAAGTTAAGGAGTAACATGTAGCCTTTGTGAATTGGGATAGAATTATGCTTATAACAGGTTTTTGGTTGTCGATTTGAAAGTGTAAAGGATTCGTTTGACGTGACGGGGATCTTTCGAGTGGCGCTAAAAGAAAATTGGTGTTAAAAATTATTCTGTAAATTATCGGAAATAGTGATCGTTAGATTTGGTTTCTAAACTATTTTTAGTGAAAGTTGTCTTTTGGTATCTATTGATCGATATTTTGAATTGCTCGCATTTATAAACGTTTTTCACACTCCATCGTCACAGACGGTGCAACCTATGTGGCATTGACGTAATCTATGCCTCTGCTTAACTGATATGTCCAGGTGGCAAAAGCCCATGAAGTTCACTTACGAAGTCCAGATGAGGTTAAACGATCTGAGGCAAGCCTTCCAGCCATTGTTCGCGGCGTTCCGGTTCCAGCCAATTGCGTGGTGTACATGGCTGCATTGTGCTCATGTAGGCCAGAGCAATTGTTTCTGCGGCAACGTAAATCAATTATCTTACAAGAAAATCCCGCAGACAACGAGAAACGCATTCAGCGAGGCGGAGATCCTGAACTTGCATCTCAACAACTTGAAAGTCAGTGTGAAAGTTGCGAATATTAATACGTGGATACAGGGAGTATCCATTTGGTTTCACAAGGCGGCCATCGTTGCATATGGAAGATAAATGACTGAGAACATTAGGATTTGGCAGACGTGAACCATAATAAACAACAGTCATTTAAATCCGACAACTGAAAGTATTATGCCAGAAAGTGAATGGCTACGAATATATTTACTTAAAGAAGTGGACCAATGCGACAATTCTTTACCAAACCTAAGGACATGTGAAAGGTACGTCATCAATTTCAATAGAGGCCTGTTGTAATGTCCTCTCCGTTTTATAAGAATTTAAGCTAAGCAGAGAGAAGACCTGAAAGCGATCGTAAATTACGTGGGTGTGTCCACAACAATCGACAAAGGATCGATCCTTCTCGTTCTTCCGCTTTGCGTGACGCGAGGCCGTGTCGTTTCTGATGGCGATAGGCCAGGGAGCAATACAATACCCTCTTTACTGAATTACGGAGGCAGATAGTATAAAAAAATCTCTTCCTCCGCCGTTAGATAAGAGCGCATTGCCTTCTCGTCGCTGAAACGGCTTATCATTGTAGAAGAGTCAATATTGGACCACAGTGTGTTCGGAATCTCCGACCCGATATACGGAGTACGTTACTGTGTCAAATATATTGTCAGCAATGAATTGTCTTGATGTCATATATTTCCTAAGATCACTACACAAATTTTATTTAATTATACCAGGTGTACAATTTTAAAATATCGTTTCTCTTTAAAGCGATGGCAATATTGGATGCGGATGACACACAAACACAAAAAATGACAACAGAGCAATTAATTGTCACTCAGCAAGCCGTTTCCGATCGACTGAAACCACGGGAAACATATAAAAGGTTGGAAATTGGGCTCCACTAAAACTGATCGAACGACAACTGGAAAAGCGAAAAACTGAATGCAAAATGTTGCTTCAACGCCACGAAAGAAAGGGACTTTTGTATCGGATTGTAATAGGCAACGAAAAATTGATTTATTTTAATAATCCCAAAAGCAGAAAATCATGGGTAACGCCAGGGAAACATTAAAATGGAGTATAAGACGAGATCGCTTCGAACAACTCACGGTACCCAGCTAGTACAATATAAAATATGCGATTTAATAAATTTTGACGTGTCAAAATTGTCTGTTTGGACTCACTTGAATCACCATTCAGTGCAATATTTAGACGATACGTGGGAGTATGTCACCGAATGAGTTGGGGACGTTGAATTTGTTAACTTTATGAACTCCGAAGTTCGACAAATGGCCTGTGTGAGCCGGATAATCTTGAATCATGTACATTACTCGAAAAAATTAGAAATTTATACATTAAGCGACATATATAAAAATATTTTAGATCTAAAAAGTAAAGATGGCTTATGCTTAAAGCTTCGCTCCAAATTCTTAAGATTTTATAATCAAAATTAAAATATAATTTTGGTTTTATTAAATTTTGCGACTGATTTAAAACCAGGTGTTTTTCAACGTTAAACATCAATATATGCAAATGTGAGACGGTAAGAAAATTTTTAAAGTCATCATGCATAATGCAGGGAAATCGGACATATTTAATTACACGCATTATGGCATTATTGCATAAACTGAGGTAAACTCACATTTGATGAATGATATTATTGAAAAATACAAACAAATGGGTAACTAATACGTAAATTTGCATATTTCTGTTTTATTCGAAACTGTTTTAATGATGCCAAATATTTCAGGAAAGTACGGCATTCTTTAAAATCCAAATTTCCCCAATTATATCTTGGAATACAAAATTTCCAAAATATGGAAGGCTGATAAAAATCCATAGGTAAGATATTTTAATTATTATAACTCAATACTGAATTGTCGGCTTCATAAGTAAAAATTGTCGAAGCTCTTCTGTTATGTGGGTGTTTTAATTGTGTGGATTTTTAAATTGTTTATTGATATAAAATACATATATCACAATATACAAAAATTATTAAATTTGATTTTGAAAATAATGGCTTTATGTAAATATTTTATGGCCTGGACTTAAATTCACAAGTAATTAATTCGAAAATTGTGATTGGTAATCAAGTAACAAATACTGTCTCAATTACGTTTCTTTCTCAAAGCAAATAAATGTGATGTCAGTAGGGCAGAAAAGTGAATGAAAATGAATCGCGAAGAGTAGATTTATTTAAAGGTCTTGGCAGAGCAGACTCGATGTTATTTGAGAAAGAATCGATGGAATCATAAAAAATCCAACGAGAGCATTTGAGTCATAGACAGAGAGAGGGAGAGAGGGGGGATGGGGGTGGGGGAAACGGACGTCCTTGCATATTTCAAGGATCCTCCCGACAATTCGTTTCCTTGGTGAATAAATTACAAGTTTTATTGCTTTCGTAGGAGAAGAATATCTGTATTGGGAATTGTAGTAGATGCCTCTCTACTTGATGAATAAGACTTTCCAGTGAGTTCATTTAATTAAAAGATCGAAACGAAAAAGTCCACAGTTAATTTGCAAGCTTTTAGATTCCAGAATCGAGTTACCAGTTACTGGATTCAACATGTAGAGTCCATTAAGGTATTAGCTAAGGCAGCTGTCCGCTATAGGCTCCGACATTCTGCAGTGAATGGTCGCAATGTGTATTTCCTGGGATCTGCGACGTATAACATTACGTCTCATTATCGAATGAAATTAAATTTAAGTCCATATGATTAATATAAAATTTATGTATCGTAAAATAAGTACGCATCGGGTAAGAAGAAATATCTTGGTAAAGGTTTTAAATTTAGTGCTAGAGAAGGATGAAAACAATAAAGGGAACAGAAAGGATAACTAATGATAATCAGATGAAAAGAGAGGCAAATTTATCGATCTTTGGAGGAAAGCAGGTCACTTGGTCGGATACTTCATGAGCATTAGCTTGCTACATGACGTCAATGAAGAAATTGCACAGTAGAAGGAAAGTCAGGCTTCACCAAATTCACAATTTGAAGGAATCAAGACATTATTAGATACTGAAAGATAAAGATGATGATAGGACAAAATGGAAAACGAAATTTTCTGATAACCTTATTTTACCTATTATAAAAAATACCATTTAATAATAACAACTTGTTATTGCGTATTAAAACGATTAATGCGTATTTAAAAATTAGGTACAACAATGTAAAAATAGGAAAAATACTCATATTTAAAATCTTTGATTATTAAATCTGTATAAACAGTCTATTTTAAATATAAAAGTGCAAAATTTTCATAGGAAATCATTAAAAGTATTTACATCGGAATATGGACTACAGATAAGACAAAATAAATTTTGATTACAGAAACTTGGTTGCATACTTGCCACTCAAACTTTTGCCAACGTCTCCACACGAAAATACACATCGGGAGAAAAATTTTATTGAACTAAAATATAAAATTAAATTTATTCTTATTTTCTTGTTAAATAAACTACTAAAATATTTTTAAAAATTAGCCAAATCATAAAAAACTACAAATCAAAGAAAAAACATTAAATTAGGAATGAATAGTTTCTAAGTATCAAAAAAATTCTTCCCATTCATTTGTACTTCTACAATTCAACCCTTTTTTAGTTGGTCATAAAATGTAAGTTTAGGTGTTTTTGGTTCCAGATTGTCGTACTCAATCATCTATATTAGCCGACATTTGCATAAATGAACCATATAACCAGACACTATTTCAATTCCGTCTGTGATTAAGTACTGTAATGTTCAATACTTCACATGTTGTTACTTTCAGGAAGATTTCCGAATAATTCCCATAATTGCCTACTGCCAACATCATCATAATACAGCAGTATTCTGCTGGCTAATCTCTTTGACGAATGTTCTGTGCTAGAGGATTCATGAGGCTATAAAATGGCACTGGCGTTTATTGTGATGACATCGCAATGCGGGATTACAGACCATTTCGAACAACGGAGAGCAAAGTGAATGCTGATACAGTATACATAATTATATTAGTGAATGGGTTATCCTTATCAGTAATAAATTATTAAATAGCATCGTTTGTGTCACCGGCTATTAGTAACGATATTTCTGATTAAAAATTAATAATTGTTTACTTCCTTTCTAATAATTATATGTCCAAGTATTCTTTACAATTATGAAAAATCTTAAAGACAGTAAATTAAAAACATGCCCCTGATAATGACAATTAATCTTTCTTTTAAGGATTAGTATTGAAAAATCTAGACCGGGCCGGGAATCGAACCCATTCTGATCCTCGAATTCAATAACAGCCTCTTTTGCTCAGCTTTGCTGAAATAATTAATTTTTTAATTGATAATTGTTGTTATTTTGTACTGTTATATGCAAAATTTAGTTAAATATATTTTATTATTAGTTAACCTATAAATTTTCTTATTTTTGTATAGTTTCTTCTTCGTATGTGTTGTAAACATAACATATTCTCTCATATATAAAATTTCTCCTATTGTTTATATTTTTGCAATTACTTATGTTTAATATTAAGTATCTATTGTATTTATGTATATTCTATTCTATTTACTTTTGAAATTAATATCAATTTGATTTGGCCTATTACCTCGGCAGCGGACTAATGTAGCTAATAATTTAATTTAATTAAAGCGCTGAATGTTATATAATTGCCATGAGCTATACAGATCTATATACTTATTTATTCTTTAATAAAGTTCTTTGCCGTCCGGATGTTTCTAATTTCCTTCTGTTTTAATCTACTCGTTACCCCGTCTGGGTCCACTTTATTTTTTAAAATTCTTCTTCATCAACACATTTCGAAACTTTCAAGGTTTTTTCTTTTCTCCTGTCTTTTGACGAAGCATGGTCCCTAAAGGCACTTCAAACAAGTTCTGGTTTCCTGTTAGAAGTACTCTTTGTTTCGTAAAAGCTTTCATAGCCATGAACTATCTTGGCTCTCTAATTACTTTGGTGCAAAAAGCGTCAATTGTCAGCAGGTTTCCTAAATAGATAAATAAAGTGTCAAGTTTTAAATGTGTCGACTGTAATTTTAACAGGTTATTTCCTTATTCTTATCATTATAAACCTTTGACTTCGATATATATAATATATATAATAAATGTAGAAATACAGTGACGATACTTACTGAGGAATAAAATAATCTTCTTAAGAAAAATAAGATTGCTCCACCAACTCATTAAGACATTATCAAAGTAGATACTATTTTTTATAGATAAATTAGTTGATGAAAATATTATTTCTAAATTTTTCATTATTTAATTCTTGTCTGTTTGCTTTTCCAAAATATCAGGTCATTAGTACAGCGGCATTTATATGCAGTCTCCACAATTCTCCTTTACTCATTAAGAGATCGATAATAAGTATCCGAAAGATATAATATAGTGGGGAAAATACTATTGGCACCCAATTCCCTTAATTGTTTCAGAGTCAATTTTTGTTAATAGCGGGAACAAATGTATGAAAGTTATGAATCAGTTTGCCCTTTGTCGGCACGGCCAACGGTAATGAAGTGACTGTGGCGCAAATATCCGGTCTGTATTAAAGTTCATTAACTATATGTCAACAGGGTTTTAGACGGTTCAAGTCCATTTCCTGATTTACGGAACGTTTCGCAGATTGCGTGAGGGTGGTCTTCGCGGCAAATCAAAGAGCAAACAGGAAATTGACCGCTGATACCCAGGTATCCCCTGCAACGAAAATTAGATTCCTATTGAAATATTTACGCAAAATTTCAGCTTCTTTTATTTTAATTTAATACTTTATTGCTTGGCTACGTTCGTTTTGCTTTAGATAATTTTGTACTTTGCAACGGATATTTAATTAGGAATATAATTAATGTGAATATAAAGAAATCTCTAATTACTGCATATCCAGACTCGGTACGTTGGCAATATTATGTAGGTCTATCATTTATTGTCCAATGCCATTGAGGTAAAAGTTGCTCTTAGAAAAAATAGATTTAAATAACGACGCTATTTCCCGTTAAAAACATTGAAACTGGTCTTTAATGTGTAGATATTCTAAAAATGTTTGAATCATCAGTTTCATTTTATGCGAGATATTGAATCACGTTATAACCGTTGTGGTAACGAAAAATTATGTCCATTGAAGAATCGAGAAGAAGTCTTTTCAGTAGAATAAACAATTTTGCATATATTTTGGTATCATCAAACTATTTTATCCCTTGTGGGAATCATTGGAAATGAGAAGGCAGAGGCGCGAGTGTGCAACAAATAACAGTCATCCCTTACTTAGATGGATGGAAAATAAATCTTTTATCAAATTATGGAGTAGGGCTATTGTCAAAGATGATAGTTTCATAGACAGAAAATTTTTCCTGAGTCCGGAGTATCCAAGTAATAGTGGCGATCCACAGATTATTTTCCCTGCAGGCCGAACTAGAAAGGAGCGGATCATCTCATTCAGAATTCGTTCTGGTAACACCATGTTTACTCAAGCTCGACCTATTAGTGGTAGATGTGGGGACATTATAACTATAAAGCACATACTGTAACTGTCATCCTGACGTGGATAATGAACCCGCAGATGCTGGCCAGATCAGAGAGGGGGAACTCACCCACTTGGAAAAATCCGTAAAATTTCTGTTCTCGTTCCTGGCTCATAACTTGGAACTGCAACTATAGTCTGTTTGCATCTTGCTATTAATGTCCTTGAGTGCAAGGTGGTCGTATGGAAGGCCCTTAATGACTATAATTGTTAATGAAACGTTAAAATAAACTAAAAAATTAATAAAAAATTCTGGGTACCAACATGAAACTTAAGGTGCGATCGTAAAACATAATGCTATAATATTGAGATAAAATTTACAAACTTTCAAATTGTACTTTTTAATCAACATATTTCTAACGGTCCTTGATTTTGTCAAAGGAATAATGCCGAGCTCAGGGTTTACAAACGCCGCGCTGGCAACAAGCGTTGAAAACCGTTAAAAAAAAAAACAAATTTCATTTTCGTAGGAAGGTAACCTCTTCTCCGTCACTGTTTGCAGACTTAATCTTATCGCATGTATGGCGAGATATGGTAAAGAAGATTCCACACTGGCACATTTTTTCCGTCCTCCATTGTATGCAGTGGCGCAACTAACAGACCTGGTAACATCATTGATGATGTTTTCATGGAATTTGTGAGTCACAGTATAGGTAAGGACGAATTATTAGGGATGAAGGGAATAAACGTGCCTCCAGAGCCAATCTAAATTGAAGAAAAGAAATATAAAATTATCAAAACGTTACTACGTTTAATAAATTATGGACAGAAATATTACTCCAGAAGATGACGTGTAGGAAATATCCTGCGTAACGCTGTTAAACTGTAAAACCGGATAATGTGGATAACTCTTCCAACACGTTAAAAGGAGTAGCAACAAAATATTTCTTTAAACTGTAGCTATTGAGAAGCAGAAAACAAAAAGAAGCGCTTTGGTACTCTATTTAAATCGTACATGGAAAACAAAGTTCCGTGAGGGTTGCATAGGAAAGGGTGAATATAAACTTAGAAAAAAAGGATGGCCACAGTAAAAGTATATCTATACAAATATGCCCATTAACAATTCCTTCAGCCATTTACACCTGTGATAGTAAAGCTTGAATTAATTCAATTCCCGAACAATTTAGACGAGTCAAGAAAAATGTAATGTAGACGGTGATGTCGCCAGTCTTAGTGTATGTTAATGACCTGCAAAAATAATTTTTTGTGACTCTCCGCCTTCTCGGCTTACATTTTCAATTTAATATTTATTTCCTGGGGTGCTGTGGATCTTGTTCCTTAAAATTTTCAAGCTAGGTCACCACTGAGAAATATTTAAATAATTTTAATGTATTTCTTAGGTTGAACTGACCATTAGAAGAAGAATTATGAAGAAAATAACCTTATAACAACCACTGTTAAAGAAATTATTTATTTTATATAGAAGCTATCGGTCTTAATTTTGACTATATTAATCCGTTCTCTAATGTTAATAACCAATACACATATATAACACGTTTTGCTACTTAAATTGCTCATTATCTCGATGAGATAGTTAGTTGTGGTAACGGGAAATTATGCCCATTGCACCCGGTATCATCAAACTTCTTTAGAATTAAAAATGTTTAAAATAGTGTTTTATACCGGAAAATACGACGCCAATTGCTTAACGCAAAACACAACTGTACACGCATATTCATTCGTATCAATAATAGAGAACGAATAAATAACGTAAGGCCGGAGGCTTCCAAATAAAATAAATTAATTAACATTCCAGTGACCGTTATAAGGTTATTTTATTCAACAGTATTTTTTACACAAAATGGACATGCCTTAGATTTTATATACTCAACAACAGCAGGCCTGCAATTTAACATAGTTTTTCCTAAAATATATATTTATAAGCTTTCGTGAGTGTCACATTTTCTTCAAGAATTCTATATTCTTGATTTTAACTAATTGAAAAAAAAATATGATTACGATGTTTCTCAATGGAAAACTAAAGTAAAAATGTTACTAATGTTAGTTGTTACAAAAGTCAGTCTGATCATGTTAGCAATGAAATTTTTTGGATTTTATTATTTTTAGGAAATATAACTCGGTTACCCTGTGACTTTCCTCTTTTACAGAAATTAAACGATGTTTGCCGAATGTGACCAAAGTTTTCTTCAGTAGTCTGTTAATTTTTAGCTCTTTATATAAGCTAATTATTTGTAGTGAGAGAAAAGAAAAGCTGCGTCATAAGAACTAAAAAATTATCTACGCATTTGTATAAGCTAATTATTTGTAGGGAAAATCAAAAGAGGATAAGTCGAGTTTTGTCTTTTAGAGGCTGTTCCCTATGGATGGAAAAGGGGAGATTTGGACGGTAGAGCAAGGTAGCTAAAGACTGTAGTTTAAATGAGAAGCAGGGAAAACCCTAGAAAACCTGCATCCGGTTGGTCGGACTATTGAGTACTATTCTCACGCCCTTCCTAATGGCGGCAGATCAGTTTGCTGTGGGGTCGCAGCATTCTTTTCTCCGTGTCTTCACCGGTTCTGTGAAGCAGCTGGTCGACTAATCCAGCGGATAACTCTTACTGTATGCCCAAAGCCCTTCGATCACAGTACATACACCTCCTAAATACAAGTGCGGAAAAATTATTTATCTATTGATACCATATGCATTAGAGAGAAATATGAGATGATACTTTACTGTATATACTTTGTGATTCTTCATCTGCATCAAATTTGGTAAACGGCTGTAATAGACTTCATTAGGAAGATAAATTGTGATTAAGCTCAAAACATCGCTGCAGCTTTTTATTCCCCGTTCCTAACTCGCATCCTTTGTAAAGACTTATAACTTGGCTCAACTAATGAAAGGACTGAGACACATTAAAGCTAATGGCTATTCCAGAAAAGTGCGTTACTGTGTCAGGGGAAGTGCATCGTATGAAGACAAACGAGTAATGTTGGCATGTGTGTCTTTATGGCGTATTATTTCATCATCGTAATCCCTTCCCCCGTCCTATACGCCTCTGTGTGATGGCCCTGAGCAGTGTGATTTGCTACATTGGGGTAGCAGCACGTCTTTCCCCCTGCTTTCCGGACACACAATTCTAAATAATTGGCGTGCGAGGGTGGAAGCAAACAATCCTTCATCTGTGGCACAATGCACAGAGCCTCATTCCCAGATGGAAATGTGACTGATACGAGAAGTCTGCTTAACCTCACTCAGGCATTAATCTCTCCTGAAAAATTGGCAAGCATTCAAATTAATTCTTTCTGATACCGTAGTTGATCATATTAACTTAAATTAATATAGGTATTTGTACTGAATATATTTAAATATATATGTAAATAGACATTTACACGTCCATATTAATAACTGTTAATTTTAATAAAAACCAGAGACCTCGAAAACTCTCAATTCGTACCTAACGCGCTATCAATTACATTTAGTTTCAAAACATTCAGGTAGAGACTATTATACCCAAAACAAAAAATAATCCGTTAACGTAGTTAAGGTGACGAAGTAGTCAGAAAACTATTGCTCCGATTTTTGTGTAAAGCAGCAACAGAATTTTCTTTCGCATCATTTAATATGCGAATTTGGAAATTTTCGAATCAGTAATAGAGGAATGTATTTAATTGATTTTAATGTTGTGACGCGTATAAATTTCTTCCTATATTTTATTTATCTAAATTAATTTACAATATTAAGCATTCCGTACGAAGTTTCCATAGAGAACAGATCGTGAAATATTCGCAAGGCACCTTCCAGGGTAAACCCGGCCAATGAACACAGCCATAAACTTGAAGTCTGACAGGTGCCTGAGTATTCTGTCCTTTGTCTGTAAGTATTTTTGCTGCTCGGCGAAAAAACGTCAGCCAAGGTCAGCAAGGCGGTTGACCCAAAGGATGGCCAAATTCCAAAATTTTGAGTTTTTGAACAGCAAGGGTAGGGTTTTAGGAGATGTGAGTTCGAAATGGTGAGGGCCTCGAAATAATTTTATTCGGAAAAATGAGTTGGAGAGAGAGGAGCTAGCGAAGCGGGAAGATGGACTGGCTGGCTTCAAGGAGTCAGAGAGGAGAGACGAGGAAACGAACGTGAAGCACGTTTCCTGAATCTCAACAGAGGCCTGCGAACCACTTGCCGACTGGAAGCTGAGTTAGCGTTGAATCCAGGATTGCCGGTCAATAGGAATTTAGTGGAGGATTAATTCAAACTAGGAAACAAAAGGAAACAATCTTTTGCTCTGATATGCATATCAACATGTAATACAGCCCTGAGTAAAGTAGATTAAATTGCTATGTTGTTTCTTTGGTTAGGGCTCAGCTGGACAAATAAAATTAATAAATTTCTAGATATTGTAATTCTTCTTCTTCCAATAGCTCAACAGCCCTCTTGAGGGCCTAGGCCTACCGAGGCGGCTGCGGACTGTCATCTGGCGTGACACATTCCGAATTTGGGGTGATAAGTGGTCGAGTGTATCAATTCCCTATCAGCTAGATATTGTAATTGGTCGAGTCTTTTAAATTTGTCAATAATAAAATTGTTTTAGATGTCAAAGTTGAGATTGATTGGCTCCCACCCATATAAATATATACTCTAAAATCCTTTAATATATTTATAAATTAATAAAAGTAAACGCCACGTCACACTATAAATCAGTTTTTTTAATTCTCCGTGTATCGGAATGTGATGGTTCTAACTAGTGATGGGCAAGACAGTTCCTGTAAGGATATAATACTCTTATAGCCCGTTTATTGTACTGAAGTTCTTTGAAGTAGGATACCTGAACTAACATTTGCCATGAGTATGTCACAAATTTCGTTGGTTAACACATGCAGATTATAAAACCAAGTTGTCACTCAGGCAGCAAAGAAAAATATTTATTAAATACAAACTCCTGTGTTTAAACTGTACCGATTGTAAAAATAAGTAGCCAGAATGTAGGCTATTAAATTTGTGATTATATAAATACCAAACAAATTTCTGCTAGCCTTGACCCTTTCATCAGGTGATGATAAACGTGAGAGCCGAGAGAATGACACGCAGCAAAGGCCAAATGACGAACTGGGAAGTTCACGAACTAGGGAGTTCTTTAGGATACGAACTACAGTTCAGCTAATGAACTATCTGCATACTTCTTTTGAAGTAGTCCGTTGATAATTTTTACATCTCTAGAATACGCAAAAAAGTGAAGAATTTATTTCTAAAATTATCACCAGTGTGATGAAGTTGGCTGTGTCAAACAGCAAAGTTCAGTGTGAGGAAAACTCTGACATCTCGAGTACCAAATGAAAGAAAGAAAATGTTGTGACATCTTCAAGGAAAGTAATTAGCATCAGTATACCCAAGAAATTGTGAATGGATCAGCAAGGAGGATGCTGCGTAACTATAATGTACGATCTCACATTACGATTATTGTCGGATTTCCCATATTCTCTGAATGTAAAATAGAAGTCATCCATAAAAGCGATTTTCATCAACAGAAGCTTCGGATATGATTATGAAGATCGTATCAAGAAATGGCTTCCAGAAAGTATTTGAAATCTGGGGTAAGAAATGTCGAGACCAGCCATTACTTATAATGGAGGCTACTATGAGAAAGATCATCAAATTTGTGGCGATAAGTAAAGGAAAGTTTTCCTGCCTTGAAGAGCGTGTTTAAAATGAATGTATAATGTTGGCAACAATTGCGCACAAAAGAACGGAGTAGTACTTAGTTATATAGCGTGATATTGCTCGCACCTTGGAGATTGTTATTGCAGCCAGATCCTGCGCGATGTTTAAGAGCGTGGGCGTTGTTCGCAATTCCGTGTGATGAACGTCGTCCCGTCTCTCGCGGCCATTGTTTCGCAGGCACAAAGCAAAGCAATGCAAGCAAGCTACACACTACACTACGCCTTCCAGGATTTCCAGAGTCGCCGTGACTCACCTCGTGGACTCGTAATCTGCGTCAAGTTGTTAGCGTCAATCAGTTCCCGGAATTTGAACTCGAGCTTTATCAAGCTAATAGGGAGCACCTCGATACCTCAGGTTGGGAAAAGATGACTTACGTACAGTTCTCTCACTTGTAAAAATCGCATCTGTCCCTTTTCTCTTGATGGTCTTGTTCCACACCCCGCCTTTTAAATTCCTTCCTGTGCTATTAAAGGAGACAGGTCACCACGTGGGTGATCTTCATTGGCCTGCCACTCTAAAAAAATAGGCGTTTCTTTCTTTATTGCTTTTCATAGTTTGAGAATATGTTCCAATAATTTTTCTACCTAATTTAGTGGATGTGACCGTATTGTTATAATGTTCCAAGCTGCTCTCGCTCTCAGCGTCTACAACTGTAGCCCAGAGTTATCTTCACCTGTAGCAGTACCACCCTTTCGTACAGGAACATCAGTCCTGGCTTTTTTAGATTGGTGCTTCATTAAATTAATTCATTTAACTAAATGAAGCACATTCTATCATCATATATGAATATTAATAAACGCTAACCATAAACGATATAAAATGCGCTCGAGTCATATGGAACATCCGAACTCATCTAACAAAAAATTGGTGCTTGGTATATCCTGTTCGTAATAATGTAATGAATGGTTTTAAAAGAATAATTTAAGTGTTACGCCGGCTTCCTCCTATGGCAGTTCCCCATAACTCTTCTCCCTTCTCCTCCTGCTGCTCGTCTCACGACTTGCTATTACTCTCAAGGTATAACTATGCTTAAAAAATGGAGAGAGGAACATTTTGTCTCAATATAAAACATCGACTTGTAAAGAACCTGCTAAATAGGATTGATGCTGATGACCAATCTATAAAATAAATTCCAGATGGTAGTTATGTTATTCAGCAGTGATATATATAGCAGTGCTGAGATTGGGAGCTGGAGAGGGATCGTGAGCAGTTGCCTGCAGCAGGGCGCTGACACCAGGTGCTGCGGGGAAAACAGGTGGCTCTGTCTAGAATTCCCCACATCCGCGGGGGAGGGAATTCCAACGGACACAAGCCAAGCCAAGCACGTCAAACTCTCCATCATCCGTTTAAACATACTATATACATTTATACACTTAAATATAAATCTTCAAAATTCATTCAAATACGTCATGTCAGCAAATAAAAGAGGATTATAGGTAAGACGCGCGTACGTTTACTGGTATATTAAAAAACATATGAAAGTCATTTTGGGCTTTAGAAAAATAAAAGGAATTATTTTCAGTTAGTAATGTTTAAACTAAATCGATTAATTACTAAAGTTTGCTATTTCTGTTCTTGTTTACATATGACGTGTAACGCGATTTATTGGTAGCTTGAGAAAGTCGTTAAGTTGCCTGTGTGACGGTTATATATTCCTTTTTCTACTCGATCTTCAAAATGAACCTATTAATCCATATGTAGGCTGACAAAAGCGTTAATTCAGGTAGCAGGGCTGAATCAGGTCACCAGTTTCATAACATAAGCTCGTTGAATAATATTGAAATATCATGGCCCTTGGTCTGACCAGCGAAAGGAGAAATTAGCTTGTCAAATAGCGGTGAGATAACACACTGGCTGATCCCTGTAGACAACCTGGAGCGTTTGTAAACTGTCACGATAGTATGAACGATCAACCAAAGTCTCCTATGGCATCGAATTCGTATATTATGTAAGTTTTCAATGTTTGTCAGAGTTTACACATATAAACAGGGATAGATGTCTTAGGAAATATTGGTGGAGAACCCGCGGGTGCGCACTAACATTGCCATTGAACCTTCGTTGCCGTTAAGTAAAGTTTATTAAACTATATTTACTATCATTGAGAAAAGTTAAATTAACTACTTGTAGAAAATTGCTGCATAAATATAGAATTGGATTATAATTCAGCCTATGCATCATACCAATAAATAAAATAGAAGTGCCAGTCTGTCTGACTGTCTGTCCCTGTGTTTACCTCGAGTAGGCTCCTAAGTGACTCAACGGATTTCAACGAAACTTTCAGGGATTGAAACAGGAATTTTAACATAAATTTTCGTGCATATTTCATTTTGATGTACTGCAGATTTTAGAAGGTATTTATATAAATATTTATAAATCCATTTAATAGCGCGCGAAAACCTATTAGCAGGTCATGTAATGACTTCATCATAAATAAACAAATTGAGTTATAATTAATAATTTGTTGATTCTATTTGTCCTTATCTATTTGGCCTTAATCTATTATACATTTACTTAGGGTGACCTTAAATTTAACTTCATCAGCACAAATCCTTAACCCAAGTTCTATGCTCCTTAATTGAACAAATTGTCAATATATTGACTTTTGTCTATATACACTTTCTTTTACTAATTTATTTTAAGTTTATTTGTCTTTAATTATTTACTTTATTTTGTTCATTTTTAATTTTTAATGTATGACGTATCCTATTTCCTCAATCGAGGATTAATGGAAACAACAATAAATCTAAATCTAAATCAATAATAATTTCCATTTAAAATATATAAAAAAAATTATAGTAATGCGTAGCGATTTTTTTATATAATAAATACCATGATGCGGTTCACTTCTTCCTCAATTGGTCACTGGCGAAACGACTTTATCGTATTTAGAGAATATAAATACGGTTTCCAAAATTATCCCCTGATATAACGCAGCTGTATCCTGTTATGGTTTTACCTACTTTCGGGGTACGTCAAGAACAGCCATTTTGTTAAGTGTTTCCTGTCCGAAGTAGGTTAACAACACAATCATACTATATCGGTATTGGAAAAATATAATGTTTACGGGAAGAGTATGCATATGAAAGACTATTATATTTCAGATTCTCGATGTGGTTTCACTTTAAAAGATCTGTTCTTTCTCTCTTTCTACAGACAGTTTCTGAGTTAATGTTTCTCAATTCTGGTGGTTGACAGAAAGTTACTATTTTACGAATTGAAAAAGAAAAAATAATCGTGGAATATCAGAAAAATTAAACACAAAAACATTGTGCGATTAAATACCATCTACGGACTCTATATTTCATTAGTATAATATATTCATTATTTCCTGATATTGAAATTCAAGTATTTCATGCCCTGATAAAATGATATAAAGTAATAAAATAGACCAAAGATTACAACGACGTCTTACTTTCCAATTTACAATTTTTTTGAAAGAGAGCAGTATTCTGTATCAAACGCAACATTTATTTTATTTCCGACGTCGACATATGTAAACAGGGACCTTTACATTTTACTTTTTGCTTGCAGAAAAGTCCACAGATTTGAAAGACCTCCATTCACACGATCCGCTCTCTGGAATTATCGTGAAGATCCTAAGACAAACTGTTCCCCCAGCACTTTTATTTCGAGCTTCATGGGAACTGGGAAAAGTTTTATATTAAATGCTCAGGTGGAGGAAAGGGTTCTAAGTTATCTGACGTCTGAATGGAGTCAGATATGAAAGCTACACTGGTGTTGAGTATAAGGAACGTCTTTTCTCTTTGATACATTTGTTTAATCATATCGTCAATTATTTGTGTCCTTATTACATCTTTTTCGCACTTAATGTTGATTATAAATGCTTGATAAAGCTTGATACCACTACCAAAGATATTTAAGTTAAACGCAATTTAAATTTAAGAATATCTATTATCCGCATCCTTCCTTTTGATTTTATGAATATTAAGATATATTTAGACGGGAATTTTATCTTTTACTGAATAAAGTTATCACAACCAGCAACTGTGCTGAATAAATAATTTAAATGAAATATAACCGTCGAATGTAACAGACACTAAATTCAATTTCCGCCAAAATTATGGTATTTATCAGATCAGTTCAACTTTATATTATCTATTAAGTGATGCAAAGTAACAATATAAAATGAAATAGACTGAAATGACTTAGAGTCGGATTAATGAATTATTATACTAATAAAACGATTGCCAGTAAGTAAACAAATAATTTTATTACAAAGATCATGCTTCATCTTACTTTGAGGACTTCTTCAGGCAAATTATTAAATAGATAAAATATTTATATTAGAGGAATTTGGCGTCGCAGGCAATCTTCCGCGACGGTTATTTGCTGGCTTAATGGCCGTCCTTTTATTTATATTAAAGTGAAGTCAGAAAATTATATTTTAATTATTATACTAATAAAATATCACCTTATCTTTTTCATCAGGTTATAGTATTTAATTCAATCCATTAGTAATCGTATATCAATATTCATCAATTTATGAATTAAGTATTCTTAAAATTATTTGAATAGAATGGTGGCTACTTCAAAATAGATGGTTTAACATTTTGTTTATTATCTGAACAAAGAATTTAATTTTTTCGTTTTAAATGAATACTATATAATTTTTATTTTATGCATCTAATGGAATAGACCAACATGAATCCTTCTCAATATTTAAACAAAGAAATTGATTATCGTCATGAAAATATAGTTTTGAGTACTCACCCTCCAATGAATTGAAATGCTAAAATTCCTGTTCCAATTTCCTGAAAAAAAGAAAATATTAAAAAAACCGTTGCATTTTGTAGTTTTTTAATATCTAATTATCAATTTCACATAAACGGGGGCCAAAGGTCTGAAAAGTTAGACATCATAAAGCGGAATGCCGAAAAATATTTGAAATGTAGTGATGAAGATGGACGTAAGAAAATATTAAGTGGGCAGACGGGGTAATAAATGAACAGTACAGTTGTACTGCACATGTTTGCATGTGTAGTAGGGAAAGGAGAAAGGAAAGTGGAGTATTTTCGTTTGAGGAGGAACTTCTCCTTCAACGCTACTAGCATGGTTAAAAACATTAATTGTTTCATACAAACGGTAAATGGAGACTGCGATAACGTCATTTTAACACAACCTATACTGATTATCTATTACATTTTATGGATGAGTTTCTTGACGTAAAATCCCCCCTTTACAATTCCCTCCATATGCTATTAAATGGGGGCTGCCTGTTTCAGGATCACTATCATGTAGCCTGTTAACCCAAAAATAAACCCCTCTAGAATTTAGGAGGAGTTGTCCATTGCGACTCGTATTGAGACAATAAACTAAAATAGAATAATACAAACAAATGTTTCACAACTAGGTGGATCGTGAGTAGGATCTGCTTGCTTCTATATACCATACAGGAGATAAATAAATATGAAGCATTGAGAGGAGTTGGATGGAGAATGAGTCTACATATTACGGTTTGACGGGAAAGAAAAGTCCGGGGTCTTGTATATTTTGAAGTGACAAAAACATATGTTAATGCAATTTGACAGGACTAAGTTTGTGTAAATATTCAATATGAAAAACACACGGTAGCAGAAGTATGTCGGCTTGATCCAAAGATTATTTTTCAATACACTTAGGAATACTAGAGACTGATTTCTCTTTAGATTCCTGAAAACCAATGTATCCGAAGAATAGAGTAAATCAAGGTCACTTGTAGAACACGCGTTTCGGCGAATTGGATGTCTCGCTCGTATGTAAAGCACCGCACTCAAAAGCCGGCGTGAATAAGGCGGAGGAAATCCTATTACACATTAAGGTCACGCCGAGAAGCGGAACAAAGCGTGCCGGCGCGGTTACGGGAGGAGGACAGACAGACTTTGGTCCAGCAAACTTTACCACAACAACAAAACATCGGACAGTGACAAGAACTATCGGAGCAGCGGACTTCCTATCAGGGTCTCGAGGAACCGGTTTCGGCGCACTTCCTGATGACTCATCATTGCAATAAGCATTAAACGTAATATATTAAAAATATATAAAATTTATTAATGTTTTACTAATGCTATGCTTCCGAGATTAATTTTCCCACATGAAACCCTCGTTAAAATAAATATACATATATGGCAGAATTTTAAACTCTTTAAATAATATTTTAACTTGGGTTTTTATAAGATATTTCTTATTTTAATTTATTTAACAAAAAAACGTTTTTCGGCATATTTATACTCACCTCAGATTTTGGTCTGACTGAAATAAAGGTTTGGCTTAATGTTATAAGCGTTTTCTAAGTCTGGCTATGAATATTTCAACAGTAACAGAATATTAAACTTATTAATATGCGTCCTTTTACCTATTATAAACAATACTATTTTATTTAGCTTAATAAAGCTAAAAAAATGCAAAAATAACAGAGGTACAGGAAATTACTAATTTATATCAAAATATAAAGTTATTACGTCAGCAGGCCATTTTTGTGTCCTGCACTGAGGAGGTAAACGTCCAAGAAAGAATAGTTTCCGTCAAACAGCCACGACTATAACAAGCCTAGTTTTTAGATATACTTTCATAACTCTCCGAAAGAGGAAGTCCGAAATTTACCGAAAAGGCACGAGGTTTGGAGAAGACTAATGTTTAGAGAGTGAGGCAGATAAATAAGTACATAATACAGCCAATTTGTTAGTAAACAAATTTATATTTATTTAATACATATATAACGTTTGTCCATATTTATGATCGCAAATTATCCACTTTTACATACGTCATCCATTTAAAATTTACCTGATCAATTCCATAAACATAGGCGAAACGTCGTAGATGGATTAAATAACTATATAATTGTCTGTATTGTTTGTTTATTTATTTATGCTTTATTGTCAGAATGCTGATTTAGTAAGACAAACAATTTGGGAGAGTTGTTGGAAATGGACGCGTCTCTGTAAGGTAGAATAAATTAAAAATAATACCATAATTGCAACGATTAATATATATATATATATATATATTAAAATAGCTGTATGATAAGGTAAAAAATGGAATTTTGCTTCACTATAAACATCGATTCAATTTATTTCTTAAACTAGATACTGCTGGAAGATTTTCTCGTTTAATACCAAAGATAAATTGGTCCTATCGCAATATGTAAGAGTGAATTCCATTGAAGAATTATAATTAATCTTTACATATAAACTAGAATGTAATTAAAACGTGTATATCGATACCGTAATTTAAGAACGTTATTAAATACGAGAAGGGTTATTATTAGTAAAATGGATGAAACGTGCTATTATTTTTACATAAAACAACTATACGAAGCATAATTCTCTCGTTCATTTTACGTCTTTTATGTAACGACTATGGTCACTTTGTTTCTCTGTCTAGACTGCGATGTTATCGCCATTTCGCACATTTTACGGACCTTTTAAAAGTATAATTTGGGATCCATACAGTTAGTCTTTTGTAACACGGACGAGAGCAACACAAAGCAAAAGTTTTTAATAAGCTCTATAAAAGCAAAGCGTATGATATCAATGCAGTAAAATATAGGTCGACATCATTATTCCTTTGTCAGGGTAAAACAGATGGAAAGGTCTTTTGTAGAGAAGGAATTTTTTTATCATATACGTTAGTTTTTATTAAAAGTATAGGAAAAGTTACCCCTGCTTACCAGTATCTTTCGCTCTCCATTTCTGACGGTATCTATTAGCAAAGTGTCTACTTTGTACGGGAATAGTTTTCCTTGACTGAATATCACGATAACGAAGGTAACTTTCATAAACAGCATTTAGCCATATTTTAATTTAATTTAAATATAGTAAAATGTGTAGCTATTCCGCTGTATTGTAAGTGTAAGTAATTGGGTATTTACTGTTGCTTATAAATACATAGACAACCTGCTCTTAAAAAGTATTATTTATTTGGCCTTATTTAACCATGAACGTATCGTCTATAGAAATAATGTAAGCATTTAAGATCAGTTACAATCAATAATGACGCCAAAAACGGTTAGAAATTAAAATTTAATTAACATGTAACAATAACCATCATCATTACATTTCTTATGATCTTTGACTATTAAAAAATATAACAATATAATATATTCATTTATAAAATCTGAAGAGGGTCCTCATTAAGAACGAAATGTTACGTTAATAACATTATAAATTTTAGAGGTCTAGTTTTGATTTCATTACTATTTTAAACTATACAGACTATAATTTTGATGTAAAAATGAATTATATTTATCAGTTAATTTAAGAAAATAATTGTAATAGAAATGATTCGTCAGTAAAATAAGATTAGAGGAAAAAGTGTATCAAATAAATACGAGTTCTGTTAAGCACAGGTTTAAGGTAGATGAATATTCCAGAAACAAGAAGTTATATGAGGAGATTAAATTACTTTGTAAGTGGGAATTACCCAACTAACAGTAAAATATATCGCACAAACGTACATTACTTAATGTAATTCTCAGAGGATGCTGCTGATGTATAGCTGCGTATTTATTGTAAGAGAAAATAGTCTCAACGAAGTAAATTATTATATTCTTAGCAAAACTTAGACACAACTGCAATGTAAGCAATGGCGGTGTGGACGGTTCGATGTTTATCTTAATTATGTTGTGGCGTAGCGGTACCGCAACACATTTTTTCAAGTTGAACTTGGCCTTACAAGCCGAAATCTAGACTGAGGAGATTCAAGAATCATTACATTTTTAATTTTAATATAGTTAAATTATTAATTTCATAGTTATACTTTTATCCAAAAAAATCAACGATAAATAAAATAAAATGATTGCAGGATGCAATTTTGTATTCTAAGCAATTCAGATGTTTTCTGAAATCAATACGATGAGTAATCTCTCCATACGTTTTTACACGAATAACTTTCAAACTCACAAATTTACCTTTAGCGTATCACGTTTTTTGGTAATTATTTAACACAAAAAGGTTGTCATGAAAATTTACAGGACTAAATTACGGTAGGAGGCGAAATCCGGTCATCCTGTTTATATAAAATTCATATTAAAGACGCCACCTGTGCCAAGTCGGTAATGCAAAGTAAAAAATTGCTTCGTGTCATCGTGTTCTTGCCAGAATTTCTACAAGACCTTCCGATTATGTTTACTAAAGTGCCCAGGTATTTATTTATATACTCCCACTAGTGTTTAATCTCTTTGTCGCATTTTTTAACTTTTACCTTTTTAAGTCCTTTCTCCTATCTAAGCTCACAGACTGTGAATTTCATCATAACTGGAGTGATGACTCGTACAGTAACCTTATTTCACTTAAGAAATCTACTGATACCTTAAATAAATGCAGTAACGTAAAATGAGTCTAAAATAACAGGTGTATTTAATTCTCAGGAGCGTTTAAGAGAGGTGAAAATACTCCCGTTACCATATAATTATTCATCAGGATTTCACCTCTTTCTACCTTACCTAGGGGTTGAATTATAACTTAGCCCGGATTGTGTATGTCTGAATTAAACTCAATGAGAACTATAACCCCGGATTATGCACCAATCGCTACGTGCGTTCCGTTAATTATAATTAAGAGTTGAAATTAGGCTTTGACAGCATCGAGAATAAGAGTATTCAAATTGAACAACCCCGGAAGAATTTAATAGTCCGTTTTAGAATGCTTATAAAATCTCTTCCTTTCCACCCTAAATGTATCGTAAGTAGCATGTGTTCAAAGTTTAGAAAGAAATGCTTCACGCGCCTGAAACTTTATTTCACCCTCTTCCACAAAACTCTTAGAGACTGCACTACAACTTAATCGGCACGTTGAATGTCGTAATTCAAGGTAATTACTTCCATAATTTGAATTCGACAATTGTTTTCCCTTTATTTTTATAAAACGCCCACCATGTGGGTGCTATCCTCTCATTCCGCATGGGGTTAAAATTGTACAGAAATAACATAGGAAGGAATGCTACCAAAGTCATTAATCCCGAAAAATATTTATTGGACGCAATTATGTTGCATGTTCAATCCCGTCCACCCATGTCCTATGGAACGCCACGAGACACCGACATGATCCTTCGCGAGATGGAAAACAACTCACCAAAGTTTCTATGCAGTTGGATGAATGGTGTAGGAAAGCAAACGGGAAAAACAAATATACATTCATTTGTTCTATGGAGCTTTAATTATTTATTAATTCTAAGAGTATACGACAATGTTAATAACAGAAAATATCTGCCATTTTAGGAAGAGGAATATGGAAGGCAGTAAAAGCACGACCATAAAAAATGCGAGGTTGAGCAGCAGACCGCGCTACGCCCCAGATACTCCTCTTGTAATAAGGGGTCGAGAACTCTGAATATCGAGTAGAAAGTGGACGACAATCTCTATTGTGTGGCGAAGGCTTTCTCTGTCACCGACACAAAGGGCAAGCGACAAGTTGCTGCCCACTTCATTCTGGATTAGACCACACTTTCTCGAACAGACGGACAGACAGAAGCTGGTAATGCACTCGCGAGGCTCCAACATCCGCCTCCAAATTGAGCAACTAAAAATACTCTCACTTAAGGGAATTGTTTCATTAGCTTCGCTTTATATACGGAGGCAAAAACGCTTTTATTGAATTCAGGAACGTACTACATCCTACTTCCAGATGCCAGTCATGGATTACCATGATGAAATACTAAGGTTTATTTTAATTAAACGACTAAGTACATATCAGAAATATCCACAAATAAGTTTAAATACCATACAAGAACATATACTTGATTCCCTTACTTTTATTTCGCTGTAGTTTCAATTAAAGAGACTAGAGAATCTGAATCGAAAAGAGGGAGGTCCCGGTTTCGAGTTCCGGTCAGGTCCAGATTTTTCCATTCAGATCTTCTAAATTCTGAAAGTAATCTAAAATAATGATAAAGTTATTTGGGTTAATATCTTCCAGGAATTTTTTGTGTATTACAAGAATGTAATTTATATTTACAATGATGAAAAAGAATTGGTTTTACATTGGTCACAATTTTAATAAAAATAAAATTATTTTTATTATTTTTGATTACAAAGTTTATAGAGGAGATTTTGGCACATTGTGTCTAATTTAAAACTAAGGTTTCTTTCATAAATGTATATATCAATTAGGATTTTATATCGTTTAGTCAGAACCCTTACACTTTCTCCGGATTTATTTTTATTACCTGTCAAAATATCAGAAACGATTTATTAGAATCAAAATACCACATTGTTTCATTCCGTTTCTTAGAATCCGTTCAAGTATACCAAATTTGACATAGATGAAATACGTGACATTCAGTGTAATTTTCCAAATTAAATTGTTTGGACTGCAATGCGTGTTATACTGGCCGAACGAAACGCTCTTTAAAACTCTAATTAATAAACATGAAATCTATCCAATATTAAGTTTAAAATTATTAAGTAGTTTATTAAGATAATGCTAAAAATTTAGAAGGAGACGAATGTTATTCAAGATAGATGAGTGAAACGTTACACATAAAATTATATTATTCAGCTATAACTGTTAGAAGTGATAAAAATAATTTAAATAAAATTTATGAAACATTGATATTCTAAACTAATTCTATCATTTAATGTAGCATATGCCAACAAGTTTTTCGTTATTATTATTGACTGTCGACAATACTAAAATTTATGCTCAATAGCTTTATTTCGCATGGATTGTGCACACACATTAAAAATCTATCTCTAAATTTTAATTACTTTGGTAAATGCGGGAAATAAATTTTAAGTATTTTTGTTTCATATTTTTGTAATATCACTTGTTCTGATTTCATGTTTATATTAAATTTGTTTGATTCGAGTGTATATTTCATCCATACCATTTTTCTTATACTTGTCAAATTGAGAAATTCCCAAGAAAAGGAACGAAACGTTGAGATATTTTTTAAGAGAGTCTATGTTGGTCATTTTATTTATTGATGTCAGTTATTTCTTGAGTTTTATTTATTTTACTGGATCAAACTTCTATCTCCCTTATCTCTTGAGTTTGATGTAACATTGCCCACGAAGAGAAGCAAGTGAGTCGTAATAGAGAGCGGGCTTAACCAGACAGTCAGGTCTGAAGAAGAAGAAGAAAAAAATCGTTCTGTGCTTTTCCGTGCGGTTGAACAGTAAGCGAAAGGATTAGAAAACCTTTCGCAATGCTATATGTGTCCGTATAATTGGATTTCATTCGTCCTCTTTACGGCTCACACGAAAGAATGACCGTGCAAATTTAATTTTCTTTAGTCTGTTAAAGTTTGACATGGCTATCGATCTTTGAAGACTGAGCTCCACTCGGAATCCAAGAACACTTAAAACACGAGCGCTCTATTACGGATACTTGAAACCAAACGAACATTCTTGGAAAAAAAATTGTACGTTGCATTACCTAGATCCCAAAGTTCCAGAATTCAATCACGATTCACAAGTGTGTTTTATTCGAATCCATCAGTTTTCTAATTTTAAATCTCTTCCATCCTCGGCAATATTGCAGTGTTTAAAGTTAGTCATTTTTCAACGTTTCAGGCTCTGTTAACATTGACAACAATGTTAATACTGTGAATCAATCTGTCAACATTTTCTGTTTTTTTTAAAAAAAACATTTTAACTAGATACATTTAAAATTCATCGAAACGAAAGTAAGCTGGACAACACTTGTTGAAATAGTACAACAGCCTATATGTCGGAATAAAATTAATGTAAAATTATATAAAACAATAGTGATTACATGACGTTTTGTTCCTAAACTTGGAATATCATCTGGTATGATATAAACCCTAAACGTACATCAGAAATTTAAAATACAATACTAATATAAAAATTACTGAATCAAGAAATTAAAAGGTGAAGTCGCACAAGCGAATAAGTTTAAACATATAGCTCATAAGCATATTGTTAATGTTCAAAATAATAATGGAAACGTTTTAACAAAGAGTGAAACAAAAAGTTTATAATAGAAGAGAATCATTAATATTGGTTAAATTTCGGGTGTCATTTTTAACATTAATAGCCGTATGTTTAGATCTATTGTGAATATTAAATTTTAAATTATATTTTTGTTCATTAATGCGGGGCTTTAATTGCGTTTGGCTTGACCAATGCAGCAGGAATTGTAATCTTAATCTTAATAATTTGGTATATATTGTGACATTACACTCGCGTCCCACGCCCGCTTGATCCGATATTACATGGGGGTAGCGCTACAGTGACCGGAAAGCCGAGGTACCCCGTGACGTAGGAGGAAAGGTGAAGGGGAGCGAGCGTGTGGCGTTAGCATTACCACGAGGACTCTTCGTTTTTGACGTTGGTCTGAACGGTCGTGAGCAGCGCTGATTCCAGGGTTGCCCTCAATTGCCCTCAGAAGGAAACAGAGGTGCGAGCCTGGAAATATGTATCCGATTTGTACTAGTTTCAATGAACTTTTAAAGGGGTTTTCTTTCTTTTTTTTCACGAGAATAAACCTTTCTTAAATTTTGGAATCTGGTTATATTTTTGACTATCCCTTCCCGACATGTGGTTTGAACTAAATTACGACGGCGGTAAATACAATTATGTTTATCGTTTGTTGAATTTTGAGGATTACATGTCTAGGATGCTTTTGAGATACTGCTCCGATATTATCTCTTCTAATTATTTGATTTAATGTCTAACTTTTTCTTTCAGCTGCTGTTTAGCCTAATTCTCCGAACAAGTAAAGGAATTATTTCTTTTTCCTGATCTCATTTGTCACCGTATTTGTCGTGCCCTGCTATAGACTGACGATGTTAATCAATAGTAATAAATAACTAATTCAGGAAACAGTCATTTCGTAGTGTTCAGTAATTATCACAATTAAGTACTTGAACAAACACACCCATTTATTCCTTACCTCAAGAAAACGAATAAATAGTTACAAAAATAAGTTGCCAAAATAGAAACAAAAATTAACGTTAAAATAAATGCCACTAAACGTTTTTCCAACACTTGTTGCTTTCGTCAGGTGATTGAAAAACACAAGGGCCGCAATGAAGTTAAATTCGTAGTATCAGTCTATACGTTAATTGCAGAAATGTTGTATTTCATATTAATGATTTCGTTTATATTTGTGGAAGGGATTCTAATGTTCGGTGTGTACCAATCAAATGAATATTTCGAATTGATGTAATGTTTGGAGACTATACAGAGAGTTTGTCAATGCGAAGTTTGATATTGGAGATGTGCTCATTGATACCGGTATTGAGTGTCATTTTCGTTTGTCCAACGTAGCGAGAGTTGCAATTAGATTTTGTAAACTACATCATGTTTGCTGAAGGCGTCAAGTGGATCCCTGATTAGAGCTTATTCCCACTCTACGAAGTCTACTGTTTTGGCTAATGGGTTATCATTTCTATGTTTGATTTGAGAGGACTTAAATCACACTACAATATAATATAATAATATATTATCACTGAATTCATTCGAAATGTCTAATAATTATTGGGGTTGGAGCGCGAAAAAAGGAAGCATCTATGGCGACAGTTTGTGTCGCTATGTTACTTTACGACACGTTTGGCCTTTATCGCAGAGATAAAAGGTGCCCGTTTGTCTCTCAGATTTAAGGAGATAAACTCAGAAACGACTGAATAGAATTCAGTGGATTTTCATATTTGCATTTGAAGCTTCTAGTCTATAAAATAGGCTGTATGGCTTGCGAATTAAAGAAAATCTGAAAGAATTTAATGGGTTTCGTATAACTCTTCCTTTATATCTTAATTTTTCGTACTGAAAATAATAATTGTAGTGTGTATTAGATTTATCTAGGTGCAGAGAACACCTGCGTCCAGGCGAGTGCGTCGCTTAACAATGAGGCTCTTCCCGCACGAGACTTCCGGCTGCCATCCGGTTGAGTCACAACTCCGCACCCCAACGAAACCACAATTCTCTTCCCCACGACACACAGACCACCGCATTACTGTCAAGGAAGTGTCTTACATTCACGTTATAGCCCTACTGCATTAACATTTCGTTGTACAGAAATATAATTGCGATCCGAGCAGTAATATTACTTCTATCAAGATGTTCGTAACCGTGGGAACTCTGGAAGAGGGAAACGAAAATTGAAATCTTCGAAATATAACGCTGAAGCAACAAAAAATAAAGGAACACGCAGTAAAAAATTGAAAATAAAAGGAAAGGAATCCATATTGGGAACAATTCTTCCGAGGAAAGCAGCGAACTTGATAGGACAGATACTGAGGTAAAGTTTTGAGACGAAACGTCTTCACGCGCACCGAAAACATTGGTAGTAAAGACTAGAATAGTGAATATCTTACGAAATTTATTTCGGCAATGGGAGACAAAAAGATATCGAGAGCGAAAGAGAGCATGAGCGATACGATGAATAGTAAACCAGCGAGTACATTGCTTAGCAAAGAAGACACTCCATGACATGTGGATATCACGTGCATGCACACATACAGTTTCTCTCAATATGAGTATAATTCCTCAGGAACTTATTTCAAAAATAATATTTAACTTAAGAAACATTAAAAAGTATACAATAAAATTAAATATATAAAAAGTGAAGTAAACAAACTATTTTTAATTACATCATTTTATGACGCTCACAGTCGCAAGAAAGAGACAACAGTGCGATTAAGGCCGCTGATACTATACAAGAAACGAAACAAATTTGTGGAAACAGGTTTAGTAAATCATATTTATTTTTCGTCTGGTTAATTGATAAATGAATTGAAACATCTGGCCAAATACAGACTGAAAAACATTAAATTGAAAGATGCTTCCTCTCACATTGCAGAACACGCCAAGTGAGTCAAAGACTTAGGAACTAGCAAAGTCAATCAGATTCACATGATAAAACATGATCAAATAAATCAGGATGATGTAATAGTATAATGGAAACTTTTCATTCAGAATGTTGATAGAATTATTATTTAAATTTATTTGAATCATTTAGAAAAATAATCTACATGGATTTGGACCCTGTCTACAATTTTGTTCATCAGATATTTAATTGGTATTGTACAAAATGTCAGAGGAAACGTTATGATTTTATTTTCTTTCTTCATTTTGAACAATTTTTAATTCACTTAAATTACTATTATATTATTTACATACTAATCATTTTTGGCCGGTCGAGCGATTATTTCCTCTCCAAGCACTGCTCCAGTGAAAGTTCAGCTGAAAGTTTGTGCCAAGCGATATACGTCATCACTACATGTGGTTAGATATCGAAGGAAATGTAATATAAATCTGCAAATGTGTCGTATTTCTTCCTTGTTTGAGTTTTCGAGGAACCTTTTAAAAGATATTACAGAACTCCGTGGTAGAGAAGATGTTATTAGAAGGGAAAAAGACAGAAAACTTAAGATACACATGCAATTAAACTAGAATACGATAAGGTGAAAATAATTTACGTAACATGCCATACGAGTGTGAACCCTGAAGTGATATCGCCAAAAGGAGGATAATAAAATCATTCTCATGAAAAGCCGAGAACCTACTACTATTTTATATTTTTATCATTTCATGTTCTCTATAATTTAAAAGTTGTTAGAAATTAGTCTTTTTTACGTATTTTCGTTTGGTGATTTATTATCATGAATTATTCTTATCGTATTACTAGATTAATGAAATGTTCGAGAGAGACGCCGGATGGTAGAAAATCTACTTTTTAATTTCACCCCCAATATTTACAGTTTAGAGAAGTGGATGGGGACAAAGCTTTCAAGAATTGCACTTGAAGTACTTTTATATCCACAAAAGAAATACTCAAAAGAGTAGTTAACTGTGAATAGTTTGCATCTTTTTTTAAATACAAACGACATTCCACAACAAGAAAATGTTGCACATTATGACAATCAAGTGGAAACACTGCCACATTCCTTTCCAAAACTAAGAAAGATTCCAGCCTACGTATTCAACTAATTAAAAAGGTGGTACCCGTCGATCATGGCTCCTTGAATATGCGTTGCATTTATTAACGGTAATTTCGCTAAGTAGAGGTGGCTGGCCAATCATCCCGTCAACGGTGGAAGATTTACTGACCAATGGGTCTAAAAAGGCGAGTCGTATAAGGGTAATCTAGTAGGAAGTGAAGGTCTTCTAGTATAGTGACGTACAGGCTCCAGAAATCCTTCAATATCCCCCACGCAGCTTCCGTGTCGTCTCTTTCCTTTCAGAGCAAGGACGTCTTCGGGATTGCTTATAGTTCTCCTTCCACGTGACCATACAAGTACCATCATTTACGAAACTCCAAGATCCTGGTGGCAAAAAAAATCAATCATACCAGCGTAGGAGTTTTCTTTTTAGAAATCCAAGTTTCACAGAATAATTATGCGATGGAGTCATACTGCAGCCATGTTGTCTTGAATGCCATTAACTTTTTCAACCCTATTCAGCGTGTAGTGTTTTCTTACTCGTTCACTATATTTGAACAATACCCGACCCACTGCCATTTCAAAATCTCTTATTAGTTTCACGTCGTTTATAACATTATTTCCAGTATCGTATTTTCTTTCCTAACACTTTTTTTTCTCTCCATGGTTCTACAGCCCATTGAGGGCCTGGGCCTACCGAGTCAACTGCGGACTGTCATCTTGGCGTGACACATTCCGAAATTGGAGTGACACGTGGTCAGCGTATCGATCCCCCAACAATCTTAATCCCGGTCTTCTCGACCATGACAACACAAACATCCAAGCCCAGGATTCGAACACGGGACCTCTGGGTTGTGAGGCAGCAACGCTAGCCACTGCACCACAGAAGGTCGGCAACACTTTCTTAACATTGCTTATTATGAAAGAGAAATTTTCCGCCTTAATATGCTTAGCATTGTGTTTTGACTCTTTGAAATGTTATCAATCCTGAATTTTGAAAGTAGAAGCTCTTCATCTACTCGAGTTGCTGTCTTTGCATCCCCGGCAGTCATCGTTTCGTCGTATGGTTATTTGTACTATTCTGTCTATTTTGTCTTTATTTTCGAAAGCAATGGCTGCTGCAAGAGAAAGGATCTTTCTTATGGTTAAGCCAGATGGAGTACAAAGAGGACTTGTTGGAAAAATAATTAAAATATTTGAATCTAAAGGTTTTAAACTGGTAGCAATGAAGTTCACGTGGACCAACGAAGAATTACTTAAGAAACATTATGCTGATTTAGCTGGAAGGCCGTTTTTCCCAGGTCTTGTGAAATATATGTCTTCCGGAACTCTTGTACTCATGGTTTGGGAGGGACTAAATGTGGTGAAGACTGGGCGTGTTATGTTGGGTGCAATAGATCCTAAAGATTCTAACCCTGGAACAATCAGAGGAGATTGGTGTGTTCAAGTTGGCAGGAACATCATTCATGGATCTGACAGTGTTGAGTCTGCTCAAAAGGAAATAAACTTGTGGTTCGATTCTAAAGAACTTATTGCTTGGCAGCCAGCTACTGAAGCTTGGGTGTACGAGGACTAAACTCATTGATGTGCATCATTCCAGCTTTTAATCTTTACAGCGTTTTTGTAAAGATTTGACACGCCATTTTCCAGTTTATGTTGAATAGTTGTTCGCCTTCGCGTAAGTCACACATTATTCCATGCCTGTATTATGTCATCAAGGAATTCGTCAGCAATTATTGTAACAATACTGTGGTGCATTTTGTCCCCAAAGTATGGGTGTCTCTTTTGCTCTTTTAATCACTGATCTTCAAAGATATAATCTCTTGAGTCTTGACCTACAGATAATTCATATCGAAACATAAACTTCGATTTCCGCTGATTAGTTTACACATTCAGCACTCCACTTTCCTTTTGTTTGTTCGTAAATATATCGTAGGGACCAGTATACGTGGGTCAGATTCCCGTTTGCTTGATTGGACATGTACGAGGGATCCACATTCCGAGTGGCGGACTCCAAACGTTATCCTGAATTACACATCCCAGAAATGAATTGGACATTCGAGACATTGTTAGCAAAAGGCGGGGAGAATTGGCCTCAATATCTGGAATTGAGTGTGCATATTCGTGTCACCCTTGATCACATAACGACAGGAACCAATACATCACCGTCACGGCGTTCAGTCGAGTCGGATGACAGTCGGATGCAATTACAACGTCCACCGTGATAGCGGGACTTTTGTTTTTCCGTGTTGGGAGCTAAAGCAAGGCCATGATATTAATCATTTAAATTCGGAAATCACTAGGAAACAGAGAAAGTGACGTATAAAATTCTTGACAACTAATATGGAAAAGAACTTGAAGACAAGATAAAAGACTAAAATATCTTCCGTAAGTTCATAAACTGTTGCTCAAGGTTTAAATTTAAAGACGAACCCTCGTAAATAATCAGAGGGACGCACGAAAACTGATACATCTTTTTTCCCTGAAAGACCAAATTTTTACAAACAAGAACAGTGAATGTGTTTTAATTCTATTCATCCTCACAACTGTGTTTAAAATTGACTAAAATTTTTAAATATGCGTATATATAGTAATAGATCTGACCAATTTATTAAAAAATAATATGTAATGTCGGTAAGTAAGATAAACGAACAGGAACTTTCCGTAATAGTACTGAGATCCAAAATTTCATACATATTACTTGCAATTCGCAGCGTAATGATCTTCAACATAATAAACATAAACAATATATATATCTTTATTTTAAGTCGCATCAACTCCTACGGTTATTAGCGAATACGGTAGGGGGAACTCGTGAACTGTAGTTTTAACTTACATTATTTTATTTTCATTATTTAGCGTTTAGTCTAAAACACTGAAATCTTAAGAAAAAATTTAGGAAATTTTAACTTTTTACATTATTTCCTTCTTTCTCTAATAAATTTATAATCTTGTCGAATACTGTTCGGTATTTTAAATTCAGTTTCAAGTTTTACATATCGATTGGTCACTGAGAAAATTAATTGAAAGGAGAAAGAAATTTCCAGGCTTTGGGACAGATCAGGCAGAATTAATAATAATAATAAAATAACACGAACACTAGAAATTTATGGATGAAAGAATACTGTAGTGAAATTTATTCATAAATAAAAATTCATGCTGCCAAAAGAAAATACTTGCAAAAATTAAACACACACTTAAAACGTGTTAATTTACCTTGAAACAACTGTTATCTGTTACCAAATGGTTTCCTAGTGTGGACGAGGTTGATCGCATAGAATTAGGTGATATGAAAAGAATTCAGAACAACTCTACACGAAGAAAATAAAAGAGAAATATTTTCTAAATATACAAATTGATTATTGTTTGCAGGAAAATTTGGTATATATTATCAGAATTTCTTTTCTGTTTCTGTTTAGTTCCTTGCCAACACATATTTTGCGGGGATCTAGAAGGACCACAGGGGTTGGCAAAGTAGCTCATTAACTGAGAACTCAGCTGTTTGCCCCAAGGGGAGGTGAATGCACCCTTTGGACGAAGGGAAAAGTCTCCTACTATATGAACGTACATATTATAATTCTTTCAGTAGGAAGGAGAACGATCAAAAAAACTGCTCAACATCAGTAAAATTTTCTGATTCTAAAATAATCATATAATGTTACGATTTTATTTCAGAAAATTTTGTAAATTTCCTAGTTCTCTCCTTGCTAAGGAAAGTAAAAATTATACCATGATGAGGATGCGTTTTGTTGTACTAGCCGTATAAATTTCTTTTCACCATAGGAAGCGTCCCCAGTTCCATGCGGAGGCATTGCCATATGGATTATGCACAACAAAACGTATCCTGGGAGTTAGTCTTGAAAAATGAAACAAGGGAAGGGCAACGTTACTTTATAGCTCAGTTCTGCTCTGCGCCACTAAATTTAATGGTTCCCCGTATACATACTTTCACAAGCGGCTTCAAATTGTGATGATACATTTTTCAATAACGAAGTCGATGGCACGCATTTAAAAATACAGCTTTTAGTCATGTTTATGCGGTGAAACATATTCCTAGTAGTAACAAATAATAGACTTCCAGAAGACTTCATAATGTATTTATTATTTTATATTTGGCCACTCTTGGTGGAGTCTCTGGTGTCATCGAATAGGCCATATAACACGTTATCAGACTAAAAGGGACAGACGAACTGCAATTCTGCAGGATTCTGCCGTCACTTGGCCAAAGGAGACTAAATGCAAGTTCCGCGTCGTTACCGTCATCTCAGGCACAATACAGAAAGAGCCAGTTCCTTGTTAAGTTCGCTGACTAGTGGAAAGTACGATGGCATCGTGAGCAGCTTGTCGCGAGAAAAGCAGAGGAGAAAACTTTACTGTGCCCAATTGCCGTGAATACTTGCACTCTAGCTATTTCCTTGCTGTTCGTCTTCTTCTTTGTTAAAACTTTTTACTGGGACTATATTCACTTTCCTCAGCCTATCTTTTATTTCCTTTCGTTTATTCTTCACTTCAGCGTTGCAGGTGTTATCAATCTACCTCGAGATTCTTTATCCGTATGTTCAACGCCAATTTCTTGAAATTATTTATCCTCAGATATCATCAGTATCCTTAAAAACTAATATTATAACCTTCTTTTACGTTGGTCGCTATAAAGACAAAAATATGGAAATCACAAAGAAAAGGCAAATGAATATCATTAAAAGAACTGCGATTACAAAATCCATGTAAATGTAAAACCGGTTCTTAAGAAAACTATTCCAGTTTAAGATTTTGGCACATTGCCCCATTATCACCTGAAAGGATGTTACATTTGTCAATACATGTATTAAAAAATTTGTATACCAGTATCAAGATCGATAATTACATCCATAAACCTTCTCGCATGTATTAAAATAATTTAATTCTAATTTTACAAATATTGTAATCTCTACCAGTAAATACACGATTCCAGAAAATAGAACGATGCCCGTCTGAAGCGAATTAATTTGTTGAAAACATTTATTTGTATACATTTTATGTACAGTAGAATATTTAAGTTAAATATCAAATTTACTGATGCACTTTTTAAATTTCTATTTCTTTGTTATTGTAAAACTATCACTTTGTCCTCTAATTATGATTATCATTATTTACAGTTATTAAATATTTTGCCTTCAGTTGAAGCTTAGGACTAGTTTCTCAAAGTTTAACCTTTAATACTGTGGTTATCTTTCTGTTTTAAAACTCCATTCGTGGTTACTGGTCGGCTTCCAGGTCCTATATAATTCTTCATAATTATTTAATTCAGTGACGCCATATGGAAACAGCTCGATCTCTGTACGATCCTGCCAAGTTCTATTCCGGTATCTGATATTTAAGTTAATATTCCTTCACCATTTCATCTTATTTTCCAAATGAAATGTCAACCAAGTATTGATCTTGAGTGGGCAATGTTTGACCACCAAAATAGTAAAATGGTACAAAGGAGATCATAAGCGACACCGATTATGAAAAATGTGTGTAAGATTGGGAGTAGGGTGACTCAATATCGTAGAAATGGAGGAATATGAAAGACAGGTGTGGAAAGTATGTATATTGAGAATTTGCTTGATACAGAGACAATACCAGTGATGACTTTATTAATTAGATATGTAGTGTACATATTGTTTGAGGCACGGAAATATAATGTGTTTTATTACGAACCGTATACGTAGTTATCACACGCTTTTGTACACTCTTTGATACGTTCCTGTCGATGAAGCACGCGCCGATTTTTCGCACGAACACTGTTGCGGCTCGAGTGAATTATTCGCAGTCCATCGGTTTCAACAACAACGCTTATGGCTCTCAATACAAAACATGATGTCATAGTCTGCGTTAAAGCGTGACGTAGGGCAAGAAGAAAGACTGGGCTGGTGCCGAAACTTGAAGCACCGACGCGACGTCTGAATCCTTCGGCAAGATTTAGCGTTGAGGCACGTACGTCAGAGACCCCGGGGTCAGGATCTCTAGGTCGTCGTAATGGGCTTAATTTGCTAACGCCGTCACGGAACGTGCGAATTGCAAGCAGTGGATGGAATATGTCGGACTTTTCACGCCACCGCACTCAGCAGAACATGATACGCGTCGACGTTCAGCAGAAACAACATCAGATTACTGTTACGCGTACACACATTCCAATTTCGCAGCAGAAAACTCGGGATAGAAGTTATATAGCTTCATTTCCTACCGATGTAAAATTTTACTCTCATATTGAAACCAATTATATGTATATAAGATGAAGATGAGAGAAAAATCAGTCAGCAAGGAAATAATATATTATTGTAATATGTATAAACTTGTACAACTTGCACTCGTACAACTCCTAAAGAATTTGGTTTTGTTGCAAATAAAATGTAGTTATCTATAACTAACGACGCAAACGTGTCTTTACTTTCCTTTAAACCTCCACTTCTCTGCTGACAATATACTCTATGTAGCACGTTCCAAAGTTTTAACCAACAATTATTTTCAAGGCAAAGTTTCTTGAATAGAGATCTTCACCAACCAATTCAAACTAATTTTTCTCAAATTACGTCGGCGAAATGACGGATTTAGCACGTTCCAAAGTTTTGGACCAACAATTATTTTCAAGGCAGAGTTTCTTGAATAGAGATCTTCACCAAGCAATTCAAACTAATTTTTCTCAAATTACGTCGGCGAAATGACGTATTTAAGTTCTATACCAGGATTTCTTTTAATAATTGCTATTTTGAGAAATATTAAAATGTTAATGTCATATCAAGTAAAAATGAAAACGGTCTTTGTTCATAGCTTACAGAATATGGAAATATATTTACATATAATTTTAATGGAATATATTAGGCGACAATAATATTCAAAACTAATGTAAAATTTTCGTATCAGAATTTTTTTCGTGGATACTGTGGATCATATTCGAAAAAGCTGGAATAAATTGCATTCTTAACTTTTTGATTGCGGAGAAGACATATGATCGTGTCAAATTAAATCGGATTCTTTCAGCTTTCGCGTGGTTCTTTGGACTTTTCAATTAAAGTGAACACGAGTAACAGCCGAGACGACACGTTCTTTGTAATAGCTCGAGTTGTGCCTTTCGTCGTTGTCGTCGTCGCCTTTTTCGTGTTTTATCTTAGAGCGTGTGACTGTAAGCAAGCAGCTGCCTACACCTGCTCTACATGGTCCTGGCGTCGTGGCTCCGGTATCTGATTGGCAAGGATCAAGGTCGATTCCGCCCAAGGCCTGTACCGATCTCTCCACAAATAAAGAAGTTGTTGTGGCTATTGTACCCGTAGTCTTTCAGCCATAGCAGCGCAGCGCTCGCAGTTTCGGCATTCTTTACGACGCGATATATCAGTTCCAACAATGTCCCGTGGGCGCCGCGAACAACATTCCCGTCATGTTTTTTTCCACGTAATCTCGTGAAACAGTGGGGGGATTTGGATATAATCGCACGCATGCTTCACAGATCGTTGTCGTTTCTCCACGTCACTTGTGCAATGAAATGACCTTTATTATGTGGACACTTCACTTCTACCAGCATCGTTTAACTAAACGAGTATATGTGAATGCATTCTAGATTGCTAATTGGACAATGACTACGAGAATGGATAGACTAATAGGCTATATTTTAAGGTAAAAGTGATAGTTAAATTAGTATTAGAGGGAAGTGTGTGGGGTTATAACAGAAGAGAAGACAAGGGCTAGAATGTGTTAGGCAAATCAGACTGGATGTGGGCTGCAATAAGTGTGATGACATAAAAGATTGGCACAGAACTGCTTCAAGCCAGCCTGTAGACTGAATGGAACAACAGTATCAATTGGACAAAAAGGTCAACATATTCTTGTTAGATTTCCGCAGCTCATTGACTTACAATAATTTTATGTTCAATTACTAAATTTTAATTGTTTGGAAATACATTGATAAGTTCCATTAGCAACCAAGAAATTATAAATGATTTAATGGAACATCTACCCTGTCCTTTAAGACTGCACAGATTTCCAAATAAAAAAGATGTGAAAGAAGAATATTCAACATTCATTCCAAATAGAACTACAGTTGATTAAATCGCTATATCTAAATTAATAAATCATCTTAAAATTGCAGTAAACATCAAAGAAGTCGGTCACTTTAAATGTAATGAAAGCCATGGCTGTTTATGGAACCAAAGAATTTAAAGAGCAACGACATCCCCCAGACAAAACAATTAAGAAGAAAGATTGTTGCTAAGAACCGAACAAACTGAATTTAGTAAATCACATTTTCTCGGATTATTGGAAACTTGAACACTCAAACCGATGGAAGTGAATTACCTTCAAAGCTTTGAAACGTGCGTCGGAGAAGGACGAAAAATAAAGTGGACTATCAGAGAAACTAATGAAGCATAGTTGAAAAGAGATCCATACTGGACAGCTGAAATTAGAATTAATATATAGCTAAATTTAACAGAACATGTCCTAGGACCTGTTTTAATTCAGAATACTTACTAATAAATTTTCATTTAACATTTCTTTAATAATCGCGAGTAAATAGCCAGGATGTTCAAAAATAAAATAAAATTTAATAAGAAAAATTAAGTACAAAATTACGTTGCGATCCTTTCATTGGAGTCTGTTTATATGGATTAATAAATGAACATGTTATTGTGATATTCAGTCCTAAGGCAGGTGTAATGCAACCCTCCATGCTAACCTATCCTGAGCAAGCCTTTTAATTTCTACGTAGCTATCGCATCCCTATACTCTTCTTACCCCACACACTTCCCTCTAATGCTAATTGTATAACACCTTCATGTCTCAAACCGTGGCCATTAATCTATCCCTTCTCTTGATCAGAATCCTCCAAATTTATCCTCTCTTCCCCTATTCTCCTTAGAACTTCCTGGTTAGGTACTCTATCCATCCGTCTTATTTTCAGCATTCTCCTTTATCAACACATTTCAAAAGCTTCTATTCTTTTTCTTTCTGCAACTCCTAAATCAACAAATACAATGAGAACAAGAAATTACAAGCATGAGATACGTAATACAATTATCTGAAATTTTATGGAACATTAATCAAGTCAGGAGATATAACCTGTTATAGCTACTAATTTTATTCTTTATCAACCTGGTTGTCTACTCATTTAATGAACACATTTATGTCACTATTATTATTTAGTGTGAAATGTATAATATTAATTTGTAATCTTTTCACTTTTATTTTTAAAATTCTTTAGCCTCACATAATATAACTATCTTCATAGGTTATAGAGGCTTACAATGCACTGGAGGATGAATGATGAAAGTTCCCTGCAAGTTTATTGATCTTGTAGCTTAGTTAGATTAACGTGAAAAAATACTTTCAGTAAGCCACTTGAGTAAGAGGAAACGAATCGGTGAACCGTCTGCCACTCTATTAATGAGGTTTTGAAAAAATTTTAGAAATACGAAGTGTTTGAAATTACGTAATGCATTTTCGTAGTGTTTCTACAGATAAGTTTTAATATTTCGTAATTGTGGGAAAATTAGGTTAAATACAGGTTGTCATGACAGTTAGTTTTGAAGAAATTCTGCGGTTTCAATGAAACTGCGGAAATGACAAAGTAAATTCCCCCCGTGTTGTTGCATGAACACCGTCATTATATGATGGTCGAGTTCTTACAAAAGCTGCAGGAGACAATTTGCCATGATTGCGACAAAGCAACGGCGACGACCACGCACTTGGCTCCAGCTCTTAATGCGGACGTCCCTAAGAAATTACCGTCAAGGCAACCAAGTGAACGAACCCCTCGAAGTGTGTGGACTTCTTGGTGGTTTTCAGGGTACGTGCCTCCGATGAGGTATGTTAATGGGCTATTAAAACTGTTCGAGATACGATATTGTTTCTTAGAGGCCCCCAAAAACCTCTCTGCCACGAATGTCGTGAAAGGGTACGGACGTGAAGGTCACACTGTCAGGATACACGAATATTTTCATCTTTCAAGACGTTGATGATACCCAGTCAATTCGAATGCCAGTTGTTGGGAACGACAGAAAAACAAAACAATTTATATTTTGTTAAATGGAATATTTAAAGAGACTATCCTCTATATCCTTTTCATCATCACTCTTATTTCCACTAATGCGTAGCAAAGTATAGCAGATTAGGGAATGACGCTTTGACTGACGGAAGTAGACGAATTTTGTCATTAGGATAGTAGAATAACCATCTATATTATATAGAACAAATCTTTATATAGAAAATTCGGATGTGCGTGTTTCGTAATTCTCCTCCAACTAAACAACTTGACCGATTTTGATTAAATTTTGTTGTTGAATTTATGGGGTCATCTGGATAGTTTTTAGCTATAGTTGGACCCGGTAGGTGCCGCTGTTTGATATCCGAAATATTTTCATTTTACGACCAATTTTTAAAAATAATTTATTGAATTTCGCAATACGAAAAAAAATGTAAATTTTTCGCCTGACCATTTGAATAATCTGTGGCGTTTGATTTACGCATCAATGCATGCGCAAGTTGATTGCGTCGTAGCTTGTCATTGTTTTGACATATCGATTTCTGATTACCGAGTTCTGATATATTCCGTGTAATGTAATTACGTGCATACTGAGTGTATTATTTATCGATTAATTCGACACTGAACAAATTAAGTGTATTTGAAATGTTTTGTGAAAATGTAAAAGGAAAATTGTTTGATTACGATTTATACACATGTTAATTCCGTCTGACCTCCTAAATAAAACATTTTATTTTCAGCGTTCATTTGAGTGAGTTTGATAATAGGGAGTATGAAAAGGTAAATTTTCAAAAATGCGATGATATAATGGTTTAATTACGCGTCGAATTAAATGAATTACCGAACAACGCCGAGCACCCAGATAGTATAATAATTATTTATTTTCCAATCAAAGAAAAACGATTACCCATTATCACAAATGCGAGATCCCAATTTGGCTCATTCTTTTTTTGATTAATTGTAATTAAAATCAGATCAACTTCCAAGGCCATTAATGACTCTCGACTTTTCACAGGATGGAAACTCAAGCACACAAAATCCGGTATTCGTACCCGATGCTGACCACTACACCACAGGAGGTTGGCTGGTTATTTTTTATTTTTGGTTTCTATTAGGTTTACCTGCAAATCCATTATGACTGAACTCCAATAAATCCTCACAACACCCTGCTGGTCGAACTGAGGAAATATACAAAATCAATATGGCTTCCAAAGCCAATTCTTCCAATTATTAAGAGTCCAGATTTTCCTTGTTTATTCATACGCTGTATCATATGCGCTAGTTTAAAATTTAGTACCTTGAAAATTATACGCAGATGGTCTAATTACTTAAAGGAACCAACGGCGATGGTGTCGACATTTGAGAAGGAAACGTCGTTCATCTATACAACCGGCTTTACCTGAAAAAGAAAAGAGAAAAACGTTAATTGCAACTGTAAATTGTTATTTAAAGTATGTTAGTGGAAAATAAGTGTAAATTGTCACTAAGCTTATAATGGATGACACCATATATTTTTTAGAGGGAATCGAGGAGCAAGAAAATAGTTAGTCTGAATTAAGGGAAGATTTGAAACAAGTCGAGGCCCGAGAAGTATTGTACTAGGCGTACTCCGTACGATGGCGTCATCCTGTGTGTGACGCCCTCAGAGGGCGCTGGCTCGGATCTGAAAGGCACATTTCCATCACAACTGAGATGATACGACGCAACATAAAAACAGGAAGGTAGCGTCTTGTGGGGTCCTTCTCTTTACACGTGATGCGACTGGAATAGGGGCCTGGATGCAGCAGGCAGACAATGACGTTCACACCATTCCGTCTCGCTGCAGCAGGGTACAAAGGCTTAACGAAGGTGTGAATGCTCTGATTAACGCAATCTGCAATCAAGAGCTCTGTCAATTCTGCTAGTGCCAGCTGACAAATATTGGCTTAAGTGATTAAATCGTTCCCAGAATAATGGAAAATTGTCAAAAGCAGCAAAGTACTCAGTGTAAAATCAAGTATTTGCATGTATGTTTAAAATCTTAGAACATCTCAACAGTCTCGTCAGGTATTTTACACATGCTATATAACTAAGACTAACATGTATGAAACAGAAAGAACGATATACTCGCTAATTAACAAAAACCACGAGCTAATAAAAGTAAAATAATTCCTTAACGTTTAAAATTAACTACAGTAGTTCCTGTACAACTGTTTTGAACAAATCCACTAAAATCATTAATTTTCCAAGAGCTAAGTTTAAAGATCCATAGGTTGATCACTTCTTTACATTCGATATCCTTTTAGTCACGATAAAAATTAAAAGCAATGAAATGCCTTCAATACCAGACAGTTTCTCGCAAAAATTTTCAAGTGTTGCTGCTCTTAACATTTTGGAACCACTTAGATATACGTCAACTTGCTGCGCCCTTTATCATCATTCCCATTGTTGAAAATGAGAAAAGTCGTAATAGCAGTGGATTAACTAAGCGATTCAGTACAAGGTCAGTGAAATGATCTGGGCACGCACCAGTGACAGTTTTTTTTTTGTAGGATGCACGGAGGAAAATGAAGGTTCACGCTCCGTTGAAGGTCATCAGGCCATAGTCTTCAGGAGTTACAAGGGCATTTCATCATGGAAGGTCGGCCAGCTCTTCCGAACAAGATCAGTGTCACGGTGGTCAGGTGTCGCATGGTTCTAGTCTACAACGTCTAAATCTAAGGCTCTATTTCGATTAAACATCGTCAGGTTGGTAGTATTACAGTCAATTTGGGTGAAAAAGTTCTATGGTGTGAGGGAAATCGGGCGTGGTCGAGGAATGGAGACGATCGTCCGTCGATCGCCCCTAGAGATTCCTCCAGCAATCAATCAACGAACCAGACCTAATGACGAAAACCCATTAATCACTTAAGTAGTAAGGAAATGAGATCCGGTCGGTTCCTACCGTTTACATCCCAAGGGAAAGCTCATCTTCTTTCGTCAAATAAGTTTAAATTGCTGCTTCCACTGGCGCAATTCACTTGTGATTCGATATTGGTATATAGTATTTAGTAGAATGTTTCGTTAGTGTGCTTCTGGATGGGCATATTTAAAAATGCCCCAATAATTTACTAAAAACTAAATAGTGTCAAAATAATCAACATTTTGCGAACACAACGTGCCAAGAAGTCTATATTGGATGTCAGAATAATCTAAGAGTTTACTGCATTTACAATATAACTTTTACAATTTTAATGAATCTCTTAAGGTTTAAAAAGTGCGACCAAAAGACCATACTTTGTAACACATCACTGGGTACACGTATTTCCACCTAAATATTCAATAGAAATTTAAGATTTACTAAGAAGGAACATCCGATAAAATTTGAGAAACTTTATTATACTTACATTTTCATAATTTATAAATACTTATATAAAGTTCATTTGTTATTAATGATTGCTATATATTATTAGTATGCTATTTTAAGGTATTGCAATATATTTCATTTTGAAGTAATCTTATAACCAGTGACATGGTTGAATTTTGGCTGATAAAATTTGTTTTGAAGTGAATAAAAATGATCGGATTAAGTTTAATGTAAAGGTACTCAAGGGTACAATATTCTGATGTAACGACACTGGGCTACTTAAATTCAAAAACAATTTTAAAGCATTATATATGAATTCAAGTTTTTCAAGAGCTCGTATAAAACCTAATTTTCATACAGCGATATGGCGACCTAATGCAAATTAGAGAAATGCACCCACTAAATGAATGCTTGCCCAGTAGATTAGTTAAGACTTGGAACAAGAATGTCGTGACTGCTTAACCACGAGGGGTTTGTATGGTGGCGTGCATCACGAAATATTTCCTAGAAACTAACCAGATTACGTATGATATTCACGAAAAGAAAATCAATGTCTGATAAAGGAGTCATGTGAGCCGGTTATAGAAAGCGTTTTAAATACACGCATTTCAGAAATCTCTTCTCCTCAAGCTAGATCGCGTACTTGGTCGATTGTTTGGAAATTCCATTCTGGAACACCAAAAGAAAATAACTGTGTTCTGATAAAATAATGGTAAATCACAGCTTCTTCGTTACGAACTATTTCTTGAGAAAGATTTAAGAGATATAAAAATTAAATTGAAGTACTATTATTGTGAGAGAGAAACGAGGGAAAAGATTATTTGGGGGTTTCTGTAATATAAACAAGAAGAAGATGGAAAAATAAGATTGAGATCCGGATTGATCTAGTCATTATTGAAAACAAAAAAGAAGTGTAATGTATAAAATCTGATGATTCGCTCACCGACTAGACTCAAATAGTTCACAGCTATTGTAGTATACCTAAACACCTCTGATAGATCTTTATTGTGTGTATTATTATGAGGCATTCCGATTGTGATTTTCCAAGTAATTTTCGAGTAATTGAAACTCAAAAAAGTTAACGGTAGCTATGATGATGCTTTTAGTAGAAAACAACAAATATGAGGTTGGTGACGAAAATAAACACGGGAAAGTTACATTTAAGATAAACTTGATGCGAGAGTACGTTTTGGGTTTCAAGAAGTGACTATTAACTTGTTCTAAAAAAACTAGGTTTCATGACTAGGCTAAACAAAGGAGGAAAACGACGGTCCCGAAATAGGAGTGAATGGTGGTGGCATAAAACAATGTATCAGCCTTTGGGAAACTCCGCAGAATTATTATAGCTTCAATATTCATTCGTTCAATTTGATATATTCAGATTAAAGTTTCCAAATTCAGAATAACAATAGAATTCGGATTAAAAACTTTAATTTATGTTGTTGTAGTTTCAGTTCGTAGACTTGTCTGATGCAACCCTCAATGCTTACCTATTCTTACAAGCCCTTTCATTTTTACATAATTACAACATCCCACATCCTCCCCAATCTTCTTTGCGTATTCCACCGTTGGCCTCCCTCTTCTGTTCTTACCATTCCCTCTAATTGTTAATTTTACAAGACCTCATATCTCAAAACGTGGCCAATTAATCTATTCCTTCTTTTGGTCAAAGTCCTCCTTTTCTTCACTTAGAACTTCTTGGTTAACCACTCTATCCACCTATATAATTTTTAGTATTCTTATATAACACATTAAAATTTTTTCTTTCATATACTTCAGATTTGGAGAAAGTACGACATCATGTGTGACGTGGCTTGTTCCAATTAATGTTTTTAATTGTTATGCCTATTGGTATTTTAATGAACTGTTATTATTTTTAAGGGATAATTATTAAATTGGTCGTTTTTTGAATTTTCATTTAGATCAAGGTTCCCAACTTAATTTAATAATTATACGATAATAACTTAATTCCTTCGAACTACGAGCAAATAAAATTAAAAATAGTGCCCTGAATGAAATTAAATCATATACATTAAAATATAGTATTACCATTAAATTCTGAAATTTTAATGAGAACATAAGAGTAGGTGTTTAACCCAGAAAATTGTAATGCTCAATTTATGCAATCTACTGCTTTTGAACTTGGTTAATTAATTTTTGTTAGGTTTATTTTTCTCAGAATTTTAATTTTATAATTTCATTGTGAGAAACTTGTGTATAGTAAAACGGCTTCTATCTCAACAAAATGTACAAATCTTCATTTTCATCTAAGTGCTTCAAATGTGAAGTAATTATATTTATGACAGATGATGTACGATGCTAGTATAATTACGGTCTGTGCGTGAGAGTTCTCTCTCTCTCTCTCTCTCTCTCTCGCAGTATGTACGTCTGTTTATGGCTGCTGATTTATAAATTTCGGAGTGGTTCATCTCTTAGCTCTCTCCACACTAAATGATTAAACAGTAAACATTACTCGTCCAATTATGGATACACAGAGTTAATAGAGAGATCTTTTTAAAAAAAATTGTTGAACTCTAAAATGCCTCTATACTTTACATCTACTATTTTATTAAATGGTTAACAAAATATCAAATTATAATGCTAGAATTTTGTAGTAAAAGTACCATCAAATTACAACAAATGGACTCTTTATCACGATTATCCTAATGGTCTTACAAGGGTCTTTTTTGTTTCTGTTTGGTCACAATACCGCTTATCAAACGTTTTTAATTAATTTTTAATAAATATGACCTATTTGAAGTATCAACAAACTGCGGTGTCAAAGACGTGAGAGAAGAAATATATCGAGGCTTACATGTAGTGGGGTTTAATTAGGTATTTTTGTAAACGCATTTTACAAGCAAGAGTTGTCTCATGAAAGGGGTGGAATGATTTACCGTGTCGGAGATCGTTAGAAACAAAGGCTGGCGTGGGACTGTGTAAGACGAAGAGGTCCGGTAGCTCGCAGCTCATCGACTCCACTCTCCTTTGCGAGCGTAAATCAGCAACTCCCACGCGCTCTCGTGGGCGGTGGCGCTGGTCAGTGGGCCATGAAGAGGTGGCCCAATATCCTGCCACCGTTCCAAGCACCTTCGCACCACTGAACATGTCACCAGCTCTCAGAGTTATAGTACGGAAATCCTTTGGCCCTCTTCTTAACCTTTACAAGGCATCCCTCAGGAATGTGGGAGAACAAAGGATATACAACTTACAACACAACCAGGGCTTTATTCGCCACCTTATTTACAAACTTAAGTACCTCTACATGGCAATTAATTTATAAATACTGTATAGAGCATTTCTGAATCTCAGTTTTGGAATACTGTTGAGAATTCTCAAGTGGAGTCTGGACATGGGAATTGGTTTTCTACACGAAAGAAAATACCACCCAGATTCAGTTGTGATCCAAAGATCGAGGGATTGCGAACAAAACAAGGAGCGGAAAGATTCATCTACCTAACAGGGAATGTTTGCACTTATATTAAAAGTGACATCTGTGAAAGTCTCGACGAAAACCTTCGCTGGTAATGTGTGGGGTCTCACGAAAGGAATTGTGCGGGAAAGATATAACAGCAGATAGCTTGACAGTTTGTGAACATTTTTAGTTAGAGATGAGTAACAAGAGATAAATCATAGAAATACAATGTGTTGTTGTGGTATTAAGTGCTAAGACTGGTCTCATGCAACCCTCTATGCTAACAAATTCTGCGCAAACCTTAACAATATTATTTAAAAATTATAATTACTGTAATAAAAAGCTACGTGCCACAATCGTCAACCTTTACTTGCCACTACAAGCTTAACAAGATTCTAAGAATACAAAAAATACAGCCAATTTGTCAGCAATGATGGAGCCCACAATATGGACGAAACATTTAATATCTATTAAAAAAAACAATATTTTTTACTAACAAATTGGTGGGATTTCTAAAGATATAATTGACGATGTCAGATTATTTATTTATTGAAAATTCTAATAACTTGTCTACAGCTTAACATCCAACGTGGAAAAGTAAACATTGAATAATGTCATGTTTTATCACAAGTCTAGAATTTCCCATGGGATTTTAAATATTTGACCCTCGATATCATAGTTTTATTCACATTATCATAACTCACAGTATATAATGTTCAAGTAGTCAGTTATAAATTAATTATACACAAATAAAAATTAATTGTCCAGTTAACTAATACACTAAGTTTCATCCACAATCCGTCGATATCATCAGTAGTGAGTTAGTAATTTTGTGTTAGATTGTTGTGCATGTCATGTTTATTTGTAAAGACTTAACTCGTAACTGATTTTGTGGCCATTATAAAAAGTTTAAATGTGATTTGTCGCTGTTAATTTGTAAATATATTATTTTCTGGTATTATTAGTTAATAAATGTAGTAATAGTGCCCCAAACATTTGCTTATGTCTTCCACAATAATAATGAAAGCCCAGTAGCCTACAGTTGGTCAGAAATAGAGGCACGGGTCCTACATTCCTGACGATAAGGCAGCAGGACTGTCTCCAAAGGAGATTTAGGGGGAATCATGTACAAAAATCGACGAACACGGCTCGTATAAGTAAAGTAAATTTCATTCATTGAGTAAGATAAAATAAATTTCGCACATTACACGCTTCTTCGTTGTATTTTCACAGAAACAAGGTAATTGCGGTAGTCAACCGAATAAATCATATTATACCCAAATACTCTGAAGGTATCTCTGAACAATCTCTGAAAGTTTGCCGGAGGAGTTCTGGTTCAAACTTTATACAGAGACTTCAAAAAGTATCGATTTTTTTTAAAAATACAATCGATACGGGTGCAGAAACTCATACTTTCTCAGATCTGTACGCTTGTCCATAGCGGCTGAAGACGTTTGGTTGTGAATATGTCTTAAGGACACAGACTCTCTAGCACCCCACATTGTGATCACTGAAAGCCTTCGTTCAGCCTACACGCCTCAGATTGTGGAGTATGTGCTACATTTACTTTGCTGCAAAGTCCTGGAACCAGTGTGCGCCAATTGGCAGCAGCAGAAGGCGTTAAGTCATCCTCTTGTCTCAGTGGTAGTACATGAATAATTGTTGTATCCATACCATCGTTACTAAGGTTAGAAGCAGTTTTGTCGATGGCTCTTGCTGTAGATCCAGGGTTTTCGTTGGAGGCAGGATTCACAAGAGATGGCGTTATGAACTTTTATAACCATCATGCGGGGGCTGGTGTTGCAGTTGCAGAAACAGATCATCAACATTGTTTCTCCATCAAAGTATGGGAAGAAGTTTTGGTGATAAATTCCTAGGGCCATACATCCTGCCACAAAGATTAAATGTGCCTCATTATCATCAATTTCTTACTGACATATTGCCTATTTTGTAGGAAGATGTGCTATGTCATAAAGACTACAGATGTTAACTATGAACCTCCTGCATCAAGCGTCAGGTTAAACCTCTCCTATGAACAAGTGTACATATCTCGGGAAATTTGAGTTTCCGGCCCCATACTTAATGGATCTTGTTTTGATGGTTAATACCAGATTTCAAAATATTCGTTACTTTCTCTTAACTCTCTGTATATCGGGTCGCAACTTAGGGATTGATCGTACAACAAGTGTATGTTCGCTGAGATGTCGGATGATTAAATAAGAAACAAAGGTCCACATCCTCGCAGTTGGCTTTTCCCCTCCTCGAAGAGCAAGCACTTATCGTGTCCGAAGCCCCGCAAGCGGTGTAATTCTGTAATCCGGACCCGAAACCTGAACTGCTGCCAGGAAGACACTGCAATCCTGTCCGTCCACCTCCCGTCAGGAAGAGCTTTGCAGTTAATCTCAGGCCCTGGCTTTAAGGAAGACATAAAAAATCGTTTCAATCTCCTAAATTCACACTGTCGGCTCAACTTCGTCATTCGTGTTCTCAATCCACTTTTCCTTTCACACTTCTACTGATCACCGACAGCTCAACTAACTTACACCAAAGTTTTGACTATTATCAATTAATATTGAAATAAATAAATAAACATGATTACAAATTAGATCAATTTGCCTATTAGTTTGACAAGTAGGCCAAAAACCGACGCGCGGTTCAAAAGAATTTCCGAAATCTAGATTTTCTCACATTTATATTTCAACATTAAAAAATTGCTTACTTCGATTAATTTCAACACAGGCAACTGTTATTAGCATTACTAGTACACAATTATAAGAAATTTTTTATACAGACGTTTAAATGTAACATTAAAAAAGTCAGGTTTGCAGATTTAAGCGCAATAAATAAAGAAACGAATACATAACTTATCTTAGTAAATTTTCAGGAGACGATTCTCTCCGAATATGAGTTAAGTTTCGGAAATGAAGCTATATAACAACTTTGGAACGATAAATAACAAACATCCATATTTGCAAACAATTATACAATCATCAAGTTTACTACACGATTAGCGATTTTTTGTTCACAACGCTTGAATTTTATGGACACTGCCTTTCGATAATTATGTGAGTAAAGTGATGCACGCACGCGTTTTAAATTATGATAGTGGTATTAAGAAAATGTTGTTCATGATTATTATTAGCAAGATCAAAAACTACAGAAAAAGGAAAAAAGGAAAATAAATAGAAATTGAACATATTTTTATGACAATAACTGAACAGTTATCAATTAGACAAAAGAGAAGTACTATTTAAACTTAATACAGTATTTAGAAATGATTTCAGTTTAAAGTAACGTAATAATTTTTTAAAGGTTTTTTAATATCCGTAGGTCACAGTTTCTTAGAAGCGTTACCTAAAAACTTCATGTCTGATATTTACCCACCGAGTTTCCCACGCTTTACTTCGCTCTGTTAAGATACAAAATTAGAAGCCAAAGTTCCGATTTCTTATTTGCTAAGACGACAGATGCCGAGGGCAGGGCGTTTTCCCGTTTCCCAGACTGCTTCTAATTTACACTTCTACACTATAGAGTCATTAGCTGAGTAAATAGCTCTGTTGATTCTCCAAATTTCAGGGCGTTTACTCGTGCGAGTTCCGAAGAGTTGGAGACGAAATTGTAGAATAAAGAAAAACATAAAATTCTCTATTTTCTTGCGAAAAACTATTTCAAACCAAGTGTCAAAATACTGAACCAACTGTGAAAAATATACTTAAATACTAGAAGGAACTCGGTGAGGAGTCAAAAACTGATATTTTGAAGACAATAGTAGGAAGAAATTATTCTCCGAACATCAGAATATTGAACGTAAAGCGTTCAAATACAACTGAGTTATCAATCAAGAATTTAATATTATAGGGAACCATGCGTCCGTGAAGAGTACTCGTATAAAAAACAGAATAATAAGCAGAAAAAAGATGGCAGAAATCAACTGCTAAATTACATATTTGAGTAATTAATCACAATTGGTCCTTACCCGATTTTGGCCATAGACTGAGTAAAATGCATTGAAAATAGTTTTGTGCTTAAAGTAAGATTGCAAACAGCTTCACGTCATTTAAAAAGTATATAAATGTCATTTTGAACAAAAAATTTCAAACGATCTTTCAGTAGTTATGAACTGCCTACATAATCCGATTTTTAATGTTATTTGCAATTAGTAAATGAGAATTCTACTAGTGTGTATGAAGTAGTAAATTTATGGTTTTATGGGGGTTTCCCGCCTTTATTATCGTTTAAAAACCTCATCACCTTAATATCCATTAGTTATTTGACTTATATGCATACTAACTTACCTTCTTTATTATTCTTTTCATCAACAGAATTTCTTTTTTAGACCTAAGTATCCCGCATATTTTTTTACAAACTTAACACTGTTTTCTTCACAAAATTATCCAAGGATTCGTCGAAAGCGAAATTATTTTATAAATGTTTCTGTTTGTCTCTTTGTCATTATTACAAAATAAACGAAATAACTGGAAAACTTTTTTAAAATAGTTCCTTATTTATTTATTTTATACTTAAAACAAATCACAACGTTTCATCCCAATTTTGAGAACTCCTGGTGATAGAAATTAAAAAAGCAAAGAGATCTTAAGATTTTAATTTTAAAAAAATTTCTTATTTGATGGAAATTTAGTATCAATGTGGAGTACCGAAATTCGTAATTCATGTCAGGACTTGCGTCCATGAATGTACGAACCGAAAATAGTTATTAAAGATCACAAAACAATTAATTTCTTATTGCTTGACTATTAATTATTATATTTTTATTCCGTATCACCTGAAGAACTCCCAAGATGAGGGTGAATCGGTTTGATTTGTTTTCAACTATGAAAATAAATACATAACGATTGTTACTTACTAGATACTGCAATAATATTTTAACCATCAAAATGTAAGATATCATGTAAAGACTTCAACATTATTCTACAGGTCTCATTTAAAAGTTTGCAGGTCTTTACGTTTCAGGTTTCCTAAGACCTTACCCTTCGCCTTATATTAAAATTGCAGTACGTCCTTCTTAAACCGACACATACTCAGGGTGAATTTGAACCCTAAACGCCAAATAAATTTTTATGAACTTTTGAAGGAATCCTCACATTTCACATAAAACAACGTAAAATTTTCACACAAAACGTCCTTTGCCATTGATTGAGCAAAAATGACAATTACTGCACCATAACCTATTTGATACTACCACAGAACGGTAGCCAAGGTAATTATAGCGACAATTCTTCAACAGTCTTTATTACATGTAAATTAGAAAAGACAGTCAAACTATTATTTTCTTTCAAATAAAAAATGTTGATTCTGGATTAAATTATTGAAGATTTAATACCAATTATTTCTGTTTATGCGAAAACATTTCTGACTTTACGGAAGGTCTAGTTTATCAAACGACCTACAGAAGTCTCTGGTGCGACAGCTGACTCCTCTACTAGGAGCTCCAGTTATTAATCACGTTTGTAGAAGTTGGAATTGGACTCAACAGACGTTGTAGCCTAAAGCGCTCGGTTCCGGCGATTTAAGGGTTAATTTAGTTATTAACTTGAAATTTCTTGGAATGACCTGTCCAGAAGTTCTTCAAAAATTTCACTTTCTATTTAACAAGAGACTATGTCCTTTGCAAAGCATATGATTGTAAATTTTTCTTTTGCATATTCTGAATTGTCTTCTCATGCCTTATACGTTGAATATTGATTAGTCAATGTCGAACAACGTTTCTCATAAGAGGATGGCAGTTTACAGACGTTTCAAAGTAGTACATCCTCCAAGCGGCTCCTCGAGTCGGTTTATTGAACTTTTCTCAGACAAATTTTCACTTTCTTTGTGGAAGTGCGTATAGATATATTAACATAGAGAGTGGAAGCAACAGGTATTAAACAGTTCACAACCCGGGGCTGTGGTGAGGATGAGGCTGTTGTTTGTCTGAGAATGCTAACGGATCCTTCGTGCGTTTATCTCGTGGAGGCTGTTGCTCCTCTGTAATCTGGCCACCCACACCGCATTGGAGCACTTCGGCGAGGTGAGCGAGTCTCCCAACATAAACAATCGCTAAAGTTGATTAACACTTCGTGCTCCTGCAATCGCGACCAAACGATCTTACACATTTGCAATTAACCGTTCCTCTCAAAAGTGCCGACGTCTGTGAAGCGAAACGAGTTAATCGGAAAGAAAAGCAACAACTTCTCCAACATCTGATTGCTCTGTACAAGGAAGTGTAATAATTAGTAACAAGCTAAAGTGACGAAAAAGCGGTTTTATTTATGATACATAAGACCGCAATGAAAATTAGTCAAACTCATCAATACTCGAATATTTGACTGCAGTTAATGACCATTGTGTCGCGATGATCCGCCAAAAGCCCAAGAATTCTGTATACATCGGGAAAGGAAAAATTCACCATCAGGTTGATATTAAATTGGGATTATAAAATCGCCTTGCTCCGATATGGTAGGTTGATGATTTGAACGTGATACACTTTCCGATTGTGTAGGAAAGTATGTCGAAAGTACCAGGTAAATACTTGAATATTCAAATAGCTTGCTGGAAGTCCGTAACATAGAGGTAAATATTTAGAATACTGTATACTGGTTGTATGTTTTTTCTTACGTATAAGTCGTGAATCGAATTAACAACTGTTGTTGAAGATTATAGCGCCTGGAAGACAGTACGGCAGTTTGTTGATATAATAAGTGTAAGGTTTACACCTTAATTAAGTTTACTGTTTCTTAGGATGAACTGTTAATATTTGTGTATACCTACAGTAAGACTCGCAATTTTACATTAAGTTGTCGGTTTTATACTTTTAATAGGACATACAAATTTAAGTTCTAATTTAATCTGGATGTATAATTTTCATTGCAATATTCGATTCCCCCTCTGGAAGACTAATAGAAAAATAACGGTTAATTGAAATCAATTAAACATGAACATCAATTTTTTAAAAAGGTCTATTCTCCAACAATTAAGTACGTCTACATTCCCTTGTAAAGGTTACAAAAGTAGAATCAACTTTTATACTAATTATATAAAGTAAAGAAGTAACATTTTAAGTAATGTAAATATTAACGTCAGTGGAACTGATAACAATAGATGTGACTATACAAAATTGAGAGAAATAATTACCAAATTTATAAATGATGGCTTTGCATCTTACTCAAATGTAAATAAACTAAGGACGTATCTATTGTTATAACAGTTTGAATATTATTGTTATCATGTTGATTTGAAGGGTATACAAAACTGAATTATCAGAATTATCAGATCTTCTGAAACGATTAACTGATAAATGGATTCGCAGAAGTGAATTGACGGGAGCTAAAATAGTCTTCACGTAGAATATTTTAGTAAATCGGGCTATAGTTCTACAGCAGTCGTGACTATAATACATCGATCTATTTGGAGAGCAAATCACGTTGGTTCAGAACTGTACCTGGGGCAAACTCGTTAATCACAGCGCTACCAGTAAATCATACGAAAGTGACGTGACCGCAGATACAGATCACAGGGAAATCGCTACAGTTCTTTCAAAGTGCCAATGACGAATGAAAAACCAGTGCACAGATAATTTACGCTCCATTGTGTAGTATTTATAAATTCTGGTCACAAATAAATGTGAATTAAATTGATTTAATTAGCAAGTCTTACAAATAATAGGTCTCTCGTGCATATAATTATTTTTAAGTTTTCTGTCTCACGCAAAGTGTAAGGACATGTGAAACTTGAATTCTTGATTCAATCACAATTCTATCTTCCTCTTTCAAAATTTGATGGTTTATTCCTTCCATTAGATCTTGATGCGCTGAGTCTTCTTTTCAGATCATATATTGTTCTTTAATGACTTTAAGTAGCTCCGGATTCCAAATATGTATTCCATCTATAACACTTGTATTAACCCAAAGAGTGTTCTCAATTTGATCTCTTCTTTAATGTATCCATTTGTTATCTTGTCTGTCCCCTTTCCCTCCAAATTAATCAAATTTATTTCAGTTTCCTTTAAAAAATATCCTTCTGATTTATTGATCTCATTTTCCAGCAGGCTGCCTTTAAAGTTAAAATTACTGAGAGTGTAGAATTGTTGATTATTGAATGTGATATTATCAGGTCGTTTCCCCAATTGCTTCAAAGTCTAATGGAAATATAATTGAAAACCAGCCCTGACTACGAAGCAGAATAGATAATAACCTGCATGAATAATTTATTTGAAGAAAAAGATAAATACTTTGGTCCCCATAATAAAATCTCTCAACGAAGGATTCAAATTTCTTTACTCGACAAATATCAAAGCTCTTTTTTCTGAATATAAACGAGTACATTAAGACCGACAATGTTGCGATAAGGAAAACATATTCTTGGCGGTGATACGAAATAGATAACAAAAACTGGGGTTCTTGGTAGACTTTCTCGAAAGACAAAAAAAAAGAACGAGCGAAACAAATTTTCATGCGACGGTGTTCTGTACAACGAGAAACAAAAGCGGCGAAGCGAAGGCATGAATATTAATGTCCTGCGACTCAAACTGTCAGTTGTACTCACGACGAATTCGTTCAATATATCGTGGCCAGGCTGGATCGACGAAATAGAAGATCGACGTCAGAAATACAAATCTAAAACTTTGCATTCAAGGTATCATAAAAAAATTATCATATCAGCGTGTGAAAAATATTAGCATGTAATGTGAAACACTTTTGCTAATAATTTCTTCATTTGTTATTAATAACAAACAATTAAATACATCGAGTGACAGGTAGAGAAGTTAATCTGTAAATTAACGACACAAACACAACCGAAACAACTGGACGGTGATTCGAAATTATAAAGACAAATTTCAACTATTTCTTTTAATTGTGGTGTGGGCAAATTACTTTGGAAAACTGCCAGCAAAGGCGCCACCGACAGTAGTTTCACTAAATTTTGTCATTGTACTTACAATTAGACGTGAAATGTTTTTTAAAAATTGATAAAAATTCTGAATAACAACAAAAAATGCTGTAAATGAAATACATAGCCTCAAATGCCTTTTTAATATTTCTGTGTCCACCCTTCGTAAAATCTGTATCCATACCCATCCCAGCATGTCAGGTACGACGGTAAGAAACGCTGCTTTTAGGCAGAGGTGGAACATAAACGCTATTCTTTATTTAACTCCACAAGAAACAATCCCGTCGAGCACGTTACCATGGTGGCCACTGGAATAGCGCCATGTAGCAACCTGTTACTCAGGTAAAATAAACAACTGATTAATATATGCTATGAAAATGAAGCCGTCAGTTTAACATTCAATATGGAGAATATTTTAATTACTTTTTTTCTGTAAAATATTTAATTTGATGAGACTACAGGGCCCGTTGCAACATTGACCTTAGTGTACGCATCTATGAACAAGCTAGGGAATTCATTTGATTTCATAATTTTCCACCGGAAAACTTTTGTAATTAAAAGTTCTATGAAGTTTAGTATCGATGTGTGTCCCTAGGTATCGAGGGTCAACAACATTTTATATCCTATGAATAAATTTCAAGGTTTTGAGGGACCTGAAACTTGCGCTCTAAAGCTACATGCAGATGCATGCATTTCATGAAAATATTCGTTTACAGGAAGAATGCTGTACTTGTTGAATAAAAAACTGGCACGCCGCGTTACAATTTTCCTGGAAGCACGGATTAATCTCGAGGACACGAGACCTTGGAAACTCTGGACAATGCATTTGATTCGTCCTCAAAAAACTAAATACAGATTCATTCTCCCAGTAACTCGAATGAGGATTAAAACTATTTAAGGATCTATTGACGACTGCGATTTAGATAAGACTTCTATCAATGTAATCCCTCTGAAAATCTTGTAATGAACAAACATTGTTTCCTTTTAGAAATCTGAAAATCGTGGTACAAAATTTAACCCTGGAATAAGAAGTCACAGGGATTGATGCAATGTTATTAACAAATCAAGGGTAACATCCTCTTACAACCACAGTTGACAATTCTTTGTATTTGCAAGTTACTTCCATTGCTTTCCATACCGGTATAATTTGTTAGTCTGTTTCACATACTGCCTGGAGCTACTACGGACGGTCAGATTACTCGTCGTGCAGCTCCAAGAAGTGAAATCTCAATTGCTTATGCGTGTTTTTCTGCTCTATAGTTTTCGTATAGTGTTTTTAATATTTTTAGACTATTTCCTGTTTATTTTAGTTAGTTGTTGAAAGATTATTTGTAGTTAATTATATTACTTTAATTTGTTTTTTATAATATTTTGTCACTTGTTATGTATGACATATCCTATTTCCTCAAACGAGAAATAACAATAAATCTAAATCTACCAATTTGGCTTATTACGACAAATGTATCACACGAAGACAATAAAGTAGTCAGTCACCGTAACAGAAGAATACAATACGAAAAGAGAACTACGTTGAGAAGGAAATCATTCAACTTAATTGGACACTTTCTGAGAGAGAGAGAGAGAGAGAGAGAGAGTAGTTTTTTGTCGTTGTATGAAGAAATAAATACTAGGAATCATATAGGGCCTGGAAGTAGGAGAACTGCCTAACGACGCTTTGATCAAGGACATAATAATTCTTTTTTACGCAAAAATTCGATTCGCCTATACATGCACACATTTTGGAACCAAGTTAATACTCAAGGCTTCGTTCACTTTAATTAATCACATTCTTATGAGAAATTATTACGTTACACCAGCTGCCTGGTTATTATATCGAAGAAAGTTGTCTCCAAGGCCTTCGGTGGTGGCACTTATTTATTGTGATAAATTGCGTACACGATATCCTGAAATGTAGTTAAGTGGGTGCTGGAAGGCAATGTCAAGAAGCGTCTAGCAGATTTTCTGACGATAACTCTTGAAGTTAATACTGCAGCGGGACAAGTGATTAACATATTACCGCAAGGGACTCTTTCCTTTCCCGGCGGCCTTCAATCCCCAAGGATAAATAAATCCATACTTATCCTTAACAAAGCGTGTTCTTGAACACGTGATTGATAATATGGCAAATAGGAGACTAGGTTACATAAAACTCATTATTCAGATTACCTCCTGATTTAAGTAGTTTCCGCTTTCAGTTTAATTTATCGCCAGTAATAGAATCTGCAATCATTAAAAGTGGTTTCAGTAAGATATAGGAAGAAGGATCTTAGATATCTGGAAAACGAAATTGCAACCAAAGATAAGAATACTAATTAACCCTGGAATATCTTGTAATAATTTGCGATTTGCAACGTTTCTTCTATACTGGAAGAGATTAATTTATTATGATATTAATTATTAACAACAACAAGTTGAAAAGCTTAAAAAAGCAGATCACTTAACCAAAAGAATTGATAACTCCAATTTCTGTATATATATTTTATTTGAACATAATTATTAATAAATTATTATAAACTGAAAACCCACAAGAAATTGTTCTCTTCTTAATTAATTTTTACGACTCAAACACTCATTTCGTAATATTAATGAATAAATGATAATAAAGTAAACAAAATCATTTACAGTCTGAAAGTATGAATTTAATTTTTTAATTTATTTAAACGTTAGTTTATATTTCAAATCTCATCAGTTATGTAGTGAGTCTTTTGTCCTGCTATACTTTCTTTTGTCTTTCCTTGATATGCTATATCATTTACGTACTTTCGTTTAAGGCGTGAATTTGTCTCCTTTGAACGGTAAAAGTTAATGGATTTCGTAAACATAAATACAAATATTTATAGATATCTTTATTAAAAAAACACTGAAAGTAAATTAAAGTAATTAGATTATCAAACTTTTATGAATTAATAAGTACAAACTCGGCCTCTAAGACAGAGGAAATTTAATATAAAATTTATTAACATTATTATATTAACTTTATTAACACAACGTTTCATTCCTCAATTTGAAACCTCTTCGGGTGAATTCTTGATTTATTAAAACGCACCAGATGAGGTTGCATATTGAATAACGAAGTGTCGTGCTAATGAACTAATGTTAATTATCATCAATTTTAAAGAACTTTCGATTCATAATAGAATAATGATTAAAAAAAATTATAGGTCCCAAAATAGTCTCCCGGAAGAAATAAAAGCTTTAAAGGTTCAAAAATCATTTATAAAGAGTTGTAAATCTTTATTAATGAATGGAGCGTATTATTCACTCAATGAGCTCGTAGATAGGAAGGACTAAAACAGTTTGCTGGTGTCCTATCAAATTCTTCTATTATTTTACAACTATACTCTATTAGAATTTAACTGCTGACTTATTTTCTTTTTCATGTTCGACGGGAACCTACGCACGGTCTTCTGCTGCCTTCTCCGTCGACTGAAAATTGAAGATTGAATTTTATCTTTCCTTTATTGTCAGTTCTTAGTTGTAAAATTTGGTATATTTCTTGTAATATTATATTTGACGTATCCTATTTCCTCAACCGAGGACTAATGGATTGAATAATAATAATAATATATATTTCAAGAATAACCGAAAGAAGTAATGCCTCATGAAACGATTCTAATTCCATATCTAAATTCAAAATGAAAATATGTAGCCATATGTACTCTTTCTTTGCTAACTAAAACTCAGTTTTGGTTACTTTGAAATTAAATCGTTATTTCCAATATTTCGTAGGGATTAAGCGAATAAGCCCAATAAAATCACAGGCCGTGTTTGCATAATAGCCTAGGATCAACATTGAATGGGATCTCCAACGTGTGCGGAGAGGTTTTTTAGTCAATACCCAATGTTGAATCCGGATTAACTACGAAACTCTGGAAGTAGCTTAGAGTTTCTTCCATGTGTGGAATGTGTCATCGTGGGACGAGGGAAGGTGGAAGCCATTTCCGAACAACGAGGGCATGTAAGTACCGTTAGGGTCAGGAACGACTCCTCGGAGCGAGTAATTTACTCGAAATGTGTCACAAAGAGGCTTAATACCATAACACTCCTGTATCAGCGAAAAACAACGAATGAAATACGGAATTACCATTATCTAGCGTCACTTAATACGGGTTTTTTAATGACTCTCCCTTTTTATTTGTTGTCACTCGTTTGTTTGGTTCATCTAAGATGTATATTTACATACATTATATAAGACATTTGTTCTATTACTGCCGCTATTTTTTCCGGACTAGCTTTGAGACAAGGCTTCTTTCTACAAAAATATATCATGAAGAGCCTTGTGCCTTAACGGGCTGCACGAAGGACGTCTCGCTGATACGTATTGTCACCAACCAAAGGATAAAAAGAACTTGTGACATACGAAGGTGTTTCTACTATTAGCATGATCAACCATTGTCGGAAACTTAGTATAAAATTAAAATTGTTGTTCTATTTTTATATTTTGTGAGCCAACGATTTCAGCTATGCCCGCGGCTTCGTTCGCGCGGAAATAGCTCTTTTTATTTAGCCCTAAAAACGAAACAACAGGTACCGAATTTTGATGAAGTTGAATTCATTGAATATAGTAGAAGAACGGCACCATTTATTTATGATCGCTTCGGAGCTAATTCGATACAAACTCCCATACAGACTGAAACTTCAATTATATTTATTGGGATAATTTATATTTATTTTATTTGCTTTTAAAAATGAGTAATTACTAAATATTAAAATTTATTAACGCGACAAATAACACCAATTTACGTATACATCGTATCGATGATCCAAAGAACTTTATTATTTCTCGGGGAGTTAGATATCTGCCAACGGTAGGTTAATTACGGTGCGAATCCTGCTGCAACAATACATATAGTGAAAATTCTCACCCCTCCCCCCACCTCTTCTCTCTCATGCTACCAAAATTGCGCTTATAACACAGTAAGTCCGATTAATGGTACAGGAACGAACTAATAGGACTTATAACTTGCAGTTGGTTTTCACGTCGGCTTTAGCGCGGCAAATCAATGTATTAATAAATAATTATATTAATATCTTCTGAACTCTGCAAGATATCGCAAAAAAGCACATGAAAAATTAGTTAAAATGACTCTTTCAATCCCTGAAATTTTCATTTAAATTCGTTAAGCCGTTTCGGAGCATAAACAGATCTAGACTATTGACAAACTGCATTCACTTTTTGGAGATTTGGATTTGCGTATGCCAAAAAAACCTTACTCGTAGAATGTTTCATATTAATGTTTATATTATACATTGTCTGCAATATATCTAAATGAAACATGAACGAATGTTTAAGTTAAATCTCTTGTTCATTGAAATCCGTTGAGCCGTATCGGAGCTTATTCGAATTAAACTTCCAGACAGTCAGTCAGGTAGATAGACACTTCAATTTTATTCATTGATATAGATAGTTTATTAAATATATGTAATGATATTTCTCTTGTATGATTTTTAATAGGTCAGTAGCAACAGCAGTATTAATATTAAAAAGTGGAAGAAATATTATTTTGGCTCGATCCAAGATTGGGGTGAAGAAGCTTACGACAAAGCGCCACGATTGCGATTAATTTCCCCTGCCAGGAAACGCTGCAGCTGTCTTGCCGATGTTTTTTTTTAGACACAATTACTTTTACACAAAATTAAAAACGCTGAACCACGGGATATTAAAGTACATTGTCGTTGAACAGATCTTTTTTCGTAAAAGCTGCGTCAGATTTAGTAACTAGTGATTGATCCCGTTATTTTCGGATACGTACAATAGGAATGCACAACCAGCCACATGTTAACATAGTGAAGAAGCAAATCGGCTCGAATTATATTAACTATGTTGATTTCTTGACATGACAAGGACATCGTGCATTGCACAAACCGTTCATCATAACGATGACCGAGTTAGCAGCGGACGGAAGCTGGAGACAGATTGCGCTGCTGCTGATTCAGCCAAATGGTTGTCATTGTTGGTCCCTCCTCTGTTTATACAGCAGCAGCAGAAGCTGACAGGGAACGCCATTCTGGGTGACGTCAGGGACTTCCGTGCTCTCATGGCCCGAAATACTGACTGCGGTTCCTCGCCAGTAAACATACACTTTCAAACAGCAATTTAAAATTAATTTACAGGAGCGATCCTCAATTCTCTATTATTAAATTCGCGCTCTACGAGCTGCTCGTTGAGGTTTCGCAACCTTGGAATCAGTTTCTAACAGGTTCTGTTGAAACTGTACCTGTAACGTGACCGTAGTGAGTATGTTGATGTTTTCTTAAGACGTAAAATAATTAAGCTACAAATTTTTTTCAAATAAACCTGATGATATTCACATAATCTGTTTTAGTACAGCATCAATTCCGGATGTCTTAAATCCTTCTTAGACATAAAACCTGTCTTTCTTGATTTCTTAATGTTTGTTAAATGACATGGACGTACAGCTTAAAATGCAGGTTTGGGAAATTTAACGTCACACTACGTTTCTTTTCGTTTTTGGAACTACTTCAGGCGTAGCAAATTAGGCATTGGCACTCTACATATCTTACGATTATAACAAAATAAATTTAATTATGATGAACACAATTTATTTTATATAATCTTATGTAAATTTTCTCTACCAAAAGAATAGCCTACCAAATTTTATTATTTATTGAAATTACATAATTACCCAAGAAGTAAATTATATATATATATTATTTTATGTCGTGCATGTAAAATTATTTAACAATTTGTTAGATCAGAAGAAGTTCTGAAAAGTAAACATTATTGAATTTTTATTGCTTTGTTGGCCATTTTATTCAATGGTTGATTTAAATATTGCTAAATAAGTTTTACTAATAGACAATTATTGATTCATTTAATTTTCGTATTTTTGAGAGAGAAAAAAACACGCTTAACTGTATGTTACTGAGTACCACAACAGCAACGGATTTATTACTTTAAAATTTATATAACATGAACTACCTGGTTTTTTACCAAGATGGACAGAAATGTTTGAAATTTAGGAGTTTTTAGTATTCTTATGAGGAAGAATATTAAGTTTCCTCTATTCGACATGGAGACACTGGTTCTCAATATCAAGTAAGCCATTTAGCCTTTTTTCCAGACCAACGTAACAAAGCATATTCTTACATGGTTTTTATACAAATAATATGAATTTTTGTATAATAGCAGAGCTCCTGTGGTCTAGTAGCTAGCGTCGCTGTCTCACAACACAGAGGTCCCTGGCTTGAATCCTGACAAGGGTTCTGGGTGTCTGTGTCGTGTTGGTCATGGAGACCGGGGACCAAGGCCCTGAATATGCTGCAGAGCCAAGGAAGAAGAAGATTGTACAATAGCTAACACAATCGTTATTATTATTGTGAAGGCAATTGTGTAACTACATACCACATCCTTAAAAATTTCCTTCTCTTAATAATTTTTGAAACTGACAGCGATTTTATACTTCTCGTTTCTTTTGTTATATTTTACGATGCAAAATATATTACCTATGTGGTAACTATTCACCGTTATCCCATTGGCAACGAACTCTAGAGCTGAAAGGTGCTAATGTTTTCCAATTATCATGTCTTTCGGGAAGGTCAACCTTTACGGCGCCTTTACGACGAATAGGCAGAAATAATAAATCTAAAAATATTTTGTACTCAATCTCTCTTTCTATCAACCTTTTCCCCTACCCCTTTCACTCTTCACCTTAACTCAACCGCATGGAAATTTTCAAGTGATAACCTCAGAGAAACGTGCGATTCCAACGGAAAAAGCCTATGTCAATTAGAGACGACAAAGATCTTCCACATCCTATTAGCCGTCTATGTTACCTTGTGACGGTTTAAGACGCAGCTGCAGCAGTCTTTGCTCTTATGATGGCGTTTGCGTTTTTGCTGTGGTTCTCTGATCTGCACACCTGCTCTGAATACGAGTTGCTCCTGTTTCAAAACCGCATGACTGTTGAGTGCGAAATCAAACCCTGCTGGGTTACGAAACATCAATTCGTCATTAAAGGAAAACCTTGACATTTTCTATGGAAAGTCTTTTGTAATGTTCGCGGTGGCTGACACTTTTCTCATACTAAGTAACGAATACCGTTGGAAAAAAGTATTAATTTCCATTTCACATCTAGCGTTCCGTGAACTAGAGAGAACTGTTACTGCTTTCCATTTTACCAGAACGAGGGAAATTGACGGGAGATTCAGTTAAAAATGAGGACGGATTATATCGTACAATCCAGCTAAAAGTAAACAAACAAGCAACTGGAATAATTATCTCGTCCCTAAAAATCAATGTTATACGTATCTGGGAGGAAAATTAAGTTGGTACATCAAATGTAAAATTTTTAACTTCTGTTTTGTTGCATTCGTCGCTTGTCGCCTCTGAAACCGTTTAGCATTTGAATAAATGTATTCGGAACGGAATACGAATTACGCTGTTGCCCTCCGCGAAGGCACACAGTGCTGCTACAGTTATAACATAGCAAAACTAAGATATAATAAAAGTCAGATTAACAGACTATGTTATAATTAAAAATTACTTGTCATTAACTTTTTATTTAACCCAGCTACTTTTCGGTACTTATTTGTACCCTCTTCAGACTGTGGTTCAACTAAAAGGTTTATCTTAATATTTAACTTTTCCACAGCCTGAAGATTGTCCAGATAAGTTGCAAAACTTGAGTTAAATTATGATTAACGGAAATTTTTATAATTATAAAATATTCTGTTAATGAAAACGTTATTTAAAACTGAGAATGAATTAAGATTGATATTCTAGTCACAATTACTCAGTGGCTACTAATGTCACTTAATAAAAAAAATTGGTAAGGTTTCGTGAAAAGACCAGGTAAAATATTTATTAAATAGTTTTTGACTGCCTAATTGTTCATTTTATACTAATAACATAGTCACCCAAAATAGCTTAAAATAAAATTACATTTATAAAATACATTCAAATTTTTTATATAATAATTCCTAAATCAAAATGTTACTTTTAAGCAGATAATTTTAAATCATGTTGTTGCAGTAGGAAACTGTCTTAGATTGGTCTGATGCAAACTAACCTATTCTGCGTAATCTTGTTCATGTCTACATAACTACCACATCCTCCATAAACTGCTAGCTTATTCCATCCGTAGCCTCCATATTCTGTTCTATTCACTTCGAACATTATCGATATACCGACATCATAATCTATACATCATAACATATATCATTTCACTATCGATCTATAAAATATAAATAATCTTAATGTCTATTTCTTTGCCTACCTATCTACTTGCCTACCAGTGAACAATGTATGGGCATATGACGGTAATTCGCAATGATAATCAATCTATGGATCGATCGATATGCAGATAACATTGTAGAATTTTCGAAAAACAATATATCAATATCTATATCGGTAGATCGATGTTTGATAAAACCGCATATAAACGGTATATTGTTATAATTATCGATCTAATTAAAAATATATAGATCTATATAATTGTAGATCTCAACCAAACTATATATCACGATCGATCTAGAGACAACCCAGATATTTATATAACTATAGATCTATCGACCGACTACTATGTGAATGTTAGATCTTTCGACCATCATTTCGTCAATTGCATTCGATCTATTCGACTATCAAAAACTACTATCGATTTATCAACCAATAAATATATTGATATCATTATTGTTAGACCTAATTATATATAATTCCACTATCGATCGATAATTTAAATGCTAATACTACAATATCGTCGGCAAACCGTAGGATTCTTATTTCTTCTTCTTTCAGTATGATTCCTTTTCCATATTCCTTTTTAACTTACTTCATCGCCTGTTCTATATATAAGTTAATGAGTATGGACGACAGCCTGCATCTTGTCTTACTCCTTTCTTGATTTCTGCTTTCTTTTCTTGCCCTTCAATTATAATTACTGCTGCCTGCCTTCTGTAGAGGCATTTTATTCCTGTCCTCTTCAAAACTATTATTGAATCATATGCGTATAAAAAGTAGGCAGGTTAAAAAATTATTCATACGAGTTCCAGAGACAAATGATAATATATAAAATGGTTGCGTTACATATACTGACGACAACAAAATGACATGAAATGAATTTTTCGAATCACGTGAGTCAGGAGCCTTGTGACAAAATTTGAATGGACTCATCAGACATCGCTCATAATTATAGGAAAGTTGTTTATATCACTATAGATCCGAATACAACTGTTTTGTTTCCGTATTACTCTTTCCTACGTTTTCCAAATATTTTCTGCAGGAATAATCTGGTAAAGTTTTCTCTTACGTGGTAACTTTGAATTCTTCGTTATTTATAAAGAAACATCTTTTCCAAGGAACACTTATGGTGAACTTATAGAAGTAGAGAAGGATTGTGAAGTACTCGGAATTGGTGTCGTGTTCTACTTTACATGTATAGTGGGTGGTAGATACGACGGTATTAACATTGACTAGTTGAATCTGAACGTGATTGCCGTAAGTCAAACTGCTCCAGCAGGTTTTTTTTTAGAAAAAAAAACCTATTCCGATCGGAGTCAGTAATTACCTCTCGCCGACTCTGCAGAGATGCTATCGGAACGATAAATCACGAGAAGCATCTCCAGCACAGTTCCTACCTGGGACTGCACACTTGTATCAATGCTGGAGGGTTGTATCAACTGAATCAAAAATTATCCGCGTAACTCCAACTCTGGCTCGTTGTAAAATGCAAAGAAATATAAAATTCAACTTTCTGGAAATTAAATTCATTTATACTTCTGTTTACTCGAACGTGAAAACGTACAGTGGGATTACAAATAATTTCAATCTTTCAAAAATGATTGAAATAATGGAGTATATATGTTGGCATTTATAAGGAATAAATATAAATACCTAGAAACCTCAACATATAATACCCACATAAACAAATAATTCGTTTAAATTCGTCTTTAGATGGGTTCACTGAAAAATAAAGTTAAAGTTTTGATAGTTACACTTTCCACTTGAAATTAATTAACTCACGTACTTATTGTTCATCTAAAAAAATTTCCTGTACTAGAAAAAATCACTCTTTTTCAATTATGATCACCTGCACTGTAGCTATATTACCTATTACTTTCATTTAATATGATTGTATCGATATAATTTGAAAAGAGACAATCCCGATTGACCGTTTATCTTCTATTTTTCCCCAACATATTTCTTCAACATTCTCGTGACTGTTGGCAGGATCCCGCTTCACAAATTTTTAATTCCGATTTCTCCAGAAAATTAATGTCTGATTCTTTTATACTTCCAAAATACTCACAATAAAATATAAATACTTTCGGGGTTTTATCTTCAAAAAAGAAATAATATACTCTATCACTGTCTGTTCTCATGCCGATCTGCCGGGATATAAGTTATTATTAGACGAGGTTGTTAATAATCAATAAAAATTTTAAACTATAGTATTCCAATATAATAGAATTCTTTAAATATCTGTTTTGAAATAAAAAACACGTATATATTTTGATTTTTGTATATTTTTCACGCTGTTGGATGATTTACAAACTAAAATAATGAAATAGTTTTCCGAGTGCTGATCAACTATTCCTTTATATATCGCAATTGAAGCTTTGATTATGTGTTTTGGAAATTGTTTAAGTTAGTTTAAATGTCTTTTAATTGAAGAGATCCATAGATCCGATTATAGGGGGATAAAGCGTGTGACATATTAACTGTCAACTCTGGTGTTGACCCCTACATTTTTACGAGTACATATGGCGGTTTTTGCACGGGAAATATTTGTGGCAGGACCAAATTTGGATTTCATAATACATTTTCATAGAAGAAAATGATTTAATTGTTTCGTTTATTCAATTGCAAGGCGAGAAAAGTGAACAAAAGCACTTTAAAGGCCTACCAACAATTATAAGCCCTTGTTTAACAGTGTGCAGATTTAAAATATAAGGTGCTAAAATATAAGTAACTGTACAGTTATAAATAAATCATGTCCACGTGCGTCTGTACAAGTGTGACCATGCTCATTTTTTTAAAAATACACTTTACGCAGATATAGTTGTGACATCTTTCTCACGCACATCAACCTAGTTCGTAGTCCAGTTCCAAGCGAATTTCCAAATGTACTGAATATTTATGAATACCAGACTCTTAGTATAGTCATAATAAATCAATTATAACGTTAAACCTCTAACTTTGAGCCATTTGCCTCTAGGACTGACCGAGGCATGGTGTTGGGAATGCTGCTTTCTCGCAGAAACCCCACCACCCTTCATCGGAAGTTGTGGGACGAGTAACAAGAAGTCGGAATACCTGATGCAGATTTCTCTAGATGTTTTCCTGCATCAAATTTCGGTAAATTATAGTTCGGGAACCTAGTTAACCATTCGGTACCTGGCTCACTCCAACTTCTATTAAAGGGGAGACACCACAAATTGGATGGCCGTGAAGTAGTCTGTTTTTTTTCTTTTTTCTTAAGTCCATTTCTCGTTTTCAGTATCGATGAAGCCATGAACACTGATGAATGAATAGATATTATGCGTTAGATTAACAACATTATGATCCCAAAAGCATAAAGTACTTATTTATAAATCGGTAACGAGATTGTGCACTGAGTCAATATCTTCTACTCATTATACATTTAGTAATAATCAATTACTTAGCCTCAGAATTTCTTTGCAATAACAGTTTACAACCGCATTTGACGAATAATACTAATTTCACGGACACACAGGTATGCGTGTGAGGAATTTAGTTAAGAGTGTGGAATGGTTCTTTGTTTCTCCGAGTGTGGTCCGACGTTTCGGGAGTTCTATAATTAGTGCGCTGCGCGGCGGTGGCTCAATGAAGGAGGTTCGATGTAATCTCGGAAGTGTGCGTGCAAGGTTCGTATGCTAATTCCTCCCTACTACGACTGCTGCCTGTGACGTCGTCTTCGGATCAGAGAAAGTGGAGGTCGCAAACCAAGTTGGCGAACAACTGCTACGGCAAACAGTAACAACATGCTGGTAGTCTGACAGACGAGGGGAAACACTGGAAGGTCTCACGTATAGAATATTGCGTTCCAAGCTACGTCCACATTGATCTGAATTTGAACACATCTTATTATTCTGTCTCCAATTCGGTTGATGTTGAAATCATAAAACAGGATGAATTATCATAAATAAAGTTCCAGAAGGAGTCTGAGACAGATAAAAGAAACAATAATGATAGGTTGCAAAAAACTGAATAAACGCCCCAAAAGCATGGAAAAATATTTAAATGTAAAGAAACGGATAAGACAAAATTTGGTTTATTTTATCTAATATCAGACAGTAACCATTGACATAAATTGATAAGAAGTATTCAGGTCAAAATTAATTTTAATCGCAACAAGTTTCCTCGTGTAACAATTGTAATCAGACTATTGCATTTTGGTATGTCGCCATGCACTAATAATTAAAGTTCAGATAACTCTGTAATTATGCATTAGCGGACCATTATACAACACTTTTCCTATTCTCTCAATATAAGTAATCCATTCCTTAATGTTTTGTCACAACTTCGATTCACATGTCGGCTTTATTATTTACAATTTAATCTGCAAATTTTCTTCTGGTTATCAGGTCGTGTATTATAGGTTGCGAGATATAGTGAAGTTCTCAGTAGAAGGAGGAGATTGAGTACTGCCATCAGCGAACATAGTCGTTGGAAGAGTGCCTACTAGCAAAATATTAATTATGTTTCTAGTAATGGGATATACAGACAGCGTCAAGGCCTTTTTACCACGCCCTATACTCATCATTCCATAAAATTTACGGATGAGTTTTTTTATGTATAACATATCCTTAGCTGAAATAAGTATGCTTTAATATATCAGTGGCTCGGATACGGCGTTGGACAATGGCCATTTTTCGTAACGGTTACTCAACAGTGAGGCGAAAGAAAGTAAGGAACCAAAGACTCTATTATAACGTGAGAAAAAAATTTACGTTGTTTTAGTGAAACAGTAGGCGAATTTTTGGGATTAGAAGAAAACAAGATTCAAATTTTCGTCTAAGGGCTGTAGTACTGAGGCTTCTGGTTAAGCTGTCAATGTTGTGATCCACAAGGTTTACTTGTGCCTGTCGTTGCAGCACAAAGCCATGGGGGTTTTCGGATTTGTAACGTGCAGGTAGGAGCGGCGGAAACAGATGTTGCACACCTGTCCCCCCACGCTAAAAAAATTATTTTAAATTCGATTACACAAACACAGGAGAACGAGAAACGGAATCCGTCATCGTAGTAATTTTGGAACGGTCTCTCCTCCCTTGCACAATTCTGTCGGTGGCGTGCATCCATGCTAATATGACTAACAATACTTCCAGGTCGTGAGAAGTTCGTTAGGACTCGAAGGTCACGGATATGACGCTCCCCAGGGGCAGCCAGGTGAAGCTCACCTCCAAATCCGTCCAATCAAGGCTTAGAAGAAAACATCGTAGCCCCAACGTCTAAATTCAAACATCCGTGCGCTAATTGGCGTCATATAAACCAGAAGGAGTAAGCGACAATATTAATTACAGACGATGATTCTGTTAAAACTGGTAAATGTTAAACCCAACCCAAGAATTTAAGTTATAATCGACATTTAATGTCTAAAATAGGACAGCGCGAACACCGATTTTATTCACAAAAATTACTAGATTCGAATTTAGGACAGCCAATAAAGTGAAGAAGACGGAATCGATGTGGAATTGAAACAATAAACGGGTTTAAAAGCCGAAAGAACAAAAGACATTATGCAAGCAGTAGAATTATATTTATATTCTCACTCCAAATGTTCTTTTACCAGTCGCAAATTAATATAAAAATATTTTCATTTATTTTCAATCTTTGCATTCTTATAATCTAATTATTTGACAACCACTCAAAATTATTTGTTTATAAAAATTGCCAACTCGAACCAAACTTTTGAACTAATGTAGCTTTTATTTTAAATTGTAATAAAAATTCAAAAAAGTATAAAAAATTGTAATAACAATTATAAAATTTTATACATTATTTAATAACAATTAAAAATAAAAGCTGCATTGAGACAACAGTTTGGTTAATAATTATTTGAAGAAAAAAAACCTTCAACATCAATGTATTATAGATGAAAGAAATATACACACTAAACTACGTGGATCCTTTTCTTTTTGATTTAGGAATTAAATCTAATTTTCGTTCTAATTTTCAATATGAATGCTTAAGATTTCGCAAAGACTATATTGCTTAAGATTTTCCTATGGCAATATTTACGAAAGTTTACAATATTACATGCAGGTTTCAATAAACGTAACTAATTTACAATTTTCTCTCTATAAAGATCAAGAGAATTCTGCAATAATATTTCATTAACCCGGAGAAATTCTCCGTCAAAGTACCTCTGACACGGTCAATAAAAGTAAATAGCTGCTTCAAAGAGAGGAGATATCAGACAGAATAACTTATAAAGGCGTTATTTCTCAGGGTAAATTGAAGTAAATACAATACATTACAAACAGGACATGAAAGAAGAAAAACCAAAAATATAATAGTAGAATTTGTTGTTTCATTTATAATAGTAAATATATTGTAATATCCAAGCATTATTTAGGGATTAAAGACACAATAATAATAGCCATAAAAAACGTATTTGAAGTTCCCCGGTATTTCATGTGTGGTGTAAAGCATTCGCGTGACGTTACGATTTTTTTCAAACTGACGCCAGGTTAAAAATATTATCATGTTAAAAATTTTAAAAATCTAAATTTATATTTACAGCATTTAATTTGATTTATTTTTTCACTTAATAAAGCATCCCTGGACGACAAGACAATTATTATAATGAAAAATATGTGAAATATTGTGAATAGTCTCATAAAAAATTAAAACAACCTAGTTTTAACTTACTATGGTACTGAAATGGTAGATTACGATTAATTTAATATTTGCAAGCGTTAATTTTAAAGATCTCAAATTCATGAGTGGTTTGTAACCGTAATCGATTTAAAAATTATCGTCACGGTTGGGAAATTACGACGCACACTCGATTACACAATTATAACTCTGAATAGTGTTCACACCTGAGAATTTCTAGGTGCGGCGACTTCCAATATCGTGTTTGTTTACATAGTGACAGCTTCCCACACCGCCTCTTTCTTCTCCAGAGGCGAAACAGTTGTCCCTTGCTACCTAAGTGGGACAATACGAGGCGTAACTAATTGCCACACATTGATTTATCTTATAGGATATAGTATTGGCATATCAATAGATTATTAAATGTGGCTTAATAGTAAATATTTAGACTGCAAACAAGAAGCAGTTTGATTACGTCATGCGCAGAAAAATGTCTTGCCTGAATGAAGAATTTGTGTTCGTCTCAATGCACAAATTGGTAATAATACTTATTATAGTAAAATTCACTGAATAATACAAATTCAAGCAGTTTCCGTACTCTTTAACATATATAAACCATACTTTGGTATTTACTGAGCTGTAAAATGACATCTTTACAATGATTAAAATTATCTTGAATTAACATTTTAAATTTCCACGATATGAATTGGGCAAATAAGGTAATAAAATAAACACATATGAGAACGAGCAACGTTTAACAGAATTTTTTTTAAAAAAAACATTTATAAATGCTAAATGTCAAAGAAGACATAATTCACATAAATATGTAACAATTAATTCCATGAGATTCATTCTTCCCACCTTAAACGGACTTTTCTAAGAGAGTAAAATATCTCACTTATGCTTATTTTGCAATATTCAAAGCTGTAAATCTAAATTCTAAGTTGTATCCTCTCAGAAGTTCAATTATATACCTACATTCGATTATGTTTTCGATTCAAGTAGTTGATAAAAATTTTAATTAAAACTATGTGGCATCTTCTCAGAAATTTCTAACATTGGGTACAGAAACAAGAAGTCCATTAAGTGTCGAATTATGGCGAAAACTGTTAAACTGTCTCATAATTATAAAATCAATTCATACAAAATAGACAGTCAAGTAATTTTATAGGGTCATCTTCTGATGATTTAATTTTTTATCGTTTGGAAATCCTTCATCCATTAGGAATGTATTTTTAAGCCTGTCACAGATATTACATAGATAACGCTCAATCATTATTGTAACAGAAACTAATGTGGGCCACTATCACATAATGATATTCCGTATTCAAATTGAATAATTATATATGTTAAGAAACTAGTATTTCTAGAGAAAATAGGGAAAAAGGAATTTTTTTAATGAAATTGATCGAGCGGTCGTAAACGGCTGTAAAGTATTAGTGATTTTATTTCGTCGTTATAAATATTTTCCTTTTGTACGCTACTCATGTCATGATTCATAAAACTGACACTCAGTTGAGAGCAAACTAGTGCAATATGTATAACACAACGGAAGCAAGCACCTGTCTTCGCATTTGTTAAAATATTTGCTTCAGCACTTATGTCAGCTCACGTCGCTGAAAGAGGAAGGTCAGTCTGTCTCGAGGGGACTTTTGTTTTAAAAAGAAAAATTTCTGTTGTCACCTACAAGGTCGGACGGAGATACGTTAACTCGGCTTATACGCATATGCAAAACAAAAGGAAGAATGCGCACTATACGATAGTCGTAACGGTGGTCAGCGCAAACCAGAACGAAATTTACGACCGCACAAGTAATTACACAAGCTCGCCGAAGGTAACGAACTATCATCAGAGCTAGACTTTCATTCGTTTGTAAGTACACTGTATTATGTTCCCTAAGTAACAACATACACATACATAAATAAATTACACTTTTAAGCAGCAAATTAAGACGAGATGTTTAACAATCGTAATGCTTATATTAGTATGAGTATTATTCGTTTAACTGAGGAAAGGATAGCCACATTTACCCAAGGTCGCAATTATCCTTAGCGTTATTATTTTAAGGCTACAGAAAATAGATTTCCAAGACATCTTCACAAAAAAAAATTTTTTCAATAAAATAATCAACGATTTTGGACACGTTCAATGAGGTGAAGTCAATAGTTTCTTCGAACTTAAGTGAGGAGTTCCCAAATTCACTGTGGAATATGTGCATGAATTATTACAATTATTAAGTACCATATTTTACGGCAAGTCCAAAGACTTGTTCAAAAAATGTATATCGTACATACCTAAGGCAAAGTATGATATGAATTGGGCAAATAAGGTAATAAAATAAACACATATGACAACGAGCAACCTTTAACAGAACATTTTTTTAAAAAAAATACATTTATAAATGCTACATGTCAAAGAAGACATAATTTACAGAAATATGGAACATTAAATTCCATGAGATTCATTATTCCAACCTTAAACGGAAGGCGAAAGAATTAAAACACATTAGAAATAATGAAAAATTTAGTATCAGATCATTGCAATGTCATTAAAATAAAAAGGAGCCAACAGATCAACACTGAATTTATATATTTTATTAGAATGCTCCATTTAAATGCACAGGATCTTTTGGTGTTCAACACCATAGTCACTTGTATAGTATGTAGCTCTAGGAAGTCAAAAATAAATACGATAAAAATTATTACGGTGTTGCGCGTTTTAAATGACGTAATCTCATAAAATATTAAAATCAGAGTTGACCTGTAGGTGTCTTTTATTTTTTATAGTCGTCACATAATAATATTAACGCATCTTAATTAATTTTTCACAAAAGTGAAAAATTTTACGTCTTTAAATAATTTTATTTTATGAGACAAAGTCTCTAGATAAATAATTATAGTTCTTTAATATTTATTTTGAAAACGAATTAATATTTTTTAAAGAATACTCTATTTTGCTGTGCTTGATTTTATGACTCTCATCGTTACCAGACAAAAAGTGGCTTCAGTTAGACGGTCTTTAAAGTCCCTCAGAGACAGCTCATCAGTGTAAGCATTATAAAGAGCACAAAGCGTTGCCTTTTCCATCTTACAGCAAGTGTTTTCCGTTTAGTCTCGAAATCGGCCAAAAATTGTGAACACCGTTTAATCTTTTCGTAAGCTTCGACCAATAATAATATATATTTCCTTCCCTCCTTCCGATTGTCGGTATTCGGAGTCACCCTTCCAAATGCTGTATAATTCTTCATATTTATTTGTCTCTTCTCAATCGTCAGATCGCTTTGCTGCCTTCTTTTTATCAGATTTTCTTAGTTACCCAGTATTGGGGAGAAAATTCGACAAACGTAAGTTATGAAGTTGTACTGTTATTACGCATTGATATTGTGTACAAAGAAAAGTCAAGTTATTTGGTTGGATCTGTAGTGCCAAAATCAGTTCAGATGATACACTTTTCCATTGTAAACCAAAATTGTTGTATAAAACGAGAAGACGTCTAAACGAAGAATTTTAAATCCAACCCTAGTGATAATTACTGTACGACAACTTATAGATTCAGGTGTGTAATCCAAATAAAGAGAACTTTTTAGCAGCTTCAGTTCCAAATAACTGACAATATTATTTACTTCACTGAAGTATACAGCTTTTGTTCCATCGTAAGATACATTGTATTAATAAATTTAGATTAATATATGCAATGAACGGTAGCAGAGGAAAGCAATTTGTCAACAATTTAGATTCAGATCTAATAACTTTTCAAATTGTTAATCGCATATTCGTTTTGTTTTCTCTAAGCCGGTGACAGAATTTTGTATTTCTGCGGCGCGAGAAAATTTCCAATAGTTGCACTATGGTAGTGATTTTAATTGAAAAATTTTAATATTGGTCTGAGAATGAGATTCAGCGCCCGACACCTTTTGTTTACACTCAGGTAGGCTGTAGAGCGTTGTTGGTTGGAAGTCGGTTACCATGGCAAACGAATATCGAAACTGTGTATCTAAATGAAAACGTGGTGTTGTTGGAGCCCTTGACACTTACCTGTGAAGAAGTTAATCCAAAGAGCGCACTCGCAGCACCACACTGTAAAGCACACGCGACACTGAGACCAGCAGCACACAACTGATCTGGACTGAACTGAACTGCCGCCACGCGACTCACTACACGTAACGGAACTCACCACGCAGATGGCGCTCTGCCGCGGCTACAGCAGCGACAAACGCCGGCGGCGGCGCTCACAACTAACACCTACGTGCGTACGAACCGTGCTATAGGTGTGCGTTCCCAACGTTCACGGGCTTTTAACAACAGCATCAAACCAAACAGATGAAGTTAATACAAAGACAATGCAGCTATACGCAGTTGACTGAACCTACTCTATTGACATGTAATGTGGTAAAAAGTACAGACTGCTATGAGAAAGTAGGAATACAAATAAGAAATTCATCAGGTCGCTTTTAAGTCGTTCCTGTTTAAATCTTACAAATATTACACACATTAGCGCGACTCCACATTATATATGCTGTTTCCCAAAATTTGATGGGTCTGCGGATGACACCGCGATGCTTTCTAATATTAATTTGGGGGACATAAATTACTGTTCTTATTCGGAGAGAAGCGTAAGCGCAGACAGGATGTAATCCTATCAGTCCAGGCAGTCTGTCGCGACAAATGTCTGCCTGACCTCATCGAAAACCTCTGGCGTGGGAATGAAAGTCAACTACATTTGGCAGCTATTTTTAACTTCTAATTGGATCCCCACTTCAAAAATGATTGCGTGCGGTGTTTGGAAGATTTACCCCCTCCTTGAAAAGCTCTGATTTTCGACTTTCCTAGTTTGTTCTATACTTTTCTTCAATACAGTTAATCTTACTTCCAGTCTTGCGTTCTCAATCATAGCTCAAGTCTCAGAGCCTGATTGTGCAGAAATCCCGGCCCAATCCTATCTTACTTCCTTTAATTCTTCTTTTCCTTTTCATGGACCCTTACAACTTTAAATAGAGAAATACCAAAATTTGTCAACAAGATTACAATCATCCATCAATGCAGGCGTTGACTGAGCTAAGTAATAGAGGACCCATAGGCACTGGTAATAAATTGAATCATCGTTCCCTATGACAGCGCCAAGTTCTTGGGCATGGCTCTAGACACTAAACTTAATTGGAAAGAGTATGTTAAGAAAAAGATACGGAATTAATTATAAAATATAGAGACTTATTTATGCTGGAATAATATCCAAACTTTCAAAATCTAACAAACTGTCCATTTCCCTTCCTATATTACTAAAGGTGAGTTCCCTACTTCGGGAACACTCATATAGTAATGCGGAGGTTCGAGTGGTTTATTTATAAGCAATTTCTCTAATGATGTAAATTTAATATATATTTAAGAATTTCTGCATCGTGAAATTAAATCTTAAGACACCAAAAATAGCGGGAACAAATTAGGATCTAAATGACTGATCCGACTGCTACGATCATTCCACGTTTCACCAAAATATCTGGTCTTCTTCTGTTTATGATGTTTTCTTTTACATTTTACTCTAATATAAGGAACGAGAAATTTATTGATTTAAATAATTACTTGGAATTAATTCTATATTTTGAAAAGAAATGTAGTAAGCATGAATTAAAGAGTTAGGGTGGGAAAATATAGACGGCGGTTGAATCGAAACAGAATTAGAACCTAGTTCCATAGCATTTATTGCTGAACTTTGATTGAACACTGCTCTTGAAGGAATGAGCTTCTTTAATAGGCCGTTATATACTATTGAATAAATTGTACTTTTGTATGAGTTTGTGTTGAATATCGGACGTTATTCTCTTTCTGATCAATAAAATTTATTTACTCTTGACCGACTACATGAAGTTACACTCTTAGCGCTCAATTTTTTTTGACTATTTATTTGTACTTTCAGTGAGTTAATTGCTGTGTCTTGCAGTCATCCTTCCGTTCCCGATTTCGACCTCAATGCATAAAACAGTATATCATTTTCTGTAATAGCGGTATCTATCGGCGGTCGTATTTTAAATCCCATTTGCATAGCGACTGTGTTCGTCTTTTTCTGCGGAAGCAAATTTCCGCGCGTGCTCCCGTGGGAAGCCGTGCCATTGTTGTGACTTCTTCTTTTTCGAAGCTCTCGCACAGGAGTCACGAGATCGCAGCATCCGCCTCTCAGGCTCCGCAATTATTTTAATAACCTGTTCTTTCGGTCATTAACGCCAGGTTCGCACGATGTATCTTGCCCCGTGTTCAAACGTTCTTAAAGTCAAGTATTGCTGATTGCTCGTACGATAGGAACTCGCCTCATGCAGAACTGTTGTGTGTTACTTCGGAAGTGAATTAATGATTCACCCACCCGTCCTTATTCCTTTAAGTATAGTCGGGATCTCTGAAGCTTTAAGGCCACTGTGCGTCGGCGTGGAGACTCAATTGCAGGTAGTCTTTATGTTCTTGTCCCTTCTGTTCAAGAATCACAGGCTGTGTTCGATGAAGCGTTAACCATAATTTATTTAACATCATATCTCTATGTGCCTAATTAGATGCTGGAAAACATTTTTATTGGTTCTTAAAAGTTGTTTCCGCAGCCTTCAACCGGTTCTTTCCGTGATGCTATATCACCATATTAGTGTAAAAAGTCACTGGACGGGAGACAAGGCTCTCATAATAGCGGTATGTGGCCTGCATTGTCATGTTTATTTGAAAAATTTTCCGTTAAATGAAATAAAGTGTCTGGAAAATGGATAATATACCTCGTAGTATGCTCCAGTCATAATTGTGTATGATGATATACTATAAATTTCCTTGTAAAAGCATCCACTTCTGCCGTGTTGATGAAGCTTGGGATTTATACTCAGAATTTTGTCGTTTGCTCTCAGGATCAAAATCATTAGCAGCGGTCCAGTTCTCTGCTTTTCTCCCATGTATATTGATCTTTCCAACTATTGTTCTTAGTACCTCTTTATTTGATATCCAGTTAGTCATGCAATATTTTATTTCCTTTCGGCGCATTATTCAATTACCTAATCCGTAAAGGAGAATATTCCAAAAATTGTTACAATTTTTGTTGCGATAAAATCGTATTTTAAACGTGGTGATCTATTTTCTCCCCGAGTTCTTCAGTATAATTATGCTGATCTGTGTTTAGAAAGCATGAATGAATCTGGTTGACTTCAGCTGGGGTGTTGGTTTATTTCGATGTAGTTTTTACAGGACACACAAATTAGGTATAATCATAAATGAAACGTCCTGCCGTCATTCGTTTTTCGGTGTATTAATATTGTTTTGGATGTTACGTTTATGTGAAAGTGAATATATAAATGAATTTATAAGGAAAAGTGTCAATTTTACCTTAGCCTCTTGTGGCCAAAATATCTTCCAAAATAATTATTTCAAATCCATCCAAATATAATAGTTCTTGAGGTGATCAATATGAAATGAACACTTATTTTATAATAGCCTCAGAGTGCCAACAATTGAAACTAATCTTTATAAACGGACCCATTAGTTTTATCTCACAAATCTTAAACTATCATTTCAAGATTTTTCTGGCCTATGTATATTTCACTCACTCACTGTCGTCTGCGATATTTAGTCCTTCAATGACAACATGAAGCTGGGGGCTTCTTCTCTGTTTCGCTTTGTTCTATCGAAAGATTGTCCATTATAACGATCACTTTTCTTCTACTGATAACTTATTACCGTGTATGACTACTTTACTTTTCCTCTAGTACCACATTTCAGTATTTACTTTTCCTTTTGGTCTGAGTTAACACGCTTCAGATCCATTATTTATATGTAGCCTAAAAATGAATATTCTAAACCTTTAATCGTTTATTCATAAATTTCCTGTCATTTTAGACACGTTTGCTTTCATAAGAGTGCATATAAAGTTCCGCAAATATTTCGTAGAAGAATCTACTTACTAATTTCCCATTATACATCCATATTTTTATGTTTACACTAAAATATTGCCTTCATAGTTCAGTTATGCATTACAGTATCAAACTTTCAGTCTCCCTCAGCGTGTGCGTTACAGTGCAGAACTTCTTTATTCCCAGTAGGAGTTTCTTCAGTGAAAGGAGATATTTCTGGCTTGTCCCTGGAGAGGAGACGATTCTGGAAAATAGAGTTGTTTTGTGAGGAACAGCCAGAAAACTGTTCCGTCAAAATGGAATCCTTTTTCTGTGTGGGAGTGCGACCTAGTTATGCAATGAAAGTAGCGGCTTGACAAAGTGGTAAATCACATTGCTAGAGGTCCCCATCTCCTTTCTGAAACGATTTGGCTGCAATGCAATTTCCTCCTCGAAGCAGTTTTCTCCCAATGCTTGAGGAGATTAAGCCGACTTAATTTCGCAGTTATGGCACATAATCTCGGCGCTACGGAACGCTGCGCCCCGAGGTAACGAGATCTCTGCCCGGACAATTAAGCCTGGCTAGTTGCTTGCCTCGACGGACAAGATTGCACCAATCACTCACAAATAACATGTTGGTATCTCACTTCACATTTACATTCATTCCCCAGGTACCGAAATTTTTCACATTTGCCAACACTCCTGGAATCATAAGGTTGTCACTGGGTGTTACCTTTCATATCTTAATAATATTCTTTGCTTCAGTGGACATACACATACTAATATTATTTAATTTTACTTTATTTCTCACCATGCTGTATAAAAAATATTTATATTTGAAATTTAATAGCCGATTTATAATATTGTTCATCTGTTCCATTGACTGAAATAGGGAAGGAATATGTGATAAAAAAAATTGATTATATCGTGAGCGCATTACAATATTTCACATAATATTTTATATATATTGTGTTAACCATTCAATTAAATTTAATTATGTCCGTGTTAACTCTACAATAAAATTAGTGTTTTTATATTAACAAATAGTTCTCCAAAATACTTTTCCTTAATATTTTCCGTTAGTGTAACAACACAATTGAATTTAAAGGAATAGTAATAATTAGTAATTCATTTGTAAATAGAAGTGAAGGGAAAGAATTGAAACTACAAACATAGGGTTGCCTCTCAGTTAACTTAAACCCTGTGTTTCAAACCTGGGGTGATTACCTACTGCGGAGTAAAAAAAGGCACAGCCAATTGAAAATTCGATTCTCTAAAATTGTGGTCATATTCCCTTTTCTTCTCAGACCACCAGAAATTAATCAAAATGACACCTCTCTGTAAAAATATTCAATTTTGACGATTTTTAGCCGTTTACACAACATATGGTAGAAAATAGGTTGGATTTGGTAACAGAAATAGATTGTAGTGTACCCTTAAGAAAAGTAATAAACTTATATTTAATTATATTCCTGCTTGATTATTTATACGAACCCCGCCAACGCCGGATACTTCAGATAGTTAAGACTGATGATTAAAATTTTAAAGACGAAGACTTGTCAGCCACAGTCGAATTTCTCATTCTACGCGAGTATAGCACTTTCAAAGTGGACTCACAAATCGTTGTTTGCACATAGCCTACATTGTCGAGGAAGTTAAATTTAGCATTTTTAGCGTGTATATGGAGAATATCTTTAATATAAGAACAAGGCTTGCAAATAAATTTCCGTTTGGATAATCGGTAATGAGAAATGCTACTTTAAAAGTAATACACACGCTTTAGAATCAAAAATGTGTTACTTTTTGCATTCAAGACAGGTTGCTCGCTTTTTTTAGGATGTGGCAACAAATAACGACAAAACTACGTTGGCTTCCGTAACGGATTAACTTCCACAAAACGTGTATAGATTTCAAAAGCAGAATTCAGGAAACAATTTCCCCTATCTGGCGACAAAGAATACCTGGCATTGTTCGCTGAAGGTCTTTGACCACTCCACCCGAGTAGGTCTATAATAGAACTATGCTATGATTCACATGGGTGTCATCAGGTCCTGTGGGAGTTACCAAGGACATTCACATTGTTGATGTGTTTTGTCCCCTTTGAGGCGTTTCCAATTGCAGAATTAGAAATCATCTCCTACATAAACGCCGACTCCGGTTGTTTTAACTTTGTGTAGCTGAGCTCCAGTTGTGGTTTAATCAGAAACACTATACAATGTCCGAGAATTTTTTTTATGCAGTAAACACTACCTAACTCACTCCAGTTTCACATTCCAAAATTTGTATAATACTCCAGGTAATGGACGCGATTTATCACTATAGTTACACATAAATAGATTTAATTTTGCCCTTTATTTTGGAAGATAATGGAAAATTTCGACCAGAAGAGACACGAACCAGGGATCTCCTGGTAACCGGGCAGACCCTCTATCATCTGAGCCAATCCGAGTCGACTCCTGCCTGGTACAAGACCCCGACATCCCTCGTAGCTCACGCTCATCCAAAAAGGATAGACATTGTGTAAATTGATCAAGTAAATTGTGAGTGAGCCAGAGCTTCAGGTATAGTAGGAATGTTGGGATCTCTTAGTGGTTATGGGCTTGACTCGGATTAGATCAGGTGGTAGTCCAAGTCCGGTCAAGAATTTTCCATACTCATCATTTAAATTCAGTTTCATGACTGAGCCATTCTCCTGTCTTTAAATCAATTTTGTCCTTTCTTAGAGTTAACCTTATCGAAAATGAAGTAGAAAAAAATAGCAAGGTGGGAACTAATGGAGGAATAACCGGTTCATACCATATATATTAAAAACAGTAGGGAAAATGAGAGAAAAGTAAATGAGAAAACGTTTATAAGAGATGACAGATGTTCATCTATATCGAATACTTTTTGGACATAGTTTCACTTTATCTATTAAGTTGCCCAAACGAACTATATTGATTCAGTTATAAACTTTATTCGAATCATATTCAAATATAATCGTAGAACTTTCATCCAGAAACGAATCCGCTACTAAACTATTGTAGCAGGAGTATATATTTTGAAAGTTGTACTACTAAATTCTAACGAACTATTGGATATTCTCATACACTGACTATTCCAGGTTACACTATTACATTTCCAGATCTGAGCTTTGACCTATACCGCAAAAAGGCTGGATTTCATGAAGCGGATGAGTGTAGTTTTGCGAACGTCGGTTCTGTTTATATTAAATTACTTTAGAGATAATGTGCTGTATCAAAAGATAAAATATGTAGAAATGGTGAAAATAAAATTTAAAAGATTTCATCAACACTAAACCAAGTTTTAAAATTTATAAAAAAGGGATTTTCCTGCTATAAACGCTCAGACTGCGTCATATAATATCTAATTATCCTCTTTGCTAATATTTATTCATATAACTTCTTTATAAAAACCGCCGTTACATTCTATTAAAGGGATAGAATAATAATTTACAAATTAATAGTAGTAATTAAACTTAAATAGACCTTTGTGAATAATTATTTAATTTTTAAAACAAAATTTAGGTACATTTTAGAAGAACAGCCGGGTCTAGGTAACGAAATGAAGGAAAATGAAATGTAGACTGTTAAAAATTCTCGATGGCGCAACAAAATGCGGTTGAGTTTTATCCTACAGGAAATGGGAGCCATCCCAGGCACAATTAACTCGCATTCACAGGAAGCAGAGGGGAAAACCTGAGGTCGACAAAGAATAATGATTTAAGAGGAATTTATAAGGGGCTATTCTTATTCTTAGAATTCTAATAATGTCAACTTTAAAACACTACAATACGAATCTTCATTAAAGTGGACATTAACGTTTGTTTCAGAAAATTTCCATGTAAACATAATGTAAATTTTCTCCGTCGTGGGCTCGACTGCTCATTTATATTGTAAGGCCCCCGTAATTCTTTTATTATTTAAGAAAAAATATGATACTGTTCTAGCACTTACTTTTCTTTCTACTGGCTGCCAGTTATGACTAATTTCGCTGTTCTCGCTCTTGTGAGTTCCTAGATTCATCTTCAGTCATTCAACAATTTCGTTTCTCATTCCCTTAGATTTTTTTCTCCTTCAGCTCAATTCTGTTTTTTCTGTTGTTATCAGTGGAATTGCAGAACAACGGCTCTATAAAAGTAAAAAAGAGATTATATGTAAAGTATTTAATTTATTTATAATTTCAATCCAGCATTTGATTGGTAAATTTATATTTTTTTAAGAAATTGGTAAACTACCTCTCAAAATATTTAACTATAAAGTTATTCCGAATGATGAATAAAATTGAGTAGATTTGATCTTTTAATTCTATAACATGCAAATTTAGGTTGTAGCTGTTGTGAAATTATGTCACTGATTAGTTAAAGGAGCAATCATTTTACATTTCACTATATAATTAATTACATATATCATATGGTTAATTTTCGTTACAAGTACAATATATTTCTAGGCAGTGTCTTTTACATAGGTTTATAACAGTAGTGATAGTAAATTGAGATCCAAGTATATTTCATATATATTCAATTTATTGCTTTCTAGGTAAATACCTACTCTAAAGTTTCTCATTGGCCTTAATTGATTAGCTGTATATTTAATTTCGAATAAATTGATACGGAATTCATCAAACAATGCAAGGCCTGTTTTGAATATAGATTTTATTCCTTTTCTACTATCTGCTTGTTCCATATGAAATCTGTTGTCTGGTGAAATTAAGAATTATTTCTCACAAAACACATTATATATTCTGACAAAAATATGTTTCTACTTTGTAAACAAAAGTTAATACAAGTATTTTTTAATTTTCTACAGATAAATTGTTTTTACATACTACTGACATTTTCACACCTCTTTCTATTTTCTGCTTATCTCATCCTTCTGTTAATTTTCTTTCGTATAAGTATTAACTGTGTTTTTCTACAGAATTATTAACATAATTAAGAGGATTATATATGAATGCATAATAGCTACAACAAGAACACTCATTACGAAATATAAAAACAAATAATAATATAGCAAATTCAACAATCTCTGTATTACGCACAATAGAGATACGCACCCAATATGCGAAGAGTGGTTGGGTATCATAAATTTAAAACAATAAAACAAGGTAATGCCATCGGCATTCACTGTGCCGCTGTCGTTCGTGGATCTCAATAATAATTATTCGTAAAATCATTTCATATTATTATTACAATTGTCGCCCAACTGTTGAACTTAATTAATTAATCGTAATAAGTAATTCACCAAGATCCCGCAATTATTACAATTAAGATATTGGGTGATGAAGGAAGAAGAAGATCAAGACAAGAGAGGGTTCAGAAGGATAATTTATAACATAGTATATATAGCATGTTACCAGCCGAGTTCTTCGAGAACCAACGATGGTTTATCTTGTCTGATTAAAATAAATACTTGAGGGAGGCAGGCACAGTACATTGAAGAGAAACCACGATTAAATTAATCTGACGTTAAGTATTTACCAAATTAAATGTATGTTTGAAATGTGATCACTGGAATAAATTTCATTCGTTCTTACTGGGCTAACGAAAGTCGCGTTGGTTCCTTAGTGAATGTATTTGGTACGCTGAACCTCTTCCATCTCATTAATGTTTCCGTAGTTGCATTTCCCCCTGGTAATTAACCTGTGCCCAAGTGGTCTTGAGGAACGTAGCGCTTGAGTAAGAATTGAGGAGGCGCTGCTGGCGAATGTGTCCGAGGACGCTGCGCGGCGTCACGGAACGTCGCCACTGGAATCACGCACCGTCGCTCGCAATTATCAGCAAGTCGCACGGGAACCCGGCTTTCTCCACGGCGTCTTTGTGAGGGTCGGATGTGCATCCGTCCTCCCGTGACGACTCGAATCATCGCGTTCCATCGGCGACGTCAGCATTTGCAGCCAACCTTGAACAAGGCTGATCTCGTTTCATCCTAACTCCACTTGAAATCTTTCACTAAAAGATACCTATATATCATATTACTACCCATTTTTTGTGTTCTTTGAGTATGTCAGGTGCAATTACTTGACACGGTTTGACAGATCTTATTGACCAAATCAATTTCAGTGTTGATCTTCCATATCGAAATAAGCACAAACCATTTCCAGAGACAAGAATTATAAGTAATGCCAAAATTATTATAGCAGGTTTTAATGTACAGCAATAAAATTATGATTATTGAGAAAAAGGAATTAAAATAATATACGAATAAAACAATTATACTCAAATCATAGCTGTAATATTTTTGCCTCAGTTGGTCCGTTCGTAAAGATCTGAAACATGTTGAAATATCCATTTTTCTTAATGACGATATTATGAACTTATGTTCCAAATTTTACATTAAAAAATGGATCGGGGAAGACGTTACGCCTTCTAAAGGTTCAGAAATCTGCATGTCAAATATTTGTCCACGCTTGAAATAAGTATCGTTAGCGCCGCACTCGATATTATTTGCTGTCTGAGATCGATAATGAACATCAGAATTGTATGCTGGAAACTCATAAACAAGGGAGCCATCAAAGCCATGAGACAAATCTACTCAGTTTTCAATACACCGACGAAGCTATAAAATTTTTCCAACTCGAAAAAATCGTTGCTTAACCCCGCAAATTTCAGAAATTTTAATTTTTACTAATATAATATAAGCTCGAAAATAACTACACAATTATATTTCTGTTATTCTTACATTACATGCAATAGTTATTTCCGACCACGAACCAAACGTAGTCATATTTTCCAGTACGTTAAGGCAATAACAATAACGGGTCGGCGTTTTCATTTATGACCAAGGCCGTCCACATCAATTAAACGGCAGCTATCGGAAACACGCCGCAGAATTGAAAACCTCAATTCCACCTAGTCTACGTTTTTTGCAAGTGCTTTTTTATTTACGTAGTCGTACACTGTAATACAAACAACGCGACAACTCTCGTAACTTTGTTCCATCATTCTTTCCCGTCTTCATTGCGGAAGAGAATGCTTTGGTGCCATAAAAGTTTTAATAGAGGGTGTTGAGAGTCGTGGACTGTTTCCCTTTCTTTTATATGCAGCGACGTGTTAATAACCATAATAATGAGCCATTCAGTTTAAGTGTATTCATGTTAAAGGGGTCACGGTACTTAAAGTTTCCAGGCGATCGTTTTAATTGCATTCATGGTAGAAGATTGCATTCGCATTGTTATATACATAGCTATAGAAAGGAAAATCATTGCAACAATGGATCATACATACACTACAGAAACTCAACTCAAGCCCCTCTCCAAATTATCATACATATGAATAAAATTATTATAATAATGCTTTGTTCAAAATTACAGCCATACTTATGATTCCACTATTTAAGCAGCGGAACTTTTAATTATTTTTATTTCATTTGTAAGTGTTCATCCTTAAAACAGATCCAAGAACATGTTCTGAAAATTCAGCTCCCTAATTGAACCTACATTTAGTTCGTTTATTTGCAATCAAATATTTTTTCTTTCCGTTCAATACGCTGTAAGTTTTCTGCCTGATCCTGTGCAATATTTATAATATATATACAGTTGTTTACATAATTATGCCATGTGCTCATTCTTCTTCGAATGTGTCCCATATAATTCACTACATTATTCCAAAGAATAATTCTAAATATGCCAACTTTATTTTTTCAGACGCAAGTACACTGGAACAAATGGTTCGGGTCGCCAATTACACACCTTTAACAGACTGCCACAAAGAATTAAAAAAGTTGTTAAATAACCAAAGCCAATTTTAAGCAGAGTTCTCTTTATTTTTCTTTAGTCACTTCTTTTCATTAAAATAATTTATATAAGAAGCTGATATTAACAATTAATTTATAATGTAAATAGTCAGCATGAACTATTAATCGGAATCCTATTCTCACTCCCCTAATACTACAAAACTATCAGCAAACTTGAGGGTTTTTACTTCTTCTCTTACATTTTGATTCCCTTACCATATTCATTTTTAACTTTCTTCGTCACCTGATCTATGTATACGTTAAAGAGCATTGGCGACAGGCTTCATCCTTGTCTTACTCCTTTCTTGATTGCTGCTTTCTTTTCTTGATCTTATATTCTAATTACATATGACTGCATTGTGTAGAGGTTATAGATAACTCTTCTTTTTCGATATTGGATTCCTGTCATCTTCAATATCTTTAATAGTTTGTTCCAGTTTACAGTATCGAAGGCTTTTCCATATGAAGGAGAGCCATTAACGTAGCCCTATTTTTTCGCATTCTCTCTTCTAAAACTTAAGCGTAGAGTCAATATCGTATATTCTTCCTAAAACCAAACTGGCCTTCTAACTCACATTTGACGTTCCATCCTCCTATATACTATTTTCGTTACTATTTTGCACGTATGAGATACTAAACTAATTGTCCCGTGCTACCAGCCCCAGTCCAATTAGGTAAAGGGATAATTATTTTGTTCTTAAAACCTTCATAGTTTTAATGGAATAAATGTACATCCTGACTCATTCCACATCATTGAAGCTAAGCTTCTCTACAGGATCTATGATATTATTAGCAGAGAGCCCAGGTTAGGGTGAAAAAAAAGCAGTTGTTGAACATCGTTCCAGAAAACTTAAAACCAAGGATTGGTCAGATTTGTTGGGAGGAGTCAGAGGTAGGGCACATTTGACCGGATTGAAGATTGTGATTTGAGAAATATAGAAAATTGAGGGGTGGTGTAAAACGCCCGTGATAAATCACAGAGCGACATTTTTTTTTGTATAGAACGAACTGGATTGGTCGGAAAGAAAGTGGAAGGAAAAAAGACTGGATTCTCGGAAGTTCAGGTCCGTTTGCGGAGAATAACCCCAAGGGCTCCATTTACTGATGTTCCGTCCTGTATTGCGTCGCAAGTGTAAAGGTTCGAATAGATGGTGCAACTACTTTCGAACCAACTTATTTAAAATTAGGTACTTTGCTATACGGCCCACAAATAGAGACTGAATCTATTTTCGATATTCACGCTGGTAAAATACGTAAAAAAAATTAAAATTATTTTCTTTGAAAGGAAAAACAATCTTCATTACAAATGTTACTCCTTCCATTTTCTCCGCGTTTCCAATACAATTCTTAAGGAACTTCACCCGGTCCAGTTTGGCTTTTAAAAATATTATTTTCCTTGCTCTCAGACTATTTCGGGCCATTGATTCTAATTGAATCTTAATTAATTATCTTCAATTCTTGCTTGAAATCTGAGACTTTTATGGTCGCATCTTGTACGATATTAGTATAAGCTACGCAACATGTCCATTTTATAAATTTCAAATAATTTATTTTCTGTAATAACGAGAAACAAGAAATTTGGCATCTTGAAATAAAATCAGAAAACGTTATTTAGTTTTCATATGGCATTCTCAAACATAACGAGAATTCCATCATAGTTCTAGTTTCAGCCTAGCCTCCACCCCAAAAGGCTCTTGCCATGAAGTAAATAATTATTTGTGTTAAGGTTGCGGCAAAAATATATTTGTTGTTACCCTCGTGACCAGGTGAGAATAGCACGGACCAGTGTGTGTGTGTGAGTGGAGAGAGAGGATGACAGCGATTGCAACCCAGATACAAAGGAGAACAATTGGCTCGTATATCTCTTGCCTCGCTGTCTGGGCGCTGAATTCAATAAGTGACATCAACATGTTGCCAGACACAGACACTGTTCGCAGTGAGATGCACACAAGACACGTTGATTATAACTTTAAAAAAATTAATTTAAATTTCTTATCCATTATTGGATAGTCCGCATAGATAAAATGAATGTAAACGGGCTAAAAAAATTTCAAACATTGTTAATATACACAGCTAATTTATACTTAAATAAAAAATTAATATTATAAGTACGGAGTTTGGTCTTAGAAATGATTAATGATTAAAGGTTTAACAACATTTAAGAGAAATATTCTCAAGTCATTGGGGAAAAAACCGAACTCTGCAGAAAATAAAGGAAAGTGACAATGAGCCTGAACCGAGCAGTAATACTACAATACAAAATTAATGTGGGGATAATTCTAAAAATAAAAGCTCATTTAACACATGATTACCATGGATGTATTCTCGTTTTATACAACGTGAGACTAACTGCCGTGCGATAGAAATTATTTCCCTGCTGATAAATTCCAGTAGTTTTTAATAGTTCATTTGCAATCATAGCAGCTTAGCTTTACGTATCTATATGAACGTGCATTTATATCTAATATAAACCATAATTATCATTCAATTTTCATATTCTATATTTTAGGAGGCTGAAAATGTTTCGTGTTTCCTAAAAATTGTATATCTATGTTAGCTCAATAATTTTTTCCCCATTTCAAGATTTAGAGTTTTACCTCCTTGCATTTATACACATCGGTTCTAATATTCATTTTACTTTGTAAAACATTCACTTTATCTAATATTTGATCCATTTGTTTTACTTTTAATGTTATACGCGGTTGAAACTATTCGCAACTATTCTGTATAAATATTTATTTATTTTTAATCCATAAATATAATACTGTTTCTGACTTTTTAGAATTTAATACGGATAACTAAATCAATTATTATAAAATTAAACAAACCGGAAAACGAGACTTTTTAAACATTAAAAAAATAAAAATTAATTAATTAACGACCCGTATAACAGACTTATACAAAAAAGGTAATTTTTTTAACACAAAGTAGACGTTATGTCCATCCACTGCGGTCCTTGTCAATTGATGTGAGATGGAAATTAGAATAATTTTAATCCTACATTCTACTTTCTTAAATTCGCCAAATTTCTGGTTTTCCCATGGGTTCCTCGTTACCTCTGTTTTTGGATGAAATTATCACGCGATACTTAGCAAAGTCTTGTCTTGAAAAGATTAACTTCAAACCTTCAGCTTATTATAGGTATGTAGATGATACATTTGTTTCAATTCGATGATTTACTTAGTGCGTTTAATAAATATTGTTCTAATATTAAATTTATGGTTGAATGAAGTGCTCTTAATTTTCTTGAAAATTATATTGGCCGATTTAATAAAAATTTACGTTTCAATTGAAACCATAAATTGACTTATTCTGGTAGAGTGCTAAACTTTTTATCTAATCATCCAATAAATCAGAAAAAAAGCTTTGGTGAATAATTTTGTTGACAGGGCTTTCTTCTTATCTCATTATCATTCAAAGAATATTAAATATGTATTCAAATTTTGCTTGCCAACTATTATCCTGTATAATTTATTTCTAAATTTAGTAAACTCAGAATTAATTACATTCTTAAATATTATAATAGCTATTTTCCAAAGTCTATTTCTAATAATTGCATTGCCTTAGCATTTCTTCATCAATTTCCTTCCAGATTAAAATGTACAATATTTCGGTAATCTCCGAATCTATTAATTCTTTATTTTTATTCGTTAAAAGACAAAGATTTACATTATACTTTGATTATCATAATGTTGTTTATAAAATTTCTTGTAATTCCTGTTCGGTTTGCTACATTGCTCAGACTATGAGATCTCTGACTATTAGAATTAAGTAACATAAAGGCAATTTAAAATTTCCTTCATATAAACACCCTCTAATTACAAAACATTGTTTGGAACTAAATCATTATTTTGATATTATTAACAGATATAGAAATTATTTTTTAAATTTATTTTTAAGTCGCGTCAACTGGTAGCGCCAAGAAATGAATTTTAAGAAAAGATTAATTTCAGAAACGTTGTATATGAAAATCAACAAATTTACAGTCAATAAGAAACATTACAATTTGCAACTAAATAAATTATTTGATGGTATATTAAAATGTCTTGGTTAATTCGATCTTTTGGATATGTTCCTGTTCACAACTTTAGATGATTTCACAATGGACGATTTAAACGTCTAGTTTATGTTTAAAAAATTTCAAATATTTGTGTATAATACTGTTATACGGGTCGTTAATTCTCTATATATTTTCTTATTCAGAGACTTTAGTTGTTAGTATTAAAAAACTGAACTAGCTAGTAAAGATGTTACGTCTTTATAAAAAATAGCAGTGACGACGGAGGATAGGAGGATGGGGAATGGATAAATTTGCACATAAATTAACTATGAGCGTGAAGTAACACACACACATACACGAAGTTGACATTTATAATAAAACCACAGGTAGCCAAGGTAAAGTTTCAACAACTAAACTGCCGTTAGCACAAGCCACACGAGCATGAAACCCTGAAGGTCACAAATTTAGAGCGGACACATATTTCGACAAGTTAGTTACACTATTTTATATATTATTTTTTCCCAGAGAATCTACAATATCATTCTTCGTAACTTAAAAAAGTTTGAAACGTAAATTGAAAATTAAAATAGGTATTTTAAGTATTTGATTGTCAGTTAAGTTGTGTAAGGAAATTATATAATCTTTTTTCAACTCATTCTGCCACATACTTACTAATTAAAGTTAGAAAAATATTATAGAACGAAATTAAATATGTAGAGAGAGAGTATCAGTACGAAGTAACCTTTAAAACCTCCAAGTCATTCAAAATATCACATACCCGTAAATGTTTAACGATCATAGGATTTTCCAACAACGTATTAATGAACATTCAAATAATATAAATTTTAATGTACAGAATTATTCAGCCTTGTCGAAGCGTATATATTTAAACAACCATAAAATTGATAGGGAAAATATTAAAAAATTAGAAGTTGTATGGAATTCTTATTCCAGACTGATGAGTAAGATGCTTCACATCAAAACTAATTAAAAATGAAAGAAATAATTCAATGAAAAATTGAAATTCCCTACTCGACGAAAGGTCGAGTAATAATCACTATTAAACATAAGTTTATATTATTTTCCCTGGATTATAAGACGCTGTGGGCTGAATGGCTACTCCGAAAGGCGGAAAATATACTTTCGATTCGAGAAGATGGGGTCCCAGCTACCGGTGGAAATGAAATAATGAAGTGGAGAAAATGTGTTAAAAACCGAGAAAAAATTATTTTTAAACTTTGAAGATAAAGCACGAAGGAGTGAACACTAAGGATTTAGGGCATTCAGGATTAAGTGGCGAACATTAAGGTTGAACATTAAAGATTAAGGATGGAGTATTGAACATTAAATATTAGGAATTCAGGATCATAACCGTTAAACAGTTGTCATTAAAACAGTAAGAAGTTGGAAAACAAGAGAATGGAGATTGCGGCTGGCTACGAATATTTGGATAACGGGTGGAAGTCTTGCTCTTGTCCGTGGCGGCAAAGAAGAATACTTAATGAACAAGGTAATTATTGTTCAACAAGGAAGTTCGGTTGGGTCGAGCGGCGAGTTCCAGGTTAAGCTGAAAAACGATAATTACTCTGTATGTAACCTTTAGACGATTTCCTCGTGCTACCAATTTCTCGTAGGGTTGTGTATGTATTTCTTTTTCTATGAGAAGGCCCGCAAAAACGACCCCAGTATAGATCTCATGTATCTAGATTGTAAAATATTTAATAATTGTATAAAGAACTTAGTGTTAATCAAAGAAAGCTGGCTTTGGAAATTATCATGGATTTAATCGTGATTGTATTGTAAATGTTAAGTAAATGGATTTTTCATTTTTATAGAATAAATCCTTATTTTAAATAGTAAATCCCACTATATTCATTTCAAACTGTCACTTGGATCTTCACATCAATCCATTTCTTCCTTGCTATATATGTTCAAGTAAATTATAAAATTACCGCTGTTGCACAGTTTCAGAAAAAAAATTAATGTCAGTTGATGAAATTTAAAAAGAAACATGTGGGGGGGGGGGTATAGTCTGTTGGTGATGTGTTCGTTTTCAGTGTAAAGTAAGTGGTTAAGAATATTTTAACTAGATTTTATTTTAAAATTAAAGCTGTCATTTTTATTTCCCAGCGTATTTATTTTCAGCAATAATTTCATTCATTTGTATACAATGGCTTGGAGTCCAATCTTCAGGCTAAGATTCTAACCGCACTTCAGTTTCAGTGGCATATTTCTAAACGAGATAAGTGCCAATACTGGCTGCACCTTTGTTAGGGAAAGCATCGCATGTGAAAATGGTAAGAGTATTCATCTCTCTTGAGGTTTCCCCTAGCTCTCAGCACCCCACCACACATAAGTGCGCGAAGGTTGCAGCCACTGAGATACGCCTCGTCTCACGCACAGGACAAAGAAACTGCAAACACCACTCTTTTTTTTCGTCGAACGCCTTTTCATTTCTTGTTTCAGATCAAACAATATTAAATAGTTTCAATTATGTCTGTCTTATAAAAGACTAGTTACTAATATTGAATTTTAAAGAGTGTATACTTGACAAAATAATCTGATTCGGGTGTTCCATTGTCTGATTTGGAAAAGAAATAAAGAATGGAGGTCTGAATGGTAAACAGCGCTCTCCTGTCTTCAGGGCGTTAAGGTAATAATTATAATTTTAAATATTAATTTATTTATCAACATCTGGTTTTTATGAAAAAAATTAGCATCATTTTACGGCAACTAAAAATTTAATTAATTTATTCTGCTTCCACACATATACCATGAAGTTAAAAAAACAACAGAAAATTTCAGTGGTGTATTTATAACCGTTTCAGAGGAAAGGACCTTCTGAATACCCATAAGGAAATGTGTTCAGAGCACAGGTACGTGAGTCCTTAGTCATTCATAAAATGTACCTACTGGCTTCAGATATTGACTTCAGGAATGCGGTAATTAAGACTCGCGTGCCTTTTTCTGAAATGACGCTCCTTATTTTACATGGAAGGGTTACTTCTCCTAGACTTTTTCTTTTAAGTCGCGATTTTTTTTAACACCTAAGATCTTCCCTGCCTAAGAAATATGAATCAAGTAGACGTAGGTTCATAAATTTCCAAACAGAGTCATTACCAAAAATTCAATGAGTACGAAGATTAGCTATTTTATATGTCGAGTCCTAATACATTAACTTTCCCATACACACAGTAATGTTTCAGTTTTCAAGTTACTCAGCACAGACGTATTTGTGTTTTATTTTTCAAGTACTCATCTGGTATATGGAATTGACGTAGGGAAACCTTGTTAAGAGGAAATTAAATCGATTCAGGAATGATTTGTAAGGACCTCTAGGACGGATTGAGTATCACCTAATATTATTGCAGTGCAGGACTAAAAAGCTACTGTCGTTAGCGGTATTGTCACTTTGATCGACAATGTTCGATGGCAATTTCACGGTTGCTTGCATCCATGGAGCGCTCAAGGACGTCGACACACAATCAATTCTGCCAGATAGTTAATTACACACTCGCAGAGAGAGAGAGAGGGGAAATAGAAGTAGTTACTTGGAACCTGTGCAGGAAACACACATACAAAGTCACACCTGGTCCATTTTATAAACTCTTGTTATTTCATCCTATCCGTTGACATAATTCGCTCTATGTATCACATGTAACATATGTTTCAAAAATCATTACAAACGCCATCCTTGTGTCTCAGTTTTTCAAAATTCTTAACTATTTGTAATAAATTATTATTAATTTTGGTTAGAGGTAGAAAATAGGACCTTGACTCTAAATTATCTCTTGTCAAAATTTCTAATAGACTAATGATTTGTTATACGTGATGAGATCCCAGAAGAGGGCGAAGCGTCGTTATATTGAATATTTATTTTTGTAATAAAGTATCAATAGTTTCATGACTCAAGGCCATTATTGTAATATTATTACAACAATTGTAAGATTTTTTCATAAATGTTCAACATTCACACTCTTACGTCTCTCTTATATCGCTATTAATAAATACAAATTAAACTAACTTACAGTTTTCCCAATTTCCATGTAACATTATCTTTTTTTGTATTATGTGCGGCAACGTTATCAATATTGATCTGCGGGAAACCAGTTAACTCTCAAATGCGGACAGCAGAAGGTCGATTCCCTCACGATGTATTAATCCAAGGTTCAAATAAGTCGATTCGGTTCCAGATCGGTCGTCAGCAAACCTAAACAAATTAAATAAATTTGTATTTAAGTCTAGAAAACTATAACGAGAAAAAGTATTTAAATAAAACTACTAATAAAGGAGAAGAGGCAGAGCATATGTAACGGTTTTCCGCACCAGTGAAACTTAAAGGCGAATAATATCTATACCAATAAATAAAATTGAAGTGTCTGTCTATATGTTTGTCTCGAATATGCTCCGAAACAGCTCAAAGAGTTACAATAAAAAATTTTAAGGTTTAAAACAGAATATTTCAGATGATATTAATATAATATAAATATTATTATTAATTCTACTGGTAGGTTTCTTGGCATACGCGCGTCGATGTCTCCAGAAAATGGATGAGGGTTGCCTATACATTTAATCTGTTAATGCTCCGAAACGGCTTAACGGGTTTCAATGAAAATTTTAGGGATTGAAAGAGGATTTTTAACTTAAATTATTGTGTATGTTTCATTTCGCTATTTTGCAGAGTTCAGAAGAAATTAATGTAAGTTTTTATTAATCCATGAAATTGCAGTGCGAAGGGTGGCGTGTAAACCAACTGCGAGTTAAAAGTTCTGTTAGGCGTTCCTATACCATTCATTCCACTTACCGTGTTGTTATTACCGTAATTTTGGTAGCATGAAAGAGAGAGAGGAAGGGCGAGTTTTCTCACTCCACCTATTGTTACTGCACCGTAATTAAGCTATTGTTGGCAGAGAGAAATAATAAACGTCTTTGGATCGTCGATACGGTGTATACGTAAATTGTTTTTACTTGTCGCATTAGGTAAACTTTAATACTTAATAATCGTTAATTTTTAAAGCAAATAATATCAATACATAATTTAAATTTCTGTGTCTGGAAGTTCGTATCGAATTTTTTTTTTGGCGGGTGGGGGGTTAACAGGCTACATGAGGGTGATCCTGAAACAGGCAACTCCCCTTTAATAGCATAGGAAGGGAATTAAAAAGGTGGAATTCGGAAGGTAGAGCAAGGTAGCCAAATGGTTGACTCCGACACGTGTGTGAGCGAATCCTGTTCAAAATAACTGCGAATTATAAGGTTTGTCCTGAAGCGATCATAAATAAATGATACCGTACATTTTATATGTTCAATGAATTCAATTTTATCATAATTCTATACCTGTTGTTTCGTTTCTAGGGAAAAATTAAAAGAGCTATTTTTTATTGTTTTTTAATCTAATAACGCCCTACCTTACGTAATTGAGAAACACCACAGAATATTAAAAAAAATCAATTTATCCACCAAAAGTTTCTCCGTACCATAGTTTATCGACTACAACATCTATATCAAGTTCCGAGATAATTTAATCATTAAAATAGTTTGTGTATAAAATAGTTCATGTTATTATATTTTATTTCTACTGGTTACTATCTTAATATAATACTGTAAATCTTCAGAATTAGCTCTTAATTATTCCAGTGTAAAATATATTGAAAGTGGCTAGCTAACTTAATTTTAATCACATTTATTATTTTAAATATGGTAATATATGTAATTAGTTTCATATTTTACGCGTGTTTATTATTATATTATTTCTTGGACTCAACCTGTAAGTCATCTCATAATGATAATCAGAAAATGAATTCTAATCCGTGATACATAAATATATTTAATCGAAAATAGTTTAATTGTGATGACCATACATTTTAAATCAGAAAGAAATAATTTAACTGTCAGAAGGAGAATAGATCACGAATAGCTTCAAGCCACAGTAAATGAATTTTAATGGAATAAAATATTTAACATGAATTAACATGAATTTAACATGAATTACACATTAATTTGTAAACATCTTTTGTAATACTGATAAATTAATATTTCTTTTTAGAATATGCTAGTGTGTTTGAGACGTTAATTTTGGATCCCAAATTCATTCAAATCATTAAGCAACAAGGAAGATAGTCTTACTTTATGTCCCCATTTATTGAAATTCTGTCATTTAAGATGGAAAAATGTAATATTGAGATAATAAGTGGACGATTCGTTGCACCGATCAACAGAACTGGTGCATACAACAAATGAGAGTTGACCATTAACAACATTGTAATGCTTTCGGGTTAATTTACGCTCGTCTGACAGGAGCCGCACATCACACCAGAAGGCAATTCTCCAACCCCTTCCACTTCCAATCAGGACGCACCCCTGCGACAAACAAACTTAGCAGGTAATTTTGCTGTCCCGTGGTGCGCGTCCAATTCGTTCGAGGCCCTCATCTAAAATGGATCTTATTTCGTTAGTTTAACAAGTCAAACTGAGGGGAAGGGAAGGCGCCTCAACACCATAACTTCCGCACTTCGGGAATTACAAATTCCGCGGAAGGTAGGGTGCCACCACAATTACTAGGGGACGAACACAAAACTCTTCCACATAATTAAAAAAAATAAATATATATATATGCACGACTTATAACTCCAAAAGTAATACTTAAACGCTGTTGATATAAATAGAGTCAGTATAAAATATATTGTTAAATTGTTTTATCATATATGTAGTTTTAAAGAGATTGATCGAATTTAATGGTGATAAATGTTCAATTAATTTACATTCTGTATTTCCGCATTACCTTGGGGTTTTAGGTAAAGCGACTTGAATAATCGTTATGTAATCAGAACGTGAAATTTTTATCGAAAATGATTTTTTGAGACTTTTAGGTATCTTATTAAGAGATATTCTGTTATTAAGTCATATTAAGATTAAATAAATGGTAAGAAAAAATTCAACAGAATAATAGAAAAAACCGAGTGAAAGAAAGTAATTGAAATATTAGAAAATAAATAAATTATCAACGAAAACAAAGAATATAAGATTCCTCATATAAAAATTTGCATTGTTATAACTATTTACATGTTATACATTATATTTCTTGTATTTTTAATTAAAATATTTAGAAATGGGAAAACATTTTAAGCATTCAATATATTTTAATGTTCCTTCATTATTTTAGTCAGTTAAGTTTAATGTCTGAAGAATACGACTAAGTATTACAAAACTAAAACAATATTTTAGGATTGAAGCAAACGTTGGATTAGTAAAACTTGGTAATATTATCTTTGATTTATATTGCAAGACTCCCAGCAATATTATATGTGAATTAATGAAGGATTTACGTTAGATATTGAGGACGATTATTGGCATACAACTTCCGGAATTACCACGTTCGTAACAAATCGTTTGTCACACAATTATGTAAATCTGGAGTTTGAATAATTCAAAGTCGGATTGACGCATTCCTCTTATCGGATCGGACGAATTTATCCTCAGAACGGATCGACATTTTTTTTTGCGATAGTAGAGAAAAATTGCCTCTGTAAAACGGCACTTCTGGCTGTTTTACATTATCGCAACCAACATATGTCAGCGAAAGAAAGAAATATTACGACAAAGCGACGGGAATAAATCAAGCACTTGAATTCCATGCTAGAGGGTGGCAATCGTCTTTTTCTTTTTGTTCCTAAAATACTGCACCGTTCTTTTCTCGCAAGATTTGTAACGAAGTAGTTTTGAAATTATTATCCGTTTCATCTTCAAATGAATGAGTAGGAAAGATGTCATAAAAAAACCAATATAAGAAACATAAGAATGTGCATTAAGGTTTATGAAATTGAAAGATTACCAAGGAGAGAATAAGATAAAAAGACGTGATTAGCAGAATAGCGCTGGCTAAGAGAACATTTCTGTAGAACAACATAAACCGTGTTAGTCTGCAACCACATTAGATTAGGTAAAGAGTTTATCAACATGGTTGATTGTATGGATGTGGAACATAAAAGTTGTAAACTTAATAGGAGAATACTGGAAGCTTTTGAAGTGGGGTGCATTAATTAATAAAATTGATTGTTAACAAAACAAAAGCTTTTGGTTAATTAATATAATTGATAAACTTTTATCAAGTCATTATAAAAGTTATAATATGAACTGAAATATTTTTCCAACTTCATGATGCTTCTATTTTTGAAGTGTTCACTCCTCTCTGACTTTTCTTATATTCCAGTATGAAGTAGACTTGTATTCGAATGTAGCACTGATTAAGACAGCATTCTGATAGAACAATACAAATCCTATTAGTCTTCAATATAAACATTTGTTTAAGCAAAGAGTTTCTCAAGCTGTAAGTGTGGAGTACACAGTTATTTAACCCAAAATAAATATATTTAAAATATTTTATGAAACCTCTATAATTTTTCCTATCATTTTAATTCAAACAGCAGATTAAAGAGGAGTAAATTATTTAGGGAACATTGCTCTCCAAAACTGGGTTTTCAGTAGAGCAAATCCTACATGCTTAAAAATTGCATTAAATATTATATAAATCTTTTATATGTTCATTGATTTGTTATAGATTTTATTGTACACGTGTTTAAAATTTGATAATTGTGTCTGTCCATATAAAAAAGTTCTCTGTTTTGCACCCTAGAATTCACCTAAAATTATTGAGGAAACCTCACATAATGGGGATTTTAATTTCATTCCACCTTTTTTACATATTTTACAATTTTTGACAGTTCCATTTTGTTTACAGAAAGAGGTTCTTTATAAAATTATAAATTTGGAAGTTGTCAGTACTAAATTTTTTAAACCACAATATAAGTATGTAGACAAAAACTAGATTAACATCTAAATGGGAGCTTATTTTTAACGCCCTTCTTCCTTGGCTCTGAAGTCCATACCAGATCTTAGCCTACCGAGTTGACTGTGGATTGTCATTTTACATGATGCATTCAAAATTTGGAGTGATACATGGTCAGAAAATCAAATCATCAGTAGTCGCAATCTCACTCACAGTGACCAAGATATCACAAAAATCCTATCCTAGGCTAGGATTAAAACCCAGGACCTCTGTGCTGTGAGCCAGGAATGCTAGCCACTACACCACAGGAGATCGGGTTTATTTTTAAACAGACATGAATAATTAATTTTTTATCATAATTTATTTAGCAATCAGAATACAATTCTATAAGCTAAAATGATGACAGTTTCTAATAGTAACATTTACAGGGAGATATCCAATGATATCACCTGTATGATAGAAATAAACAATGAATCATTTAAATTAAAATAGTTCAGTAGGCCACACCTTTCTAAGTCTTTTATTTATCACAGGTTCTATAAGTAGGTTGGGATGATTGTCCAAGACTACATGGTGATTGATGGCTTTCTTATGGATGACTTCTTGTACCATAGGAACATTGAAATCTGTATGCAATGTGTAGTTCGTTATGTATCATTGGGCATTTACAATTTGCCAGAGGATCTTTGATTGGCATATTTGAATAATTGTTATGTTTGGTTTTGATGCGCATCCCCATAGCTCAATTCCCTATGTCCATATTGGCCTTATTACAGATTTGTATATTAGAATTTTATTGTCCATAGATAACTGTGATTTTCTTCCTATGAGCCATAGTAGTTCTCTTGATTTTATTTCAAATTGTTTTCTCTTTTCAACTATTTGATTTTTCCAATTCAATTTAGAATCTAAGTAAAGTCCTAAATATTTTACTGTTTTTGTTTGTGGAATGTATACATTATTTAATGTGACTGGGGGGCAAGTTTATTTCTGGAGACTGAATGTGGTATGAGCAGATTTATTCTTGTTCACTTTTATTTACCATTTTTTTAGCCATTGTTGTAGATTGTTTAGATAAATTTGTGTAATATTTGAGGCTGTCTGAGGGTCCTTGTGGCAGGAGAGAATGGCTGTATCATCAGCAAATGTTCCATTGTTGTATCTTGAGCCAGTGGTATATCTGATGAGTACAAAACATATAGGAGTGGCCCAAGGACACTGCCTTGTGGTACTCCAGATTTGATGGGAAAGAAGTCAGACTTTTCTATGTTTACTGTCGTTTGGAATTTACTGTCTTTCAAATATTGTTTAAAGAGATTGAAGTATGCTGGTGGAAAGATAGTCTTGATTTTATAAATTAATCCTAGATGCCAGACTTTATCAAAAGCCTGGCTGATGTTGAGGAATACTCCACTACAATATTGTTTATTTTTGAAAGCTTTATTTATGGTTTGGGTAATCTGGTGAATTTGTTGCACTGTAGAGTGTTTTTGTCGAAACCCAAACTCATGCTGAAGTCTCACATGAGCTATAAACAGGTCTATCATTACAAATTACTGAAATATGTCCATAATACATGGCTACAAAACACTGTTACTGTTACAATTTTTGAGAAAGATGTTCCAGCTTATTTACAATACACAAGAACTCTTCTCAACAAATATACCTTTATATAAATCTTAAATTTTTATTAAAAACAACAAAATTGCATTGTCTAAAAAATTAGGAAATAATAATCCTTTCAGATTTAAAATATGACAGCCTAAAACAGTATTTAGAAAGACAAAAATGTAGTAAATTATGTACAAAATCAAGAAACAGATTTAAGTAAACAAAAGACATTCTTCTCAGATATGAATACACATATTCAAAATAAGACTGAGCTATTAGTGAATATTTTATTCACATAATTGACGTATGCCAAAGAATAAATTACAATTACACACACACACACATATATATATATATCAGGAAATGACATTTTCATGTTAAAACTATTAATAAGGAAAGTAAAGAGAGATAGAAAGTAGGTGACTTTACTGAGGTTCATAGATGGTAGGCACGTTGTGAAGTTCGGAGTTTCTTTAAATTTCTGGAAATGTCCTCCTAAGGTGACCTACTTTCTCTCTCTCTTTCCTTTCCTTATTAATTATTGTGACTTACCTGAAGTCACCAGCTTTCTGTCTGTCTTTCCTATCCTTATTATTATTATAATGAAATGAGTGTGCCGTGCCCTTCAAACACACTACAGTATATTAAAGAAGGGCACTCAGGCATTACTTAAATTTGTTTGGTTACTAAAATAATTGGTCATTTTACTCATACCCTTATTTTTATATAACTTAAACTGTGACAATAAAACAATTTGGTTTTTTAAAAAAGTAAATTATTGATTTTTCATCACATTTTCTGACATTATGCAAATGTTCAATTAGATATACAATTAAGTTATAATGTAACTAGTCACCATGAATTATTTATTGGAATCCTCCTCTTCATATGTAGTTGCATAATGTATTACTATTGTTATATGACAGTAAATAGCAAGCATGAGCTACTCATAAGTTTATGTTATAAAATATTATGTCTTATGGAATTGATTGTTAATAGTTAACATCTAGTATTAATGGAATAAATATACACCCTAACTCATTCCAGGATAATATGATATTATTATTAAATAAGTAGTATGATCATGAAATATAAAAATTAGACTTTCAGATTGACTAGAATGTAGTGTGTTATATTGAATTTAAATTTATGCTTTTTATTATTGAACAATACTGAAATGTAAAATCTTGGATATTAGCAGATTGAAAGCAATTCCAAATAAAGTATATTTTAATCCATTATCACTCGTTATTTATAAACAAAATAATTGTTTTGTAAACCAAAATCTTAAAAATGACAGTGATGATGGTTTCTCAAATCTGAATATAATTTAGAGTTCAACTAAATTGATTATCCAGACAATTTAAGGACCTGAGTCATCACTTGTCTACCTTGATCTATTTTCCAAATCAACCCTTTTCAACTTCCTTCCTATGCTATTAAATGATCAAATGATTATTTAATCATTTATTTATATTGGGTGACAGGGTACACCAGGGTGAACCAATAGGCTGCATTTCCCTTTTAATAGCATAGGAAAGGAAGGGAGATGAGGAAGAGAGAAGACAGCCAACGGTTGACTAAGGTGCCAGGTTATTAAAAGTTTCAATCAAACAACCAAATAAAATTGTCCTTATGTTCATGCTGTTTTATGAATATGAATAGTACTAAATTATCTACCTGCATTGTTCTACTGATTAAAACATGAGTAACTTGATGTAGAGTCCAGCTTCCACAACGAACTTGAATATTTCATATATGTCACAATTGTGCTTCACAACTGACTGCTGATACATTATAGCTGAAATATAAAAATACACTCTCTTGTCTCATGCTTGATTTAAATCCATATTATATATAAATATAATTTTAGCTTTACTCAATTTAAAAATACTTAATAAAAATACAACTGTATATTATCAGAGTTACCTATTTGAAGCTTGTTGTATATAAATAAATATCAATTTATAGCACCTTAATATATTTGTCATTTATCAATAGATGAGTCATAGAATTTTCTAATACAATACATATGTAATTATAGTGAAATAAATCAGATTAAATTTTAATGATACTTGGGAATACAACTTTTTTCTTCCTTGGTTTGAGTGAAATTTGTACATATTGTTTAGCAAGCATCCAAACTTAGTTAAACAATCATAAATCATGCAAAATGGCATAGTGTCATTTTGCTCTCAGTAACTAACATAAAATTAAGATATTATAAGGGGAACTTGCAGGATACCACATTAAAGAGTTTGATATTTGTTTCTTTAAAATAATAAAAAATGTTTCAATGCATATTGTAACAAAGAACAAAGTATTTTGTTTGACAAATGAAAGTAATTTTAAAAGAATATGCCAACAAAATAGCCCTGTTAGTTGTTCTAAAGTATTGATAAATCTACTTCTTTTATAAGTAAAACATTTTACAGTTTTTGTAAAAAATAAATTAGCATTTATGTTAATATAAACATGAAGCAATTGTAAAAATGTATGTAAATAATATTTATAAAGACTAAAGATAACATGTTTTTTATTAAAAAGAATTGTTGCTCAAATGATGGAAGTTTGTTTTATAAGTTTATTGTCACATTAATAATAAAGTCATTAGCTACCCATACAGACTAATTTTACATTATAAACAATTAAAGAAGGTCCCAGACATTAATAAACGGAGATTGAGAAGTGGAATTGGTGTTGCATATTTAACATGAGACTATAAATTTATTAGGATTAGCATAGAATAAAATGTGTATTATCAGCTTTTTCTTTAAATTACATATGAATATATTCGGAGGTGTTTGATTTTACAACGGACAGAACATTTAAATGGAATGTTAATTAAAATTCCAATGTTTATTTAAAAACAATATCATTTATTAATTATTAACCTTTAGCACCGTATTCAGGTGCCGGCAGCCTTTGATTCATTTTTATCACAGCTTGCACGCGCGCTTAAAAACCCCGCAAAAACAAAAGAAGGTTTAATGAGAGGTGAATGTCTTGCCAATAAGTAAAAAAAAAATCAAGAGTACCAATCTTGGGCAATCAATAACTTCTTTATTACTCTCCGTTTAGTCGAAGGAAGCTTCGATTAACTTTTGATTGATTTCCAATACTCCAAACGAATTACAAGCAGTCTGGTACTTAGTTAATAGAATTTAGATTCAATTCTCATGCTTTACCGCAGCTGTTGTAATTAAGAATTACGTACCAAAAACATTTGTCAATCGAACTGGATCGGGTCAAAACAAGGAAAAATTTCTTCCCTTGTCAATCAAAAAGCGCTTGTAAGTAATTGTTATTACAACGAAGCGATACATAACTTTCGTATCTGCGACAGTATTAAACTAATTTTTATTAGCATTCGAAACAAACGCTCAACTCAACAAATTGTTTGTTATTTATTGTCCTAATATTGACCTAATGGCCAACTAGCAGGCGCCTTTTGGAGAAACTGCAAGATTTTGCTTGATCAGAGTATTAGAGCAACTTTTAATTTTTCCAAAATACTTGGAACTTCTTTTACGTAAAATATCTTTGATGGGTAGAAATTTAAGATTTTCGTGAATTGTATTCATTAGACACGTATCATGGAGCTTCTATTTAAAATGGCTCTTTAGATTTTTCATTGTAGCTGTGAAAAGCTGATGATTTTGCTTCTTTCAATTTCTTTTTTTGTTATTTCTGGTGAGATTATTCAGTTTTTTGTCTGTGGAGCAGTGGCTTGTTTTACATTTCCTCCAATCTTTTTCTTTTATTAGTTTTTTAATATCGTATGAGTTGTTGTTGGAACATATTAGTTTTATATTGAGGTGTTGCTTCCTTTGCTATTCTGGTCAGCAGGTTGGTTAACTATGTTAAACCAGCAGATTAGCTTCGTACTCAAGTTAATAAGGGTTTCAAAGACGTCTCAATATTTTTGCGAATCTGTGATTTGTGTATTCCAGATACTCCCGTAGGGTTAATTTATGTTACGTTCATAGAGCAGATTACTGGAATGTGGTCAGACGAGAGGTCATAGATTGATTCAGTTGTGATATTGAAGCTGCTAAAAATTTATTTATGAAAAATTTCAGGAGATCTGGGATTTTTCTTACGTCTGTCGACAAGTAGGTTGGAGAGCCAGTGGAGTGGTAAAGATAATGGTTGTCAAGGATGAGCTCTTTTAGCTCAATTAGAGTTCTTTTAGACCACCGGAGTGTGTTTTTACAATTAAGGTCTCCTCCTACTATGAAAACTGTGTACATCTGAATTTATTGAGACTATTATTAATCAAAAAAATCTTAATTGGAATATATTCACTTGTCAGAATTCTTATTTTCAGCACCCCGGTATAATAATTAAAAAAAGAAGACTAACAACTTTTTTGTTAAGAAATAAATTTACATGTACACAGTTTTAATCACGTAAGAAAACAACACCTAACACAAAGAATATAAGTAACATATTACACAGAAATGAATAACTTATTCTAATGCCAATAAATTTTTTAACCTCTTAGATTTACTAAACTTTAAGGCAAAAAGCATGGTATAGATTGGTTTATTAGTATCGTGTTTTTATTGAGAATTATTATTGTCGTTAATTTATAGCTATAATGTAAGTAACAAAAAATAAAGTATGACTTTTGTTTGCTATTTTTGTAACAACTAATCGGTATCTGAATTAACGTTTTCTGTATTACTTATATTATCATGCTTCTACGCAGTTCTTACAATCGCAGGTCTACGTATTTCGAATTTCAATATAGCATACACAGTTTGGCTCATCTTCCATCCCCCTCATTCTCAAAGATTACAATTTATCGGAAAATCTTGCTCTGTATCCCTGTAGAAATGTGACCTTTTGCTAGAATCAGTCGCGTCCAATCGGAGCGGAAAACCCAATTCCGATCCACCGACGGAGAATATTGCCACCACCTAAGATTGCCGTTTACCTAAGTAATATGGTAAAAGATATGTGAGGAGGGGAGATCCGTGTGCCCTTGACACGACTGTTCGGTCTTGTCGATCGTCTTACATAATGGTAGCATCCGTCCACCACCCAGAGGACGCCAGTTCAAGGATTCGTCCCAGCAAGGATCAATATCTAGACACTTCAGTTCCGACGCAGGGGGGACAGTAATGGAATCGATTCGAAAAAAAAAACGAATCATGTCTCTGCTGCAGAAAATGAATTCTATTTCTGATCACGGACGCAATTAAAACTTTATCTTTCGTAATCAAATAGTGTCTATTCTTTTTCAGAGACGCTTACATTATGAATTCTACTTGTATTTCCCATTTTCGGGCTTTAATTTGAAATAATATTCTGTTATTAAAATTAAACTGTGCCCGGTGGTATCAAAACAGAAAATAATCATATACAGACCAAAATAAACTACTGTTAAAACAAATTTATGAATAATTATTTAATCGCTTTTGGAATATAATTCCATACATTAAAAATTGATTTTTGAGATTGATATGTTAAATGAGATGGCAACTCTCATTTAATAGCATAGGAAATGATTTGAAATAGAGGATGGGGAACGGTTAACTTGGGTTTACGGGAAATAATTTAGGCATCATACCTGATATTCACGCAAAAGTGATGCAAGGAAATCCTAGAAAATCTGCATTAAGTCGGGTTATTGGTACTTGTGTCACATGACGGGAATGGGGTTTCCTGTGGTGTCACAGCATTCCCTTCTTCATGATGTCCGTTTTTCTGAATATTTCTCAGAAAAGGTGGCAAATACATAAGCCTGTCTATATGTTTCTTGTACTGATGTTGTGGAGAGGTGAAGGTCCAACAATATCACTTTAGTTCCTATAGAAGTTATATTGGCCAGCATCTCTTTAGTCTTCAGTTGTGCAAAAGCTGTAGGAATGATTGTCCAACCTGGAGGAAAGACGTTAAGCTTTCGGTACGGCATCTGAAGAGAGGAGGTAATAGATCTACAAAGCCAACGAATTATGTCGATGTGAATGTGTTAAATTATTCAATGACGACCGTGAAAATATTTTTTAATTACATATATTTCCATAATCCTAAAAAATGGGGTAGAAGGAATCAGTTCACTGTCGTTAGCGTATTTGATACTGACATTCATTGTATGCCGAGTACATCCAACTTTTTTTATTCTGAAAAAGAATAAAACAGTATTACTGATTAGAAATCAATTGGCGGAGTCAAAGCAACGTTTTACTTTTGTTGAAAGCAATTGAACGCCCTCGTCGATTGTGAAATCTGATTCGTTTCTTCAATCCAAAGAATGTTAATTCAGCAAACAGTCATCTGTAACTGTGTGTAGTGTACGAAGAAGCAATGCCGAGTGATGGAATGGTAGGAAGTGGATTGAAAAGTTGAACAATTTTCATTAAAACGTGTAAGATGAGCCGCGGTACAGCCAATGGTTTTTGATCATACCCAGCATCATTTTCTTGAAGTATGCATACAAAAACTGGTTTCCCTTTACGAAAAGTGTCTGAATAACGGCGGTGACTGTGTGGGAAGCAGTGTGTGAAAATTAAATACCTGGAAAATTATGTTCTGCTAATTTTTAAATAAATAACAGTACTTTCTTTAAAAATAACCATCATATAACTTTAAATTACAAGTATGCAAACGTTTCGAATGATGTTTAATTAAAAGTTTCATTTTCAATTAATCTATTCTGTATAAAAATAAAATAAACTGAAAACATTTATAAAATTAACATCTCATATTATTCTTAACAAAGTTTATATGGCAAATAAAACTTAAAAGTCTATTTTTAACCAAAATGACTCCATTCCTTTAATTTTGTCTCTATATTAATATGTATTAAAAACTCGACACTGATTTAAAAGCAATAGTAATCCTCTGACAATATAACCTCAGTTATAATCAGTCACATAACATTTATATTCCTTGATGAATATTTCTCAAGTTTCAATCTTTTATTTATTTTCTTGATTTTTCTTAAACCTCACGCCTGCATTTTAATTAATTGCGTAGTATATCACAGCATTAATAAGCTAATTTCCTACTCAAATAAGCACTACTCACTTCATGAAACTAAAAATATTTCTCTGTCTATGTGCATAGCGTTCTATTTAATTTGTCTTTTATATAGCGCATATCTCAATTTATTTTATTTGTTTATTGAGGGTGTGCCAGCTAAGATGCGTTGCTACCCCAGTTATTGAATTATTATTTTTAATTTTTATAGAGCGTATATGTCAGTGCTAAATGTATGGTTGATACAAGCATGGCCAGGCACAGGTAAACAATTCTAGGAGAGGCTTCCGTTTAAAGATCCAGATTCCTGGAAACCGTCTTCGACCCTGCAGATCCAACCAACCCCGAATCATTTAATAGATTTGGCTGGGGATGCCGTGGCCAGTTTCCATCAATTAGGGGAGCTGTAATAAAAAAGGGGAGGGAGGTGAGGAGTTAGGAAAAATTTGCACAAAGTAAGAAAGGGCATTCATAGTTGTGACTGGATGGAGAAAGGTGAGTGACAAAGCGACCAGAGAAGCAAAGACCACGTGGTAGAAAGAACCGAGTGTTGCTCGAAGTCCTTCATCAGCAATCCTAATGGCAAGCCGTCGGAATTTTATTTCCTGGGAGTGTTGCAACTATAAGTTTTCATTTTTGTCTGTCTTTTTGATCCAAATTTCAATTTTTTATTCCAATCAAAAACACGGTAACCTTGAGGGAAAGAGTAACTTGTTGAGTTGCTGGCAATATATGTTTTAAACTTAGATTATTTCTATTGTAAATATATATATTTTTTCTTTTAATAAATGTAATGTTGTAAATTAAAACTTTTATTTGATTTAATTTAACGGAATATGTGGTGTGACACACGTGTGTTTATTATATTTTAAATAAAATGTAAAGAGAGTTTAACCGTTGCACAAATCTATTTAACTTATTCCTAATCATTGTTGCTGCTGGAAGATTGTCTTCAAACAGCGCTGCTGGTAATTTTATTTATTCAAAGTTGAACTATTCCATACATTCTTAATAGTTATCAATTTTCTGGTATGTAAAATTTTGCTGTGAACCAGAGAAACACTGAATCATAATGAGGCACCACATTCCTTCAAGTGAACATTTAAACAAGCTTAACAAGTCAGCCGAGATTTCTCCGGTGCTTTGGAATTTCTAACATCCAGAAGATGGAGGTTCCTTCGCCTCGGTATTTGTAATTAATGAGACTTGCGTGCGATAAGTCAGGCTCCCTCACGAGGAAGACAATGGCGCTGGTTACTGCATAAATGAAGCGACTCCACATCTCACGGGTTACATATTCACGAAGCCTTCTACCCTTCGCTTAACCCTCCCAGAAGATAGCAAACTAGTTACTCGGTCGGTTAAAAACTCCGTTTTGTACTAAACGAGTCAAATTGTGTGATGTATAATCAACAAGCGACTCAATAGTTATATATTTATATATTGTATAAGTGTATGAATTATTATAATTGACCAAAAATTGTGTAGTTTTCAAAACCACTTGCGCTGCTAGTAATTTCTGTTATATTTGGCCATATCAAATAACACACATTGGTAATCAACCATTAAAAATATTCTTCTGAATGGCATAATGCTAATATTGTCGATGTTGACAACAGGTACTATTCCTTAATTATGTCCGAAATACTTTATATTTTTAATATAACGCCACTGAAATTAACGCACAAACTGATACCATAAACTCAACAATTGTTAAGACCCATTTTGTCTCTATTTATAAATGTCGCATCGACTGCCTGGTTATTAGCGACCACGGTTTTAATTAGTTATATATTATTGAAAATTTTGTACTTACAATTAAATATCATATTATATATCATATTGTTACTGCCCAGTTTCTGTTCATCAACGTACATAGCAAATGTTAAATTTTTGTTCTTCATTACATTAGGTTTTTAGGGTTAGGTCACAACACTCATTACGGTTAAATTATATCAAATTCCTTACTTTTTGGTATTCATCGGAATCCATTATGGATTCAAAATTTTTGCCCAGTAGGAACTTTAATGGTATTGGGACAATGACTAATTACACCGCCTATATTTAAAGCGATGTTCCGTTAACTTCTTTTCTTTCCCTTCTTTGCTTTTAAGTGCGTTTTCACTTTGCCTAATTATATAGCTCAATATTTTTATTAATTATATAAACAAGAGCTAAACAGAAAAGCCCATGTTACGATAAACACAAAATTCCTCCTATACCTCTCCAAAATACAATGCACCTGGTTTTATGCCTCGTCGATTAGGGAACAACAGCCAAGATCCATTCAGCCAAAATTCAACATAAACAAAATATAATTCTACGCACCATTACAAACTTTCCCTGGTAACTTAGAAATTCCGTCTTTCACCATAACATTTAAATTCCCAAAGTAAACTCTGTAATCACGTCCCTAATTAAAAGCGCCCTCAACCAACCCAAACACCACGATCCAGCAATTCCATGACAATCCTCCCTCATATTTACGCTTCCGTCGGCTCAAAAGAAAACTCCCAATGGACCTCATCCTTCCCCCTGAACATTCAGGCACATCCTAAACACCTTACCATCACACGCACAGACCATATACATCCATATATCCTCCAATAATCAGTCCATAGACTGTCAACCCACGTCGTATGCCTCTCAGGTACACAAAAAAAAACTAACCCATCTGCTAAGCAGGATAATCAATGGACCAACTTACACCCATGTCTACATGCTAATTATGTACATTTTTATAATTTTGTAAACGCGTTATTTTATTTTTTAATCTATTCAGATAAAAAATTTATCTTTACGGTTATTAGTTAGTACAATAATTGTGCACGTTATTTTAATCTTGTATATGCTGAAACAATTATTGTATCGACTAATAATCATATAATAATTTTTTTATGAAATATAAAATAATGTAATAATAAATCATGTACTCATTGTTAGTTGAAACAGATAGAGTGTAAATAAATTGTAGTAAAGTACTTTGGTATTTTTCAAAACTTGGAAACCGTGTCGGCCATGACAGGCATCGGCCGTGACATCTAGTATCAAAGAATTCAACTATTTGGAAAGTATTACAAATATTAATTTTAGTTTATTTTCTATTGTAATTGGACTGTACGTATTATTAATAGTGATTTATAGAATTAATTTATGTGTATATGTGTATATATAATGATTAAAATAAAATATTACTTTTGAGGTGTAGTATGTATACAATGTTGAGAAGAATTTTCGTCAGCTGGGAGTGGTGGCGTACTCCTGTAATCCTGCTACTTGGAGGCTGAGTGTTGAGGACGGTGTGAGGCTGGGGGCTCTGGAGCGGAGTGGACCACGTTGACCGGGCGTCCGCACTAAGCCTGCCATCAATATGGACTCCTTGGAGGAGTCCGAGGAGTGCAGGTTGGCTAAGGAGGGGCGTACTGGGCCAGGGGGGAAACTCAGCAGCCAAAAGTCCCCGTGGCAGGCAGTAGTGGGATAGCGTTCGGGAGTGGCAGCTCAGTTTCAGCCCAGCCAATAAAATCGGACCAACATTCTTTTTTTACAATTAATGTTTTAACAAAATTTAAAAATTTACTATTTGAATTATAGTATATATTTGTTTCTATTATTTTTTGATTAGGTCCTAATAAATAAAGTAATCCTCCAAAAATCAGTTCAATGCTTGTCAATCCTCACACACGTCGTATGCCCCTCAGATACAATTAAACCCAACCTGTTCGGCTAAAGTAGGTTAATCAAACTGATTAACCTACCCTCATGTAACAATATAAATTATATATAATATTTTATTTTCATGTTTTTTTGTGTGTTCATATTGTATATACTATATCGAAATTGGCACAACTGAGAATCTGTAAAGATAATAGTTTTTATATATTAATAAAAAAAATAAAAATAATAACAAACGTGCAATAACAGTTACGAATTATAATAGCTCAAAATCATTTCATCGTATTGAATTATGATACCTCCCCCTCCCAATTTATTATCAGTAAAATGAGCATAAGAAATATAAGAAATTAATTCATCTAAAACTCTTTCGATAGTTTATTTTTAATATCCAGGGATTTTTATACTATAAATAGAATGACCAACGATATATTCTATTAAAATTCTCAAAGCTCAAGTTGGACAGTAAATTTATCAAAACATGATCCACTTTTTTAGAATAATAATATTTATATTTTCATTATCATACAACGCAAAGTATAATCAATCTTTATTTAATTTTACACACAAACATAACTAAGAGTATTTTAAGCAAATACTTGTCAAGTTCTATTTAAGAAATATTTTTATTCACTAAAAGTTCAATTAAATTTTGGTTGATAAATTTAATATTAAACCTGAAAGCTTTTGGAGGAAAATTCGATGATTTTGTTTTAAAATAATTAAAATTTTATGATATATTTATGTCATACAATTGGGGAGAGAGGATTCAGGCTATTGATTCAAAATATTTTCGCTCTTGCCTTTTCTAGAGCAAAGCCGCTGATGACGTCATCAATTGATAAACTGCGTAGGTTGTCACGTGAGACTCGTGGAACATAATTTATCTTTGAGACATTGTCTTTCTACTTTCATTTTTATCCTCTTCTGCTGAGAAAATTATCGTTCTCCGTGGCATTTTGGAATAGTCATACTCAGAAACAATTTAAAAAATGTTTTTATGTTAGGTAATGCTGATTGGATTGTTGTTGTGGTATTCAGTCCTTAGACTGGTCTGAAGCAACCTTCCACGCTAACCTATTCTGCTGATTGGATACGATCGTTAAATATTACCCTATACAGTTCTTGATTGTCCGGTAAATCACGAACTTGATTTAGACTAACTTGCTGATGACGAATGTTAGGCATGAAATACTAACACCTTCACGAATTTATTATTCTCTTTATTTCTAGAAATTTGTAAGAATAATGCTATACTTCATTTATGCATGTATATGAATTTTTCTCGCGAACAAATTTTGAGGGTCAGGTCTCCCATCAATGTGGACGCTTGTGTAGCTTATACGTAAATCCAACCCTGATTGCAGGAAATAAATTACATTTATCATATTGATTATCTTATACAAGTACAACTGAAAAGTTTCAAAAGTAGGAACGAAATGTGCTGTATTATTTTTTATGAAATTGTTTCTGTCGTATTTATTCAACTAACGTCTCTTAAATATGACCATTTAAAAATATAAAACGGGATTTAATCTGATTTTAAATTTAATGAAAATAAGAATAATTATTAATTGTTTTTCTAACCTAGTAAGCTTACTTGGTTGGTTATTACAAGAAAACGATATAAAAAGGTGGCTTATACTTCGTAAGGAAAAGGTGTATCAGGCCACCACACATCAGTAAGTGGACAGGAGATTTCATATGAATAATAAAAAATGCCTCATTTAAAAGCAACAGGTCAAATGTTGCAAGACGATAAAACGAGGTCGAAAATCGGGGAGATATTGAGAGAGAAATATTCACAAAATGGTTTCCAGTATATTGCTGAAGGATCAAATAAATGTTGGTACAAGTATACTACATTTCATGACGACTATTCAGAACAGGATCACCCGTGAAAGAGTAAGAAAATGTGGTTATTTGACACTAATATGGATATTATATCTAAATATAGTGTTAGTGTCCGAATCTGTTACAAAAATTGCAAGAATGTCATCAAACCGGATTTACTGGCTTTAACATCAACAAAATTTAAATTTGAAATAAAGTATAATTTTTTAGATTCTCGAATAAGAGAAAAACTAGTAATTCTTAAGTAAAAACTTTGGTTTTGGTATACAGTCTCATCTATTAAATTGTTTGGTGAATATTATAACGAGGCTGCTGACTCCGGCAGATCCAATCTCCGCAGCGCATGCATTTTAATGAACATCTCTCTTCCATTAGAGTGACCAAATCAGGCGTGTGGATCTGCCACGCTACACGCAAATGAATTAATAAATTTCACGCTTCAGATGCTGCTACATGAAAAAATAAATTAATTTATCAGGATGCGCAACTTTCCAATCTTGGACACGTTGCTGCTTTTTTGACGCAACTGTTAAATATATTACGTGAAAGAATTACAAAGGTATTGAAATTTTAATAGTCACTTTTTACGAGATATTTCCTTATATAAAAATGCAGCATTTAATTTGTTTTACAATTATTGTATACATTCCAGAACAATTCTTTATTCAATGTCTCCCAAAAATATGCTTTGAATCTTTTCTTCCAATCACTCATAAAGATACTCAATTACTTTACTTAAATTTTACAAAAACTGTTTTCATACATAATCAGCCTTATTTTACAATCATGATTGCCATATCAATAATAATTTCTTCTTGTAACCTTAATTTAAATTACTCTTAAGATTTGGGCTTGTATACGCTTTGAAAAGTAAGATCTGGCAAGTAAATGTGTCAACAATATTTAAGACGAATTAAGGAATAAAAGTGTGGAAAATACTTAGGCAACATTGACACTCAGAAAATACGGAACAAGGTAATAATGGCAGGGTAATGTACATACTGTGAGATGCAGAGCTTAACGAAGGAGGAAGGTAAAAACTAGTGAGTAAAAAGAAGAAGGCATTGAAATGTAGTTTGTTTATTCAATTTTTTTAAATGTTTGACGAACATTTAGCTTTGTTTATTTCTCCTGAACATCAATTCGATAGTAATGTTTTATTATATTGATGTAAACAATGAGCCGCCATACTCATAATCGGCAGTGTCGGTTCCAGCAAAACGACAATACGATGTTCAGGACGGTTCCTCGCAGTCACTAGCGAAGGTCTGGCCCAAGTGTTGCATGTGCACGCTCCAGTAGCCAACGTTGAAGAGAAGGAAGGACAAAGGGAACGTAACGAGAGACAGCCGATCCAGAGCGCACCATCCGACGCCATCTGGAGGAGAAACGTCTCCAGAGCCCAGACGCCAAGCCCAGCGACGAGCGATCAGGCGGCGAACCACGGACCTCATCCGCAAGACCACGGGGGGACGACTAGAGCCCTGAGAAGCAATGCTTACTCCAAATGTTGGATCAACGACCAGAAACTGGATCTTATATTGTAATAATTACATTCTACGTGCAATTAGAGTAATAAAATAAAACCTTACCGTGCGTTTTGTCTCTGATGAGGCACCGTTGGTCATTGCCATCACCTTCACGCCGGTGGAGCGGCAGAAACGCCCCCGGAGGCGGTACAGTATTACTGCGTATTCTACAAGAGCAAGGAACACAAAGACTATACACGCCAATTGCCATACGTCCAGACTCTTCACTCCTTGAGCTGGAGGTGCTGTGGTCCTGTAACAAGAAGCTTTCGTCATCGTATCGTAGGACTCCACTATCTTCAGCAAAAATAATATTCAACAGAATCTCTATATTTTTGCAGTAGTATCAGTTTAGATGTTTTGAGAAATACTCCAGACCATATTACCTATAATATTAATTTCTATAAAAAATTATGTGAATAAGACTCTTTTATTGGTTAGTATGCATGGTGGAGAATCTAGTTATACAGAATGTAAGATTATCCATCGTCCAGAACGTAATATTCTGATATTTGATTGGCTGCAAACGACACTAAAAATGCTATGACATTACCTACTGGCCTCGAAGAGTGTAACGAGGGACAAGAGCGTGGTAACCAGGAGAACCATCCGACCAGGCACAACCTCTGGACGCACCAGGAAGCTCCCCCATGAAATGCAGACGAACAAAGCCGTGGGTAAGTACAGCTCCAGGACGGTGGCTTTCATCTCCCTCCTCAGAACCACCCACAACCTCAGGGCGGACACGTTACCTGCCGACGACTCATACGTAGGACCTTATATAATTAACTTCAAAAATAAATATAAATTAAGTATCAGAATGGAAATCTCGACCGAATCAGGAATTGACCCTGGGTCTCCTATTAGTAAGGATCTCACATTAACCACTATTTCTGTTCAATAGCACATAAACATATTAACATTCTTCCAAACTTACAAAATGTATATTTTGAAGTGAAGATCGTAATTATATATATATAACGAGAATTAATACATAATAACGGAGTTGTAATGTGCAAATCTGAATGGATATGGTTCATAAGCCGTTAAATGCCTAACAGTGGTACCAAAATTATTTTTAAAAAAGTTATAAATCATCTCATTTTACAAATTATATTGAAAATTAATATATTTTTATCTGTAAATTGGACATCTCATGACAATTAATTAGGAATAATGTTAATAAATTAATTTACACTTCTATAGAGAATATTACTCTTTTTATACTGATATGGGAAAACGTATTTTCTAATATATAGGATTTGTAAAACAAATCAAATCCTTCTGATTTTTATTTACTACGTGTTTCCTTGAAACTTTCTGAATAAAAGATTAGTTTGGCACAGCGCGCCATTGAACGTAGTATATAATATCAGTCGCAATTGTCGCTGGATTATTTTAATAGAGGAACGAAGGCTCACCAGAGACGTGGAAGGCAGTGAAGCTGCATGGACAGTGGATGAGACTCACGTCGTACTGAGGCAGGTCCAGCTCTGTGTTTGGGCTTCTCTTGTAGAATTCCACGGGCACATCCAGATTGTACCACACAAGAACTTGCTCCTCGATTGGTTGCAACGCTACAACATTACAATATAACCGTTGTATCAACAAAATAACTGCCTCTCTACCATCAGACAGTATTTTCATTCCTATATACGTTCCATAGGTGCACATAAGCGAACGACTTGGTAGGATGGATGGATTTGGGGAGTCATGCTGGTTTCTCCCAGTACTACCTTCGTTTACTTTTCTAATTTATTGGAAAGCAAGCTGTTATCTTGGACTTGTATAGGACTTCCGCACGCATGAATGATTCCGAGCACGGTGATTTGCCATACGTAACTACAGTTCGTGAGCTATAACATGACATGCCCCAAGCGCAGAGATAAGAGAAAGGAGAATAAGGAGGGGAATACTGTCTTTTGAAAAAGAACTTCCCCCTCAAACGTGCCTGCGAAACCCTAATCATTGTTGAAAGCATATATTAAATTATAATATAACGGTATATACAGACTGACGAATCGTCTTTTCACCACACCCTATAACCAAAAACTCTTAGCTTTTACGGACTTACAATATCTCCTGAGCTGAAAACAATATATTTCCTTTCAGAATTGCTTTCACACTACAAACGTATCTCAACAAAAACTCGAGATAAACTGATCTTCGGTCTACCCCCACTACAATATTTTCTGAGCATCGTGTTGACACGGGGCTAGAAAAATCTCCTCAGTTATACAAACCTCTAACTTGCGTTTCAAGGGACACAATTATATTTGAATGGTACTTGGACAATTAAAACGATTATAATTCAAATTCGTGCGTAATTAGAAAATCTATCGTCGTGTCCTGAAATTGTATTAGAGCAATGTAAAAAAATCTCATGTATTTTTTTTTGTTCTCTAATGGCAGCCGAATATTATTCTAAACGCGAAACTTATCTTAAACTTAATCCATTCCTCCATCACCTGGAATGACTACTGGCAATACATTGATGATTACGTCACCTTTGACGAAAACCTGTCAGTGTGTGTGGGAAGCTTTCAGACAAACATATTTTAACAGACGTTTTGAACAAGGAAAGTGGGGATTCGTCAAATGACGAAGAGAAAGAACAACTTGAATTTGAAGAGTCATTGCAGGAGCTTCGTCATCCGCGTGAACTTAATTTGTAGATTGAGGGACAAGCCAGCTTAAGTGGAGTTGTGTTTCAGACACTAAACGAGCTTGAAGAGACTCAACTGACTAAATTCAGCAACGCAATTATATATTTCGAGCTCAAGATTATATTTAATATTACCTCATTGACTGTGTTGGCTTTCATAACTATTACTGGATATTATCTCTAGTACAGTTCTTGTTATTATAAAAGGAAATACAGTACTGTACAGTAGAACCTTCAAAAAACCTGAGAATACGAGGTATCCCCAAGATAAGCCCTACAATCAATCTTGGGAGAGAAACTTCCCACAGGCATGCGTTTCATCACATTTTATTGATGAGTGGAGAAAACGTGTGAATACAAGAATTTCAAGTGGGATTTATAATAAACCATATTTAAAGGGAAATCGTTACTTATTTACCTGGACTTATTGATAATTGTATTCCACTTTATATGTCGGAGAATAGAAAAGAAATAAAATAAAAGCACGAACTGACGGAAAGTAATATGCTGTAGTTCTAACGTTGATGTCAGTAAATTTCTATCAGTTATATTTTTATGGAAAAATATTTATCACAAAACATAGATGATGATATAAATAATATGTGAATACTGGGTGGGTTTAACACTTAGGCAGATATATAAATAGCAAGTTACTGTTTTTTAATATCAAAATCATTAAGTATTTATTTCAACAAATACTTATTCCCATAGTGCAAAACAGTATGATCCCATTTTCAGTCACAACTTGAAATAAAATTTAATAACACTAAAGAAAAATTTACGTCCTACTTACGAGACATGAAGTCCATTTTACACTGTTGCACATCGAAAGGGTACAGTCGGAAATCAAAGCTGCATTTCATGACAATCGTCGCCCTAAACATAAAAAGTGTTGTCAGCCAGCTGTAGATGGTGCATCGATTTGATTGGAAGAATGAAGTATGAAATAGCTCTTTTTAGCGGGAAGGTTAGGATCGCTGTTAACCCTCAACCAATAAGGGCAACTCGACGTTGAAACGGAATAAAACAAGCTGTGTGTGAGATATTAACAAAATTATTTTTTTTATATGGAAGGCCCATGAATGTGATTAAGTGGATCCGTGCATCCAGCTTAAGTATCTGTGACTCCTTATGAGTAAAAATTGATCAATTTGGCAGAAATTATAAGAAACAGATCTCGGTACTAGCGGAGGTTTCTGCACTTCAGAATTGTGAGGGATTTAACTGACGTGGTTAAATGTTTTTAGATAACTTCTGGTCATCTGATAATCCTTTTGTCATAGAACGAAGTTTTTAATCGTAAATCTGAATAGGATCCAGGATTAATTAATCTGAATCCGAGTCAAACCTTGATCAATAATCTTTTGCAGGTCACTATGGACATCCATTATGTTTTCAAGATCAAAAGACTCGTCAAGATAAGTAGCAGTTTTTCAGCTATAACGGCAGTATTGTTATCGTATGTGTTGAACAGGTGCTCACCTGACCATCTGAGAAATGGTTTTGTCGTGGAATAAAATGATGTATCGCAAGGCCATGTCGTCCTTGCGAGTGGAGAAGTCCCTGACGCCTTGCACGTAGAGGTCCGGGGTCCAGAACTTGTCTGATTCCCTGGGGTCTAGAGCATACAGACGTCTAGGATGGACGGTCTCTGTGAAGTTCAGACGCGGCTCTTTCCATTCACGTTCCACCAGAACGTCCAACGACAACTCCTGGAACGAACATAGGCATCGAATTAACACAGGTGATTCCAATATATGACTGAAAATAAGATTCTAATGCTATATTCAATGATACATTGAGCTAGAAAGTTAGTATTACTTAAACCGATAATATACGTGGGTATCAGTACATATATTCAAATCATTTTTGACTTTAAATGATATTGTTGAATCTCTTAAGAAAAAACTTTACTCTGATGCGATAGTCCGCTGTTAGAATAGAATGTGCATTAACTCTAGCACTATAGCGTGTGAAGACATGGACCAAATAATACTGAAACAAATAGATTAGGAATACATACCTAATTATTCTATCATTGGCCATCAACCTACGAGGGACATTCTCTTAAATAATGCATACAATTTTTAATTGACTTAACCAATAATTTTCTGTCATTGTATCTGTTTGTGGTTTACCTTTTATACAACTGTAATTATTAAAAGATATTAATTCTCTCTTTTGTTTCATGTTATTTACGAGTGAGGCTAGAATATATATGTATAATTGTTTTTTACGTTATATTTTAGTAGTGTAAATAGGTGGGTACCCGGCTTTGCGCCGTAATTCATTTATATTAGCCCGTTGCAGTATTTAATTCGAGAGTAATCGGTTTGTCAACACGTGATTAGATCGTTACTATTTTTAAAAAAATAATTTTTCACACACCCTGTCGTCGAAAATGCACAAATGAACGCTAAAAAAATTTATTTAGGGGGTTACATGGAATATCGCCGAATGAACGTGTATATAAATCATAATACAAACAATGCAAAAAATATTATTTCAAATACAATTCAATATTTCAGTGTCAAATTAATCGATGAATGATACACACAGTATGCGCGCAGTTACCGATCACGGAATAGATCAGAAATCCTAAATCAAAATGACAAAACAATGCCAAGCTGCGACGCAATGAACTTGCGCATGTATTGGTACGTATTCAACAGGTCAGGCTGCAATTTTAGGATTATACGTTTTTTATGTGAGAAATCTAAAAAAATGTATAAACAAATTATGGTCGGAAAATTAAAAAATCTAGATCTCGACAACAGCGCCAACTACCGGGTCCAACTATAGCTAAGAATCCAGGTGACCCCATAAATACAACAAAAATTTCGTCAAGAACGGTCAAGCCGTTTAGAAGAAGAATAAATTCCGAACACCTGAATTTTATATATATTATACTTACATTTTATTATCATTATAATATGACTTAATATATATATATATAGTGTATCAAATTATGATTTACAATTTGTGTTTTCTTAAATTATTTTTTCTGTTAATTATATATTCAATAGTTTTACCTAATCTAGGCTATGAACTAAGTTTTTAATTAAAGTATTGGATATATTTTGTCTTAAATTTAGTTTATTTTTTATTATATTTTTATCATATTTCTCTGAATTGGTACGGTTTTTGATACTTACTGACTGAAACTCACTGATACTGAGGACATCGATGATTCTGATTCGGAGAGAGACTTCTAATGGATTAAAATTGTCTGAAGGAAAGAAATAAATTAAAATTAGGTTTAGGAGGAGGAATCAGTGCGAAAATTTAGCTTCATAAAAGTACTTCGAAACTCAAACGTAACCTAATGTGGAGAAAACGGTGACAATAAAATATTTAATTAAAGTGTCAATTGTTTCCATCTTATTTCTAAATGAAATGAAGCCTAGTGGTGCTGTATATATTTTCTTTTAAAAATAGTTCCATCGAGCAATGGTACAATTAAGACTTCATTTAACTATCAATTTAATTCGAACGATTTCATGAACCTGTCAATATGTTTAACTTTCTAACTATGCAATGCTTTCTGCATTGAAACAAACAACATGTTTAAAAAAATGTCCTTTTTTATCCGTGTAACTCAAAAAACATTATCCATCGCAACCAGAAATAAAATAAATATTCTAAGATATAATTATACTAGCGACATTTTTAGATTTACAACTTAAACTTATTAGTGATATTAGAAGGAACAATTTAAAATATTCAAAAGCAATTAAATTTCTTCCTGCAATTTATTATACATGTTAAAAACAGTTTGAACAAATGGGAAACTCGCAATGTTGTTCATAAAATTAATTTGAATGATTTGTTAAATGAAAATAGCATTATTATTGTGAAGCAAAATTCTATGGCTTTCGATTTCAACCTTAAGTTTAAATTCATGTGAAATCCTTATTTTAAACAATGAAAATCAATAGAATAAGCGCTGAATGACTGAAACGCATTAATTCTGGTGATATAAAGTCGAATTAAATTATTATTAAAGTTCGTGATGTTTATTATAAGCTCATTATTACCTATAAACCTTGCTGGAGAAACAAGCTTGTTGTACCCTTCTGTGAGTTTATAACCACTGAATGCTGGGGATGCATTCTGACAGAAACAACTCAGTAGCCTAAACAACAATAAAAAACATATACTGTAAATTTTGTTCTTGAAAAATGTATGTGGTTATAAAGACAAGACTTCACATTTAGCGGTTTGAAATTAGATAAACCCATAACGCGTATTAGTCTTCAAAAAATATAGTTCTAAGAAAACATTCAGAGGAAGATGGCAATCAACAGTTCTTAAATTTCAACCCGGACTGTTTGTTTGAGACACGTTCTTGATTAACCCTGGTAATCAAGTTGAACATAAACGGAATCACAAAAAACACTCTAAATCGAAAATGATGCAATTTTTTTAAAATTTTTATTAGGGCCTTACTTTCCAAATCACCAATCTCAGCGAACCAATTCCAGATTTAAACACTTGGAAACAACAATCTGAGTTTTCAACCAGACTAATCTGAAGAAAAATATGAAAACGTTTAGCTAACGTAGTTATTTCATCGACTAAATGGAAAAAATGAGTTAAAAATCTTTAAAATATTTCAAACGGGAGTTACAGAAATGACGTGCCTAGAAAGGGCAATCCTAAAGTGTACTTGTCATATCGACCAGCTTTGAACCAAAACACAACAAATCACTTTTATTCTTTCTTCTCTCAGGTAATAAGACACAGATCGTGTTGCATTGCTGCTTTGTATTTCTCTACGGACATAAAGCGTTTGTACTCACATCACTGCTGTAGCCAGCGCCATGGAAGCTCCTCCAACACTGTGCTGGCACCTGGTGACGCTGCTTGTAACATTTCTCACGTTCTTTAACATATTAATGCCCTAATTCAATCGATCTCTCATAGAAAATAACCACTCGGTACGTCCAAAATACGTTTTTGTTTTAACGAATTAAAAATATTATTCATGACGGTGGCTGTGACATGGAACTTAATTCAGTATCGACTCTCCAAATCATGCTTCCAAGTTACATTTGGAAACATAGGAAGAACACCATTATAGAAAATGTATAAACGTCTGTATTCGTTTAAAATTAAAAAATATATAATGAAGTAGCCAATAGCAATCACGCGACGTTTCTGCAATCCTTGTTGTTTTCATCAGGTGCTCAAAATAGTAAGAGGTTTATGAACGCGGAACAACCGGGGCGGCGCCGCACATAAAAGTCTATTTATTTGTAATTTGCAGGACTAAGTTTCATCACAGAAAAGCAAATAACTTTGCGGGTAAAAATAAAAAAATGTTGCCAAGAAAATTTTATTTATCTCCATATGTAGGTTAAATTGTTAGGTTACTATTTTCTAATAGCCTCTTATATTATAGATGAAGACATGGTGTACGTTAAGGTTTCCGTTGATCACAAAAATTCGTCTACAATTGTTGATAAAGCACGGCCGGAGTCTATCCTTTCTTTTTAAAGTGTAATGTTTCCTATTTAATACTTCTCGCCTTTTCGTTAAAAAGTTTAAATTTTCGAAAATGTTAATGGTCATTTAAGACATTTACAACTTCAGAGAAAGACTGTTCGGACCATTTCCATTGAAGGGAAGAACTCACTGCAAAACCACGTTTTGGAGCGTTGACCATTTAGTCTCAATATGGTGAATGATTGTTTAGCCTTGCTAAATACTCATATTACAGGGCTATATAAAATCAATATAGGCCACTATAATCTAAATTTTATCGAAATTGGTTCAATCTTTTCTTGTGAAAAGCGAACCAGGACATAATTTTGGTACAGCCGCCATTTTGTCTCGAGATGGTTGGCCATAGTTCGATATTAATTAAAACGTTTTCAACGAATTATACTATTTCATCATAATCGGTCAGAATAACATAAATACGTACGAAAATAATGACTGTACCAGCATAAGTGATATTTTATTTTCAAGTTAAAACATAACAATAATTACTTATATTCACATTAAAACCTTTATTTTTCTTCACAAACATTTACGCATTTTATAGATTCAAGGTGCAATGGTGTGTCTATATTTAGAATAGTTATTATCTTTCTAAATATATCTCTGGTATATTGATATCAATTTACTTGCTTCTTTACCATGATCAATTACTTTTAATTGTATTAGAATCCTATTAAATAATGTTTTTTTTCTTTTTAATTACATTAGAGAATTACAAGAGCCCATATTTCTACATAGACCTAACTCTTTTTTCTTCCCTACCATTTTAATGTGAACTCAGACATTAAAATTAACTTTTTTTCAATTGTTGTAGGTATGAATTTAGTGTTATAAAATAATATTATTGTCTAAAAACATGAAATATTCTTAATTTTTTATGAAAGTGAAGCAAAACAATTAGTTTTGATGCGAAAGTTAGTTATTATTTAATTAATTCATATTTTTATTACTTATCTTAACTGTTATTTCAACACTTGAAGGATAACCTTTTCTTTATTACTTAAATTAACAGTCCCATTTTACATCAAAACAGTCAGTGCTTGAAAAGTTCTCCTATTAATTTTGTGTTTTCCAAGAACCTAGTACTATTATTCAAAATTAGTAAAATAATATGAAAAAATTTAAAAGTAAATTAAAAGAAGATTGAGATGCATGTACATTAAATAAAATAATATTGTTGTGCAACAGAGAAAGTTTTTATGTGCCTATATTTGTTAAATATGATAATAGGTGTTTATACACACACATTCAAAGAGCTATCTCTGATGAACTTTGTATGTTAAAATTGGATCATTATTGTGTATTGTCTTTCAGCCATTGTTGTCCATGTTAAAAGATTGTATATAGCATTTCCCATAGCGGTTTTTCACTTACAATATAAGCACAAAATTGAACTCGATATTATTTTCTCTTTGTATTTATTCCATATTTACCCCATATTTTCTTGAAATAGAGATTAGTGGCTTTATTTATTGTTGGTAAAGTCAACATCCAAGTGAGATGTTCCTTCCACCTGCTAAAAAAGCAAATACTACTTCTCATTTCTGGGCCTCATGTAATAAGTCTTTAACATACTCTAGTAAACCTCATCTCAATCCTTTGCATGTAAAGCTTCAAATAAAATATATTCCTAAAATATTTTAATGATTCATTTGAGGATAGAAATTATGTGAACAGGCAGAGGAACCAGAAAATATCACTTTTGTATGTTTAACTTTTATGTTAATAAAATATTTAATTCTTCAAAGTCTTTTATTTTGTATGGAAAATATATTCACCAAGACCTGTACAGTACAAGTTAAAAATTAAGCTTTGAATATTTTTCCTAGTCTTAGCAAGTGTTTAATGAATCTGAAATTTTCAGGAAAGCTTCTTTCAAACCGTGTGTTAAATAATATATTGCCCTTCTATCCCCTCTTGAAAGATGAAATACATTCTCCCATCCCCCCCCCCCCACCAACAAAATGTAATTTTTTCATAGTGCCCCACCTATGAAGTAATATGATGAACAAATAAAAAATTGGCTAAAATATTTATTTAAAAAAGATAAAAACACTAAAAATATAAAACACAATTATATGCTATGAAAAAAAATCTTGATGAATCCAGTACAAATTTAATACATTCATTAATAACTTCTTCTTGCTATAACTAGCAATCCAATAAATGCCTTGTAGTTTCCTTTGTTTCTAAAATTGTTTTCAAATCCTTGGAAGCTAATGCTTCAAATTTAAATTCTTTTACTTTAACATGGCATGTTATAAAACCTTAAATATCCATAAGTTATAGTGTGAAATAAAATTTAAGAATCATTACAAATATTTATAGAAATAGGTATATGGCAGGTAACCACAACACCATTTAAGTTTTAAACTTTTTTGTATCATATCACATCATAAACTATCTATATTATGCATAATATTACTGGAAAAAGTTGTAATTTGATAATATTTTATGTGTAATGGAAATTAAGTTGCACTGTTGGAATAATTTCTTGTGCAGTCCAGTGAAAAATAAAATAACTTTTCATCAAGATGGATATTAATTCAAGGGTAGATATGTTGTGGACAAAGGTAAATGTGTATAAATTTTATTTTATAAGCAAGATATAATAATAGATAAAAATATTAACTTGCAATAAAACATAAAAAGTAATTAAAAACATTGTATTTATAAACCTAATACAATCATTTCAGATTATTTTTTAAATACTGTAATACTTGATTAGTTGCTTCTTTTCCTCCAGGGCCATCAATATAAAGTAACTCTAAGGTTATTATAGAGTCTTGGTTCTTCACAATAAATGATGCTTTTAGAAAATATTCTACACTAGATTCTGGCAAAATTACATTTAAAATAGTTTGATCAGTAACAAGTTTCTGTTTCTTGCTTTCACTTTCACAGAAGATTGAGCTACCTTCTTCTCTTTCCCTTTTACATGAGCTCAGACTTTCAGCATTTTTTGTTGATACAATAAAGGCATCACTATTAGAATCAAGTGAGTTAGATTCTACACTTGTGTTTTCTTCTTTAAGTTGATTTATTTTTTGTCTCCTTTGCCTCCTTTGATGAGACCATGTATTATTTTTAGCAATGATTTCAAATGCATGTAAATTTGGATGAGTCTTCAGAGTTTTGAACTGAATCTGTAAAAGTTCATAAATTGTAATTCTTATTAACTCTGTGAGACAAATTACAACTATAGAACACTTTTTACTGTTTTTAAAGGTAAGAATATCAGTATTTATATCTAATATTTGATCTACTTACTTCCAATGTGTTCAAAACTGTCTTGACTTTTGATAGTACTGTTTCCATATTATATACTGAAATATTGTTTGAATTTGGAATAATAAAAGTTAATGGTTTGGGCTTCTTTCTGCTCTGGTTAGAAGTATGATTTTCAAGATGAATATTGGAGTCAAAAGTCCATGCCAAACCCCATCTTGTAGTATGACCTTGGCAAAATTCAGTTTGTGTCCAACTCAAAACATTAATTTTAAATAGTAGTTCCTTTAATGGCCTTAAGCTGGATTTATGGCCAACCATTGACGTGAAAATCCTAAGAAGAAAAGCCTTGTAAATTATCAAATTGCTATAAGTGATGATATGTTATATACTTTTACCTCTGACATACTTTAAATACTACAGATACTCAGTTATGTCTAATTGTTACAGAAAATTAATATTTTGATTGAAAACAATCTTATTTTCTACTCTACCTGCTGTAAAATAAAACAATAACAAGTGTAGCAATAGAAAAAATATATACATACAATTTGTTGAAAATTAATCTTACCTGACTTGAGTTTTTAAATCAGCACTTTCATTTATCAATTTAGATACAAAAACAACTTCCCCTCCTGGAACAATGATTTCATTTAATGTTCCAGTTTGCACATTTCGGGGTAAATTTCTTTTTTCAGAACGTGACTTTTTCCTGGGATCCAATTCCTCTCCACTGCTGAAGAAGGGTGGATTACACATGCAAAAGTCATAAATATCATCAGATTCAATAGCATCTTTCAATGTTGTATCACTTTGTATTAACTTCACTGAAATGACAAAAAAGAAAAAAAGATGTCACATGGGAGAAAAACTACTGACTGAGATGTTGAGTATTGAAAGCTTAATTTAATATGTTGTTGTTGTCAGTCCACAGTCAGGACTGAAGCAGTTCTCCACAATAATGTATAACTAATGCAAACCAGGTCCACCCTGATTTCCTGTTCATATTCTAGCCTTGATCTCCCTCTAATATGAATTTAACAAGCACCATGCGTCACAAAATCCTATTAGTAAATCATTTCTTTTGTCCTCCTCAATGTCCTTTCATACCAATTTGATTTAACTCAATCCATGCATCAGACTTTCAGCATCCTTCTGTAGGCCACATTTCAAAAGGCTTCTATTATTATTTGTCCTGCACTGCTGATTGTTCAAGATTTTCTGCTATATAATGCTATGCAGAAGTTTAGATATGACTTCCTAGTATTTAAACTTTGTAGTATTGAAACTTATATTAGATCCACGCAATTTTTTTTATGTGAAAGATTTCCTAGGTTATTCTACTGCCCAAACAGTAAAATTCATCTACTTAATCAAAGTATCATTTCTTAATTAAATATATTTTGCAACTCTTATTGTGGTTCATTCCATTATTATCCTTTCGTAACTTTAGTCTAGGACTGGTAACAAACATTTTCAATTTCCAGTCTTTAAATTTACGTTTGACTCTTGTAATTATGTTTGTAAAATATATACATTTTAAACATATTAAGCCTGCAGTTCAATAAAATAATGTAGAGAAAACAAAATAAAATACCGTCAATTACATCTGAAAGGTTATTCTTCTCAACATTCCTTTTAGCAATTTCTATATTCTCTTCATCCACATCTGTTGCTATCATGTGCCATTTGTTTGTTTTTGCTGCCAGAAGTGGATAAACACATGATGCTCCAGTACCTATCACAACCCAAAATATATCATTCTTTATATGCAAATAAGAGGACATCTTTAATTAATACTTTTATTCATGAGGAATGCATGCTTCAAAGCTGACAAAGATTCTTTTTTGTAAACAATATCATTAGTTTTTGAAAACCCAAAAACTGGGTATTAAAATATAAAAATTAATTATATGATCCAAACCTATATCAATTCCTTTGATAACACGAGTATCTTCGTTTCTGTGGAAATTCAATAAATCTTCAATCCATAAAAGATAATTCAATCGAAGAGGCAAGGTTGGAATAAGGTGATTTTGAGGTATTTCTACAGTGAGACCGAAATCTTTAAGCAATAATGTAGTAGTTAACGCACGAAGTGTTTCTTTGTCTTTAAAATCTACTGACACTTTCCCAGAAATGTCCTATAATAAATAAATAATATTAGATACGTTAAGGGAACATAACCTACAAATCTGAAAATAAATTTGCATACCTGCTTAACAAACTTTAAAAAGTCTGGATACTGAATAGCAAGCTGTTTAAAATTAGGTGGGGTTTTGTAAATATTTCTCGGGTGCATAAATTTATTTACTGACATGATGTATTATTTACAAGTGACCGAGCAAAAGTATAGGTTAGAGGTACAACTATATACCAATTAACTTTTGAACTCATGTAGTCAATATAATATCAAAATTAAAATTATCTGCAATATTTCCTTACTGATTCACGTTTAAATCTATAAAATTTATGTTAAACTAAATTTGAAAGTAAAAACAAAAGCAGAAACTATCCCGTAGTAGTATGACGTACGTCCTTTTCCGGTTTACGAATAATCTCGTGAAACGCGAGATACTGTAGCAGTTTACGTTCGTGTTCAGTAGATGAAAGGAGATATTTGTAGTCTGAGTTTGGATGTGCATTCTGTAAGACATTAGGTTGTTGGTGAGTAAATAAAAGTGTTTACTTATTGTCAGATCTTCCTAGGTGTATGTTGTGTGCCGTTTTAGATACTTTGCCATAGAAGTTAAAGTGAAGGTAGTTAAACCGTTAAATTCTTTAATCAAAATGGCCGTTATACAATGAATGATGGTATTTTCGACTTTTATTTAATTTTTTGGGAACGGATACTTTTCAAATTTAACTCGTATGACCGTTATTTGGTTTTACCATTGAACTGTCGTCTCATTTTCGCAATATTCCGAAGTGAAACTGTCAGTGGTCATTTACTTTCATCCAAATGGGAGAATGTATTGTACATTTATCGATAGCGTGTGTTTGCAGTCTTTGAATAAAATATCTATGCAACAGACAGGTGTTTACATAATTGTATATTGCAACCTTTTGATAACTATATTAATTAGTTTTCCCTATCGAATAGGGAAGGCGAGATGAATGAAACTGTCAAGTTACTTGCAGTCAAATATTTTTGCAAATGAAGCGGTTTAACTGAATAAATGAAAAATTTATTCAGGTTTTGATTTTTTCGTATAGCCTACTTTTCACTTTCACAGAATAATATTGGCATTATATGTATTACAAACTGTCGCTCTATTGTGTGATTAGTTGTCAGTTGGTATTCGAGTGTCCTCTTGGTGATGCGCTATAATCGTGGCAACACTGCAAGGACACTTGACAGCTGTGTCCTGTAGCCGAGTGAGATCACTATTTGCGAAGTTGCCCGTGATTCATTAAGTTGTGGACATCCACGTGACTTGGTGCGTTCGATATAACGAATTTTATCTGCTGGTCGTGGATATCCAAGTTCAAGTAACTAAACTTGGTGAAGGTGTGGCATCTAAATTACATATGGTTTAATTTTGTCTAGCTGCTGTTCAATCTGAATGCCAAATTCTGAAAATATAGGTAGGTTCTTCCTCTTACGATTGACAATTGCTGTTTTTTGATACTATTTAGACTCCATAAAATTATTAAATTGTTTAATGTAATAGTTTCTGCCGACTATATTTCTTTAACATAGTTATTTTTTCAGATTTAAATAATTGGGGGATAAATTAGACTTTTGATATTTTACATTCAAATCATTAGTGATCGTAAATTTCATAATTGAAGTTTGCAAGTATGTGTTATTTATTCAAGTTATATCGAGGTAGAAATTGTTTTCCATTTACTCTGTATATTCGCATTTGTCGAATCTGTGACTTATGTTAATGTTCAAATTTTTACTGCGAGCTAGTTTAAAAATCTAAGTTGTACGTTGACATATCAGCTGTTTCCGTGCAGATGTGTTAGTGATGTGGCATCCCATCCGTGCAAGTGTGACAATGGATAAGCACTTGCCACCACAGGGTAAAGGTGAGATGCAACTCCTACGCAAGGTATCACATAACCCTGTGCATTCATCGATCCGGTTATACTTGAGCGTGATTATTATAAGTTCGTGCGGTTAGTTTGTGATCTGAAGGCGTTACCGTGTAGTACCTTTGTTTATTTTTTTAACCATCATACCATTAAGCGGTTTCTATTTCGAAAGCGAATGGTACATGCCCTGCCATCCTTATTGCCTCTCAACTGACTGATTATAATGATTGGTTATTATAAATCCTTAGGAGAGAAATTATAGAACCACGCCCGAAAAATTGGATTTATTACATATATTATACCTCAAGGAGATCCGTGTATTCTTTCTTTGAGGTCGGTATTTCTATACCCCAGAATTTCTTTATCAGACATTTCTAATTATTTGATACCTATACTGCCATCAACACTAAGTTATTCCCCAATATATCCGTAACTTGTCTTGCAGTCTTAATAAGTTTAAAATGTTTCTCCACAACGTTGCGTGAGATGTCATTTCACAGTTTCCACCGTTTATAGATTTTCTTGTCAACTGTGAGAAGTAAATTCTTGTAACACAGTTTCATGCAAATAAAAAATTCTTAAAAAGCATTAAAAACGTCTACATAAAGCGCCAACAACTAGGAGAAGTCAAGATCGATGGCGTCACTACGTTCGAAAGTAGATTGAATGTAAAGAAGCGCTGTTCTCAGCCGTTTAAAACTTTTTCTTCGATTTTCTTGTCAAAACTCTGAGAGAATTGTAAAGGTTACAGAATTTCGGATTATTTGCAGCGGAAATGATTGCCAAATCGAAGAACACGTGGTTTTTTTCAGTCATTATAGCATGTCATGTGCAGTTGTATATGCAATCTTCTTTTAAAAATTAAGCAAAGTATTCGTGAAATTTTAAGTCTGCTAGGTTTCGACGAAGAGAATTTTAATTTCAAATTTAACAGAGATTTAGAATAAAACTGCGGCCAAATATGTCGGTAATTAAATTTAACCAGTATTTAATTAATATAAATACGTTTCATCCAATTTTGTGAACTTCTTCAGGTAAATTTTTAAAGGTAATTAGTTCATACATTTAAAAATTTACGTTAATAAGTCCATAAAGTTGATGAGACGTTGTATTTTATGAATTAAAGTTATTTGATTTATTAGGCCGTATTTTTATTTTTTATTAAAGTTAATGTCGCGTTTTAACTAAGATTTGCATAAAGCCCCTAAAATCTCCACTTTTTTGGGTTTCGGACTGCGGTTGTATTGTGCATTGGATAAATTTACTTTTCATTCGTATTACCTCCCAAGACCATTAATATTGGCCTTTTTTTCTCCTCTCTCGCTAGTTTTCTTTGTGAATAATAGATTATATTTAATAAATATAAGTTAGAACAAAAACAATTTATTAGTTCCCAAAGAAATAATACCTGAAATTACAATACGACGTTTTGTCTGATTTGGAACTTAAGCAGGTGTATAATATATATTAAGGAAATAGTTGAAATGGTATTTCCCTTTACAAATTATTTGGACTCGTACGGAGTTAATTTTATTGGAGGGGGGATGTTGTGTCACAGGGTTAATCAAATGGAAGTGAATGAATTCCATAAATTTTTATTTATTTCGTAATCCTTTTTTCTAACGTGTTATGTAAAAAGCAGGTTTTTTTTCATCACATTATTGAATGACTTGTGAAGACTTGTGGTTTGAAGGGGGGAAAATGGAATGGAGAGTTGAATGTTTATAACAGATCTGTAGTGAGATAAGATATGTGCTCGGAATTTTGATTGACTCTATAAAAGTGCCGTGTTTTATGCGTGTGGCCGTGCCCTTGAATGTGAATTGCGGCCTATCCGATTTGTGACTCGTGCATGGCTGAGAGTGCATATCGACCTCCGTGTTTGGCCAGTTGCAGCTCTGTTTAAGACTGACAGGCGTGTTAAAAAGATATTGTGAGCAACATTTGGCAAGGTAGGTTGGTTGGCTCGGCCAGCCAGATAGTGACGCAAGTTGTCGAGGGAGCGCCGCTCTCGCCTTTGTAGTCTCACCGGGCTAAACAAGTTTCCTAAATTCACTTCTCAAGTCTAATAACGACTTGAAACACGAAATCTCCTTTGCTGGTACAAACCTCAATTATTTTTAAGCCCAAAATCTCTCTTCTGTAATTGCCATACTGTTTACTTAAACTATATAAATTTACATCTGCATTTCCTTCCCATTCTCAAAAGTAATCCTTCTGAATAAAGACGACCCACATTCACAATTTTATGAAGAACCCTTACCAAACAATGTGCAATAATCAGTACGTTCTTTCTTCAAGCAAGCATTATTATTTCATTATCAGAATGGATTCCATCCAAAATTTGACGTAGCACTGAATGGTTGTCCGCGGAATTGGATCACTATATGTAATTGATGTACATTGTTGTCTCCCAGCAGGTAAAAGAAGGGTATGCTTTTTTTTATAATAGGCTTTCACGATGAAAGGTGTATGTCCTGGTTAATGAGTATAGGACCCAAAGCTTGAATCCCGGCATTTATGGCGAGTCCGAGTTATGTGCAAAGTGGTCCTCAAGGACTGCCGCCTAAAAGTCTGAACATGATGGTGGAGATTTCGTGTGTCAGTCACATGACCTCAAGGATGTAAAATATGAACGCCATGAAACCGGTTCTGCATTCAAAAACAATCCAAATAGTTGACAGCGGCGTTATTTTTTTTATGTAGTCTCGGGCGACGTTTTCTTATTAAAATTAATCATCTTTCGACTTCCATTACGACTACTTTCTTGTATCGTTCAGTTTGCTGTCGCCTTTGAAGGTTTTTCACACATCATGGTTACCATCTTCACTACTGTTGCATTCGTAGCAAACGTAATTGTGAAATAATAGGATTTCGTTTTGTATATTTATTAACGCCATTTGAAGACTAGGTTCGGTTACAGGTCTTTCAACTGACGTCTTGTTCTTTTACGGAAAATTAGACCTTATATATTTGGTTGGCAATTACTGAAGTACACAAATATGGCGCTGGCGTATGTCAAACACGTTATAATTCGGTAAAGGTTCTCGGAATAGAGAACGTGATTGCAATGTTGCAGAAAATAATTTTTTAACTGATCAATATTAAAAATCACTGACCAAAAGCCAGTGATATATTCGGACTATTGGAGCTTGACCTTAGTTTCCTAACCTGTAACACGGAATTTATTCCTAATCTTCTCTCTCTCCCAGGGTTATCATGCTGGCGTGCATGTGTTTAGGTGTCCTTCACGCGTGCTTATTTCGAAATAAACTTCTTGCCAAGGATCCGACACATGTCAGTTTCTGCTTGCAGAAAGGCCAAGCTCAGGGTACACTATAATTATACATATATTTATTGATATGTAATGTAGGCTATTGGATGGATGGGTCCAGTTTAGTAGAAGCCGTCAGGGACTAATTAACCAAAAATCTTGAGGAAATTGGAAAAATAATCTCCAATTGATATACATGTAAAAAATTATACAGTTCAAGCAACATGGCATTTATAAAAACTACTAAAATAAAATGATGAGTAAATCCGAAAAAAGTTAAAACAGGAAGGAAAAAATTGTTTGAAAAAATCTCTTGATACAGTAAATTTTTAATTTGCTTTGCTATAAATCATCAACCGTCAAAGGAAATAGTTAAAACTATTATTTTGCACTGTCACTCGTTTTTAGAGACTATATAATCAGGACCAAGAACTGTCTAATCTATTTGTATGACAGATACGACAGTGATCGAGAGAAGAGGACGGAAGGATTATTTTTTCTTACCGATCTCGTTGTTTGACTTCCTATTTCAGGTGTGGTTATAAACGTTTTCCTGCCTGGAAACTTGTATTTAACGAAATTTTTCTCACTACTTGACGTGGCTAGAAAAATTTATAGATTATACCGCGCGCTCTCAAGAAAAGGCATTTACAAACCTACTTCCCAACAGGTTAATCCTAAATTAATTCTTTTCCCGAAGAATATAATGTACATTATTTGGTTTTACTTGGACTTAATTCACTTTTCCGAAGAACATAAGTCTGTTAGTTTTAGAAAGTAGGTCAGTTTTTGATGTTCCCCATAAAAGCGCCCCTTAAAAGCAGCGGCGCCAGTGAAATGCTTATCTGCGCCTTTACCTCGTCAAGGATGGATATTAGCAGCGACACAAACCTTGAAAATATCGGTACCCCCTGTAGCCGGAGAACGTGCCGCTAAACGATTGCTGGTCTGTACTACCTGAAATGTCATGTAGAGTAATTCTTGAAAACCTTCATTAGTCACTCTAACTTAAGAATAATGGTTTGTAGGTTCAAGGATGTTAAAACCTAATTTCTATATTATGAGACGTGGCAGACTTAATAGCCAATAAAGACGTCGAACAAGGTTTTTCTGATATTCGATGTCGTAGAAAGAACCACTTGATAAATATTCCGAGCCAAGTTCTGTTTCTGGAACTTCATCGAGAACCGTTTCCATCGAATTAGCTCCGATACCGTACTCCCTGAAATAGTTTACTGGTAATTCCTGAATTCCTTGTTCGTTACCTTATTTGTGTTCTCGCTCTAGGAAGCACCTGCAACTTCTTCCTAAGCAGGAGCAAGTTTTACCTTTTTTTTCTGGGGCAGAGCTGTTTGAGGATTAATTACTATATTGTGTTCTCTGTTGACATTGCTTCGCAAATCTCCTAACATGCCACATTTTGGTGACTCATTGCCGCGTGATATGCGTTTTTAATTCCATTTATCGTCCCCAGATAACTTTGAATCCAAAACGACTGTTGCAGGTACACACAGCGTGGTACTGTATTGCATTTATTATTAGTACAGATGGGCATTTGCCCGGTGGCACTTAGTTGATAAAATTAAAGTACAACGATGAATTGTCGATAAACTAAAAAAAAATAATTACAGAAAAAAATGAAAAATACTATTTTAAAATATTTCACCTCATTTTTTACAAAATAAACACAAGTTTTGAGTGTTTCTAACTTCTTCCCGCTAAATGCATTTTATTTGTATAAAAATAAATCTGATGGACCTTTAATTCGTACATAGTTCAATCTTTTACATTCGTGGATGTGTCACCGTCAAAATGCCCAATTGCTATACCTTCTCATGCGAAGTTTTTAGTTGCAGTGCCTTTGTTCAGATACTGTTAGAAAAAAAGTCAAATGTAATAATTTAATTTGAAAACGTATCGCCCGCAACTTCAGGAACTTCTTCAGTTCTTTATATAAAATATATCAAAATTTCATATTGCTGCTCCAACGTCCGAGGCGAAAATGAAATAAATAAAATTATAATAAAATTCTCATTTAGTAACTTCTAGTATGCTCCATTCACAAATATCAACAAAAATAGATAATAAATTTGATAAGTATTATTGTACGTTTTGCCAACAAGAACTCTGCAGAAATAAAGGCACATTAAATTTAAAATCCATTTTTGTTGTTTATAAAATTTGAAGCATTATTTTAATTGTTTATAATTAATATGGAATATCAAAATGTATATAATTTGCCATTTAGTTTTAAAGTTCTCCTAACCCAGAAAAACCTTTTTTTTCAGAAATATATATTTAATTATGATGTCAGCATTATTATGACAGTACGTTTTTCTGCAGAGTTCAAATATGACACTGGTTTTCCTCATCACGCAATGTTTTTGCGATACTGGCATTGATTTTTTTTAAAAAAACTGTTACATATTTCATATTTAGACTCGTATAGAAAGTAAGAAATTACGATATATTTTGCCTGTGGAGAATCCCTTTTGATGGTCCAATAACCGATCAGGACTCAAATTGCGTTGTATTTTTAAGTACACATTACAACGCAAATTTTTATAAGATCGTTGACAATCGAGATGGATGCTCCATCAGCGAAATATAGCAGAGAATCGTTATTTCTTACGTTCTATGCTAGTCGGATTGTTTGAATATATAAAAGTGTTGGAAATTATAAACGGAAACATTGCGTGATGCGAAAAAACAGATATCACATATATTTCTTTCTGAGACAGAAACCGTTTATTATGTTCCTGAGTGCAATGGACGAAAAAAAGGTTATTTAAAAATTTAATTTTTTGAAAACTAAAGAAACTACGTTAAGTACATTATTGCTACTCGAGAGACAAATCATGTTGCTGATCTTCCGACGTACAAGTTTGACTAAACGTAGTAGTTTATTTGTAGAAATTATTTCTCACTAAGCTTCATTTTACTGGTGCATGATCGTTAATAATTTTTTGAGCTTTAAATAATAATTACTAAAATCAGATCTCGACGATATTCTTCTGGTAGTTTATTTCATTGAACAAGTCTTTTACTTTTACTACATGCATTCAAATCTTCTATTTTTTTAGATAAATTTCCTCTTTAGTTCTTACAACCATCCAGTTTCGTAAATTTTCTCGTTCTTTTGGTCATAAAGCAATTCTGTGGTAAATACGAGCTCGCCAGTTACAAAAAAAGCACTGCTGGGAAGTGAAATGTGGAGTTAGAAAGTCCCGAACAACATCTGCGTACTTTAGGAATAATTGTTTAGACGGGGACGGTAAACACGAGGGGAAATAATCGTGTGGCGTGTAAACTGAAGAGTGAAATACGGAAGGTGTTGGCTTTCGTATTTGGAGAAAGTTGGACGTTCATTCAACATTATCAGTAAATCAGTTGACAGTCAAAATATTTGAGGGTAAACCTAGTACTAGAATTTAACTGGTACCTGTGCAGGTTCATTGTGGTAAGCTCGGTGATCTGTTAGAAGACGGACAATGGATTGCAGGAAGTGAAAATGCTTGAAAATGACGCGTGTTTTTGTTCCAATCAAGAGACAAGTAGGAAGAACAGCAAAAAACTTAATGACTAGAAACTCTGTATCATTAGTGTTATGTTGACCACCTCCAATGTTGATATCTGGTCTGGTCAGGTATTGGCAGTGTTGTCGAGCTCCTGGTTCATTGACTGTGAGGCGTCCCTGACCTGTGCGTGTACTAACCTCTTGCTATCCGTTGGCATTCCACAGCCGCGTTCCGCCAAACCGGAGATGCCGCCACAGATTCAGAGTACCAATTTTGATTCACATTACGCGGGAAAAGTTTTATTGGATTCGGTGGCGAAGAAGCTCTTTTGGTCTTGAAGAAAATTTACACGTCATCGGCCGTTTGAGAACGGCGGGATTGATTGTTCGACTGGTTCAGGAATACGGAACACAACCCTTTGATACAATATGATATAGAACAAACTCCGTCAGTAGAGTTGATAGAACCATAAATTTATTAAAGAATCACAAAGAGGAAGGGGAGGAACTAAAGGATGTGCTACTTCTCTAGAGGTAGGATTAAACTGAGAACGTATGCCCTCATTTGGAAAACCACAGTGAACGGACGTAAATGGTTCCTAACATTTTGGGGTTACTAAATGCTTAAAAATGGGGAGAAAGGTAGGTCTGGCATGTTAAAAAATGTAGCTGAAGTATGAAAAAGAGAGCCATTATTCAGGTTAATAAGTACTAAATTAAACCGGATAAAATGGCTTTTCGCCGCATTGAAATTTATTTCGGTAAGCTCGACAATCTCTGAAGAAAATGGGATGCTTGTTATAAGATTTCATTAATAAATATAAATTGTTTAAGAAGTACGACTCGGCATATTAACTCTTTGGAAGGTAGGAGAATGTGTTGGGTTATGAAAGAAAAAACTTCTTATTTCCAAGAAGAGAGGATGTTTTTAACTGTTTTGGTCGTGTTTTAATGACGTAAAGTTTGTAGTAATAGTAACAAAAGGAAATGATGTAGTCGCATGCGTTGATAAACTCAACATGGTCTCTCTGAACCATTTACTTGTTGCGAAAGGCAGATGGTTTAAAAAGGCCTTCCTGTGCGTGGGTAGTTCCGTTGCTTGCCTACTCGCTCGTTGCCGTTTTAAAATAGTGCGTTACAGCCTCTTCGTGGTTTTCCTCCATGCACTTGCGTTTACTAGCAACAGTAGTCTTGGGGTATTACTATTCTTTCCACTCATTTACGATCCCTGTTAGCTTCCGCTTATCAAGGAACTGTTTTGAGAAGTCGATGAAACGTGACCAGTGTACGTAACGGCGACGTGCGTCAGTTATGAAATGTGTGGATGATGCTGTTGGAAATAAATAATGACTTTAAACCGTATTCAGACTTATTTGATAGGATAGGAACTCACCTGGTGCTGTTATAAACATTCACTCTAAACGACAGATTGCGAGGTGATCTTCGGCATGTTTCATTTTATGGCACTGCTTTTTTAACCAGAGCATAGAAATAATTTTTTGAATTCTGAATTCAAATAGATTTTGTGATACTGGTTGTCGCACAAGACATTTACATAATTAGCAACTAAATTACTCTTATAGTTATCCTGGGTTGTGAATTAAAAAAAATCATTTACTGAATACGGATGTTCGAGGGAAATGAAAAGTTGAATGTCTCATACTCAGGCTTCCATAGGAAGTAACATTTTTTATTTTCGCATTTGCATCTTGCCAACTACAGTAGCATACTACTTCTCTTGTAGATAACTGCTGAAGAAAACTCTCAGTTTTCAACGACGAGTTCCAATTGAGAATTCCAGAAGAGAATCTCGTAGCTTAAAAGAGTATGTTATTCCAAACGGGCTTAATTTTTAGGCGTTAAATTCCTTTCCTCACTAGCCTAGATCTGATTACTTTCTTTACCACCAAATCGGGCAAATCCAATTTTTATCAATTTATCGAAAATGTTTTCATGTGAAATTTGGAGTTTAATATACTCTTCAGGTTTTTCTACGTAGGTCTCCTAATATATGGGCTCTTCCGCTCTCGGTAAGCGCGAACTTTCTACACTCAAATTCGCATCAATCCGCCGCCATTCAAATGTCAACCCAGTAGCACTCGAAAGCCAATATCTCGCGAGATCCTGGTAGCTCGGTTGTCTTAGTTCAAATAATATATTACTTTAAAAGTAACTTCGAAAAAATAAATAATACGAAGAAAAATTTTATTTCCTTAACATACGAATTGACAGTAATTAATTGCCTGCTAGTACATTTTCCCTTCAAAATAGGGAAAAGTCTAATTAGATTAGAAAATTTTGAATTATTGTAAAAAATCAAGTTGCTTTTTACTGAAAGTGGTACAATAGTTAACCGAAATAATATTTTTTATACTCGTAATGGGGATAGTTACTTTTTAACAAGTTTCCACCTGAAGTGCTAATTAAATACTGAGAAACCTTGAAGAGGGTAAAAACGGGATTTTATATAACGCAGCAAAAAGTTAATATATTGCCATGAAAAAAAACTTGGCCCCACTTGTTTCCTTTGAGCAATGAAGTGGAAGAATTTACACCTTCCTGTGAAATGTGTTGTTATCTAATACATGATGACTTTCTATATACAGATGTATTAATATAGGTTACAGAGGGGACATTTTCGATGTACTGTCTTATCTCGCTGTTTTGTAGACTTCAGACCTCAGACATTTAGGTTGTGGAATGTACTTTCTATCTAGAATATACATCCCCTCCTTTTCAATTCCCGTCCTATGTTATTAAAGGGTTGTTGCCTATTTCAGGATCTCCCTATTGTAGCTAGTTATCTCCCCCTCCCTCTCCCCAAAGAAGCTAATGTCTTCTCAAACGACAAAAAAATATGCAAAATTCTAGTTTGCACTGCTTTTTAGCTGTTTTGCATTCTTGTGATTTAATAACGTCGCGCAAATACTAGCTTCAGCTTGTCATTGATTCTGACAATGGGTGTTGCGTAGTGGCCAATCCTCCCACGCACTCTTGGCTACTCTCGCTCGCTCTCACTCCAGAGGTTATTTACCGATTCACGCTCCGACCCCAGTTGGAGAGATTTTCTTCCTGGTTTCTACATCTTCTTCAGTCCTTTCTTTTGTCCCACTACAAATCACCACCGTGACTTAGGATGATCCCACACAAATAGTGTTCATGCTACTAACGTTCATTCGTGTGATTGTAATCGCCATGAATCGAGCAGGTCAGTGGGATTCTCCCATTAAAAATTTCGAAAAACATTCTCTTAACTTGTTTCACAGACTGTTCACACTAAACGGGGCGCATGGAGGGACATAAAAGAACGGCAAACAGAATCCATTTTTATCCAAAAATGATCTTAGAAATATAGCAGAGAGAAATATTGCTAAATATTCTTGAATTAACTTGATCAGTATGAAGGGACTTACTCTCAGTATTAGAGTTAATAACGTTAGAAATATTCATTTTAGTACAAAAGTTAGTTATTGAAACTCATTCAATAGTTTAATCAAGCAAGGGATTTTTACATGCACGTTAGTTTTTCAAAATGCTCAAGTCTTGTTTAGAATTTTTTTCCTATCTGTTTTTCGAATTATTTGCCCAACTCCACAGGGCATTATACATTCTATCTACTTCGCCTAATCGGGCATTGGAACATAGAGCAATATTATCTGTTAATTAAATCAGTCATTGTCATTTAATTTCAAATCTACGTTATATCAGTGTATTTTCACTTATTGGGATGCTGTAAGTTCATTTATGCTAGTAAAATTTGTGTTTACATCGTGTAGCGAGATTTCTTTATTAATATTATTTGTTTCAATAACAGGACCATCACCAATGGAATAACATGCTTGATCTCTTGCTTGAACACTTGATCTAAATTAATTGTACGTGCACATTATTAAAGAAATTTGATTAGCGGTAAACGAATTTTACTTTGGTATCTTGTAGCATCGATCAATTTAATACTTTCATTCCTTCTTCTACAAAAATTGTTTGGAAATGCTTAACAATTTGAATATTTCTTTCTTTCCTTTTTTTCGTAATAGGCTACATGAGACTGATCCTGAAGCGGATAACTTCCCTTTTAGAGCATAGGAGGGAATTGAAAACGGGAGTCAGACCAACGTAGCAAAGGGTTAACTGTCTTCGCCAGTTTTAGGAGGCAGCAGGCTGACTGATCCAATCGAAATAGCGGACAGCTATTACCATGTCCTAAGTCTTCGACCCCAGTACTTCTCCTAAAATAGATGAAAGTGAGAACTTTGAAAATACCATAAACAATGCAAGTGTATTGCACGTTTTTAATTTCTTTAATTTATTTCTCAATGTTAACTAGTAATTAGATGATAAACTGCTGTATTTTACTGGGTAGGAATATTTAAGTTACTCGTTAGATAAAAGTTGAGAATTTTATTCAGTTATCGCGACGTAAATTTTTAGAAGTATATAATTGTCGATTGTCTTGTGTGAAAAGTAGGAGGTTCAACATGAAAGTATTGCGAACTGATATCGATCCTTAGCTGGCCTTACGTAAATGGCTCTAATGAATTTAATCTTTAAGCAGAATTCAAGGTGTTCGACATTCTTATATAAGTTTGGAAGGTGTGTTGTACCAGGCAGTACTTGCGTGTCTGGAGAAAAAGAAGGGGAGTAGGGGGTGAATGACGTAAGAAAAATCGAGATTCGAAGTATTAGTTACATAGTTACGCATAATTTTCTGCAGAATACTCAAATTGTTGGAGGGAATGTTACTGATGATACTCTGTGGGTCAGCTTTAGTTTATTTTTTTTTTAGTTGACAGTATGTGACCAGTCGGGTGAAATTTTCCAAGTAGTCATTTGTTTATATTTGTATTCCTCTGACATTTCAAAATTTCTCGTACTAAGCTGTTTGTTACGTTGATAGAGTACACATAACAAGTTTCTTTCCGTTGGTGTCGAAAGAGTCGTTTGACGTTGAGTGACAAGAGAAGAAACTGTGCTCCCCCTCCCCTTCCTCCCTAAGGACAGAAAGTTACTAGAAATTTTATACAAACAGTGACGGTGACCATCTTGTCATTCACCATGCGACGAAATTAAACGTCACGCTACAGCTGGAGAAACTCGTATCCATCATATTATTTAAAAGTTCGTTCCAAGTTGTACATTCCTTGGTATGGTGCAGTATGACTACTTAAGAGACCATTCCGCTAACATTTTCAATGAGATTAATTATTATGATTTTTATACCCGTGTATTGGTTACTTAAATATTATATTTAACTATATAGTCTACGTTAAATGATGCAAAATGTATAAATATTAATTTATTTGATAACTATAGAAGTAATGCTGTACTTTATAGAATTGTCAAGTATAAAATTAATTTATAATACAAGCTAGACAAATCAAATAAGGGAACTGGGAGTATAATGAAATTTCGTTGATGATTGTCTGTTGAAAAAAATTAATTGAACAATTTTCAGGCTTTTTATTACTTTGACACTTCAAAAAGCTCAGTTTCTGGTTTGAAACTGGTTCAAGTGTTAACAATTTAAGTTTATTTAAACATTAAAATGGTTTCCATAAATTCTTTATTGATGACAAAGGATGAGTGTCGGCTCCTCGCAATAGATGTTTGATGGGGGTATTATCGCCGGTGAACACGTGTCGGCTATGAATCGTGGTTCACGTGTCTTGGGAACGGTGAAAGTAATTCTTCCAGTGGGTTTTGGTAGTGAATGGGTTGCGGCGGCGCTTGGAGCTCGTAGCTGGCTGCTGATATGAATCGCCTGCCTGGTCATGGATCCGTGACTCTCAGCCGCCTCCGCCTACCAGCAAGTGCAAGCCTCAGCAGTTCACTCATAAAGATCGATAATATAATGCACAGGCGGTTGTATTGTAACTTACTCAAGAGTGCTTAGTTTCTTCTTGCGCATTCTGCAAGGTTACTGAACTAGGCTGGAAATAGACTGACGGAGAAACCCATTCCAAGTTGTGAGCTGTTTCGAGGAAACTAGCTTGGTGGGGGGGGGGGGGAAGAAGGGAAACGCTCGTAAAAGGCAATCAAAACCAAAGTGTATTGGGGAGTGTGGAAGCATTAACTTAATGAAGAGGCTCCTCGAGCTGGCGGTCAATAAGCAGCCTGTGGCAGCCTCAAGCCAAAATTATAGGTGATGGCAACCAAACGGCATTCAATAGATGGGAAAATGCCGAGTTGTGCAATCTTTACTTCATCATCCTCCAAATAGTACTAAAGCTTTGTCATTTTCAATTGAATTCTTCTGCAGAGCCTGGCTTCCGTAGTAACCAGTCCTCTTTCTTAGAGACTTCCGGTACTGTTGGATTCATTAACTGTTTAATTTTAAAACGCGACGCAATAACACAATTATCAATATTAATTTATTACATATTTCAATCTCATGTACTTATACTTTTATACAGTGTTCTCAGCGTAATATTTATATTTTATGTTTCGTTAATTTTTCTTATTACTAGGAAAATTAATATGTTCATTTATTATTCAGACTTTGTTATTCTCTTGTTTTTTCTTGAGGAATACCGTCTTTGAAAATACTTTTATTGTTTAAGTATTGAAGAGAAGAGAACAATATGGAGGACTTCGACTGAAGGAAGGGATGGATTAATAAGGCTGCGTTTGAGATACGAGGGTCTTGTAAAATTAGTATTAGAGGGAAACCGAGGATAGAATACGTTAATCATATTAGGGAGGATAAGGTAGTTATGTAGAAATGAAAAGACTTGCACAGAATAGGTTAGCATGGAGAGTTGCATCAGACCGGTCTTAGGACTGAGTATTACAACAGGTTTTGAAAACTTCGAATATAATGTAATATGTCTGAATTAAATGAATGACAATATTGATTGTAATTAAATATAACATGACTTTTAGACCTCCAATTTCGTCCACTCACTTATTATCACAGCGTAACTTAATTTTTATAGGTTTTTTGTTTTCCCCTCCAAAATAGGGAAAAGTCTAATGAGATTAGAAAATTTTGAATTATTGTAAAAAATCAAGTTGCTTTTTACTGAAAGTGGTACAGTAGTTAACCCAAATAATTTTTTTCTACTCGTTCCACTGTCACATTTTAAATGGTACAATGTATTCCTATAGAGTGTATCCTTTTTATAATTTGTCTTCTCTACTTCATTAACCTTATTTATCTAGTCTTCACTTCACTCTAGACCTAGCGTCCTTATGCAGAAAGTCATTAAATTTGACAGTAGTACCAAATGTTTATCATTGTTTACGAGGTTATTGACCCTTTGGTATTTCATACTGCAGAGTGCCTTTCCAAATATTTATTTATTATAAACACTGTTTCAAGAAACCTGATGATATAAACAAAATGTACTTCTTGTGATCTGCTGTTTAAATGCGTTCTTGTCCTATATGTTTGTATTTATCTTCCCGAATCGCATCGTGTCTCTCAGATGTTCCCGTCTTTTTCTTTATGCCTCATGTGTGTAAAGAAATAAATTGGTAAATTTTATTTTTGTAAAACTTCCCTGCACGAGTTATGGCGGTTCAAGTGCACGGAACTTTCTACTCCACCCGAACAAGGCCAACGTTTAAGAATGGGGAACGAGATGTTATCGCCGCACAAAGTGAAAGCAGATCGCCATTATTTTTCGCGAATTGTTCTTTTGTTGCCGGCGTCTCCTTTTCCCAGAGGCCGTGGTTTGTGGAATTTTGTTGCCTACTCTGCTTTATAGAAAACAATGCACGAGTCGGAATGAGGCGAGATCCATACAGGATGGCTTTCTTCCCACGCCTCCTCCTCCTCCTCTCTCCATATTCCACACTTCATCAAAGTTATTCTGTATTTGTTTTCCTAATTGAAAATTCTCGTACTTTGTTTAGAACATCTCAAGGCTGCGAACTGTTAGAAACGTTTTTCTCACGTTTGAATGCTGTAAACTAGATTTGATTTTCACGTTGCTATTTTCTCTGCGCCAAAAAGTAATTGAGAAAATGCAATGGTCCTTAATGGACATCAAATAAATGGAGTGGATTCCTGTCTCCAACTACGTCATGATGAATGTTGTCCTTGAGAACAAAATATTTGCTGTGCTGGATTTTAAATGGTTTCGTCATTTATATTTTGAAACGGATCCAATGTAATTACAGGCTAATTTAATTTAAATAATTGAGTTATTCCTTTCGGAAAATTAATTTTTTTCTTTCGCCTCTGCCTAGTGTTGTTTCGAAAAAATGCCAGTGTTCTTAAAGCGTGTATGAAAATTTAAACTGTTCTATTCTGCTGTCTCCGCTTTTGAGAAATGCTTCATTATTGTTGAGGGCCTTTATTTGATTCATGTCAATTCGGTTACATTTGAACAATTTATTTGGAGGGAATAGCTGTGAATAACTTGAAAACAATCCTGTGTAGTTGCAAATTAGTAATTAATTAAATATTTTCCTTACACAAATTGTGGAGGTACGTGTATTTTTGAACTGTTGATAGGTCCGTTTCAAATTGGACACTATAATTCAATGTAATCGTCAAGAGTTATTGTGCTAAGTTATTTTTTAGATGTATTTTATAGACTGAACCATATTTTATTATCTTTAATTGCTAATTCTCTGCGGGTGTAATGTTTTAATTTACGTGATATGCAACGCTTTTCAAATAAATTGGCAGGTATTTCTCACCTGATTGCATTGGGGATGCCTCGTACTCTCTGGTTTTTAAGGTACTCACATGCCGAGATTCCTTAGTTTATTTTAGGACCTGTTTGTACTGGGGTCGAAGACCTTGAGCGTAAGGTAGGAGTTGTTGTCTGATCCCATTGGATCAGTCGGCCAACTTCGTCCTAATCCTTTCGCACCTTCCATAACGCTCCCCTTTCAATTCCCTTTCTATGCTATTAAAGGGGAGTTCGCTGTTTCGGGAACACCCTCGGGTAGCCTTTTATACCCCCCCTCTCAATGAATGAAAAGACTGCATTTAAAAAAGATGTTCTTCTAATTTTAACATGTATCGGAGTTTCTACGACTTGATAGGAAAATATTCGCGTCTAAAACACAAGAAAATGTAACAACAGCGCTATCATTAGACATTGTCTGATACATAATCATTCTTTTAATTTTGATAATAGGTAGATACAGTTATAAATTATAAAAGAGAAATTTTGAAAATCTTTATCAAATCCCATAAATTTTCTGTAAATGTGAAAAATATACTTGTCTTGTTAACTTCAATAGATGATTAGAAATAGCCTTCTTTAGTCACATCTTTGGGTTATTATTTGTTTTGTAGTCTTTGTTCATAATAATTCGGTCTGGCTTAAATATTAGCAAAGACCACTAGAGCCGGTCGAAACGTATAATTTATTCTTAAATTTCATTTTATTCTTTTAGTGTGTTTTTTTATTACTTTTATTTTTTAATTCAGTGTATAATCGCACCAATCAGCGATGTCATTAGTGGTTTATTTTTGTAGAATAGAAACTTATCGAGTGACTTATTTTCAATTAAATGACACGAGAGGATAATTTTTCATATTCTAATATTTGAAATACTGACACTAACATTTTGGTGACAATTTATACGGAAGGTAATAGATGTTTGCAAACTGGCCTCGATTGCTGGTTAGTAAAGGCTCATTTTGGTGTATCTGTTGTACTTCCGGTGTATATTGTTAATAAAACAAATTAAACTTTCCATTTCAGTATAGCTTTGGTCCCCGTCCAAATAAACGCACGCGCACTTTCTCTGTACTGAGACACAGACCCGCATTGTCAAGTGTTAATTTGTACACGTGACAAAGGCTAGGAAGCTAACGTAGCTTAAATTTATGTTAGTGTTTTATTTTATTAAAAATCATAACTACATACTAGGTTGATGCCATGCTTTGGGTTTTAGTAGATTACCCAGAGATTGTTACAAAATTCTTAGCCGTACCTTGACGTTGCTTCAGATGCAATCGACTTCGGAGAAAGTGTAAAAGGAAGGAAGACGTTCTTCGTGTGAAACGATGATTACAGTCGATCTTCATGCTGGCTTGAGAACTTTCATCTGTGTCGAGTGATTATAACCACCTGCCGACGTTTTAACGCCTCGTTCTGAACAACCTGATGAATACCAACGTAAAAGCGCCATGACGAAATGCGATTCTCTGAGTCGTATGTTAATATAATATTTATCGTAATATAGCCAATTTGGTTCATTTGATGACCTAGGCAACTTCAACCACAACTCGGTTCTCATTGCGTATGCGTGAAGCCTAGTATATTTATAGCTTCCAGTAGTTAACCCGTCGAAAGGTTGTCCATTTTTTTTAAAGGTTTACGGGTTGAAATCTCCAGAACTGTAATATACAAAATGAAGTTTGCAACTTTATTATTGTGTTGGGATACAGGGAAAAAATCTGAAAGTATGTTTTAATCAGGATCGTGTGCTAGGTTTTCTCTGTAAGATTCAAGTCTCCAAATGGCGAGCTTAATTCATTTTCTTTAAAAATTATTTTTAGGGAAAATTTATTAGTCCATTTTTATTTTTAAAATATAAACGACATAAGTAAAACAAGATCCTTGGTTTAAAATCAGTTTCAATTTTAATAAAAACAAAGTTTTGTTAAATTTGATTATAATTTTTTAGAATATATAGAGGAGATTTCGTCACGAGCCATAGTAATCTAAAAATAAAAAGACTAAAATTAATTGAACCATTTTTTTAAATTATCAGTCGCATGAAGAGCTAAAGTCATTGCTATTTGGGGATCTTTTCTTCATTGTAAGGGTTAATCGATTTGGGAACCCAGACTCTTTTAGGTGACCTTTGTCTTTCAACTTCTCCCCTGTTGTAGGGGACGTACGTAGACTGTTGCCAATTATGATAAAGCCACGATTATATATATTATATGTAGTTACTTCATATAAATTATCAATGGGAAGTGACGTATCGTTTACAAATCACAACCTTTTATAAATGGGAATTTTCCATTTTTTCAAAGCTTATGTTGCAATATCTCTGGAGATATCAATTTTAAAGTTGTACTCAAAATAGGTCTCTACAGTAACAAGCTACAAAATAAATTTCAACTTTAAGGTTTAACCCAATGTTTTTATAAGAAAACATGAGGGGTAGCGCCAAGAAAATATTAATTTTTTTCTGAGATGGTACGGCAACGAGTGTCGGTCCACTTATGCTGCTTTAAAAGTATTTATGTAACTATAAGAGTTGACATGAAAAAATTTGTAGCAAGTAATATTAATTAAAGAACACTTTATTATTTAATTCTGGCTGCACTAGGTTTCTGCCATTTCTTAAGTAGCACTGTGCTCTTTTTACAGAATTTTATTATTAAATTGATCCTAATTGGCCTACAGATGAATAGTTTGGACCTCTTTATTGTTATATTTGTGTTATTGCCCCTACAGGTGTATATTACTTGTTTGTATTTGTTTTAAACGCATATTATCGTCTGGATCTTTATTGTATTTTTTTGTTTGATGTGATTGCAATAAATGTCTGGTACGTGGGTTGTGACGTGTCAGAGATTGACACCAAGAGTTTGCGACGGCGCTTCGTCCACATACAACTTGACTTTGTAGCAGTGGTTAGTTGGTTATCCGTTGCTTTGCTTCGGCCTCGGCAGTCTTGCCTTACGATACTCCATGTAACCGTTTTACTGCGGCGTGTAGCGCGTTAAAGTGTTGATTTCACGGTTTATAAACCCGCCGTGCTCCTGCCACGAGAACGTACACGGCCACACTTCCGCGAGTTTCGATTCGCAATAACGCTATTTGCGCTCCGTTAGTAACCGACAAACTAATTGTATAACAGAGCCGCAAAAAGAAAACGACAAAGAAACAAGCACTCGCTTAACAGGGATGTCGAAAAAGAAAGGAACGACTAGGACTGGCTTCTCTCATAGCTAACAGCTGGGGTTTTTTGCTGGTCTGAGGCACCACGACCTTCCCAACGGCACTCAAATGTTCAACCTAGGGGTCAGGGATATGCTTTAAATTTACCTCTTCCAAAGGATATTCACTCACAAGTTATACTTTAAAATTAGAAAAATACACTCCGGGAATTCATATAATGATATGGTAGGCGAAAAAGGCGTTCATTTATCACAGGATATTTATAATGATGAAAAGATAAATGATTTCTGTTGTACGTGTTTCGAAATTGAGCATCTCCATACAATGATAAATAATAGAATGGATCACAATGGTCCCTCTCTTCCATATTGGGAAAAATAACGAAGCATCTATAAAGATTTGACGCAAGTTCGACAAGTCTTCAGTGTGTTGTTACCCAAAGGAAAACCTTTTTCAAAACCGGTTCAATTGATGCTAGAAAAAATACACCTAAACTATCGATAAAATGGATTTTGGAACACATTTGAACGCATTGAAGCTTTTAAAGTTCCAATCTCTCCCGTATTTTTAGTATCCGATAAGCTATTCTTTTTACATAGTTCTCGGTAACTACGGAAAAATGTTCTTTTCCGTGGTTTTATAATTTAGCTTTAAGGTTGTGATTTTATTTTACATATGTGCAATATATATATATATATATATATATAAAACCATAAAATATCCGGCATGCCTCAGATCCGGAGGTTGCGGGATTTTTGATAGCCTACCCGTAATTTGTAACGCTCGTAGTGCAGTTGATAATTCACTTCTGCATTGGGAAGTAAATGGAAATAAAAATGTTTCTTGGCACACCAGGTCTGATTATTCAAGTTTTTAAAGTTTAGTCTGGATAAAGACGATAGAAATGGTCCAGGGAGAGATTTTATTTGTTTCAATTCTTGCTTGATAAGAAACGAAACTTGATTCAAAGTCATTAATATAATACTTCACTGAAGCTGCAAATAATGCATCCATAAATTTAATTAACCCTTCTGTTTATGATTTATTCCAAATATTGACTATTTCGTTTTATGCTCTAATGGAGATTTTTTATACATTTTGTGTTACTTTATTTGGCCCCAGATGAAATCTGTCAAATTCTTTTTTGGCAAAATTAGTAGTAGTAAATAACGGTATATACACAATTCAACAAGCTATGAAATACAATTTATAAATTATTGTAGTAATGAAATGATATTTACAAAAGGCATCTCTATAAAAATGACAGTTTATGCAATGAATAACTTTCGAAAATATCTTGGAAGTATTTGTTGTGAATTTTCGGCCTAAAACGGAATGGTTGCCACAGTCTGGTTTATGAGAGTACTTTCCTGTTAATCCCATCCAGATTTGGTCTTACCTAACAAGCGATAGTGTTAGTGCCATAACCTTGTTAGTTTGGCCAATCAGAAGCCTGAGAACTTTCCGATTATGCCAGCTTAACACTATTACGAGGATTTGTTTTCCGAAACAGCTCGCAATTGAGTCTGAACCGCGACTCTGTCATACTGTTGTGAATTTAAATAGTTTCAAATTTCGTAGAGAGAAGACAAAAGCTAGGTTTAGTATTACAGAAAGCTATTATTTTCCTTAATGATGATGTACAAGTGTTGCTGAGGGAGAGGCCTGTGTGCTTTGTCTTTTAGTTTCTCCCCTGTTGTAGGGGATGTACGTGGACTGGTGCCAATTACGCAAAAACCATTGTAGCTCATGGTTTGTATTTGTAAACATCTGAATTTCACTTTTTTCCTGGCTCTAAGTCTTTTTTTAGGAGAGGAAACATTATAGACCAATAATAACACATGAATAAATGATAAGAATTGGAAAGTAGGAATCGCTTGATCAAGACGTTAGGCGATAGAAAATGAAGATGCTAATGCCGATGCTCTTCGACCAGATTTGGTCAAACGTAAATGGCTTCCAATGTGTAATACTTTTTTTCCATTTTTTCCCCCTGAAATTGTGATGAGAGATATGGAAAAGTTTTGTATTTCTTCAGATTTTCAACCCATATGCTAAGGAAGATAAGTTAATATTTTTTGCATGATTCCCAAATCTAAATTAAATACTTCTGTAAACACTTTTCTTAACTTTCACCCTAATTTATGAAGTAGAAATAAATCATTCTATTAACTTCCTTGAAGCTACTATCTTTGGTCATAATAACAAAGTATTAACAATTGGTTTCAAAAACCTACCTACTCAGGTAGAATATTAAATTTCTATTCGAATCACCCCTTCCAGAATTAGAGCTGTGATTCTCTATTTGATAGATAAGGATATCAAATTATCTCGCTACAAATTTCACAAGGAGACTTTGGAAAAAAAAGATTTTATTTTAAAAATCGTATCCTCCTACTTATAATAAATAATTTAGAAGTAGTTTTCATTATTTGATCTTTAAAAATGATTCACCTACAACTAAATAATAAACAAATCTATGGGCTCTATTAATTTACCATCTTTCGAGAAAATGAAATGTAAATTAATTATTTAATTTGTTTGCGATTTTGGACATTTACAGTTAACTTCTTTTCAGCCTCGCACGAATTTTTTAAGGGGCTGTATTTGGCCTTACCTGGGATCGATAATATCACTGTTCAACTTGGCGACATAAAAAACTATGTATTCGACATTAACCGTGATAATTTTTTGGACTCGCTTCCCCTCTTATGCAGATAGGAGCTGAACATTAATTTAACCGATTTGAAGGGTGTCAATATCCCCACCAATCTCGACCATTTTAGTATTCCTCTATTTAATCCCCTCCCCCTTCTCCCATCACCACATACACGTAAAACAATAGCGGCTGAAATTTGGTTTGAATGACTACTGGATTATTAGAAATCAGCTTTGCTACTCCCAAATCTGGTATCGACATAAATTCAAGTCAGATATGGACATGTTATATTCTCAACCCCCTCTCCACTTGTGGCGTTTCGAATTGAAGGTGGACTTGACTATTAATAATACACGACTATAATTATAATTAATATACCAATATTCATATCAGCAACACTACAATGGGCAGTTTTTGCATTTCAAATGTCGCATACTTCCTCCGTTCACCTCTAAGGAAAGTTTTGAACATACTTGGACACAGGAAAATCGTTTGATAAAGTATATCATCAAGGTCTCTTGAGTAAAATCATCTCCGGGACACCTACTATAGGTTAATACAATCTTACTCAAGTGGGTGAACGTTCTCCGTTAAATACAAAAATTTATATCTCTGCTTATAAACCAGTACAATCAGGTGTACCTCAGGGTAGCGTGATTGGTCCTTTGCTTTACTAGATATATTCCCATACCATTCCGTACCTGACAAATATACAGTAGAATTTTATGCAGTTGACGTAACCATTCTCTATGTGGATGATAATTTAGCAGCTGCACACAGCAAACTTCAAGATAAATTACACAAAATCACAATTTGGAGCCATAAATGGTGAATGAAAGTCAATCCTCGAAAATCAATAGTAGTTCCATTCACCCTAAAGCAACAAATTTGCAACCAGAATATAAAAGTAGCAGAGATTTTCATAATATGTTGATTGGGTCAATGAGTTCTTCGTGCTATTTTTGCAACAATATTTTTATGTAAAATTTATTTTACTCGGAGGCGTCCAACACCCCAGCATGTTCAAGAAGGTGCAAGGAAGCTATAAAATGGTTGAGACAATTTCTGTCTTTCGTGTGTAGTTTATCTGGGCGTGTCTGAGGAACTCCGCGTGCTACAATTACATCGCCGGCGTATTGATCCCGCATTCCTTGCATTCCTTTCTCACAGCGGAATGCAACCAGGTACGGATCTGCCCCCGCTCTCATTTCAAGTTCTTCTACGGTTGTGGGCTTCCCAATATTTGAAAAACAGACAACTTAAATTTGCAATTATGTTCTATTAACTGTATCCAGCGCATTGAAAAAAAGAAATGATGGAAAGAAGTGACTCGTATATTAACTTAGATTTTTTTGTTGTAGCTGCCGTCTGTTTGCAATTTTATTGCTGTTGTAATAAAAACAAAATTTTGTAATTATATATACCAATAAATAAAACTGACTTGTGTCTATGCTTGTCTAGAATAGGCTTTTTAACTTACATATTCGTGCATATTTCATTTCGATATATTGCAGAAGATATTAATATAATTATAATTAATTCTACGGTGAGGTTTCTTGGTGTTCGCGCGTGGAAGTCTCTCGTATACTCTTGATCTGCGCTTCAAAACGGTGTAACTGATTTCAGGAATTTTAACTTAAATTTTCGTGTGTGTTTCATTTCGATATCTTGTAGAGCTCAGAAGGTATTAATATGTTAATATTTATAAATCTATTGAATTGCCGCATGAAAGACGGAGTGAAAACCGACTGTGAGTTATAAGTCCTATTAGGCGTTCCTATGCCATTGAGCGTAATTTTGGCAGCATGCGAGACAGAGGGGGGGGAGGGTATTCTCACCCCATCTATTGTTACAGCAGGATTCGTGCCGTAATTAACCTATTGTTGGCAGGGAGCTAAACCCTGAGAAATAAAGTTATTTGGATCGTCGATATGATGTATACGTAAATTGCGTATTTTTGTTGCGTCAGGTAAATTTTAATATTTAATAATTGCTCATTTTTAACACAAATAAAATCAATTTATAACTTAAGTTTCTGTCTTTCGAATCGGGACCGAAACTTGTGAAAGCGGGACTTTTTCAAAACCAACTGTGGGTTATAAGGTTTGCCCTGATAAATAAATGATATCGTACTTTTTATATATTCAATGAATTCAACTTTCTCAAAATTTGGTGTTTCTTTTTTAGGGCAAAATAAAAATAGCTATTTTCGCGCGAACGAAGTAACGGACATAGCTAGTTTAGATTAAATGCTACTGTATTAAGTAAACCTACGCGTTTAAATAACAAAAGTTGAGCAGCATTGCAATTACTGGTTTACACTTTAGACTATTGTCTTCGAAAAAAATTTCCGTCTTCAAGCGGAAAAGATTGCGATGTTATTGAGAAATATACTTTACAAAAACAAACTTGGTCTAAAATTGGAATCATACGACGACTTTGAACTCTTTCAAATTTAGAAGTTGTATGTTGGAGGAATACGGAAACGACACATCAAAGAAGATAGTCACGTAAATGAGGGAATTACGTCTGCGAATCTTATCAGGATTTCGAAAGCTAAGAAATACCAAGACATTTTTCTTAACTACCACCAGCCAGGTACATATTTTACGACTCGCCTACGTGGGTTTCCTGGTTGTTCTGTGATAACATGGCGTTGCAACAGCATTGCTTGCACGAGCATAAAATACATTTATTGAATTTTGAATAAATACCACACGTGACTGCAAAATAAATATAATATTCCAAACCTGTCTGATAATGGTTAAATGTCAAAGTTAGTGGAAAATTTTGTCACTAGTGAATCGTAAATTTTCATGTCGGCTTTATGCGAAGAACAGATTTGAAATATATAGTGAGGATTTTATGCGCTTCAACGATCTGAAACTACATTATTTGTTCATAATTATAAATTGTATTTTGTTTACCTTTTCCTTCTCGATCTGAAAAGAATTATAAATTCCAGCACTTTTTTTATTTTAAGTTACTGACTTTCATTTGTAGATCATAATGTCGTTTGAATAGTGTTCTTATGGGCTGTGCTACAAACCTTATGTTAAAATATAACCAATTTCTTTACTAATATTTAAACTAGCTGTGCTCCCGTCTAATAGCATGAATAATCTCTTTCTTGATGAGATTAATTTTCCCGTTTTCTTTGCACTCAATGTAATGGACGACACTTATTTTTTTTTTCGGCTTGGTTAACATTTGTATTTCTTTGCCAAAAAATTCCCCAAGTGTTACAATTAATAAAAAGTAATTAAATTCAAACAGAATCTAACCTTTTTTGTTAATAAATTCAATCGACAATGGCTTCGACAATAAATCAGTCCTAAGACTATAAAAGTTTCACACGACAGCAGCGCCAAAACGGGTCAAATGAAGCTGGTAGTCCCTGAGAATTTTCTACTGAAACTGGCTTTGTCGCGGAATGTTGGAATACCTGCTAGATGGTAGTAATAGGCTTTTAACAAATGTTTAGCGACCTATATTCTGAACTAATGAAGATATACTGATGGAACATACACAAAAATTTATATTAAATTCCTGTTCGAAGCCCTAAAATTTGCATTGATATCCGTTTAGTCATTTCGGAGTCAAAAAATTAAAAAAAATGTAATGCGATTAGGCATCGTATAAATAGTTGCTTTCACTTAAATTTCACCATTTATTTTCAGATCACAGACAGTTACTTCAATTTTATTTATTGATATTGATTTGAAATGAGTAAGTTTTTATTTTCTCATAAACGTTATTTTTCGAAGCCTTCAGAAATTTGTAGTGTCTTCTTGTATTTACACACGGGGGAATTTTTACGTAGTTTGTGAAAGTATCCGTTTCGTTGTCTTCGTATTACATCATCAGCAAGGACAAACCTAGTTTTTAGGTGTTTGGACTACATATTTTCTACCGATTGGCAATATTAATTTTCTATTCAGCTATAAGTGGAGCCTTTCCTGTGTTCAACTCATTCAGGTTTCTGTTTCCGGCGGCATTGACTATTCATTTTTTTCTCTTTCTTCTTACGTGAATATCTTAAATTACTTTCTGGCTGTCTGGGAACAACTGCGTGCATCAACATTTTCTTTTATAGCTTTTCTTTGAAAAAGGCGCTGTCCAACAACCCTGACGCTGTTGAAATTCTTTCCTGATTTATATAAACATGTTGCACTTTTTTCTCCTGATTATGATTTTTATTCACATTCAAGTTTTCAAAATTTTAATACGCTTATACATTTTTATTTATTTATCAATTTTGTGTTTCGCGAGATATGGACTACGGATACTATATTACATGTATGTTTTAAGGTCGATGTTGTCGAAAGATAGTAATCACTATTCTTTTAACGTAATTCATTTTAACTGCATAAAGTTGTCTTTTTGTCCTCACGGCCTTTTGATAAGAATTCTACTGTGTTTGAAAAGTTTGAATCAGGCCACGGTTAAGCAGAGCACGGTCGTCGTTCTGGTGATAAGGAAGGTCATCGATCATGCTCCTGAAAGTAGAGTAGCCTAAACTAGCTTGCAAATGTAAATCTCGGCCTCAACCAGGAACTAGGGCGCGGAATACGTTCGTAATACTGTGAATTATAGAGTTCATGGTAAAACGTTTTTACATCATGATCACTTACATGAAACGTTCCTTCTTTCACTATCGAACAACTATGTGACCCTCTTTAAAATCGAGAACAGGCTATTCAACAAATCCACTGAAAAAGTCAACGTTTTTCTTCGTTTTTTTTCCCTACAAATTCTGGAAGTATATTCGTAGAATGTAGTTAATATTTCCTCCGTCTCTTGCTAAAAGGAGAGTGATGTTTTATTTCTGAAGTCTAGTATTGGATCCATATTTCATTGAAATACGTTTATGATCTCTTTGAAAATGCGACGAGAAAGAGTGATTCAATCATTCATGAAAAATTATATAGGTCTGTGGCTTCAACGATTTTGAAAATTTTAACTCGCCGACCACTGATGCCGTGGGATTTTGCGTAGTCTCCTCCACATTGTATATTTCAGTGATGGCCAACCTTCTGCATACCAAGCGCCAATTTTTTGACAGACTAGTTCAGATGCACCGTATGACTCGAGCACATTTTATATATTCTTATGTTCATGGTTATATGGTAGTAAATAAATATGATAATAAATTTTACGAATCGTTAAAGTTCTAGTTTTTTTCCTAATCAGAATATAATAGTATATAGTATATAACTCCACCGCGCTCCGAAGTTGTCCGTTTTCCTCGTTTGTAAAATATTGAAAGGTAGTTCACATAATACAATGTGTCAAGTTACTGGGTGTGTTTAACTGTAATTTCCTGGTTGCTAATTTTTTTTATACGCCCTGTTATAAAGTTGAGACGTTGACATCTGTGGTGATCGAATATCTGCTAATCCCCGTCTTGTGTTTCTGTTATAACTTAAGTTGCCAGTTACATAGTTACAGGTCCAATAAAGAAGGGGACAGAATCAGTGACTTAAATTACTCGCTAAATATTTTCGTTACCGACTGGTTGATTTCGGTTGGGCTGCTGCACAGAAACGTTCATAGATAATTCTCTACAGTTGTCTCCCATTTTAGTATGAAACTTTTAGCTTCTTATATCAACAAATAAATCTAAAGTATTTTTTACAAGTTGTGCTTTTCCTTTGTTGCAGGTAATGACGCTTTAGAAAAGTTCACAACGTCTCCGACTCCAAACCGCAGTGGATCATGAAAATGGTGTTGTCCCAACGACAACGGGAGGAGTTGTGAGTTATTATTATTATTATTCTGAATGTCTCCAAGTACACCTTTCTCCGATTCCATTTTTAAAAAGTCCGTATTTTCTAGTTTCCTTCAGATAAAGTCCTCCTTCCAAGTCCTATTGTTCCATAATAACGTCTTGCAGAGACTGACTCCTCAGTAATTGACAACTTCCTTCCAACCAATTGTTCTGTGATATTTATTACCTTATCCCGTCCTGCTCCGGAAGAAGAACTGAAAACCTCCAACGTAGTTTATTGTCATCCCTCTGGGTATCAGGTTCTATTGCTTCAAAACAGTGCACGTGCTTGCTGACAATTTTTAATTCTTTTTACCCAATTAGAGTTGAATATAGGCGTACATGAATATTTACGTGATCAGATTTCTCTTAGTGTCAGTTTTGTGAAAGGCTGCGAGTGTATTTTGCACGTAGAGGATTTTTGTGTAATAAACCATAGTTTCTGTCTTTTCTAAGATGTTTAATTAAAACAAACCTATGTGGAAGAGAATGAAATACACAATATTTTGTTACATCTAGGTTCAAAAAAATTGTTTGCATATTCAGTTTTTTCATTTCATTTTCATTTCTACATAGCTACCACATTCTACATCCACCCTAATCTGTTTAGCATATTCCATCCTCTTCTTCTCTCGTCTGTTCTTACCCTACACACTTCCCTCTAATGTCTCAAAGCGTGGCCTATTAATGTGTCCCTTCTGTTCGTCAAAGTCCTTCAAATTGTTCTCTCTTCCCCTATTTTCCTTAGAACTTACCGGTTAGTTACCTTGTCCATCCATCTAATTTTCTTCATTATCCTATAGCACCACATTTTATAACATGTTAAGATTTAATCAGAGTTTTCTAGTGATATTTTTCTATGCGCTATTTATGTGTTGGTTTTGTTCTATAATTTAAAACAGCAATCTAATTTATAACTCGAGTTATGCCTCTTGACGAAGTTTAGGGGAAATTAGTAGACAAATATCACTTAATTTCGAAATACTTTAAAGAACTCGAGGAGAACCTGTGAAAAGAGGTTTAATTAATTGTTTCTAAATCCTAGAATTATAGATAAACCACTTTAACTTTCAACCTACGCTCACGCCACCATTCAAAAATTCCCGAATTCAACTGTGAATATAGTTTAAACTTGGGTAAACACATTAAACATAACAGCAACCTTTTAAAATGATTTTTTTTATTTTTTATTGGTCCAATAACGTTCTTTGTGAAATCTTGTTTACTCTCATAAGCATAGTTGATTATGGGTCTTCCTAATTAATTATTAGTAACATTACGGTGTTGAGTAGTTCTTACCTTCCTTTACATTCCCATAACCTTGGATTTACGATGTGATAAGTGGCGCAGTCAGTAAATTTTTCTATTAGTTTAAAATTTTTAATCTGTTTGAAGCAGATATTGAGCAACGCAGTGAAAGTTTCTTAGGCTCATATATGCACTTTAAAAGGATAGGCTAGCCTAGCGAAATGTGGGACACGTCGTGGTGCACGTAATAGTTACTCGTCACTTATAATTACAGCCAGCTTCGTCATGTACGCAGAAGCGCCACCGTAACGAGGGACAAATTAAAGACCTGTAATGCTCCATCCTCATTATCCTTGCCCCAAAACTCTGCTTGATTAGTGGGATATTTTTGCAGGCCTCTCGTAGTAGGTTCGTGTTTAACGTCAAAGCAATATCCAGGCTGGAAGTAAAGCGCAGCGCCTTTATGAGCCTTGCGTGCGTCGTACTTGATTATAAAAGGTGCTAGTGCTCTTGTGAATTTTATTAAATTGTCAATAATTAATTAGTGGGATAGCGACCAGAAATACAGAATAATGAATGAAAATATTGATACCAGTTACATTTGATTCTTCCTCGTTTATAATTTTAGAAGGAGCTAGCATGCGAGGGCCGTGTTCAAACTTGTTCCATTTGTTATCCACACTGAATCTAGTTTACAAATATTTATATTGAATGTCATTCACCTTTTATTTAGCCTATCACTTTCTACAATCAAGTACACCTTAAATGCGAAGCCTCATTTGATATCCATGCTACCTGCAGGTTGTTCTCTAGTTGTTCATGCCGCGCTTCCAGATCTCCACCATTAGAGCGTTAGCTATAGCCGTCCAAACTTCTGGTCCGAATTTAACCAAATAAGTCACACGTGTTCCTCAGGACCCGACGATGCTCATGACCTATTTTAAATATATGGAAGTTATATATGTATAAGAAGCGAAAATATTTTCAGCAGAAGGTTTAGAGTTCCATACGCTCATCGAGATTTTAAGGTGTATGCGGATTGCCTATATTCTTGAGCTGTAATGATATATATATTTTTTAAATTACCAACACTTTGCGTCGTAACCAATTCCCTCAGAATAATAAACTTCTTTGGAATGTCGATACGATGTATACGTAGATTAGTTTCATTTTTCGCGTCTCGTAAATTTAATATTTAGTTATTGCTCATTTGTAAAAGCAAACAAAATATAATGCATTTAATAGAAACATTCGTCACTGGTAAAAGTATTTTGTGGTCAGACGGCAGTTTCAAAATGACTCATATCTATCGTATTGTCGATTTTTCGTTATTTACACAGTCTAGGATTGAAAATAGATTGTATTAGACCAGAGAAATAGATGGTAGTATACCCTCATGTACTGTAATAAACTAATGTTGAAAAAATTTAGATATAAGATTAATCTCATGCGCTTGCTTTTCCTAATGTCTTGTGGGTAAAAGCAAGGGTAGTGCGCAAACTTTCCCTCGACACTGTTCACTTGTTTTCGTTAGGAAAGAGTAGGAACGTCTAGAAAAAAATTCAGAGGATTGACCATTCAAATTTTGCTAGAGATGCGGATATCGTGCAAATATCTGCAAAAATTATTTCGTCGTGCTGAACAGTTACTAGATGTGATTGTTTCCGTAGAAGCTGAATCAATTAGTTCTCTCTTTCAGTCTCGGTGGATATGAAGTGAAAGTTTATTGAAATGGTAAGCAGAAGCGGAACAATATATATGCTCCTGGTTCCTTTTTATTTTTTTATATGTTGTTATTGGCAAAATATTAGTTCGATTAATTACAATTATAAATAAAGTTGGTTTATATCCAAATCGTAATACCCAAAAATAAGTAATAACACTAGGTCTGAGCGATATCTTGTGTGGATGTTTAGTATGTGACGGCTGCTTGCTTTCCCGAGAAGACACGCCCTTGCCATCTGTGGAACTTTCCGCTATTTCCCCCAAAGAATACCACCGTTTTCTACCGTTGCTCTAAATCTAGAACTCCTTAGAATTCTAATGAAGCGGCACTGCTCATGTCCCAGAATTAAATTAGAGGAGGAAAGAGGAGGAGGGGTTGTGATGCAGCAAAAATAAGCACACTGATAACTCCAAAATAGAATTTCCTCGGTCTGTACTTTTTCCGCAGAATTTATCAATTATTCGTCCAAAATCTAACAATGTCACGTTTCTGAAGGATCGTGACATACAGTAACACACTGCTAGACGTTTATTTAACACGAAGTGTTTTACGAAGGCTCGTGCTGCAAAAGACGGCATCCGCTTCGAGGTCCAGTACAACTCATACATTCGAGGAATATTCCAGAAACAGAACATTCACGAAAGAGAAAACACTAGAAATGAAAGGTAAATAAAGTAAATTAGAAATGGTTTTGTTAAGTGAGGCTCGAATCCAGCTCTCAACCCCAGAGCTATGGTTTCAGACTCTAGCATGTGAATAGTTTCTCACCGCGTGTTTCTTAATTTTATTTTCAGTTCTATCTACTATATTTTTTATTTATGAATGTACGTCACGTGAAGGCTACTAGATTGCTTTCGGATTCGCGTTTAGAGTTAATTTAGATGGTTTATTCCTGAAGGGGTTTTCGGATCGTGGGACCAGCTATTACTAATGGCTGCCTATTTTTAACTGTTGAATTTTCCATAACATCGCTTCAAATGGTCACAAAACATTAAAATCATGAATGTTTCTTCCATGTGTAAACCGTATTTTATTAGCATATTTTTCCGTACCTAAATTTCAGCTTTCTCGGATGATATAGCAGTAAGGTTTTCACTTAAATACCAGACTGCAAATGTAGCCTGATAAAGACTTGGGAAGGAGATGGAGAAAGGAAAGTGGGATTAAGGGCGACTGCAGGAGTGACAGCTGAACGAGAAATCGAATCCAAAGTATGTCGTCTCGCGGAAACAACTTAATCGCTATAGAGAGTAATGGAAAGACCCGCGAGTGATTCACGACCTTCATATGCCGTTGTGTAGGTCATTTTGTCATTCATCGATCGGCAGGGCAGATGGGGAAGAAACAATCGATGCTTTACTTGCTCCGCGTGGGAGGACAAGTATTTTGAAACCGCTCTTCCGCATAGCCGGCCAACACGGAGGCAAATTTAGTTCCCTGAACGATGTAGAATTCACTTGCACGATATGTAGACCTTTCACCCTTGTTCCATTCATTCACATTCTCATGGAATAATAGTCTGACTGGCTTACCGGAAGCATTTTCTAGCAACACAGTATTCATAATCTTTGTATTTGGAGACTCATTCTGTTAATCAATTTGGACGCGATTAAAACAAAAATCCGTGTGGCGTCTTACTACTACTACTATTCCGGTGGTGTTGGCGATCCCAGAACGAACACCTACACCAACGGTCACTTCTTCTCCCGAACCCAGTATCATCCTTACGCCATGCATGGCTTGTCGTCAACTCTTCAGGTTTTTCCGCTCGCTGAACTGTTTCGCGTTCCTCACGGCATATCAACAATGTACCCTTCTGTCGACGTGTCTCGAAAGAGACCGCGAACAAAGTAGTCTCGAGCGGCTTGTGTACTATTATGGACGGAGCCGTAACAAATATATAAAAGTTGCGATAAAACTGTTACATTAATAATCATGTATAATTTCCTGTTGTTATTCCATAGTTGGGTGCCTGGTTTTGCCCGGGTAATTATTTATATTAGCACGACCTAGTATTAAAATCGACATTCATATCTTCGTCTACGAGTTATTATACCTGTATTGACTTCTGTTCCCATAAAATGTACCAATTATGAAAAATCAAAGTTTGATTTACTCGTGGTGTGTTAGAATAATAATTTTATATTAATCTGAAATAAATTTTCCTCGTTGTAAATTAATTGCAATAATTAGTAATTTTTTTATTCTATTTATTTGTGGATCAGGTTTTGTAACTTTTAAGCTGAGTTTGATGAGATTTTTACCCCGGAGAGAGTGAGCTTGCTCTATATCCTTTCTCTCATTCTACGAGCAAAATTACTCTTTCTTACTTTACTACCGTGGGAATGTCTTGTTCTTCTTAAAACTGCAAGGTACTCGTATAAAAATAATTTACAATATTAAAACCTACATGTTTTTTTCATATTTACGATTTTAAATACCTGCGCTATAATTCAGATACAGTATTTACCGTTGCAAAATTTTAACCGGATTGATTGTTATTTCTTATATAATGGAACAGGTGGCTGCTGTAATTATTTCAGTTATTTCCGTTCTGAATAAATGGTTTTGATGGTATGATTCTCCGCCTGAGGTCCAGACTTATTTTCGTAATGAATTTTTACTTAGTCGGGAATGACAACATTTTGATTTAGCGGCGCAATTCCTTTCTCTTTCACGACCTTCACGGCGAAAGATCAAACTGCGATCCTTGCAAAGAGCACGTTGTGACCTATATCTCCCTCCTTAGTCATGTTTCCTGGCCATAGTTCATCAAAAGGACGTAGCCCGCTGTGCGCTCTATTCAGATCGAAGTGTAACCTTCAAAAGACTTCAGAGCAATTAAATTCCGTATTGAAAAAGAATAACGAAGTCTGGTCTAAAGTAAATGCGAGCTCTCTCAACTAAGAGGCGCCTCTTTGATATGAATATAATTTTTAAAGGCACAACTTTTCAGGCGCTTTTATTTTTTTCAAAGCATTTCTATTAAAGAGGAAAATTATATTTCAGTTCTTTAGGGGAATTTTCCGAATATTTAATTGATTGATTCGTATATCAAAGTAGTTACGCTTTCAGAAGATTCGACAAAATTGTAATAATACTCGTTGGGTTTGGCGACTTATTTTGTAGAATGTTATTTCTAATGGTGTTGATGTTTTATATCAGAAACTAGTCCTCTTTATAATTTTAACGTTTCAGTAAATTTTAATACCATATTCAGAGTTTAAACAACACATGTGTTTTAAATGTGTTGTGTCTCGTATCCCCGATTGCTTAGTGTGTACGAACTTCGACGGACATGAATAGAGAGCTTCATACGTAGCTTGACTTATGTTAGAAGGTATACAGTCGTCTATATTTACTACTAACTGGGTGCCCGGCGTTACCCGGGTTATAATTTATATTAGCCTGCTACAGTATTTATTTCGACTGTATTTTCTTTGTCAGAAGTCTAAGGGCAGACTTTATAATTCGCAGTGTGTTTCAACAGACCGCGTATGTAAACCCTAGTGCGCGCCTATACTGAAAATACACTTTGCTATTTACTTATATAGATTACTACATATAATTAAGTTTCTCATTAATGATAAAACATTTAGGGTATTAGGCACAAATATAGATTTTATTGGCATAGATCTGATATCCTGCGAAAAGTGTGAGTATTCGTGTGTAGACGGTTGTTAGTGTGCAGACTTGGTGCGTTGTGGAGGATACTCCACCCCCTCCTTAGTTGGTCACACTTCCGGAACCCACTGCATCAACAAATGTCAATGCTAGCTAACTCGAAGTACTGATGATCTTATTACCTACAGATAACTGAATTTCCCATTTCATTCCGCGATTTGTTCTTTCAAGTTAATTTCACATCCAGAAGTTCCCTGTTAGATTCCTAACTACATTGATTCTAACCTTTTTGGAACTAGAATGCACTCGTTGGTTACTGAAAAATTTAGTTTTCTACCCTGAGAAAATACACACAAAAAAACTATAGCTTAAAAAAATCGTAGCGTGCATACAGAAAAAATTAAATTCATTACAAAGTTAATAATTGTACAAAATGTGCTTCACACGTCATCGTGTATAAATTTATATATAATCAATCAATACGTTAAAGTTAAAAAAACACGCAAATATTAGTAGCTATATCAATTACAAAGTAATTAGAAATTTTTAAAAAGAAATACAAACAAATTGTATCATCGGTCTTAACAATTTTGTCTTAAAGCATAAACATTTTTTTTTTATTTCTGGACATTCTCGTTAAGAGACTGCTTTGTCTTCCTGTGACCAGCTTAAGCCGTGAGTAAATACGCGGTAAAGTCGAGGCGAACCGTTCATTTAAATGTGACATTTTTGCTGATATTTGTACGTTTGTTATTCCTGAACGAGTTCCGTAGATAGAGCGATGCCCAGCTGTGCTTTGCCTATGCGGCAGCGGTGAAAGTCATTTCCTGAGGTACGTCCCATGCCCGCAGGAAGCTACGTACTCCTTCCCACTGCCCCACATTCCCTATCAACCTTTTCAAATCTCTCCACCAGTATATCAGACGGTTTCATTTTCCCACACTAGGCTCTCTATATTAGTTATATATAAATGTATAATTAATGACAGGAAAGAGAGAGAGAAATTGGTGGCTTGCTTGAAGTGTACAGTTGACAGGCACCATATTGAGTGCGGAGTTTTTAAATTTTTGGAGGCACCGCCTCCTTCATCAGAAGATTAGGAAAAACATTCACATTGACGACCAGCTGGCCGGAAATATATTGCTGTCGGTTCAGGATATGTTGTACGTCAAGAAACGCATCCGTAAATTCTAATGGATAATAAATATAGGGTGTGTTAAAAATACGTTGTCGCAATCTTAATTTGCCGTTCGTATCAATACAATTAATGTTTTTAACAATGCTAATAGCTCTCCGGCAGTCCGTTGAAGGGGGGAAGTTCCTCCTCAAACGATAGTACTCCCCTTCTCCTTTCGCTACTGCGCACCTAAACGTGCCATTGAGAATCTCACGAAATGTAAAAATTACGTCGCATTATTAAATATTTTAATTATAATATTAAGCTCGTCTTTTTATTGCTCATCTGATGAAGTTCCTCGTTAAGGACGAATCGTAGCTATTTATTGTTCTAATTGAATTAATTTCTTTGTTAATCAATAAACATTTTCCGACATTATATGTAATTTATTATAGTCGGATAAATAGTATTATATTTACAGTAATCTAATTTGAAAGCATTCTGATTGACTAAATTTTTTTTTCTTTGCAAGGTAGTAATTTAAGTACTCTTGTCAAGAATTTCTTGTGAATTATGTCCCAGTTCTATTTTTGTTTAGAGTGCGGCTTCATTCCTAGGCGAATAATCGTCTTTAAGGAGGTTAATTTCAAATAGTTCTAATTATCGCGCTTTTCATTCTTTCAGCTATGCTGTCGAGGTACTAAAAATATTATATTGCCGTGGAGTGATACGTGGCCTTTCGTGTTAAATATTAAATTGGATGGCATCTTTATTCTCAAATATGGAGTATTTTTACGGTGGAAGAGTCGTAGAGGGATTATTTTAAAATCTAGTTGTTTTTACTGACTTGGAGCTCGTGCATTCTCGTGATAGACTAGATTTTTTAAAAAATTGGATTCATTTAAAGTCGCATCAACAACAGGTTATTAGTGACATTACATCTATTTACATTAAATTACATGGTATAAATTTATCATTTTAAAGAATTAAAACAATATCTTCTGGATGTTTCGGGGAGTAGTCCATTTCGTTGAGGCTTCCAAGTATTTGGTCCCTTTCTTGATGGCATATGCTGCATTCATAATGATGTAATGATGGTGTTGCATTGGGAACAGAAGGGGGCGGATCCTTTGTGATTAAGTGAAGGTGGGTGATTTCGGAGTGAGTGGTACGGATCCTAGTGATAGCTGTCTGGTCCCTTCTATTAAGAAAGGATTTTTTTTATGGAGTTGAAGGTGGTAGGCAGACTTTGGATTTCATGTCTTTCCATTTGGTTTGGACAACATTTACAAAGGCTCTGGTTTCTCAAACACTAATAAGTTCTTTGATATGATCGAGGGTCGTCATGACACGCTCAATTTTATAATTTTCTCTAGCTTGATTGCCGTCTATGATGTCGGGAAGGGTTTTTCGAGTGCGCGGACCGTCCTTGGGCGCGCGTGCAAGGTTAAGGCCAGCCTGGCTGTGGCGTGCAGACCATTGATTGCTTCTTAGCGGTGCTTCCACAAACTACGGTAACTGGAATAAATCTAGCGGTGCACCTGTTGCCCAACCTGCTTCAACTTAACAAAGTACCGCCGCGCCGTCAAAATTAGCTCGTTACACGCTGCCATTCATGAATCGTCCTATCTGCTGAAGTCTTAAAATAATTCCTATCGGTCTCGTTTAAAATCAATATCGAGGAGGTCTGAACTTAGCTCAGTGAAACGTTTCTGCTTACAAGTGAAATCACGCGCAGTCATAACCTGGGACCCGCGTAACCTGGAAATTATACGCAGAAAACGTGAAATTGTGTTAACGTTACTTTTCGGGTGCCACATTGTATTTGAAATTAGTATAGTGAAAAATCGTATCAAAAATAAGAGAATTTATACTGAGATTCTTAGTGGTTTAGAAATATTAATCCTTTATCATTAAAATACAATTTTATTTACATACGTTATTTGTAGTTCGAACGCTTGCAACCAATTGCTCGCAACAATGCACCTCGCCCATAATTTTTGGCGCCAGAAATAAGTGTTGCAAAGAATCTCTTTGCTCCTACAGGCACGGACAAGAAGACAGTTCGAGTTTGGTCTAATTAGATGACCCCCCTTCGAGACGAAGTATTTTCACTGTTCATCTTTTCCGATATATTTCAATGTCTTCATATAATCGGCCACACTGTATACCTGTTGTAGTGTACTTATAATATTTTATAGATAGCGATGAAAATACAGTAAGGAAACAATGTTATCCGGAACGTGGCATCGGGCACCAATTTTCTGACATGAATTTGCCGTCTTTGGTTTTTCCACGTCAGAATATGGCGCTTGAAATGTCAGTTTATCGTTTCTGTTTATCGATTTACTTGTGTACGAAGCAGTTTCACGTTGAAGATTGGATCGTGTTGCAACATCAAACGGTGTTATTTTTCACGTAGACCTCATTTTTATTGCAATAAATTCCACCCCATTTTGCGCATTTCTGTATAAATTTCCTGATATTCATAGTTAGCACATTTTATCCACCTGTTTCTCATAATTGTGGAAAATGATTGTGTATATCTTCCCATTGTCTCCTCGCATTTCGGAAGCTTCTCGTTTTGTCTTTCCAATGTTACTCGATCTATGTTCATACCATTTTTCCTCCATCATATTCGACTATTCCTTGTTATGTGGACGAAGTATTTTTTAAGGGACTCAGTCAAAACATTGATCTATAGTGCATGTGATGTCGTGTATTTTTCCAGCACATTTGGGATGATGTTTTCGACATGGCATGATTTGAATTTTGCCGTACGATATGATTCACATATGTTTAATTCTTAATTATCTGTTCGTTTTCTTTATTTGTGTTTACTAACCTTTCGTGTCTCAGTGTACACTGCGCTAATGTTTTTAATGATGTTCCGAAGAATTCGTCGACCTCTTCTAAAAATTTAGTCTATCATTTTTATAACCGGTATTCATCTATAAAAAGCGCATCAAATTTATCGTTTCGAACTTTACATACGTTCTAGCATTCTAATCCGTCATTTCTATACCCGGCATTCATCTAAAACAAAACGCATCAAATTTATCGTTTCGAACTTTCCATACGTTCTAGCATTCCAAATCTTTTCTAATCTCACGACAACTGCATCTGTAAATGCAGGATATTAGTTAGGGTGCGGAGAATAGTGTCGTGTTGTTGGCAGAGCACATGCAGAAGTATCTCGAAGACGCGGCGCAGCTCCAGCATCGATCGCGCCTGCTGGACCCAATGACGTCACCGCCGCCGCTATTGATCCGCCGGCATTCCTCGTTGCCTGGAGACGAACCCATCCTACCTACAACACACGTCCCACTCCGCAATTGATACATTTCTAATCATTGTTGCAGGAGATTCAAAATTATTTTCATTACGAGATGAATGACTTCAAAAATGAACCTTATTACAGATTTCCTTAACTCCGTTTACTTTCCTTGACTCACTACTATACAATAATGGGAGAATCCATTATATAGTAATATATATATATATATATATATATAACATTGGATGGCTTACAGTTGAACATTGAAAAGAAGTTTTATTAGTTATCAGTTGAACAGCCAAATTTTATAGAACACACAAATATTTTTAACTACAGTGAAGAATGTGATATAGTTAACTTATTATTAGTCTGTCAACTTGTAAATAAAGCAGAAACATGATTATGGCTCATTAGTAACCGAAAGATCCCAATAAATACTTCTTAATAAAACTAGTGACTGTCTAAAAAGTTCTCAAGTTTATTACATTTAATTCATCCTGTTTCAAGTAATTTCCGTATTTTATTGCCAGTAAAATCTGTTCTAATGAAGTTTTGTTGATTGAAATATTCTCTTCGAGTGATTCTTACAAATGTACAACTGTCGGGCATTACTATGGTTATATTCATTGAAACGGCTGTCACCTGTCAATTTTAACTAAGTGACAAAAAGTTGCCTCTGATGATAAACTGTAAATCATTTATTAAATATACATTTTAAATTGTCCTTTTCATTTTGTGTTTAACACAATTCCCTTATTTTGTGCGTGGATGCTGTGGTATTCAGTTCTAAGACTGGTCTGATGAAACCCTCCATGCTAACCTATCTTGCACAAGCCTTTTCATTTCCTCATAACTCACATACTCCCTAATCTGCTTAGCGTATTCCATCCTTGTGCTCCCTCATGCTTCCCTCTAATTTTACAAGACCCTCATGTCTTAAAACGTGGCCTATCTATCCCTTCTCTTGGTCAACATCCTCCATATTGTTTCCTATTCCCCTATTGTGTTTATAACTTCCTCGTTAGTGATTCTATCCACCCGTCTGATTTTCAGCATTGTCCTATAGTACCACATTTCAAGCGATTGTGTGGTAATACAATAATATTTGCATTATTTATGAGTATGTGTGTATATATATATATATATATATATTTAATTTGGAAATAAGGGAGACATAAAATAGATAGTAGGTGTCGGCTGACGGGGAAGTACGTAAATGTGAATTTTGTCTGTGGTTACTCTTTCTTTCACAGCTAATGACCTTGTCATTTTATTTCATGTATTGTTGGTTTTTATGTTTATACACAATCTATTTCAGATTAATTCCAGAAATAGTAATTATGTTCAACGTTTGTTCCAGAAATAAAGCTATTGCGGATTACCTGAGTAGTAATGGCTATACAGATGCATTGGAAGCATTCAAGAAGGAAGCAGATATGCCTGGGGAAGTGGAAAGAAAATATGGTGGTCTCCTTGAAAAGAAATGGACATCTGTCATCAGATTACAAAAAAAGGTGTCAATAAAAATAACAGGCTATATAATTTTAATTATTTACATTATACATTGTAAGTAAATTAATCTAGGCAGTTGTGTCCATTACAAGTCTATACTTGAGCAAAGTTCCTACGTTATGAGAAGAGTATTAGGCAACATATTGATAAAGACACAATGATAACAGATGATAGAATAACCTTTATAAACAAAATATTTGTGTAATCACATAATATTATAAAAATAAATATGCATTAGATTGATGAGGAATGTAGCATGTCAAGTCAGTCATACTGACAATTTCCTATAAATTGTCTCCTGCAATATTTTATTTTTGTCGCTGAAAATTATACAATTATAAACTTTCAGAAATAATTACATTTTAATTTTGATACATACATGTGCCGTGCCATTATTTCGAAAATCAAAGTCATTTGTTATTTATCAGAGTTTAAATTATAATAAAATGTTTCTTTTATGCATAAAACACTATACAAATGGGTTGTAGCTCACATATTTTCTTCAATAAGGTAATGGAACTCGAATCGAAACTTTCCGAAGCTGAAAAAGAATTTATTGAAGGAGCTCCTACTAGAGGTAAACGTGCTCCAACTGAATGGATACCAAGACCACCTGAAAAGTTCTGCCTTACAGGCCACAGAAGTCCTATTACCAGGGTAAGTAAAAGTTTATTACATCTAAATTGTTTTATCTCATTGGAAAATAATTTTTTCAGGCTTAAAAATGTTTAAATTTGGAAATATACTTATTTTTACACAAATTATGAATTTGATCTTTTTTACTAGATAATGTAAATCAATTAAACATACTTTAAAACTTTTCCCACAAGTTTGTGCTGGTTATTATCATATGAATTTTTGAGAAGGAAGGTAAGTAGTACTATGAAAGTGGTTTTTTGCAAAAGAGATTTTTGTAAATGTTTTATGCAGAAACTTTTCAATAACATTGAACATTTTAAAAAAGCATTTTGTACTCTAGTAAATATGGTTCATATTATATTACAGATCACGCTGAATTTACTATGATGTTACATCATCTCTTATCAACATGGATACCTTATTTAGTATTTTATAATTTCAAATTTTTGTTAGTAATTGCTTCACATGGAAGTAGAATATTTTGTTTTTCACTGCCTTTCTGGGAGATTATTTAAGTTTATTGTGTCATTGAAGCTATTTTAATTTTTCTTTCAGGTTGTTTTTCACCCAGTTTACAGTGTTATGGTGAGTGCAAGTGAAGATGCCACAATTAAGGTGTGGGACTTTGAAAGTGGTGAATATGAAAAATCTTTAAAAGGACACACAGATTCGGTTCAAGATATTTGTTTTGATCAAAGTGGAAAGCTACTAGGTAAGTTCAGTCATACTACAAGGTGATTGACTACAATGTCCTCTAAATTCACTGGTATATTCAAGTAATAGATTTATATAAACCTAGAATTGTTAAATTAGTGACTAAAAATCTAAAATCATTATCACCCTCCCCCTTTCACACATCTCAGACTGTTTGTAGCTGAATTAATTGTTTTCTGGTTGAAATTTTTTATAAAATGGTTTCTAGATATTATATGCTTCATTCACAGCATAGTCAGCTCTTTAAATTTCAGATGGCTTTTATTCCCTAGAGTGTGTGTAATCTTATAGATTTTGTAACTTTACGGTTTAACTGTTATTTAGATGAATAAAAGCTTTTTAACTATGTTGTTTACTACACACACATCAGTTTTCCAATCCCAAACCATTTTTTTTTTTGCAGTATCGTGCAGTGCAGACATGTCAATCAAATTGTGGGACTTCCAGAATTATGAATGTCTAAAAACTATGCATGGGCATGATCATAATGTTTCGAGTGTTACTTTTTTGCCTGGAGGAGACTTTATTATCTCTTCGTCTAGGGACAAAACTATAAAAATGTGGGAAGTGGCCACAGGGTGAGTAACAACTACTTAAATATTATTTGTGTGGTGGTATTTCAATATGTTCAATTTTTCAATTGTAACTGATTGTCACTGGCCACCTCAAACTGGTTTTGTCAGTTTCCAGAATGTAATGAAGTTTTGAACTGAGTGTTGATATGGACTATATTTATTAGAGGCAGTATAAATTATAGAGTGCTTTGTTATTTTAGTTTCCATATAAAATATGTATTTGGAAAGCACACAGAGTTGATTTGATGTATTCTAATCTTCAAAATTGAAATGGTAGGAAAATAAAACCAATCATAAACTATAATTGCTGTTCTTATATTGTTTATTTTTTTCTATTACACTTACAGATTTCCTGTATAGGGTTTATCTACATTTAATTGTGAACATGTCAAAAACATCATTTTCTTATTTTTCTTACAATTTGTCTTAAATATGCCTTGTGGAAACAAAATATTTAATGGATATTGTAATAAAGTGCACATTCTTGTAGCTATAAAAATTTTCCCGCTAGTCCAAATACATTTTTATTGGCAAATATTTGTCATCTTCTAGGTACTGTGTAAAAACGTTTACGGGTCATCGAGAATGGGTCAGAATGGTTAGAGTTTACCAGGATGGCTCACTCATTGCTTCATGCTCCAACGATCAGACTGTTCGTGTCTGGTCTGTCACAAATAAAGAATGCAAAGTGGAGTTGAGAGATCATGACCACGTTGTGGAATGTGTTGCATGGGCTTCTAATAATGCAAACTCTGCAATAAATGAAGCAGCTGGTGCTGACAATAAGAAGGGAGCTCATGAAGGTCCATTCTTGGCTTCAGGGTCACGGGACAAAACAATTAAGGTTTGATCTTAACCTGTATTATAGTTCACCTTTATTGATCAAATCTGCAAATCAAGTCATTGTCACTGATATTAAAGTGTATTTACCTTGTTGTTGTCGTGGTATTCAGTCCTAAGACTGTTCTGATGCAAACCTCCATGCCAACCTATCTTGCACAAGCATCTTAATTTCCTTATAACTAGCACAATACATATCCTCCCTAACATGCTTAGTGTATTCCATCCTTGCCCTCCCTCTTCTGTTCTAACCCACACGCTTCCCTCTAATGCTAATTTTACAAGATCCTCATGTCTCAAAACGTGTCGTATTAATCTATCCCTTCTCTTAGTCAACGCCCTCCGTATTGTTCGCTTTTCCCCTATTCTGTTTATAACTTCCTCATTTGTGATTCTGTCCACCCATCTGATTTTCAGCATTCGCCTATAGCACCACATTTCATTCAAAGGCTTCTAATATTTTCCTTTCCCCAATTCCTATCGTCCATGTTTCGCACCCATATAACGCCATTCTCCATGCAAACATTTTTAGCAATGATTTCCTAATATTCACACTTATATTACCTGTAAGTAAATTTCTCTTTTTTCCTGTACTATCCTACTTGTTATGTCTACTATACTTCTACCATCCCTAGTTATTACGCTTCCCAAGTAGCAGAATTGTTTAACTTCAGTCAAAATATCCCTTCCCAATATAACACCCTTCACTTATTCCACTGTTTCCCATACTACACCTTGGTTAATCCTCATATTGCACTCTTTCTCCAGAACTACGTTCATGACATTTATTATGGTTTCCAAGTATTCTTCTGATTCTCCTAATACTACAATATCGTCAGCAAAGTGTAAGGTTTTTATTTCTTCTTCTTGCAGTATGATTCCTTTTCCATATTTAGTTTTAACTTTCTTCATCGCCTGTTCTTTATATAAGTTACCTTAGTACAATTCTATGGTTTGCATACAATGCAAATTTTCTGAACATTTAATCTTTCACATTGTTTTTATTATAATACATTCAATTTTACATTTAAATATTTTTTGTAACTCATAACTTATGATATTGATAAAATGATTATATATTTTTGTTTTAGATTTGGGATGTTGGTACTGGTCTTTGTTTGTTCACATTAGTGGGCCATGCTAATTGGGTGCGAGGTGTTGTTTTCCATCCAGGTGGAAAGTACCTTTTGTCTGTTGGCGACGACAAAACTCTCAGAGTGTGGGACTTAAGAAACAAGCGTTGTATGAAGGTGCTAGAAGCACACCAACATTTCTGTACTTCTCTTGGTAAGGACAGTAGTGAAGTTTAATTTATATATCAGCATAATATGTGATGATAATTTGAATATCCAAATATGTTAACTCTTCTTTATGATATGATTCATTTTTATGTTTCAGATTTCCACAAGACTCATCCTTATGTAATATCTGGAAGTGTAGATCAAACAGTGAAGGTGTGGGAATGTCGCTAATTCTCACACATGAAATATTAATCCTGCAGCTTAGCAATGTACCAATTATTCAATTATAATAAACCAGTCCTAATTTATGAAAGAGAAAGTTAATTCATTCCTTTCTGCAGAATGACCATTATAATTCTTCCATTAAGAAATTATTGAAAATGTATTGGCATATATTTTACATTTTGCTAATTGCTGCTGATCTATAGTTTCCCTTACATCGTAAATATGAAAGGTGAAAGATGCCAGACAGCAGCTTGACTTCATTATATGCATGTGATTTGTTGTTGTGAGACATCAAGGAATCATGAAATGTAGCAAAATAAACTTTTTTGCAATATTTATTATTAGCACAAAACATGATGAAAGTATTTTTTGTTGTGTGGCAAGACTTTTAGTTGTTTTTCAGCTCGACAATGCTTGTAAACCAAAAAATCTAGGAACTTATATTTTCTGTAGTACTATTTTCTACAGTATCCTCATTCAGCATTCTACCAGAACAGTTATGACATTATGTTTATCTTTAAAAACACAATATTATATATATATATTTTTTGTAAGCAATTTAAAATATATTAGAGTTGTATGTTGTATGCATGCAAATGCATTTATTGTATTAATTTTCAGTTTTGAAAATCTAATGTGGTTTATGCTTTTCAACCACAATAAAATTTTGATTCAAAAATACATTGATGCTCAAGTTATAATATACTTGTAATTGGCTGTGTAATAAATATTAACTTCTATAATTATAAATGGAAAACTAGCTATCATATTTATACAATAATGCCTAAAAGTGTGAATATGATAAGGTAATGGCCATTCTGTAGAGTGACTTTATGTGAAATGCATAGAAATGTTTCATGTCCCTCCTCCCCTCACACACCCTTATATATGCCTTTACAAAACAAAATTTTCAATCTCTTTAGTTCATCAATTTTACCTTGTCAGCCATTCACTTTGTACTTTTCCTCTACTGTTTTCATGTTTTCCTGATTATAATATATTAGCAAGAGTATGATTTATTAAACAGTAAGAAATATATAATGTGTAATTTACACCTCATTGTACATAATTTTGACATTTTTTCACAAATAAATGAAGCGTGTCATCCATTTGGATGATTGTCATAAGGAAATTCTATTTGTACTGTGTATTGTGATGTCAGGGGAAATGGCCATAGAAATTTTATTGGTAAGAAAGGCAGTGTATAATTAGTTTTAAATTGTTCAGAACTGCACTAATAAATTCATTGAATACAGTTTATCATTTCTTAAATATTGTTGTAATATCTTGAATGATTATATTTATGATGTTAATGTCTTTGGAGTACTATGATAAATTAGAGAAATTTTAATTTAACAGTACGCACTTGAGCATAGAACTGCCGTAAACTGTAGGTGCTTTACGAATTGCTGAATACACTTGCTTCTACATTTTACATGTACAAACAAATGTGTTATGTTGCACTTTTCAATGCTTGAAATCCTTGTGACTGATTATATAAGAGGATTCCACATATTTATCCTCCGAGATATTTCAAGCTTAATTGCAAGCAGTTTGTTGATCCTGAATTCAAAGTGTATATATTTAAAGGAACAACATACTCAAGTGCATAGCTTGATTCCACTATGTGAATGCAGCACATTATCCTATTAGAGAATAATTGTAGTTCTTGGTCAGAAGGTTTTTTCATAGTTTCTAGATAAATTTCTTGAAAACCATGCAGTTAGTGTGGCCAACATTAATATACTCACTCTGTACCTCTGTTGTCTTTAGTAGATCAAAGCACTGTTTCTTGTTAATTTATATTTCAAAATGTTGATTATATATATATCATTACTGTAGGATAGTTTTGAAGACAAAATTGCAATGGGCATATCATCTTGTCCTTTGAATCATATATTTGAGATTTGCTGATGTGTATCTGTATAATATACCTTTGGATAAAATTTATTATAATGTACTGTTATTCATAACTGCGGAGACAAAGCTTGTTCGTATTATGCATTGTGTATGATTTCACTGTAATTTGCCTGTAAAAATTTATTCTTTAATTATTCTAAAGATGAAAACTCAAAATAATAAATACAGCTGCTATAAAAATTAAGAAACTTTCTTAATTAGTCCATATGTAATTTTTTAAAAAAAAACATTGACACTTTTGAAGTGCAATAACATTAGCTACTAGGTCCACATTCACAGTATTTGGATAGTGTGGTTGCATAGTTAACCGAAAAAATCCAACAATTAAGCTAATTTGGTGAGTCAATTTTTATAATAAGTCCTGTTATGGTATCCCTTCCTCAACTTGTACTTATCTAAATTTATTAAATGTATGCTTTATTCGCCCAGATTTTAAATTTATGTACTTCAAAATGTTTTACATCAGATTTTAAATCATTGTGCAGTTGAAAATTAAAGAGAAATTATTTTAACCAACCTTCAATATTGATGTGCCACATGTTAGGTTTGCAAACTTTAAACGAAAAAAATTAAAAGTACATCAAATAAGCACGCATCAAGCCACATTGCTTGATATTAACAGTAACAAGGAAATTTGTCTGGAAACCTAGAATTGTATCAATTTGTGTGAACGAATAAACAAAGAAATACTTGTAATAAAATAACTAAAACTTAACATATTGCTTATTTGAAAATACACCTCTCAATTCCCATCAAGTATTATTGTTTTAGCTAGAGATAGTTTTCAGATATATCTGATCCAATGAGATGTCCATACTAAAATATATTGTAATAATGAATTCAAAATATGCTTAATCATATCTTCTCTCAATAGTACTAATATAAAACAAAACTTCCAGTGCTGAAAAATAACATTGGAAGTTCAATAGTTTTGTTGTAGAACCTAAAATTTTAACAAGTAATACAAATTTCAGGTGTAAAATTGTCTATTAAATGTTCAAATAAATTAAATTCAGTGTATCGAAGGACTATTTCAGCCTTCGCATCTTAAAGGATGAATTGACACCAATGTTGAATACATGTAGTAATTTCTTGCTATTTACCAGAAGTAAACATTTGTGATGTCAAATGAAAACTATCATAAATCAAGAAAATATGTTGTAACTTTTATTTCAAAGTTTGGCACAGGTTGAAATTATTACATCATTGATAAAGTATTAAAAACATCTTCACACAGGTACTTAATGTCATCATTACTCAAGTATTCTGCCTCTAATATGGCATTTCCAACAGCAATAGTCTCTTTGACACTTGAAGCCCTCACCCAAACTTTGCCATTCATTCCAATAGCTATTTCATGTTGAATATTTTGGCCTAACAGCTTCAGTAGCGGGCAATCACGCTTCAGAATTTTCCGCACCAGATTTAAGCTACAGGTAAATACAAATCCTCCGGTAGGAACAACGCCCAATCTTCCCTTCTTGCCATAAGAATCAACACACACTAACTCCGGCTCCATGTCCTTCGTAGGCAACACTACTTTAGCAAACAAAATATCACCAATTTGAACATCTGGTCTATTCTTTTTTGTTGCTCCCTCAAAGGCCATGTAGGACAATGCAGCTTGTTCACTAGCGCCTATGTCAACTTTGAATATGTCACCGGCTTTATTCGTCACAACCCCAACAACTGCTTCTCCTCGAGCTGGGATGTATCTCTTCTGGTGATAACTATCAACGTAATATGTATTTGTACCTTTTTTCCTGAGAATACCACTTCTACACACAATAACCTTGTCAATCTGTAACCTCAATCCTGGTCCTATTATAGTTTCAATTTTGTCTCCTCCCGAGGAAATATCCCCAACAATATCACCCACTATGACTGTATCACCAACTTGAGCCTCCATAATGTAGTCAATAATATTTAATCAATTCATAATAAAATCTTATTGCACATATATATTTCACCAATGAATTGAGTTGTTTTTACTGGAAGATATCACTCATCCACAGCTTTGGCAAGACTATCATTTGTTTTACCAGGGTATTTGTAATTTAATATTAAGCGTATTTTTTAGCTATTATAAATATCATTATTTATATTATATTATTAAATATATGATGTTTTCTGAAATTGAAATTCTTTATTTCAGATAGAAAGACAACTTACGAAACGTCTTGGTGTGAGAATATAGATATGAAAGCAGTATTACTGACAACTATTTTCTAATTCACAGTAATAATTATTTCAGTGAAGGGTAAGTTTTAATAAATTCTAATTGTTTGAATATTAATATTATCAGTAATAATAGAGCAGTGACTTTTAAGCGTATGTAAATAAAAGAGATAATACTAAATTTATTCACACACAGACAAGACTGAACTCAAGGGAAATAACAAAATAGTGTTGTTTTATAAAATAATTTAGGTAAATAGCATAAAATTAAGTAATGTATCACAACGTTGTTATTTCAAAGCCATTAATGATTATGAATGACCGCGTCGAGGTAATATCAGAGATGGGACAACGCAAGACAGCTGCATATACAGTGAAATCGATATACAATTTGAACATATCGATAGCTAAGACGTACCGCAACGTTAATTACAAAGTTCAATCAAGTAGTTTATATTTTCAGGATAAAATTAGTACATTGGCTTGAGTATTTTTAAAATTGCTATAGAAGGTTATTTGAAACAAACTGAATTTTTCGAAGGTATAAAGCATGGCCATAGAAAAAATATAACGATAACATTAAGTTGAGTTCGTTGAATGGTACAGGGTTAAATGTTTATGTCAATTCATTCCAACTATCAGAAGTAAAATCTTTTATTATTATTATTATTATTAACTCATTTTGCCTACAATCTTTGGTATAAGGACAATAACAACCGAAAAGACTTTACTGAGGGGGACTTGGAGGAGAAATAATTTGCCTCGATTGAACCTGTACAGTTGGTTGTTGGACTCGAATCATTTTAAGCTTGTCATCTCTTCGTTATTTGCAAATAGATTATTCTTGACCACATTCGGATGCATCTCAGTTTATAGCACTGAAGTTCATAGTAAACTATTTAATTTCGTCCTTGATGTAAACATACCAACCACACAGCACTTTATTCTAGAAACACTGTTCTGTTTGTTGTGGTATTCAGTTCTATGACTGGTTTGATACAATCCTACATACTAACCTATTCTGCGCAAGCCTTATCATTTCTACTTAGCCACCAAATTCCTTACCCTCCCTATCCTTCTTGGCGCATTCCATCCTTTGCTTCCCTCGTCTCTTCTTCCCCATACGCACTTCCTTGCTAATTTTACAAAACCCTCGTCTCTCAAAACGTGACCGACGAATCTGTCCCTTCTCTTGCTCAAAGTCTTTCAAATTATTCTCTCTTCCCCTATTCCACTTAGAACTTCCTGGTTACTTATTTTATCAACCCATCTGATTTTCAGCATTCTTCTATAGCAACACATTTCGAAAGCTTCATGTTTTCTGTCTGCAACTCCTATCGTCCACGTTTCGCACCTATACGAACATTTTTAGCTATGATTTCCTATTATTCATACTTATATTACCCGTAAGTAAATTCCTCTTTTTTTCCAAATAGCTATGTTATCCTACTCTTCATTTCTACTATACTTTTGACATTCCTTATTATTATTCCCAAATAGTAGGATTCCTTAACTTCACAATATCCCTTCCCAATGAAACACACCTTTGTTATTCCACTATTTTCATACTATTCTCCGTTATTATGGTTTCCAAGTCTCCTTCCGACTCCCCTAATACCACAATATCATCAATGAACCTTTGGGGGTTTTATTTCTTCTCCTTGCAGTATGATTCTTTTTACAAATTCCGTTTCAACGTCCTTCGTAGTGTAAGTTAAACAGCATGGGCGACAGACTGCATCTTTGTCTTACTCCTTTCTTCATTTTCTTGCCCTTCAATTCAAATCCCTGCTGACTGCCATCTGTAGAAGTTCCTCCTCCACATTTTCTTCCTGTCATATAAACCCGGAATAGTGTGTTCCAGTTCACATTATCAAAGGGCTTTTTCGAAATCTACAAATGAATGTAGGACCTGTTTTTTTTTGTTCTGTCTACTACAATTGGACGCAGAGTCTGTATTGCTTCTCAAAACTAAACAAATCTTTTCCTAACTCGTATACTATTTGTCGTTCCATCGTCCTATATACTATTTTCATTAATTTTGTGTAGAAAATATTACAGCGTTTGAAATTATAAATACCTGTATCTCCGAAACTTTGCGTGATATTCAGGAGAAATAATACTACTAAAACCCTATGTTTTAGACAAAAAGTTCATTTTTTGTTCCTGAGTGCAATGGACGAATAATGATTATCTAAAAAACGCGTGAAAACACGATGAAGGACAGCATCAAGCAGTAGTAATGTTACTCGTTGTCATTTTGACTAGTTTTGGTGGAGGCCATCTTGTGTCAAATTGTGTCTCTGTTCATGTGAGAGATAAATTACGTCACAGTAGCGCACGTGTCCTGACCGGCAGAATACAAGACCATGCACATTATTAGGGGCGCATAACAAACAAAAAGGTTTCTCCTTTACCCGGGAACCCTTCTCAGTTTCCTGCTAGCCTAATATACTACCGCCTTATATCTCCTACTATCCTTTTAGGTAAACCAGAAATTCTCGTCGTTGTAGTCGTAGCCAATGCACACCCTCCTTAACCTTAAAACAAACACAACACACACACATACACACAATAAATAAAACAAGAGGATAGATAGATAAACGTGCATATTATGTAAATTCCAACTTAGTTTACTGACTTTCAGTTTCCAAAAAAAAGACGGTCAAATATATTTTAATTAATTATGTAAATTGTTTGTATCAGTTCACACTGTGTGCATTTTGGTTGCACCTGACATGTAACATTAAGAAATAATTACTTTCCTCATCTAATCAAATTTATCATTCTTAAGATATATTCACAATTATTGTACCAACTAAAAATCTTATGATAAAAGTTTTTTATGAAATAAAAAAATATATACTTGTTGGGACACAACTGTGTACTTATACATAATGTTATTATATACAAAATTATCTGTTTGGATTGTTAAGCTTGTTACACCTCTAAAAAATACAAAAATTATTCTGTTCCTTCATTCACAACAATAACGTAAATGAAGATCAAATAATGACGTATACAAATATACTAATAAAACTAGCAATTGATTTACTAAAATAATATAATTGGTCAAACATAATAGATCAGACACCAATTAAAAGTAAAAGGTTTTAGTTTTAGAAGATTAAGACACGTTTTTTTTACCTTTTAAAACAAATAAATAATGACCTTCCAATGGAAGGTTGATTATCAACAAATATACCTGGAATAGTACTAAATTATTTAATTGAAAAAACAAACATTAAACCAAAAATTTGCACCTAAATGACCATTTCTAATTTTTAAAAAGGAATGACGCATCTACACTTATCGTCTAATAACAGTATCACACCAAAAATAAAATTTACATTTTAAATTGAAATCAATAAAAAACTTAATTATCTAGGTTAAACTATAATAAGGGAAAATTAAAGGAAATCACAACCAAATGGTATACAAAAAAAAACATCACCCACCACATTACGCGAAGTAATATCATAAGCAAAGCAATTAAATCAACAGATAAAATATATCTAAAACAATTAAAATTAATAACATGTAATATTCTAAAAACCAGTTTTTATCCAGTAACATTAAATGGTGGTTTTCAAAAGATAATAATATACCGACGACTATTAACCTAATGTAATCCAGTGTAACTTTCATTTTAGTATACCTGAAGACGTCTCAAATGAGAGACGAAACGTAGTATAGTTCTTTATTTAAATAAAATAAAAACTAACAAAAGGAGTAGTGAAACATTTCATATTAATAAAAATAACATTAAATTAAAATAATAGGGACAAATAATAATGATATTCAACCCAACAAAAAGACACACCCTAAAATAATTATAAAAAAACGAACACCTAAAATAATACAAATATTTAAAAGTAACGGCATTGATGAGTACAAATATATTACTAAGCCAGCCGATCAAATAAATGCAATTCAAACAAAAACTAAAGATAAAATGTTAACAGAAAATCAAAACCAAATGAACTGTGATGACTGTGAACAAATATAAACACAAAGAAATAAATATAGCCAATTAACCTCCATGTCTACATGTTAATTATGTCCACTATTTTAATTTCGTAAATTCATTATTTTAATATTGTATGTACTAGAATCAATTATTATACTAACTGATGATTGTAAAGATAAAAGTTTTTATATAAATTAATAAAAAATATATGGTCAAAATCCAAAGCAAAGATTACCCTTACCAAACTTCATTAAAGATTAAATATGGTTACAATGTTAACCATGTTTTTAATATAAAAAATGTTTAATAAAATGTCAGATAATAGTATTATATATCTTTTTCTAAATTCTGGTTTTATTTTCAGATTTACCAACCCACCTGAAGAAGTTACAATGAAAGAAACGAAACGTCGTGTGTGTTAAATTTTTCTTATTTCGATTTCATTTTTATTTCTCGCCGCCATCTTGTCTATTTACTCATTTAACGAGAACTCAAGTTATTATTCTCCTTCCTGTCTGTCAGCAGAAATTTCAACTCGACATTTAATTTTTGAATTGCCCTGGCTATGACTTTCCTTAGATCAAGATCCATACTGGAAAGTCATTCCATATCTGAACTCGTACAATTTTGTTAATTAAAATAAATAAAAATACGGCCAAAATATGTCAGCAAACAAATTTAATTATCATTTAGCTTTATTATTAATACAAAGTTTCATACATTTTTGTAGAATTCTTCGGATAAATTTATAAACTGTTAAACTAATTACATTGTGATGAATAAAGAGACTGCGAATAAGTCAGCGTATAATTTTATTACTATTTAAATAATAAAAATACGACTTTATCAGGCTTACCACAGTAGATTAAATACGAGTTCTGTTACAATTTATATATATATAAACGTGGTTCAATACTTACAAATTTAGCAATTCAAGATTATTTAGTTACATTGTGAGTAATTTAGTCTTGCGGACTATCTCCATTTACGGCCGAAAAATCATTAATTAATTAATTAAGTTTGTTTTCTGACATATCTGACCATATTTTTATTTATTTAAGAATAGTTAATTAATGTCAATTTATTGAAAACATTAAAATAATGTTTTCTTTTGTTTTCTATCTCGACAGTCGTCAACTTACCTCCATGTTAATTATATACACTATTTGAGTTTTGTAAATTCATTATTTTAATATTGTATTTACTAGAATAATTATTATACCAACTGATAATCATAAAGATAAAAAGTTTTTATATGAATTAATAAAAAAACATGTCAACACGACCCTTATAAATGATTAATAATAATAATGTTAACATTTTAATTTTATTAATGTGTCAAATATGTAGGAGTATTTTTTTCATATATCTGAACAATAATACTATAAAAAATATTAAAGATTGCAAATAAAGTCTTCTTAATGTTATCAATTCATCCTTGACTGTCCGAAATGAATGATTATTTAATCACATTTTTATTAATTTGGTCTCGCGGACTATCTCCAGTCGCGGTTACGGCCGCAAAATCATTAATTAATTAATTTAGTTTTTTGTCCACATATTTGACCGCATTTTTATTTATTTGTTAATCGTTAATTAATGTCAATTTATTTAAAACATTATTAAATAATGTTATTATTTGTTTTTTTTATCTCGACAGTCGTGAACCATGTCAACACCACCCTGTCTGTGTAAATGATTAATTAATAAGAATAATGTTATAATTTTTATATAATTAATTCTGTAAAATATGTAAAAGTATTTTTTCGTGTATGTGAATAACTAAAAAAAATATTAAAAAATATGCAAATCAATTTTCCTCCAAATTTAGCAATTGAGTTGCCGAAATGATTATTTAATTACATTGTAAAATGGTCTCGTGGACCAGTAACGGTTACGGCAGAAAAATAATTAATTAATTAGATTTATTTACCAACGTATTTTGATCGTATTTATTTATTAATCGATTAAAATCAATTTATAATGTAAATCGGCAGAGTGGTCAACCATGTTAATAAATAAAATTATTATTAATATGCAAAATATTGTTAACAAATATTAATATTAATATTAGAACAATATTATTAATAAATAAAAAATAATAATTTAAAAAATTCGTTCCAATTCTGGTCGTACGGCAGAATACGCCACGTATAACACTAGGGGAGCATAGGAGCAATGGTGGTATCATCTTCAGCAGCGTGGGCCTCCTTCGGTGGGAGGAGCCTAACGAATAGTGGTGTGTGGCATGCATGCACGGGGGAGGGGCTTTCTGCCGAGAACCGCGCCACCTGCTCACTTTCCTGCTAGCCAAGTTACAACACCTCCTTGCACCTTCTACTATCCTAATGCTAAAATCTAAAATCCGGGTTTTCGTAGACGCAAACGACGACGGGCGGAGGTGCTGCCGCCAACGGATATTGTTTGAACTATGAACGAAATTCGGGAATATAAACGTAGCTTCACTTTTATAATATTTTAAGTATAATTCTCTCGACATATTAAATAATTTCATTACGTGGAAATTAATGCAACTTAAAACGTTATTTTATTCAAAAGGAAAGACATTATTTTAAAATGTTTTTGTTGGGACATTCAGTTCTACAGACTGATATGATGCAAACCTCCATCCATGCTAACCTATCTAGCGCAAGCCTCTTCATTATCTGTCTATTTTACGCTTCTAAAACGTGATAAAATTACGAATTTTGTAAACATTTGTTTAATTATATATACTCCTTCCTGTTGAATGGTTAATTAACTCAATAAATAATCTGACGTTAATTAATTAAATTGCACTGCCCCTGCTTTGTCAGATTATTTCCCCAGTTTGTATCTGAAGTCTGACGGGCAGAATACGATGTGTAACATTAGGGGAGCATAAGAGATGAGTAGTTGGCGCAATCTGCAGAGAGCGGCGCCACCTGCTCACTTTCCTGCTACCCTTAATGCATAACCTTCTTACTTCTTCTACTATCCTAATGCTCAAAACCAGAAATTTCGTCGATTTCCCCAGTTTATTATTATTATCTGAATGAAGTCTGACGGGCAGAATACATTAGGGGAGCATAAGAGACAAGTAGTTGGCGCAATCTGCAGAGAGCGGCGCCACCTGCTCACTTTCCTGCTACCCTTAATGCATAACCTTCTTACTTCTTCTACTATCCTAATGCTCAAAACCAGAAATTTCGTCGCCGTCGTCCGTTTTCCAAGACAAACAAACCAACCACCTTACATTGCGCAAGCCTTTTCATTTACAAACAGTTACCACGGACCACACCATCCCTAAGTGCTTAGTGTATTTCATCCTTGGTCTCCCTCTTCTATTTTTACCCAACAAAGTAATGCTAATTTTACAAGATCCTCAGGTCTCCGCTATCTATCTTGTCAACATCCTCCATATTGTTCGTTCGCTCTTCCCCTATTTTGTTTTGAACTTCCTCGTTGGGGATTCTGATTTTCAGTATTCTCGTGTAGCACCACATTTCAAAGGGTTTTTTCTATTCTTTTCTTTTCCGCAACTCATATTGTCCAAATTCACACCCATACAAACATTTTTAGCAACGATTTCCTTGTATTCACACTTATATTACCCGTAAGTAAATTCCTCTTTTTCATGAAAGTCTTCCTTGACTGTGCTATCTTTTATTTCTACCATCCCTGGTTATTACGCTTCCCAAGTAGCAAAATATTCCTTCCCAATCTAACAGCCTTTGTTATTATTAAGGTTATACTACATTACATACCTTGGTTTTTGCCTCTATTAATCCTCATATTGATGTCTTTCTCCAGTATCCCATTCATGCCATTTATTATGGTTTCGAAGTCTTCTTATGACTATACTACAATACCATCGGCAAAGCCTAGGGGTTTGATTTATTCTCCTTTTCCATATTCCGCTTTAACCTTCATCGCCTTTTCTATATTAAACAGCATGGGTGACAGACTGCATCCCTGTCTTACTCCTGTAGCATGCCTATTTATTATTAATTTTAGTACAGTAAATTTATTTTATGCTTGGGAGCCTGAACGCCAAAGACAGACCAGGTTGGGTTTGGACAGACACCCGAGCCGGGGTGAAAAGCTTGGCTGTGCGTGATCAGGACACGTCCAAGCAGAAGGGAACTTTTATGGAAGATTTCGGGGTGTAAACGCGGAGAAGGAAATTCACTCCGGAGGGGTGTAAATGTCTACAGCACCGACCTTTTTGGCGTATGTTCCATTGTCCTATATACTATTTTAGTTAATATTTTGCATGCACGTGATACTAAACTAATTGTCCAGTGCTTTTTGCATCGATCAGCCCCAGTCTTTGGAATGAGAAAAATTGTTTTTTTACTTTCTTCTGGTATTCTTCCTGTTTCGTAGATTTCACAAACTATCTTGAACAGCCATGATATTGTTCTCACCTGTGGTTTCCAAGCCTTCTTTAGACTCCCCTAATACTACATTACCAATGTAGGGCTTTTATTTCTCATCCTTGCAGTATGATCCCTTTTCCATATGCCATTTTAAGATTGGAAAATTAATAAACAGTAAATCAACCTATAAGCCTGAACATATTTAATCTTAACTTTAATAACATTAGTTTCAATAGTTAAGGCTCAACTGTGTTAAGTTTCTAAGTTTATGTATGAATGAAATTATTTTCCAAAAATTTATTTAAAAAACAAGGGTGGCTGGGTAGAAAATTTTGGAGTTCACTTTTGAATGCCACTTGGGTGTTTAATTCTTAAAAGGTTTTCAGGAAGTTTGTTAAAAATTTACCACCCCTTATTGTACAAAGACTAATGTTTATTTCACAGGCAAAAATCGGCTCAAGGGTAGTCTTAATTTCCTTTTCTTCCTGTTATCTGAAAGCTCATTGTCTTCTCTATAAGTCCAAGTGTTCATTCACATTTTGACCCAGCCTTTGGAATTATTGAAAAATGCCTCCACATTCATCATGCATTGTTTTGGCTGAGTTTAATTAAAACTGGGAACCTTGGTAAATGACCAGTAGCCTAAATAACTTGAAATTATAAAAGTTAGTTGAAATGTGACGAATAAGGAATTATTGTGTTGTACAGTTCAGTATATTAACAAACTTTGTTAGGTTCCTCAAAATATTAAAATGAAAACAATAGATAAACCCACTTATTTCTGAATGAACTAAAACTATCCGAGACCCCATTTATCTACATTTGTGTCATATTTACCATACATATTAAATATTTTAACATTTTTTTTGTTCATCTAAACTTACCTTTCAGCACCATCTGGCAGACTCACATAAGTTTAATATGATTTTTTTAGCATATCATTTACACAATGAGTGTCCTATTTATTTTAAAGGGACAGATGCATTAGGAAAAAAAAAATTCATATTTATTTTATCATCATTTATTTTACAACTTTCAGATTTTTTTAGAGACCACACTTTCTGAATTCAATGTCTGCATTACTACTTTCTCAGCTTAATGATCAATGGAATGAGTCAGTGTGTTTCAATCTTCCTCAAACTATATTACATAAAGTGTATTTAGACTGTTTCTGGTATTTTCAAATACCTTTCAGACTGGTGAAACCACATTTAAATGAAGTGTCAATCATATTTCTCCTAAAATAAAATATTATATATGATTTTAATTCACGATTTGCTAGGATTTGGGATGGATGACACAGGATCTGATTGATAACCTATTTGTGAAGAATTTAATTGGAAAATTTTGTTAAGTGTTCATTAATTTTCTTTTTGTCGTGTTAATTTTCTTCCTCAAGTGGGATAAGATATTAGTCTGGGGTCTAGTTGCTAAATACTACTTCCTTTAAATGCAAAGTGCCTGTAAGAAAAACATACAATAGTGGAATTTAGGAAAAGCATTGCTGCTAGTAAGTGAAAATATTACAGCAATGCCAACTGACTTATGCCTACACACATTAAGATATTGGTGCCCTGTTCATATGAATATAATTCCTTGGTGAATTTGGGTTAATTAAAAAATTCCTCTCATTTCCACAACATTTTCTAACAACAAAAGATGATTTTTAATATAGTTGCAATGCATATTCACCACTGGGAAATATTTTTAGAAACTATAGCACAGAAATTACAAAGAAGAATAAAACTGTTGCTATAATGTAGCTATCAATCTTTAAATTGGTCACAATTTTGATGTTTGATATGCACCAATATTAATTAAACTCAAAATTAAAAAAAAAAAAACTGTAACTAGTGGACCAAAAATGTCAATATAAAAGTTGTGAGATGCTTTAATTAAATTTTCAACCAGGTAATATTTTATGCACCATTTTATTACTAAAACTACTGCCAAAAGATACAAAACTGATTTTGTGATAACAAAGTTCCACTTTTGTATTAACACAAGTGAGTTTTAGCCACAACAACTCATGTTACAGTTCTAAGAAGTGTGTGTGCATGACCAAGTGTTTCTGAATGTAGCAAGTGTCCATGGACTGTGCTACGTATCATCTTTAACAAGTGCAACAAAGAATGACTAGTAATGCACAAGAAATAAATATAGTCTCAACAGGAATAATATTCATTGTGATTTTTCAAGATTAAATAAAACATTCATCATTTTTTCCCATTTTATTTGCAATTTTATGTTTTCTATTAGCACTTGTTTTTATATTTAACAATTCTATGCACATAGAAACTTGAAATTAGCACCATCTGATATAGTCTTTGTGTTTAAGTTCTGAATTATTTTCTGGAAGCTTCAGATATGGTTTAGTACAGAGGTTAGCCTAGTTTCAAGACTATTTCATAGCTACAACATGAACACTTAAATTTGATAAAGTAATAAAAACAGAAAAACTGCAATTATTTCACATAACAAGTCTAAAGTTACATTCACCACAAGAAAGTTACTTTAACACACATGAAATTACATTTTCAAGCACAATTCCCAAACTACCGTTCGTTGAAAGATACGGTGACGTGGTTTTACGTAAGTTTCATTCTATGTCTTTTCAGAATATGCTATTTCATATAAAGTAAACTAGTTTTTGTAAAAAAATTAATTCTTGGCATCACCACAGACACCAAATAGTTCGAGAAAAAAAAGGACTACGAACAGAGCCGTGTAAGATCGATGCAGCAAACAAATTTCAACTGTGTTAATGATGATAAAAAAATCTTCCAAAACTACAGACATTTGTTTATCAAAGTTCAAATACAAATCAAATTGGATTTTTTATATAGGTAATTACTTCCAGATTTATTTAATGTTAACTATCATGGAATGTCAACTAATCGGATAATGTATGTCCTACTTAGCATGAAAAAAATATATATCTACATCACTGCGTTTTTACAAAAATACTATACTGTCAAAATTGAAAATTCAAACTAGAATAAGTGAAAATAACTATAAAACTATAATCTTCAAATCACCTACAATCTACATAAAAAGATAAATCAGGTATCTATTCAACTATATCTAAGATTTACTGTATTAATATTCGCATGTTCTTTAAGGATGAACAACTACTGTTATTCACTTTCACTGAATCAACTCTTTGGCTTGATGTAAGACTGCTTCTCATAACTTCAAACAACAATGCAGCCTACCATAACCAATAACAAAGTGTAAAATATATATAATAACAAAATGATTTACATAGTTAAGTAATGAGCAAGAATAAAATGAACACTTGTGCATGTGAGATTCAAGCAAACCAAATATGCACTTAGTCTATTAAAACAAGATTGCTTACTGACTTAATCTAATATGCTTATTTTCTAATGGAGACAGTTTGTCTAAAACAGTTTCATTTTAACTTCACATTTTTTTATCTTATGCCAACAAAAGCATCACCACAACCAGAATAGAACATTAATACAAATACCATAAACAGAAACAAAGAATTGGATTGTTTCACTTTATAAGACATTTAAATTGGCTAAATGCATTTTATAAATGCTCAATACTTTGTATTTGGCCTCACTGTATTCCTTTAATGGATAGCTTAAAACAGCATTTGTGTAGACCTAAGGACTTTAGTGCATCAAATTCAGAGACTTCATTGATGTGTGTTAATGTTACTACCATACATAAAAACATGAAGTAGCCACAATGACACATTACTGAATATTGGTATCATTCAACCATTATAACATTATTAACATTCTGTAGTTACATAGCTTCAATGGAGAACTCTGTCTCTCCAATATCCATATTTAATTTTGCTTATTACAGCAAATAAAGTGATAAAAACACACTTTTATAGATCATACAGAGTACAGTAAACTAAAAGCAATACAAAACATCCGTATCAATCAGGTTTTACAAAATATGAAAAAAAATTATTATTTTTTTCAATGAAAAGTGTTCATAAATTCACTTATAACACGATACTTGGTGTCTTAAGTATCCATATTATTGCAAATGTAATAATCTTATGCAATAGCTTTAACAAAATTTGTAGAACAATCTTTACAAATATTTTTACAACAAACAATATGGATTGTGGCAGTTCAACAATTATGTTCAATAATGAATATAAAATATGAACAATCTATGAGAAAATAGTGCATTTCCGTGCTCCAGGCACTGGAAAGATATGAAATGGAGCTTTGATGAATTTATGGTTTATGAAACTGATAACATACTTCAAATGAATCACCCTAACAGCAAATGTACAGTTTTCTTATTATTAACAAACACAGCTTTCATATTTATATATAAATATAAATCATTAACTGTGTTAGATATTATTGCAGTCTTAAAAAGTTACATCTAGAAATAACAAAGACATAACTCGAGTGTGCTACAGCTTTAATCCTTAATGCAGCAAAATAAGTCAACAACAGTGTATTTTAAACGTTGGACCCCTACAAATCCATGCGAACATTATCACTTCTACATACAAACACACTCCTCTTTTCTTTCATGCATTCTTGTACACAAATACTCTTGGACAAATGTTCACAGGCATGCATGGGCTCAGGAAGCTCAACTAGACTTCAAAGTCTTCTTCTTCTCCGTACTAACATTCTCAGACAGAGAATCCTGCTTTTCTTCAGAGAGTGTCGGGGAAGTCTCCTTTAGCTGACGCTTTTCAATTTCTGCTTTGAAGTTTTCAATGTCCTGTTGACTGAAAGAACGTATATTGTTAAAAGAAGAAATACATCTGTATCAAGGATTAAAAGTAGAAATGTATCTAAATAATTATTGCAGATACTTGTACAAACTTCAAATTTAAGCCCAGAACCAATTGTGAATAAGAAACAAGTATCAATATACATGCTTACAAGTTAATACTTATATTGACGTATATTGCATAACTTTCAAATGTATACTTATTAGACCACATAGGGGAGACTGGTGAACCAAAGGACAGCAAAGTTTTTTCAATGAATATAGCAGTAAAATTTTCAGCTATTTGGTTGGTAAATCTGTAATTGTTAGTAGGTAACAATGAACACCAAAAAATTGGCATTTATCCTGCAGACACTACTTTCTTTGTACCAAACTATGTCCACTGGTACATCACTTTATATGCACTTAGAAGAAGCTGAAAAATGCCAAGAAGCAAAGAAAGAGGAGGCCAGTTCCATCAAAGATTGCATTTGAAGAGACAGTGTTAGATGTTTTGCAAAGAGGAATTAGTATTCACAAAAGTACTTTAGATCATGGAGTTTCTAAATCTACATTGGCGCAAAGAATTAAAAAAAAAGAATCGGGTTGCTCATTATGCGGAGAAATTGAAAAAAATTAAAAGACCAGGATTGTTTACTATTTATATTGAAGAACATGGTGAAAAGATTTAATTTGTCATGCAAGAAGATGAATATGAAACAGAAATTAATAACATTAGGCAAGCATTATTTATTTATTTCCTATGCCATTCACTTGCTATAACATCGGTTAGTTTTAGTTTTACAATGCTAAAAGAAATTGATTAGTATAAAAATTTGAACATGTTATTTAATTTTGTTTGAATGTTAATAAAGATGTCCATTGTAAATATTGTGTTTTTCTTAAATGATTTATACATAAAAATACAAAAAGAGATGATGTCCTTTGGTACAACTGATATCATCCTTTGGTACATCACAATGTTGCACCAGATGACACATTACAAGGTTTGAATAAATTAATTACTTGAGCGGGATTTCTGTTTTTGAGGAAACATTTAAAAATTGCTTGCCAAAGGACTATAGATATTTGTAATAAATTAAAATTTTTTGATATAAAATACTGGACTGAATAAAAAAATTAGAAACAAATTTTGTCCGCTCGTACAGCAGTCTCCCCTATGTTATAATATTCTTGTCTTTTCTGACAACAAAAATGTTGGATCATAAAGCTGTTTTAGTTATAAACAGAAAGAAAATTTTAATATTAAATCATCATATTATAGTTTTTTTTTGTCACCAACCTTATTTGCACAAATAAAATTCCATTAATGACATTGAGCATATCTAGAACGCTGCCCATTGAAGGTGGTTGAATCTGTAATGGAGGGAATGCAGCACCTGGTTTACCAGTATATATTTCATTCATTTTCTTCTGGAGGCATACAGCCTGTGAAGTTAAGTGCCTCAGACAGTCTGAAGATTCTCTTGTTTTCTCATGTGACTCTCCAAGCTTAAGTTAGAAAAATCAAATTTGATTATGTAGAAATTGTCCATCAAAATAATAAAAGAAACTTAACAATGAACTAGAAATTATTATTAATGAAACTGATGTAATTCTTTAATTTTTAATATACAAAAGCTAATGATTTAGTACAGAGTTATTCCTTCAAATTGTTAAGTTTACTAGATTTTAAACACTGAGCTGTGTTAAAATTGTGAAGACTTACATCCATCACAGGGCAATATGTAAGTTAACTTAATAAAACTTAATGGAATAAATGGTTTGACATAAATATGGAGAATTAATAGCACCCCAACACAAGCTTTTTTTAATAAAGCTTCTTCATTAACAGGCATAGTTTCAATATTGAAACAAATAAAAATATGAACTACTACTTTAGAAAAACTGTATACTTAATTATCACATTTACAATAAATTATCAACAAGCAATGCAATTAATTAAAACATTTGTTTATGTAATATATTACCTGTTGTTTGTAGATTGCATAGGTCTCCTTTTCATTATTCAAAGCTGATCGAAAATCTCCCATACAGCTTTGTGTTCTAGCCACCAAGTGGTAACTTACAGCAACTTTTAGTGACTTGGGGCCATAGTACCGAATATTGAGAGCGAGTGCTTTTTCTAAAAACCTTAGAGACAGTTCATACTCGCCTACAGCATGCAAGATTAAACTTATGTTGCTCTGGAAAAAAAAGTGATAAAATCTGTTAGTGCTAACTCTTAAATCTTTTTCATTAATGTAACAATGAAAATTAGTTGTAACAACAAATGGTTGTGGAAATAATTGAAAAGATACAATTCTAATACAAAATATACAATTCTAACAGTAACAGAGTTTGTAAATAAAATAATCATTCCATATTATCAATTCCTAATGCATTACAAGCATTGTTATATGTTGATATACTTACATCTAACAATGCTATTTCAGGATGGTTTTCTCCACACACCATCAATGCAAGGTACCGAGCTCGGTACAGAAGTTTCAATGCAGTGCTAACTTGACTATTTGCAAAACAATACAGAGCAAGATGGGTCTGCAAAAAAAGAAGTAAAAAATAAATTGATTGAAGATTTATTATAAATATTAAGTATATTTAGTAATATCACTATTGATAAGGTAAAAATAACTAGAAATGCTTTAATTAAATAACTTCTAGTGTAATGAGTAATCAGTCAGTGCTAATGAATATAATATTGCCAAGAAACTTAAAAAGTATTTTTGTCATTCATATAAAACATAATAAATTATTCACTACATAACAATCATCAAATAAACAGAGAGGTGTACACAGTGTACCCAACTATATTCATTCAATATAAAATTAATTAACTACTTACATATTCAGTAATTGTGTAAGGATGGTCAATGCCATTTACTCTTTCTGACATAAGCACTGCTTTTTGTTGGTAAGCCATGGCCTCAGCATGATCTCCCATAATATAATTTAGTCGAGCTAGCATTCGCAAACATTGGGCAATCTCTGGATGCATAGCTCCATACACATTGTTCAGAAGATTAAGGGCTTCACTGATAAGTTCATAACCATCTTTAAGATAGCCTTGCTGAATTTTAGTTTGGCCAGTGGTATAAAAATTATAAGCATCTGTGGCCTGAAATCAAATGTAAGAAAGATTATTACTTATCTATAAATTATCAAACTTATGGTAGACATTTCATAGATTCAAATATTTATTGTAAATTACACTTTCATTAAAATGTATCAAGAATTGTAATTATATTTGACATTACTTACACGTGGATTGATGTGTTTCACAACAGGGAAAATATTAACAATATCTTCTTCAAAAAATGTTAATCTATTTTTATTGTCAAAACTGTATTCTCTCAAAAGGATCTGTATGCCAGTTTTTACACAAAATGATCTGTGAAAAAGATTCACTTGTTATTGTACCATGTTTTCACAAAATAAGTTTTCTTTGAAACCAAGTACTTGCCTCAACAATGAAATTTTCTGCAATGAAAAAGTTTCCACGGCAGATTCTATAGAGTCTGCTGTCAAATCCCAGTCAAAATAACATTTCAATTCATTCTTCAGCTGACTCCAAAGTGACTTTGGTGTGAGATTTGCCCACTCTGTGCTGTCAGAGGTCATCAAAGGATTTGACCTTCCTTTTCGCTTATTACGTCGCTTTGATGTTTTTGTTTGAAGCTATGAGAAAAAAGTAAGTATCTTATCAGCAATGTTTTATGGCATTTTGTATTGTTTCACCAATCTACATACTTGTGATCTTGAGTTAAATATTCCAGGCAAGTTATTTTTTTTAAATAAAATTAATTTATTGGACAGAGCAAAACACATTTATTTTAATTAATATTCCTAAGTGAGATTACCTTTAACAGTTTTAATTATTCTTTACTTACTTCATCCACAATTTGCTGGGTGTGTGGTACTTGACAAGCAGAAAGGAAACAATTTAGGAAATGGCTGACAGCTGCTGAAAGGCTCATCAACTCAGTACTCTGAAAAATTAAATAATTTTGACAATGTTTCTGCACGATAGCATAATAAATGGTTTCACAAGTACACACAAGTCAAATTTGATGTAACGATTTTAATATGCATTTTAGTTCATAAATTCATACTTTTAAAACCTAAGAAAAATAACAAAATTAAATGAATTATCTTTATAATAGAAGGAGTATGTTTTTAAGTCAATCACAAATGTAATACTATGGTAAAAAGACATGTAACAAATTATTGTAATTAATTTTGTATTCTGTAAAATTACCTGCATGTAAGTAGTAAAAACATGTTTTGCTGAACGAGTAATCAGTTCAGCCACGGCAATGTTATACAAGTATTCCAATTGTTTGACTTTGACTAACATGTGAGCTATTTTACCCAAGTATCTTATGTTAATACCCCTATTGTGCATGATTTCTGACAATGTAGAGCCATCCAATGGCGCTGCTGAATGATCCAGACAATCTCTGATCTGTAAATGGATAAATAAAATAGTTAATATTTTATAGTACAAAAATATCAATCAAATAACCACTAATACATAAATTAACTTTTAGTAAATAATAATAATAATAATAATGCTATGCAGAAATGATTAATGAGCAATTGTTAAATATGGCCCAGCATTTTTTTTATATTTAAAACCTTAATAATTTATAGTCATTTATAGAAATTTATTTATTTAACATTAGTTAATGTTGTGTAATAACAGTCAATTAGTAAAATTTGTTCTTTCACATCTCTAGGCTTCACTAAATAGAAATATATTACTTCAATAACAATTACAAAAATAGTAAAACATTTCTTTTTCACACTCAAGTTTAAAATTCATATATAATTTTATGTATAAGTCCCCAAATACACTCGAGTAATGTAATGAAAAAGTACCAAAAATTCATAAATCCAACTTAATCTTCAGAACTTATTGTTTCAATAGGTTGTCAAACTAAACATACTTTTATGTTTAATATAAGCTACAAAACTATATAATTACCACAATGATAAAATTTACAGTATTAATTACATAAATCTAATTAAACCAAAAAAGTAACAAGAATTACGTACAAATGTGGGAATTTGAATAGTGAGGAGAAAGTCACAGGCATCTTTGACAAGCTGTCTTTCCTTTTTAAGTTGTGCACCTCCATCTTTGTCAACATGTTGCACTCCAGGTGAATAAACATCTGGATTGAATCTTATATCAAACTCAGTCTCTTTTAAAGATCCTACTGCTTGGGCTGCCTTCTTAACAATTTCTTTTGTGCTCTCTTCCACTGCAACAAACAAATAAATTTTTAAATATAACTTTATTAATTATGTAATAGTATAATTACTTTAACAAGATGTTATGTTTATAATGATTTTTAATAATTACTGAACAAATCAATCAACCATTTCCATAGCAATGCACTAGAAAACTCTGAAGAAAAATTATTTATGTTACAACTCAAATTACATTCCATCGGCCAAGTAATAATCCTGAATTTAGAATTAAAATCATTGTCTATAAACGAGTTAAATATTTTCATGAAATTAAAATATTGTACTTACTTTCCTGTTTTTCTCCATTGGTTATAGAATCAGTAATACTTTCTACTATTTTCTTAGCTTCATCTGCTTCCAGCTGACTTTCTGCTGAAGCATCTACATCAGCCTCAGGACTTTTCCTATCTGAATCTATTTTCCCATTTACCTGATGTTCAGAATCGTTTTCTTTGATCTAATGAAAAATATTTATTTATTTAAACCTTTGATAATAAAATGTTCATTTTACTTCACATGAAACTTTATGTAATAATTTTTCTTTCAAAATCAAATGAAGAATCAATGACACAAGACTTTTACACAATATTTTGAAGAATTTTTAAGATAAAGATGGTTCTACTTTATGTTAAAACTTCAAAACTTTGTGTAAAAATCTGTTATACAGATTGTTAATTACTCATTTGATTTCATTATTTACAGATGTTAATCGTTCTTATAATTTTTCTTTCAATCAACTGTAATCTTTACAATCAAAATTATCACTTATGAATACTCTAATTTATTTTTTAGCAAATTCATTCAAGCAAGTAACTATATTGCATATTACTGTAATATGTCAATAATGTGGGTCTGAAAGGAATGCAGCTTACTTTGGCTTCTTTTGCATTATTTGGAACAACTTCCCTATCTTGGCTGTTACGCAATCTCTCCTTGTTTCTTTGTTTTTTTGCTCCCAGTTGTTGTAAGTGGTAAGCTGCATACTTGATGAACATCATATAACGTGACCTATAAATTGAAATGAACACATTAAATAAACCAGAGAAATTGTCAGCCTACAATTAGTGATAAATTGAACTTACTCAACAAAAGAATCTATCAACTCTTGGCGCAAGCAGCACAGTTTGTGTTTATGTTCTATTGGGAAACCCAATTCCTGAACATCTTTGCTCAATTCTTCACCTTCCACTGAAACAAGCATAAATAGCAAATACAGAGTGCAAAAAAGTAAATAAGGAGAGAAATATATAAAAATTAATTTACATTTTAGGAAGTTAACATCTGGAGGGAATGTTCGAAGTAAATCCAATATATAATGCCGTCCATCATTTCCAACAATTCCCTTACATTCAACTGAGGAGCACAGCTCAATTTCTTCATGTTTATCATTAAATACTTTATGAGGAAGAATCTTCAGCTGCTGACCCGCTTTGTTCAGCTAAAAAACATAAAATAATATTATTACTGTACTGTCAATGACATTGACATTTAAATATATATAATTAGTCCATCTTTCTTCCTTTACTTGGGCTTTAATTAATAACATAAAAGGGAATGAAACCAGTATTACCGTGAAAAATGACAAATTATATTTTATATAATAATTAAAATGAAATGGATTTAAGTAAATTTCAGCCATGCCTAAATATATTAGGAAAAATATTTGAATATGTGAGTTAGTTTATCTGACATTAAATAATTACATTAATTGTACAGACTTAATTGTCAGAAACTTTATTGATAATGATATCTACATACTATGTCAAAGTTCTAATTTCAAATTTCATAATTTTGCCTTATATATCTTGCTCAAAACAAAAATTAATATGATATTAAGATTATTTTTAAAAGCAGCAGTCAAAAATTTTAAAGATAAAATGAAATACTAGATAAAAATTGTGATATATACCTATAAAGAATAGTTTGGATTCCAAAGCTAAATATGTGGGGCAGACAAAAACATTAAAAACTTGTAATTTGTAAAATGAAAAGAATATTAAAAGTAGTGTACAGAATTATTTTCTTCTGTCCAGAAACATTCATAAAAATAACTGCCAAATAGATTGGAATTATTTTGAAATTTTATATGAGGAAAAACAGAAAAAAATTATTTTGCAAGATAAATGATTGAAATGTTTCACATCTGGGTGGATAATCATTCAAAAATATTATACAATAATGTAACACTACTTCACTCAGACCCTCCTAAACCTGTAAACAGCAAATTTAAGTGTTTTGGTCAAGGGAGTCTTGGACTAAAAACCATGTAATTCTAAATTTGTAAGTTCTAATCCATGTTCTTATATTTAAAGTTCCTATAATAACCCTCAGGTTGTAAATTATTGTATGGATTGTTATTTTTATAATGTTAATAACTGCTTGATGAAGTCCCACAAAAGGAGACTAAACATTGCACAGAATTCCATATTGTAAATTTCTGACAATTAAAGCTGTACCATTAATTTAATTTGAATATGTAATTAACCACATAATATTTAAATTCCAAAGGCAGTGGTGTAAGTATTCCATTTAATAAATTTGGGACTTTACCTTACATAAGGCTCTATTTGAAAATAATAGTTTTTATTACCAGAACAAATTAAGAATTGTGAATTAATTTCCTCTTATAGCTGTGAAAATATAAACAAATAATAATCCCTTATTTCAGGTAGTTTATAAAACAGCAATTCCTTTATAAAATAAGCAATAAATAGTTATTACAAATAATAATAAAGAAACAATATATTTTAATTATGTTAAATTAATCAAATAATTTACAAACCATTTCCATATATTTAGGATGGGATATTACAGTCTTTCCAAAATCAATCGATCCATAAACAACCGACTGTTCTTGTTCTCTTTCCAAAATTCCAGGTATAATAGACTGTGCCGTAACCCTATAGCCACGATAGTCTATTACAACAGTCCCAAGAGTATAAAGTCCTTGAAGATCCACTGCACTATAGACTCTTACACCTTGCAGATCATTGCGCTGTAAAGAATCATTTTTGCTAATATGTACATAATATTTTAATACCACAATGTTATCTAGTGAATAATGCAAGTAAAATGCCATGAAATAAGCATTATAAGTTCTTACGGGAGCTACAAAGGCTGCAGCATCACCTCCTAATTCTTTATAATGATCTCTAACATCAAAACCCAAGGAGAAAAAAATATTATTCCAAATGAACATTTGCATTTTTGCTTCCTCTCCAGGATTAATGGCCATTACATTTCCATCTATTACTGCCATAGCTCCTCTAGTGGCAGCAGCGACAAAGTCACTATGAACCTGTAACATAATTGTAAAATCTATACTCAATCTTTAAAATGTATAAACAAATTCAGTAAAGTGACAACTTAATTTGAAAAAAACAACAACAAGTAACATTATACAGAAGCTCTACAAAAACACTTTAAGAGTATTTTTACTGTAAATAATCCCAGTGCTAACTGGTTACAGTTACTTTGTCCAATACCCTGAATTAATTTTTTTCTTAATAATAAATTATATTAGAAACAATGAGAAATAAATATCTTTAAATTTAAAATAATATGACATTCTTGAAAAACATAATATGATAATGGTCAAATAGGTCAGACATACACAATGTTTAATTCTCACATTAAAACCTATTCAGGTATTAAGTAATTAGGAGAAATCTTTTGGACTGTGAACAGTGTACACACTATATAATATAACACTATATAATAATATAATATATATAATAATATAATGCATTCGTTAGCATACAGCTCAGGCATGACTCAATAAATTAATATTAGATGAGGAGCTAATGTAAGGATGAAATAACATGCATGTTTAACAAACTTGCATGAATAATTTATTTACCCTATTTTAGCATGACTATATTATAAAGAACTTTAATAATACATTACAAGAGACAAAACTAAGATATTTTAAGTTTAAAATTGATGTGTCACTTCATGAATTAGGTACCCAAAAATACTTGCGTATGCAATGAATTCATAAATCCAAAACATACTTTCATGTTAAATATAAGCTACAAAACTATATAACTGAACCATAAAGAACTGATTGTTCTTATTAATTTTTAAAAAACAATCATGAGTACAAATTAGGAGTGATACAATAAGAATAGGTGCTTTAGCATACAAGACCATAATCTATTAATTATAGAATCAACTCTTCTGCACATTATGGCATTAAATGTGAATAGCATTCATACTAACATTTACTGATAGGAAACCTTTTTACAACATACGAAAAATTAAAATGCAGCTGTAACATTACATATTTTAATATCATAACTAATAATTTAGAAAGTATTTAGACATTGTTTAAACTTGCCTTAAAAATGGCCCTCTCTCTTAGTAATCTTTCTGGAAGATTTTTTCTAGGTAGTTCTCTTGTTGTCTGTAGTTCCTCATTCCAGTCTCTTGTTTGACCAGGAATGTGCTCTTCATAACCCAACTTGGATGAAAATGCTGAAAACCAGGGCAGTTTCATATAGAAACATAAACACAATAAATACAATTTAGAAGAAGAAACAACTAAGGTAAATGCATGTAACAAGCACTAACATGTTTGGGCGTACTTAATAAAGAATTGAATACTTTAAATAATGATAATCAGGTACTCATATGTTATAATTAGTCTCAATTTAATGAAAATTAATAAAAAAGTTTGAATAGTATCTTCACATTTTTTTAAAAATTTACAACTTTTTCAAGTAGCTTTCGGCAGTGGCCATATTCTTCTATGTGAAAAAAGATCGAAACTGATGGAAAAAAATTGACAATAATTTGAGATATAATTCTGGACAAAAGGGATGAGATGGTGTCATATGAGATTTTTCCAAAAATTCTGACCCGTTTTATGCAAAAGAACACTTCGAGAACTATGACTCCATGTATATGAAAACAGTTTTCAGACCAAATGGGACATATGTAAATTAGTTGTAATAATTTAAAAAATTATGTTCTTAATTACCATAATTTATTAAAATATAATTATGTAAATATACCAACATAATGATTGATGAATATGGTCATAGCCAAAAGCTACTTGAATAATTTGTATAGTTTTATATAAATAAAAAAATGTAAATATATTAATAAAATGTTTTATTAATTTTCAATAAATTGAGACTGACTAAAAATATGGCTAACTGATTACATTATTAAGTAAGTAACAATCAGTCATTTATATTTCACTGAATATAATATTAATAGCTGATTTTAAATTAAAGATCAGACCAAGCATTTAAAAACAATGTTAAATTTAAACATTACCTAGCATTACGTGAGCCTAGGACATTATTTAGAACTTTCTTCGAAACAGATGCTAAATCATTAACAAACAACTTCCACACAATTTAAAGTTATTCAGGACTTACTATCCTCTGCTCGAATTGCATCTATTGTATGTTCCAATTGAGGAGCAGACCAGGCATAAACCTGATAAGGCGTTGCAACTCTTTCAAAAGGGTGTCGTTGTGTCCTCTTTTTCTGAAGGATGGAGAAACTGCGTTTGAATGCAGGACTTATCTGGTTTAGTAACTCTATTAATGAGTGACAAAGATGACTAGGAGATGCTGGCTTTGGGTTAAACTCTTCTTCAGTGCTCCTGTAACATTCAAATAAATGAATATTTCAGTTGCTAATATGAAATAGAATTTTTTTTTTAAAGCCTTCACATTGTCCTTTAATAACAAATGTAAACTTGAATTTTAGAAATAATTTTAAGCTATATGTAAAATTAAATGACAAGGACAATAACTGATATTTGTTAATCTGTCTTATCTTGCAGCACTGCCAAACAAACAATAATTACAATTTTCTCTTAAAACCAGACAACAACCCACTAATAATATAAATAATATTCTTCAGTCAGCATCTTTTGAATGTTCAGGAAGACTTAGAAAGAAAGAATAATGGGCTAATCTTACCTAAACAATTTAAAAATAATATTAACCCAACTAAAATTATGGCCTGAATTTAATTATCTTTGGACAGGTTTTTAAAATTTTGATGTAATTAATCATTAATCTTCATGGTCATGATTTACTGTATTCATGGACAGTTACAACCAGAATAAGTCATACCTGTCCATGCAACAAGGGTGAAAAAAATTGAAGTTAGACTTTAATTTTTATGCTTTGGTAAATTCATACAAGATTTAAAAGCCTAAAAACTGAAGGAATCTGCTGAGAAGTTCCAAATTTGTGGACATAATCTCATTATAGAATAAAGTCTATGTTTTGTCTGTATATATGGTTATTTAATTTATCTGTATATAATTGTTTTAGAAAAACAGATAACAAGTGAAATATATATTGTCAATCTTAGTATTTGATTTTTTTCTTGCTTCATTGTTAATTGGCAGATAAAATTTGTAAAGAAGCATCATTAGATTAGAGACTGTGATTAATGTACTCTAATTAAGATCCCTCAGCAATGATTATTAAGCTTGGATTTTAAATTATTATGAGTTAATTAAAGGTATTTACAGAACTAATTACAAATTCAAACAGCAAAGAATATATAACTGTATCTATGGACACAGGGGATATCTTGGGTAAATATAAAATTAAAAAGTTAAGGACTTAATTTAACCAAGACCATTATCCATTTTATGAAGCACACAAAACCTAGTATTTATAACTAGTGTTAGAGATATGGCTCAACAACTAATTGCACAGTGCAGAGAAGACTTGGGGTAGTGATAATATTACACTTAACTCACTATAGCTATTTTTCACCTAAGCAGCTTACTTTCCATAGCTACATATATTATGATATGTAAATATAAATTATGTAAGCAATATATAATTAATTATTAAAGAAAATATTGATTATACAATAAGAAACATTAAAAGATGAAGTTACAGATTTATTTAGTTAATAAAATAGATTTTAGTTTTTTCATAAAAAGTCTTAACACTTACTGATTTACAAAGAAGCCCCTTGAACATGCTGTAATATGATAATGCTTCTCTTCAAGTGTAACAACATATAAGTACATCAGATCTCCATGCATTTTGCGGTATCCGGGTGGAGGGTTCCAGCCGGAAGTTGTAAGTACTTTAATGCACTGTGGTCCCTTCTGCTCTTTTGCTTGAGGCTGAAGGGGGAGAAGTGGTCGATCTCTGTTTCCTGGCATTATGTAATCTGGAGGTGTGCAATCCACACTCTCAGGTCTCATTTTCTTTTTTTCTAATGGAAAGAATATTTTTTTAAATTAATGATATAATCAACTTCTACTTGGTTCAAATAATTAATCAAATAAACCAGTTCAGTCTTCAATTCAATTTATTTTTATTCCATAAACAAACAAGTTCACCAGGAACTTATGACCATAAGTCATAATCATCTGTTTTATTTTTAAAATATATTTTTGTTTAAACCAATATCTTAAACCAAAGAAGTATTTGTCTTAAGCTACTTTGAAGTCTAAATTTAATATGAATACTTGTTTAAGTAAGATGATAATGATTGATTAATGGATTAGTGAAATATTTATCATCTACAAGACTCAAAAGACCTTAACAAACTCATAGTAATTATAATATATTGTTGTTTTAACAACAAATAAATAGTTTTGATTCCATTACTTAAAAATAATTTGGAAATTTTTTTTAGTTAAAGATAAAGACGTATGCTGGTTAAATATGAACATCAATATTCTTCTTAGATATGGATAGGTTTTTCACAAATTTCAATGAAAGTAAATATATTATTTTGAAAGCTTAAATGTTACTAAAACAATCAAATATGTAAGCTCTACCAATCAGACTGACCTAAGATATCCCCTTGAGTAACTACATTCAAGAAGGACAAGGAACTGCAATCTACACCATTATAGGCATCTGCAGGATCTAGTGACTTCAGAAGATCTCTGACGTGCCTCACATGGATTCGAGCCTCACGCATAGTATATGGTTCTTCTACTACCTGAAATACAACACTTACCAAATACAAACTGGTATTATTTGAATATTAAAATGTTGGTCAGAAAATTATTCGATTAATTGAAGTATTACATTAATTTGTTGGAATGCACCTTTCAAATAATAAATGGACACACACAGGATGCATCAGTAATACCTTTATAAGTTTCGTGTGGTGGATTACCAATGCCTAAACAAGAAAAAGGGCCACAAACAAATGAACAAGAGTAATTAATTTTTATGCTTTTAATGAAAGATCATCCTGGCAAATTAACAGCTTATCTGCAGTGTTACATATGTTATCAAGTAAAAAATCTTTTAAAAATTTTTCATAATTGTTTCTCTTACATCCATGACAAATCACAAACTGTCACATATATTAAAATACTCCCACACTGTGTCATGTGTTTCACAGGTGTCTGTATTCATATGGTTGTCCTAGAGATAAATATCCAAAGAAATGATGTTGGGGAATGTGAAGATCACAGAATTCGTGCTTCCTATATGTCGGTACATATGGAACCAAGAGGTTAAAATGTGCTGGTGTCCCATCAAGTGTAAATTACATGCTTCTTATTTGCAAGGGTACATCTTGGTAGATCTGAAAGTGTATTCTTAATAACAAAACCCTGAACAAAGCAAGACATGCTGGGATAATCCACTATATAGATCACTATGAGTTGTACACAAGTGAAATTGTGAAGAACGTCAACAAGGTATGGGCTGGGACTGTAAGTGACTGACTAGTAGTCCAAATAAGGAAACTATATTCTTATGAGGACAAATTAAAAAGTCTTTTCATCAATTTTTGGTTAATCTAAGTAAGGCAAATATGGGTAGTTACTCTTGAAAAACTAACTGCAATAAAACCTTATGGTAATAAATATGTTGTTGCATACAAAATAACAGCCTATGAAGTACCTTAAGAATGGACAAAAAATGTCTACTGTTAGTGGACGGAAAGATGTTTATGAACAGACATTATGGCAGTTGATGATCTGTTAAATTTTTATTACACGGCATGACAAATCTTGTTCCACCATGGAATAAAAAAATGAGGAAGGTAGCAAGAAATCATAATGATGCACCAACATTTTAACCATGTGAAAAAGCCACGCACACAAATGTGACTCTCTTAACATGATCGTTAGATAAGTTTCCTAGTTTATATATATATAATCTGGTGGAGTGGGAACTCTATTATTAAGGCCCTGAATTTTTTTAACATGTTTTGTTGTTCTATTACGAATAACTGTCACCATTTGTGGAATACTTAAGTTTTCTGTGTATTATATGGTTACATGTCATGGCGTGTAATTTATTATTCTTAATATTTTGGCTTGACATCTTTGAATAACGACAAGGTAGTACATGTTTGTGCTACATCATGACTTCTTATATCCAGATGGGTTTGATTATAGCCCTTAAAGATGTCTATGATATGGGTGATTTTGGTCAGAGTAGCCAATAAAGGTTTTTGGGTTCTTATTTCTGTATTTTCTTGTTCTTTTTTGTGTGTGTTTGCCAGGATAGGTGGATTGAGGTATCTTTGTTGTTTGAATAGATGAGTGGTGGAGAGTTCTGTTCTTTGCATAATGTGAATGCCACTTGCCTTGATTTAATTTCATTTACTTGCATTTTTCTGAGTCTAAGCCACTCTTATAATTGGTGAAGATGGATTGAAGGAGACAGAAAAAAGTTAAAAACATAGATCTAACTTGTCTTTCACCTCATGTCTCCCCCTCTTTCACTATTATTTTTTACTTTCCCTACCAGATTCATTTTAACATATTAAATAGGAATGTAGGGAACAAATATATGTAAACAATAATATAAAGCAGCTTGTAAGAATTAATAAAGGCAAATTATTGAAGGTGTAGACAGAGACAGAGTGCCTAACGCCACTCGTGTCATGAATATTGGGGGTACTCACCTTTATGACAGATCCCTCCTTTAGCCCCTCTACGTTCTTCAATTCGGCGAAGTTGTCCAATGTGTTTCCGTCTAGCTGCAAGGAAAAGCACGTCCTGTGGCAAGTGTCCTCTCGGTCCATTAGCAGCTGGTGAATCTCCTGCACCAGTTCCATGCTCGACACCTGGATGTCGAAGGCCTCGGTGCCGGGACTCACTATTTTCACCATGAAGCCCAAGTCTTGAATGAACACCACCTCTTGTTCTTCTTTCTTGTCTTTGTCACCGTTCACCTCGGCGGTGGCGGCGTCCTCGTCTTTCCCGTTGGCCAAAGGCCCAACACTGATTTTAGGCACATTTCGAGAGGAAGCACTTTCACTAGGCACTCCGGAAAGCTCACTGTCCGCCGCGCAGTCTTCAGCGTGTCCGTTGGCAAGGCTCGGCGCGTGGTCGCCGTTGGGCACGAGTGGCAGCTCAGACTTGTTAATTTTCATCTTGCCTCCGCGGCCGCCCAGCTCGTTACCGCCACCTGCAACAGAGACGGGCACGTGACGACGGCGAATAGAAGGCGGGGCGCGGGCGGGGGCGGCTAGACCGCGTGGCGTCTTCGATCGTGGCGCTAAAGGTCAATGTTGCTGACCTGCGGCGGCGGCGGCGCCGTCTAAACTATTCTATTTTTAGATCTCGGGGATGATGCAACCCATTCAGACATAAAGCGATTACCAGCACGCGCAATGCCCACCCACAAAGGTATTGTAGGGGGAATAGGGGCAGCGTAAATAAACCGACAGGCATTTTTCTGATCATATTACCAATCATATTCGCACAGTTACATGACCCTCCTCCCACAATGTCTTACTATTCCTTAGAATGTGTAAAGTGCCTATAGTGATACATAGTTCTTAGCTTAACTTAATTAATTTTAAGTATTAATTGAAACGCGAAACTCCAGATCATGGCACACGTTTTACTTACGCTACTTTTTACAAATCAAGTTAATGTTTCAATGTTTACCCTATTGTCAGCACCATAAGATTAAAATAAGTAGAATGACTGGCTAAGAGGATTAGGAAAAACCCCATACTCTCGTAGACCAAACTCCAATTTATTTATTTTTATTGGGAGGCGGAAGTGATTTTTAGGGATCCTTTCCTCGGAAACAGTTATTAAAAACAAAACCGAAATATTCAGAGGTTATTTTTAGCATTATGGTTTGTCTGTGGAAGCACAATAAATAATTTACTATAATTAGAATTTAAATTAATAATTAATCATAATCTGTTTCTTATGAAAAATTTTAGAAGCTTTTCTTATGCATAACCAACAGTTCAACTCATTTATTTTTCTTTTGTACACATACCAAACGGTGAAAATTTCATTGCTTTATCTATGACAATTTACAATATGGGTTTGTTGTAGAGAAGGTGATTTGGAGAGGCGTGAATTAAATTTAGGATATATCTGCATTATTTATTAAAATTGTATTCAATGAATGCTTGTCGGATTTAGATGCAATTGTTGATAAGAAACGACCAATGAGAACAAAGCGTGTTTCAGATAAAATTTTGACAAGGAACCCATGAGGTCTGCTGTTATCGTTTCGTGTTTACAATCAGTTCTGCTGAGTCAGAGCTCACGCCAGTGGAATTCAGTCATTCAGCAGTGCAGGATGGTGAAATACTCGTTTCATGATTACGCTGAGATGTTGATAATTTATCCCGAAGCTGGACGTAATGATTGAGCTGTCAGTATGTTTAATTATGGAGTTGGAGGTACAAGAAATTTAAATGGACGGTCACCGTTCCAACCCAACAAATAAAATTTTAACCAACCGTTTTCCATTACAACTGCCGTTTTTTATTCGTGCTAATGAGATCGAGCAATGCGATTCCCACGACTGAAGTTCATGTTCAAACAAAATGGCCCAAAAAGATTATTTTTTTATAAACAAAGTGCGTGAAATCATCGTAATTTTAGTGAAAGAAATCATTGGAGGTCTGTAGGTGGTTAATATTCAAATTGGGCGAATAACAGACAATCGTAAAAAAATAAATCATTGCTTGTCAGGAGGATGTCTCAAATTTACAAAAAAATAACTAAGGAAAACCAAGGATTAAGCAGATAAAAATATTCTCATTGGCGACGTGTGTCTGCTACATATCCAAGAATAAATAAGAAAGCGATGATTTTTTTGCTCTCAAAATAATCAAATTTTAATAAAAGTAATTTTATAGAACGTAATGAAAACAACAAAACGCGCCATTCCTGTGTGTGGAATCTCTTCAGGTGCAAAAAAAACATTTATATTAATGTATTATCTCATGACCTTAAACTGAATAAAAATTAAGTGTTCTTATAATACATACATTGAAGCCTACGTTGTTTTATTTAATTCTTAATACGAAGAGTTAATTACACAAAATTTTAAAAATTGATACGATAACAATTTTTATGATATAAAATCCTTTGCCTGTAATTATTATTTTAATAAATTTTAAATTCTACTTCTTTTTCTTTTACTTATTTGTATTATCGTCAATTTTACGGATCTCCTATGGAAAATACTTTATTTATTTCGCTGAAATGGTAATGGGAAATTTGGAAGCCTCGAAGTATTTCCTCATTAGATTTTGAACTATTAAGCTATTTTAGGTAAGTGAATGATATATTTTGCATCCTCCCCAAAATTCACTTGAATAATCTAATCAATAGTTTCAAGAATTATCATCCTAAATTAAAGGAGAAGTCTCTGAATTTTCTGGGTGTTTTGGTCATAGTTTCTAACGACAAGATAATTACTCCCATAATAACGGTTTATTAAAATTATTTTTTATATTTGTACATATGCGCATATACCGTACTAATCTCAAGAAGCAGGCTAGGCTGCCTACCAAACCAACGGTAGAGCAATAAAGAACGTTCTTGTGATGTCACCACATGTTTCTGATGCGTCTAAAAAACAGTTCTTTAAATTTTTCTCAATTTACCGTGGACCGTACACAATTTCTTCTATAAATCAACCCAATGTCGCTACCCTAATGGATCCATCTGGCAATCTAGTGGGTAAATATAACTTTTCCAAGATGAAACCCTATGTTAGTTGAATGCTCAGACCGGTAGAGCATGAGACTCTTAATCTCAGGGTCGTGGGTTCGGGCCCCACGTTGGGCGCCAAATTTGTCACCTCCCCTTTCCGTTCCAACTGTAAAGAACGTAGGTGACTATCCCTACTCTCCGCCACCAGCCTAAATTGTGTAGCGAAGAATAATTTTAACAACCAATTGAGATGATAAATATCGCGAGACGAGAGACGGGAATCCAGTACCATTACTGTCATTGGCTGAAATATTTTGGAAAGGAAGACTGATAGGAGAGCCCTGGAGGCCTGAAAAATATGACACTTGGTAATCAAGAGCAACTGCGCGTGCACATTCCTTGCGACAATAAGTAGGAAGGGACGGGCTGTGGAAAGGGCCCGAGTCAAATTGCAGGAAGAAATGAAAATAATAGGTTCCGCTAGCAACCCTTTTCAAGACGAAAAATTCTGGAAAACATTCGCAAGCCTGGACATCTGGCCTGCACCAACGAACCCAAGGACTTGACAGACAGGGTCACCACGAACAGGCAAGAAGAGTTTCTCCCACTTTTTCAACTCCGCCAGTCATGGGAAGGCGAAGCAAAATTAATAAAAGACGGAACTGAGAAGATTTTTCGGTCACTTATTATTTGGAGATTTTCGCAACGTTCACAGTATCAAGTCATTGCTGAGTAACTATCTACTAGATTTTCTTAATCCACATTGCTGTTTGTGGACGTACGAGACGAGTAGCTAGCTGTTTCAGCAACTGACGAGGACCACGAGATGCACCGATACCCAGAGCCAACTGATAAGACATAAATTATTAAAATTAAGAAGAGAATTAACTATTTAGCTGGTAGCAGATTGATTTTTAAAGTTCTATCAGTTTTTGAAAACGTAAGTATAAATTTATTGACTTATTAGATATTTATTGTATTTGGGCTATTTTTAAAACTTTCACTAATTTAAATTTTGTCAAAAACCTTAAAGGTAAAATTAGCGTACAATGAGCACATTTAATTTTTTATTCAGTTTAAATTCCAGAGATAAATTATTTATACATTTTCTTGCACCTGAAGAGGGAAAGGAATAATTTTTTGAGTCGTTTCCATTACGTTATACATTAATTTTATTTTAATTAAAATTTAATTGACTAAATTGGGCATGTTACTCATTTATTTCAGCGAAGTCAGGTAAGCTTAACTAGTATTTGTCTTTGTTTACTTCCATGAATTAGATTTCTGAAACATGATTTAAATGTCAGCTGACATATTAAATAAAGATGAATTAATTTTCACATGACGTTATTTAAAAAGTGATAAATTTACAATCCGAGATACTGAAGCAGAAAAGTGGTTGAAACTCTGTGTAACACAGCAACCTTGGCCTTTAGCCCATTACAAGAGCAAAGCTTTGATGTTAAGACAAGTAATGTCTCGGCCCTTGGATCGTTCCGCAGCTTCTGAATATAGAAGCGCCCGACAAGAGGAGCCAACTTCCTTCTAACACTAACAACCTCCTCCTCTGCCCGCCTTTCAAATTCTAATTTAATGGTAATGGTGGATTTAAATCGCATCTTCCATTGTCTTGGTGAAATAAGAGCGGTTAACAGAGAAATTAGATACAAGTAGGGGAGGTGTGATTCAAAGACCTACATTTTGGACAGCTAACAACTTTGTTCTTTGTCTTCAGGAAGTAAGGATTAGTGTGGAACTCTATTGAACTCGGCAAAAAAGACTCTTAAGGTTCATATGAAAATTCGAGAGAACACACAATGGCAGAAAATCTACCACTACCACCAAACCAGTGAAAAAAAATTAAAAAATTATTTTAATTCTTAAGTAAATAAACGAATAAACAGCTTCGTTACTCATAAATTCATTAAAGTTAGTATAAATCTAAAAATACAAAGAAAACCAAAATTTACGACGTAAAGAATACAATTATACGAAATTTTATAGAACATTACTTACAAATTCAAAAAATTTAAACTGGCCAAATTTTTTAATGTGCTCAAACATACAGCTGTTAAGCGTATTTGCGACGTTAAAATAATCAATAAAAAATTATTACATTAAATGATAAAAAATTCATAATAATCAGGAATAATAAATTTTGGTTAGATTTTTGGTATCATTCTTCACATTAATGGCCGAATTTTTAGATCTGATGTGTAAGATTTCAGTCAAATTTATTATTGTTTCACTCAAAAAACAGATACAGAACCTTACCAGTATGAATAAACAACCAATTAGTTTAAACATTTATTAAACTTTTGTCTATGCTTTCGGAGCTTTCGACTTTTTCCTTTGGTCAGAATAATCTATCGTTTATATCGGTAAAAATTTACGGAAGGTTGTGTTCGTACATCCATTACTATTCGAAAGCCCCGAAATTTTAGACTGAAGTTTAATAAATATTTAAACTGATTGCTTGTCTGAACTCTTTTTGATATCCCTACAATAATTTTTTATATATTAGCCCCGAATGAAACGCTAGGATCATATTGTCAAAGAAACGACTCAAGTTCAAAGTACTTAGTGTTACTTATACTTTTATAACTTATATATTTCTATAAATTAACCTACTTTATGAACTGAAACTTAATATCATAATCGAAATTTTGCAGCGTTAATTCAATAGATTCTTAACCTACTTTATAAACTGAAGCAATAATTCAAACCAAAATACGAACAAATGGATGATAATAAATACGAAATATTTTCTTAAATCGTTAAATTTTCCCATATTTCAAGTAACCACGGCAGATTTCAAATTATATTCGTCTAAGACAAACTTATACAACAAAAAAATTAAAATTGTTTATCAATTGCATATGTGAGAATTTTCGATAATCCTGGCAATGTGTGTATTTAATTTTTTTTATTAATTGTATGCTTTAGACATCATATTAAAATTGTAAATTTGTTTAAAACATAATTTTGAGGTTGTCTTTTGGGCTGATTGCGCATACTGTAAACGGTTTGAGATTATACAGGAGTTAATTGTGACGTCACAGTGAGACATCTCCGTAATTACGAGTAGGAACTGCAAATATTTTTTACGGGTATCGGAATCATGAAGAGTATCTACAAACGATAAATAAGAAGAGATTCATATAGCTCTCCCGCTGTTAATAAGACTTTTTACCGCTTAAATCACATTAGTGTCGAATTACATACTGTATCGGCCTAACACAAGTAAGAACATTAGTATGGCCGGGCACCCAGCTAGTTATTCAAATGTTTGGACAGGACCACGCTGTTTAATATACCTTGCATTATCCCAAAAGATTTTTTCCAAATCTTACAGGCATCATCAAATGAATTTTTTTGAATCTCAAAAATCCAATTTGAAGTGGTCATCAACACTCCAGGACACCAATTAAATTATAACGATTCCAGAAAGGCCACAAACGCGACTTTGTCATGGTCGCCACACCTGTTTATTGATCACCCAGGATTTAGCGGCCCTCTGTTACTGTCTGAACCTCACTGGCATTTACCATGAATTGTTTATCGATTGTGACGAGGACTGAAGGAGCACGTGCAGCAGCTGTAACTGCCAGCGATTTGCCGACGAGCTGAAGGGAATGAATAATGGCCGACGTAAAGACAGAGAAATAAATAAAGCATACCATAAGTAGCTGCACGACATCAATTAAGTGCGTAACTTGCCGAAAGATTATTCCGATTGAAATGACTTGATCAATATGTGATTTAACCCCCATGGAGCGAGTAATTTTGAATGTTTATTTCATCATAACCCTCATGATGACTCGCAATACTTCAATCGAGTTAAGAAATCCACGTGGTGTATTAAATATGCACGTTACCTTAAAAGAGTAAATCATCCCGGCGCATTGAGAGAGTGAAAGTATCCATGAATTGACACAAATAGTGTGCAAAATTTGCGATCAACTGATTTAGATTAACACCCTCCCACCCCCCTCCCCCACGAGTAATTTTTGGAAAATGTTGCAAGGAAGAATCATGAAAGTATTGATTTACGTGTTACATGTTGAGTGGCAGCAACCGCAGAGTTGGTGCAATTACATTTCCCACCCGGCTATGAAATATTAATGCCCCGAGGCAGGTAACGTTAATTACTGTAATAGTCCGAGATAACATATTAACAAGTCCGGCGTTATCCCATTTCATTACCTACTAACAGATCGATCGGAACTTTCCAACTAGATTTAACAAACGAATGGAATCGTGGAACTGCGACTAGAAGAACGTAGAAAGATGTTAATTTATTACTGCATATAAAAATTTTTAATTTGCGATTAGTTTGTTAAATAGTTGTTACAGTATATACAAAATAAAAATAATGTATATAATTCACGTGTAAACATGCAGATGTTTTTTTTTATCGCGTGTACCTCAGGGACATACGATGTGGGTGCGTGAGGGTTGACAGGCGGTGCATTGATTATTGGAGGATATGTGAGAATGTGGTCTGCCTAAATATTCTGGGGGAAGGATGAGGTCGATTGGGAGTTTACTTTTGAGCCGACGGAAGTGTAGAGGATTGTTGTGTAGTTGTTGTATCGTGGGTTTTGTGGTGGCTGAGGGTGCTTTTAATTAGAAAGGTTATGTTGACTTTGGGAAGTTAGATGTTATGGTGGATGACAGAATTTCTGAGGTACCAGAGAGAGGATTGTGTTTTGTCTGAATTTTGGCTGTTGTTCCATATATGGACGAGACATACGACCAGGTGGGTTGTATAATGGAGAGTTATAAGAGGCGTTTTGTGCTGGTAAGAGGGGCTTTTGGTTTATGAGGGGATATAAGATTCTGAATTTATGGTTGATTTTGGAGAGGAGAAGATTAATATGAGGTTCCCACGACAGTTTTAATCGAAGATGATTCCTAGATAGATTGTTTCTATTTTTGTACGTATTAATGAATTCTTTAGATAGAGGTGGATTTGGGGAGGAGGGTTTTTTCATTAGAGTGAATTAGATGGTCATTGATTTTGTGCGGTTGATACTGATTTGCCATTGTTTAGACCATTGCAGTAGGCTGGTACGACGACTTTATTCCGAAAACAATAAATTTATAAACAGACAAGGATAGAAAAAAAGATATCTATTAGAAAGTCTTAATAAAAATTATTAGGAGATAAGACTGAGATTGCGTACGGCGTGAGTAGTGGCCATCCCGCGAATTCCCACAGGAGCCTGCATTAGCCCTAATTCCTACTTCCGTTCTTCGAAGGCCTCCACGCACACACGCCAGTTGACCTGGATGAACCCAACATCTCCATAGGTCTTGTCAGCGTTGGTTGGACTACTGTCACTGAGATAGGATATGTTCAACAAGATGGTGTAAGGTCAATAGATGACTTCTACCGTCAATATTCCGACCTGTCAGGTCTTATTCTAACAGAAAGCAGCGACATCCATATCTAGACGATCAATCCGAAACCTCATTATTATTTCACAGTAGTTATTTTCAGCCACGAAGGCAGTGCTCCATAAATAACACACCTACACGAAAGCGGGTGGCAACTGGGATTTTCATTCTCGGCACATTTCCAGAAAATAACGTTTGACATCTGTGTTTTTCAGTTGCGGAACTGATCTCGGGCCTAAATACGTTCTACTTTGTTTGCGGACGTCCTCAATTTAAGAACCTTCCATCCGTGAAGTCCCGCCTGCTTTGTCAATGGGAACTTTACCCATAGTTAAGGCTAATGTTCATTTCCCTCTATTCTAGAATCCAAACTAACATTAAAGTCATAATACGCATTGAAAGTGAAATCTACGCAACTATGAACATAGAATAGTTTAATTTACAAAAGATGCAGATAAGCGACTGCAATTAATTCATAATGACATCCTGATCGTGTTGCACAGATATCAACTAAAAGAATTAATGTGCAACTGGCTCATTTTGGTAATGATTTTTCGAACTGACACTATTGCAAACTTCTATCTTATCAATCTATCTGATTCTATGGCTAATCTATAAAGGTTTCAATCCCCACAGTTTTTCGAGTTATTGCGCTTCAAAAGCGAACATAAAATCAATAATCTAAGTTAAAAGAGGCGTGACAATTCAATAATTTAAGCCTTTATTGCCTGCCAAATATAAAACGGTCACTGATAATTGAAATCCATCGGCTAAAAGGTGTGATAATTCAATATGTATCCCTTTATTGCCTGTTAAATATAAAACGTTCACCGATAATTGAAATCCATCCGCTTTTAGGGACTACATAAGTGAAAAGAAGGGTGATAAATCAATAGTGTATGCCTTTATTGCCTATCAAATATAAAACGGTCACCGATAATTGAAATCCATCCGCTACTCGGACCTACATAAGTAAACCAATACCTTCACATCAGTCACACCTCATCCTATATTCTACACAAATAATACGGAAAAGAGTAACATTGCTAGGCACGTTAAAATGGAATTTCACAAACGACTGAAAATATATCAATGAATTTATGTTAGTGTTGGTGCTATGGCTATGTTACTTATTTGGCTCCCCTTATTTTCTTATAAATAACTAAAGAATCCGATGGATGAAATCAGCATTCAGTAACTTTATTATTTCTCATACAATCAGGTTAAACAATATAGCGTCAGTTCAACCAGGTTGAACAATATGGAGTTCGTTACCCATTTTGTGTTTTTCGTGGGACATCTTATTACTTTCCAATAGTAAGTCTCCTTTCTTTTACTCAAAGTCTTATTTTATGAAGTGCATTGCTCCTTATTGAGTTTTTAATGTTCTTTCGATTGGCGTCGTCGTATTTCTATTTCGACTTTTTAAAGGAAATTTGCCAAATCTTCCTTAATGGATCGATGGACTTCTTGGGACTAGTAAAGAAGTAATTTGATCACGGTTTCTTTCTTTATAATGTAAGCTTCATTGATCACTTGAAATTTAACGACGAATTGCGTTAAGTTTAGACTCTGGAGTATACGTGACACAAAAATGTTCGCGGTGTGTGAAGCCTTCAAATTCTAATCCCAGGGCTTCCTTAGCGGTGCGGCTCCTCGTACAGACAAACACGCCAAGGGCGCCAAACCGACAAAGTGCCGATCAACTTCCAAGTCATGGAGCCATCAATAATAACGAAAGGCTTCTGCTAACAACTAGTTAAAAAATTTAATACTATATTAAACGTTCCCTTTTAACTTCCAGTTTCTTTCCTTTCACTTATTCTAAATGCGGAGTCATTCCAGACTTCATGCAATTACCATTTCCTTCTCACGATAGCTTTCCTTAATATTATAATCTACTATTGTCATTTATTTCACCCAATGTTCCCCAGTGCATTCAAAAGCAAACAATACGATAAGAATTGTTGACACAATGCCCGGAGAAGTGGTAAGAAAAGTAAAAAACTCGAAACATTATCGGAGTATTTACTTTCTAGAATACGTTGTGATTGTTTTTAATACTTAGCTGGAATTTTTGAGATATAAAGCGACCCAAAAGAATTCAGAAACGTTTTTCAACTGTACCGATTTTTTATTGTTAATATAAGATATTTTATCTATATTTTTTCTCTCGTTGCAGTGCAGATGGCGACGCACTAAAATTTCAAAACCATTCTCTCTTGCACGATTTCTTAACATCTCACTCACCTTCAAAGTAAAGGTTTCGTCACCCTGACTCCTTATCTTCCAAAGACACCGTTGTCATTTTTTAAATTTACAATTCTGCAAGACCGTTTTATTACGTCCACAGTCATGTACGACCGCTGTACTACGAAATGCAAGCCATGATCAAAGAATAAGTGTACTACAATTTTATATTTGTAGAAAAAATACATGATATCACTTATTCACTTGTTAACTATTTTCCATATAATAGCCATACCATTCAAAGCATTCTAGAACCTCTTTCTGCACCTGCTCGTCAATTGAAGAGCACCTTGGTGGCTTAGGCTGTGTGAGGACGAGCGTTGTCGTGTAATAAGGTAACAGGCTTAATCATCTCGTCAGCATTCCACTCTTTTCTTTTCAATACTCTTTTTTCGTTTCTTTAAGGTCTCCCAATATATTGTTCGGCATTGATGGTCTTCCCGAGGTAGAAATTCTACCTAAATTATATTTTTCGGTCCCAAAAACACTAATGCAATCATTAGTTTTGCCGAAACACTGTTTTTAAAATTTTAGGCAGATGAGGAATTGGTGTGACGACTGTCTTTTTGACTCAGGCGTAATTAGCGAAAAAAAATTGGTAGATGTTAATCCTTTCCGCGAGCAGGTCTCAAAGCACGCGGTTCCAATTTGGCACGATTTCTTACTGACATTTTCCAACGAAGTGGACACAACAACGTGAGTCTGCGTACTACCGTGTTCCTACGATGTTCGCTCTGTCAGGAAATTCCCCCTCTACCACTTAGTGTTGCGAACCCTAAAAAACCATCGCGTTATGGTTACGGTACACTTACGTTCTGAAAATGCCTTGTAGTAGCAATCCTAGAAAGGCAGCAACCAGTTGCAAAAGATCTCTAGAGAAGTTAGAGGATTTCATTAGAATTTGCCATGAATCGATACTAACCCTTAGTTTAATGTCAATACAATACAGCACCGCAATGTACATAATAAATAACAGAGGATTCATAAAAACAATTAACTGTCCAGACGTTAACGCACCGAATAATACGAACGTTGACACGAGAAATGATTGCTTCTTGCGAATATTTCAGTCCCTAACATAAGAAAATTTAATTTTACTCTCTGCCATACACAAATAGAAGGCAGTAAACATTTGTTAGCGACAGTTATAATAATAATGTCTGCCGCTGGCAAGCCGAGCTTTCTCTCTCTCTTCTTTTTAAACTACACACCTATTTATATTTAGCGCCACCACAGTCGAGAATTTTTTTAACTATGAGAAAAAGTGTAGGCAGTTTTCTTCCCATAAATATTCAATCAGACTGTCATAAGACTCCAAAATAGTTACAGCCAACAAACGTCTAAATTTAATTTTACTAGAAATCTAGTAATCGCCAATCAGCTCACATAATGATCTTAAAAAGATAGACGTGTTAGTCAAAGCAACCCGTGGCAGGGATTAAGTGAAGACAAACGTGCGGTCTCCTTGTACCTAAATGATAAGGTACCTTCGTCATTGGTTAAAATGATTAATAATCGCCAAATCTTTGCGAACGGAAAAGTGTGTCGTATATGACATGGAACAGTGATGGCTTACGATTCTGAGGCAACCAGAATGTCGTTCCAGCCAGCGTAGACAATGTAGAACAAATTATTAAAAATATTATAACAGTAGGTTGATTTTTCCCATTACCCTTAGTGCAATACTTTCGAATTATTTTCCGATTCTGTTCCGTTTTGTTACGTTCATACTTCATGCAATAACCTAAACTTTCGCACAAAATGGTCATAAAAACGCCTGTGCTCAACCAACCAACAGTGAATTTCCAGTCGATCGGTGGCAACCTTGGTACCAGATCCCCTACGGCACTTGTGCTCGAGCTACGTCACATTTCCAATTCGCTATAGACAAGTTTCTTGAATATTTACGGATCTCTGACAATAGGCAGAGGAACATAATAAGGAAATGTTTGCTGGAAGACGTAAGGGCCATACGTCATTACGAACCTTGGGGCCTGGATCGTAGCTTTCTCACTGTGGAGACCTTTGATACACCTTAGACAGTCATAATATACTCAACAATTAAAATTCATCCACAGGAGTTTTAAACTTCCCACAGTTGAGTTAGAGATCTCATTGCACGAATAAAGTAAATAAAGTTTATTATAAACTAACTAGGTTTTCGGCGATGCCCGGGAATTTATTCATATTAGTCCACTACAGTATTTAATTCGACAATAATCTCTTTGTTAACACGTGATTAAACCATCAGCGACAGCGTCACATTTTTGAAAATTCACCTTTCCACGCCCTCTACTTTATGAGATCTGAATTTCATTATAACCATCGCCAAGTAATCTACTGGTACCTCAAATAAATATAGAAAAAACACAGAAATAATTTCTTATATTTATAAGAAGATACTTGAACCATCTTTCGGTCTCATTACCGTGGTGTGTAGAATTCATATAACTAGGGAATTAAAACGGAGTGCGTGCTACCCTATGGCTAGCGGGAAGACTCGCTTGTTTATTTTGGAGCTAAAAACATGTCAGTAACCTTCTGTCTAGAATCTCCAACTCATCAGCGTTCTCTCGACAGCCGCAGACATACATCAGCCAAAGCACGAGACTAAGCAAAAATACATCAAACATTCATCTGAGAAACGTTTCGGTACCGACTCGTCACCACTTACTGCGGATCAATAAACCTACCAGTGGAGTTTCTTAATTTCAATCGGATTGACGAATATGCGCCCTTCCCTAGTTCTACGGAGATGATCCATTTTAAACAGTTAAGATACTAACGAAGAGCTTCACAAAACGACTCATTAATTTATCAGAACGTTTTTTCACGATATTTTCACATTTCATGGCTTGGAAATATCGATGACACAGAGTATAGATGAGAAAAGTTGTTCTTTTATAAATAGGATATATATCGAACAAAACTATAAGGGTAATTTGAATTTAATTCCCAAACTTGGTTAAATCACTTGAGATGAATGACACTCATAATAAAGAATTTCTTACTAATACTCGTAATTGATATTTCATCATAAAAAATGTATCAATAAAATGAGGTGACTGAAGAATTCAGATACTGTAATATACTATATCTCAAAGGAATCTCAGTAATGATGAAAAGGAAACGCCTTTCTCCTTACACGTTTTTGTTGTTTTTTCCCCCGAGAAACAATTATTGTAAACGGAGCACGACTACGCGTTACGAGATTCCAGTACACATTGAAACACAGATTGCTGCCATTGTACAATTCTCTCAAGTTACTTCCAAAAAGATTGTGGTTTCTCTGTCCCATTTTTTTCGCGTATCACAGGATACAGACTAATCCGTCCTAGCTGCAAACTACTCCGTAGTAGATACCGAAGGTAATCATGAAACAATGTGGAGGTCGTTATTGTCAAATTTGACAAAGTCTGTAGAACAATAGAGTACCTCTATTATAATTTTTTCGACAAAAATTCAAAATTTGGATTCCGTAGTAAATCCAGATATTTCAAATTAATGTTTGTTTTAATAGAAAAGGGTGGGTCGACCGGGCGGGAAACCTAGAGTTGGTCGAAAAAAACTTTAATGTCTAGACCATGCGAGGAAAAGCTGCGACACGTCTCTGATATGTTGTTATTTATAGTTTCACAAGTATAGTAACACATCAAGAGAAAGAGGAGAAAAAAGTTCATGTCCATACGGAGGAATAGGGGCGAACAACAAGGAAAATACCAACTTTGGAGATTGGACGCACAACAAAGCAGAGGAAACCGCAATTCACCTGGAAAAAATTCCACTAAAGGAGGCAGCTTATGTAAGAAATCTAGCAATTATCCTTTCGGGCTGAAAAATGGAAGTCCTGACTATTGTTAAAAATTTAAATAATTAATTCCTTCCCCCTCTTTTATTTACAAAAGCTTGAAAGTCAATGTAATTTAAATGACCTAAAACTGATGAATCATAAGTTTAGTTTCAAGTTGACCTTTTCAATACACGTTTACTAGCGCCAATTCAAGTGTAATTAACGTAATCGGCGGTTTTCCCTTTCATTCATGGCAAAATGGTAACTGCGTATCAGTGTGCTACTTGGGGTACCAGACTTTCATCACCATTGTGGTGAGTTGTTTAAGCACCTGAGTTACAAGGTGAAGAGCGAGGCGAGGACACGAAGGAACACGATGATTCCCCATCCTTGAGCCTGTTTCCAGAATAAGGCGCATGGATTACTCCCTCATTCCTCCTCCCCGCTACGCTTCCAGCGACTGCAACTTGACAAATGGCAAAATCGATGGCGTCCCCAAAAGTTTTAAAGCAAGCTGTAGCTCTTGGCTGGAGAACCGCAAACACGGCTTTACTTGGCGAGTGTCAAGGCAACCATTAGGCCACAGAGTGAAAATCTACGAGCCACGTGCACTGTACAAATTCTAGACTATTCTCAGTCGACAAAACGTCTCCAGATTTTACGATACAAATGCGATAACTGGACGAACATAAAATGTGCTCAGACATATTTCCAGTCAAGTAAAACTAATAAACAAATACGGACGTGAATTACGTGGTAGAACGTGGCGATCTGGGTTCGGCTAATGCGCCAAACACAAGGCTGTATTTATGAGCTTTAAGTTCTGCGTCTCTAATTCCAGAGAAGTGGCGCTAACAAGGACGCCGGCTGGAAAGTATTTTGGGAAGAACAAATAGAGAGCATCTGAGCTGGCGACGACGGAACACGGAAAGGGCGCTATTAGCTCAGCTTCCACGCTATTATTCTACCAATGTGGACCTCAAGAGCTGTGTCTTGAGACGGAACAAAACGATTAAAAATTATTAATTTTTTTTGTTTTGGGTAAATTACATGTTATGTCTTCAGATTATTTTATATTGTAAAATAAACTGCAATATTGTACAAAAACAAATATTTTGTTAAATTATAATCCGTTATACATTTTAAAAATATATAAAAAAAGTGATTTCGTAAGTACGATTGAGCTTTGCGAGATAAAATCAGAGGTTTTTTTTCTGTAAGAGTTACTGAGTCGAGAAATATTCGCGCCCAGCCTTCCTGAACGCTGGCAAAATTGTGCCGCCCGGACAAAAGCCTTTTTAGACAATGTCGAACATAGAATCTGTTAATTATGACAAAGCAAGCCTGTGTACTTTAGCAGCAAATTGTCGCGTTACTCTGAGCACTGAAGCTAAGGTAGAAGACAAGTAACCTTCCCTCCAAATATATTTAAGGCAGTATAATGCTAATGGCACAAGTCCAAATTGACAATAATAACTAACGTATGAAATTATTTTTTAGGCTGTGTGTTGCACGACTAAGAATTTACCAGAGTGGACAATTTCGGTTGTTCCTCTGCAAGAAATGGAAACTTGTTTGTTAGAATAAGTTAGTATGTCGTCTAGAAGAGAAGGGTTGTTGACGAAGGAATAAAAAAGGAGAGCTTTATATCACAGAGAAGTAATTGAAGAGGATGCAGTCGAAGGAAGGAGACAAGAATTATTAAATGTTGGCAATGCGCTGTAAATTCAGAAGAAAAGCGTAGAGTTGCATTGTGCGGAACATTGAATTTCGAAAATATCGTACCCCCACTCCTCCTATCATCGAGGTTAGAGAGCACGAGATACAATATGTGAAGAATCGCAAAACAGTTCAGTTCCAATGGCCTTGATTTAATAGATGAAACATGAAATTAGACGGGAAGAAATGAGCACTGTCAGACAAAGGTAAAGACTTATTTGTAAATCTTATCAAAACAGTCACTGCTGGAGATTTCCCCCCGGCCAAGTGCTGATAATATGAAAATAATAGAGGATGGATTCATGTTACTGTTACTTGTAATTTTAATATTTAAGAAATATTTCTGGTGAAAATTTGCTGCTATGCTTTCAGAAGTGGCCTGACAGAAGCATTGCGAGAGAAAACAGATATAGGTCGATCCATATGCTTTTCTTCGGGTGACTGATTTCGGAGACCAAACAACTCTGACAGTCTTCAGGCAATTATTTGCATTTGGTAGCATTTGTACCAAAAAACTGGACAATTTTTGAAGGGTTTGCTTGAAGGAGAAGTTCCTCCTCAAAAGAAAATACTCCACTTCACCTTCCTTTCCCTACTGCGCATCTAAATTTTTCAATGTTCTAAAATACTATTCAACACAAGTGTTTATGTAATTCCCTTTTATGTATTAATTTACATTCAAAATGAACTGGCATAACTTAAATTCATTAAATGTGTTAGTTGTTTCAAATTTTAATGCTGCTATATTATTTTTTTCGGCGTTTGTTTTTCAAGTGCGAACCCTGAATTTTGGAATTGTCACGTTTTATTTGGCATCTTTCCCAATTCCGTTGCACTTTATCAGAATTAAATACCCGAACTATACGTCAAATCCAAGACAGAGCAGGTAAATGTTAGACCCATATTTGAATTTAAATGTTTTGGATGAAGGCCATATTCCCCAGGCATCTCCACAAATCACAAAGGCGATAATATTTTAGACACTTCAGCAAGCTGACTGAAAATTTAAATTACCAGGAAAATCTGGTACAGTGCCAATGTTAATTACAGACAATATTTTAATCTTCTTAGCATTATCCGTTGTAAGGGTGGCAAGGGGAGATAATTTTTTTCATTGCGATTTTAGAATCGTATAATGATAAATGACACACATGCAAATGATTTTTCGTTTTCGAAAGGAATGCATCATCAACCGTGGCCCAGTGAGCTTTTACAGTGGTGGATGCATCGCATGTATACGCGTGCGTGTGTAATGGGTTTCCTGGTAATTCGTAGGACTAGGCGAGGTGGGCCATTACGTAAAACAGTCCGCATTGAGTTGGTTCCCAAGGCTGCCGGGACAGAGCTCATTTCGCAAGAGCCGAGCACGTAATAGCAGACTCCTCTCCTCTCCGCGAAGTCGACAGTCGTCATGTGCACTACGAACGGCCTGCCTACAAACAACAAATACGCTCATGCTTTGAGTTGCTGCAAAGATAAACTGTAATAAAATCATTATGCCCCGTTTCAAGATTTTAAAATTATTAAACAGAAATTAAAGAATCTCAGAGGTTGTAATGATTATAATGTACATTAAAGGCACAATGTTTCAACCTTAAAATTAAAATGGACTGAAGGCAGCCAAGCGCGTCGACGACGTAACGAGCACTCGACTTGTATAAAGTACCTGGAATCTATTGTAAATTAAAGAAAACGTTTATTATAATTACAAATTATTTCGCAAATTATTAAACAGATCAAAAAGATGGATCAAAGCTAAACGCGTGGACCAATTTCGACCAAATTTTGTACATGTGTTCAATGCAACCCGAAAATTAGGACTGTTGGTGTGAGACCGGTATGTTACCCACTTAGCGGCATGGGTGGAGGGTGTTAAATTTTTTAAATATGCAAAAAAAGGCCGAAGTTTCAGTTGAATAAATATATTTCACTGTCACTTACTTTGACAGTGTTTCCCCTTCACTATTCTTGATAATCTCAGCAACTTTCATAATCAGTGGGGGGAACTCATCGTAGTGGGAGTGGAGAGGCGTCACATGAAAACAACAAGAAAATTATAGAGTTTGGTGTTGAAACCGGTGTAATGCGAGTCGCCGATTCTCATTCTGACATTCAACAGGCCGTATAACTTGTGATTCAGCCCCTAAGACGGGTATGGAAAGGTGAAAGCAAAGTTTCGAGTTCGGTCTTAAACGGGAGGAGAAATTTTGACCTAATTTTATACTCGTGTTCTTTGCAACCCGGGAAAAACATAAGCGCCCCTGGAAGGTGTGGACTGGGAGTAAGTTTTTCACATATTGCGGGATGTGGTAGAGGCATGCTAATCAATAACATGAAATCAAACGATACATATTCCGGAATTATGGAAGTCACTGCGTTTAATTCGGACTTTCAATATGCAACTTAACATGCACTTCAGTCCCAGTGTATGTAGGGGGCGGGAGGAGGATAAGTTGACGGCAATAACATGAAATAATCCAAAATTCCGGACGCGTTTCGGGGTTATGTACCAGGATATTGTAAATAAATACACGAACAACGCCAGACATACAGATGTTTTTTAAAAAATGAAAACCTTCAGAGTCGAAAGTAGTTCTGATATAATTGTCAGGCGACAAGCAAAATCGTGGGTCACAAAGGTATGCAACTCCTAGTGGTCATAAAATCAGACTCGACCAAAATTTATTTTCCAATCTGTTAAACCGCAATGACTCACAGCTAAGTTTCAGTTTTAACTAGCAAGATATCTGAAGGGTTATGTTTCGACTAATGAACGGAAAATTTCTTTGACTTCACAGTCAACATGCCGTTCGATTCAGGGCCGTTCTGCACAGTCCTTTATTGTCTCAACAATATGGAGTTGTAGAAGAGGATAGTCCTTTTTGCAACCATTTTTAAGGATCTGAACAGCCTTATTAACACCAATTTTAAAAATCGGAATTATATTATAATTCGTCCAGGAGTTTAAAATCAGTCGTAAAAACTGTTGTATGAAGCCCTAAAATAAATTCACAGTCAAACTTGAAGGGATTTAAGCTAGAGAGGATTTTAGAAGGAGTATGCTTCGAGTTTGTCTAATCCCAATAAGAAAACTTTACAGTGTATGGGACTGCGGTTTCGCACCTTGCGACACTATGAATATTTACGGCTGTGTGGCGTAAAACAGATAAATGTAGTGGTTACAGAAATTTCACGCTACGTACAGAGGAGAGCCAGGAAAGGGGCACAAGAGCCTCAAGTAATTTACTTTAAGGCTGGCAAGTCTTTTTGATGGTCAAATTTTATGTGTAGGAGGTCTGAAAAATGAACTTCCACTAGGAGAGCTTTAAAAACACCTCAGTACGATTGACGTTTAGAAATAAACCGAAAAAAAATGACTAGAATTATATTTAAAAAAATTGCTTATTACAGCAGGTAGGGCAGACATAGAATGTGTAAATTTTGGCTGATATTAATAGACTAATTTGGCATTGTGTAAAAATTATTTACAATGCTCCTAGCCATTGTACAATCTAAGAAGTTCTACTTAAATGACACTTGTAGATCTTTTAACTACAATTTCTTCCACGTTTGTGTTAGATCCTCCCACTCCCTCAGGTGTATGTCTCCACGTGTTTAAGACTGTATAAAGAACATACATACATAATTTTGTATTATATAGATGTTTTCATAGTTAGGGTTGGTGTTCACAGCTATAGAAGCAAACCTGCATCCATTTTTTTATTACACAGATTTAGATAAATTAGTGCCCGCAGCAAGCTCCAAGTATGATGAACTGATTGATTTCAAACGCAAAACATTAAACTGCCGCTGACGTAATCTATGTACTCATACATTCAGACTGGCAGCAGAACAATGAGTCAGAGGCAATTCTTATTCCTTTATTTTCTGTTTTGGTGCCACGTCGAGGTCATGGAGTTTGACGGCTTGTCTGCATCTACAGTATAAAAATGTAACGGCCATCTCAAGTGTATTGCTTCATGCCATTGAAAGAGATTGTTTACTAACACTCGACTCTTGGACTTCGTCATATAAAAATAATTATCGACAACTCTAATGAAAAGTACTTTGGCAGGGCTTCAGGGTATAATTAATAAAACGAAAAATTTGTAACTAATAATGGGAAAGGCATTTCTATTAGTCGTTATGTCCTTAAAGAATAATTTACTGACTTGGTTGTATTGCCGCGTCTGCGAAAAGGAATAAAAATCCGAACATATAACCAATAAATAATCCTAATTTGATTCAGCATTTTGTGAGGCCACATTCTTGGGAAAAGTCATTTTAGTAACTAAGGCATTCCTATTTCAGAGCGCTCGTTTCTCACCCTTGGACGTTCTCTGCTCTTGAAGCAGAATTGTCACAGAACTGGCATCCCGCCTTCATTCCACTTAGAATATACATTTTTTATGCTGTAATATTAACTGGGAAGTTGTTTCTTCTAGCTATTGCTCCTCCGGAGGATAGTATTAGTCTCCTCGTTGTTATTTTTTTTTCTCCGCTTCCTCACTCCAATGAACACCAAGAACATCCCTTAGGCCTTCAATTCTCTGCAACTTCCAAACTACGCTGCAATTTCCCAACAACTTTATGTATATTTCTTGGCAAGTATTTCTCCCACACTGCACCAGACTTGTAAAATAAGGCTCTTTTCCCCTACGAATTTTCTATGCCAAATAGACGTGTATAAATTACTTCCTAGTTTACACACATTTTTCCTGAAACTTGAAAAAATAAACTAAATGTTTTTGTCTTATTTTCATTTAATAATTCCCATTATTAGAAAAATTAGGATATTTACTAATCAAACCGTGTACTAATGTGAAAAATTTAATGAAAGATCATAGAAAATACTAGTTAATGCTGTTTCGGTATTTCCCTCGGATAAACAAAATTGAAGTTTGTCTGACTGACTGTGTTTGTCTCAAATAGACTCCGAAACGGTTCAACGAATTTCAATGATCATTTGAGGGTTTAAAAACAGGAAATTTAACTTAAATATTCGTTCATATTTAATTTCGATAATATTAATATAACACGAATATTAATTCTACGGGAAGTTTTCTTGGTATACGCTCAATCAAAGTCGGAAAAAAGTGAATGCTCTTGATATATGCTCCGAAACGACTTAACGGATCTCAATGAATATTTGAAGAATTGAAAGAGAGAATTTTAACTTAAATTTTTGTGTAATATTTCATTTTGATATTTTTCATAGTTCAGAAGATATTAATGTAAAGATTTATAAATCTATTCAATTTCCACGCGAAGGGAGGGAGGCGAGCATTCTCACTCCAACTAATGTTGCAAACGGGTGAAAGCGGGAAGCGTTCAAAACCAACTGCGAGTTATAAGGTTTTCCGTGAAGTGGTCATAAATAAATGATACCGTACTTTTTATATATTTAATGAATTAAATTTCATCAAGATTATGTGCCTGTCGTTTAGTTTGTAGGGCAAAATAAAAAGAGCTATTTCCGCGCGAACCAAGTCGCGGGCATAGCTAATATAAAAATAAGAATAAAACAGAACAAGGCTTCCCGAGTACAAGTTAGGGTGTCAGGCCGTAACTTGGGTAATCAGTGTTCTCAATTTCCGCTGTCGATGTTGCTGTCTGTTATCTGGAAACACGACCATCGTGCTTATTGTTGTGGCCTGCCAATCAATTCCTCAAATGACGTCACCGACAGATGCTTTAAGGGCCGATAAAATTCTTTACTATCTGCTCGTTTTACTGTCAACACTGGCGCCTAGAAACCAGGAAATTGTACGTGACATAAGCGTTTGTGAGTCAAACACGTGAGAGATGCACCAAGAATGTTCTGCTTGACATTGTTATTAAATAACATACATATCTCTCATATGTCTGGATAAGCTCAACAAATCGCTTGATAAGACAAAGGAAATCGAAGCATCAATATGACGAGAAAGAAAACGAAAGCAATGAATTTAAAAATTGAGCATTTCGGCAACCTATATAAACAGTAAATCAACTTACTTATGTTTTTCTAATAATTAAATAAAATAAATAACGACCAGATAAAAAGTTTTTTTATTTATCTGAATCGAAGTTTCGTACCATATCTGGTACTTCCTCAGGTAATGTTAAATTTTGATAAAAATTGCTAAATGCATAAAACTCCAAACTTTACTGCAAGTTCAGTTTCAACGGAAATTTTAAAAATTAAAATTATCTGAGAAAGTCCCAAATATGGTGACGAAACGTTGATTTCACTAAAACAAAAACTTTGTCTGTAATCGATCTTCAATTTATTTAATTAAATCTATAAAGATGTACTAAACTGCTGAACGAGTCATGCGTGGCTGTCCGTTTGAATAATCTGTGATATTTGATTTACGCATCAATACATGCGCAAGTTTATTGCGCCGTAGCATGCCATTATTTTGACATCGCAATTTCGAATTGCTGAGTTCAGGTATATACTGCGCATTGTAATTGCCGGCGTACTGAATGTCTTATTTATCGATAAATTCGAGATTGTGGGATTGTGAAAGGCGCATTGTTTAAATTACGATTTAAACATGTTCATTCAGCGGAATTACATATAACTTAAAATAAAATAAAAATTATTTTCACCGTCCATTTGTGCAATTCCGATAATAAGCAGCGTGAAAACAATAATTTTCAAAATTGTGATGGTTTAACCACGTGTTGACATACTGATTACTGCTGAATTAAATACTGTATCACCCATCTTCTCAATCACGAAGTGCTATCTTATAATGTCTTCTTCTGATTTAGAATGACTAACTATGAAGTTTTAAAGTCATTAAAAAAACTAGAGACAGTTCTGCTGTTAGTTGATTTTCCTTGTTATTAGTAGAATACATTGTACCATATAGTAATAGGAGAGATTGGACGATTATGAGCAACTAGAAGGTAAGCTCCTGAAATAAATGATTTTTACATAGCTGTGATCGTATAATGTTATTTATTTTTATCGTTATGCAATTGTTTAAAAGAAAAAGTTAGTGAGGTGGGAATGTAGTCAGAGCCGCGAAAATATAATATCAAGGTCAAACCCAGCACTAAAACCTCGTCCCGCGGTTTCGACAAGTTGTGAAACCCTACACGACCCGTTAATCCAAAGCCTATTATCGGACATAAAGTTTAGGAACTTAGCCAAAGGGGTCCGTGACCTTGATATTACATTTTCTAGGCGTCGATTGCTTACGCAGTTAGTGTAACATGACGCCTGTAAGTTAGAGATAAAAAGAATTGTTAGCTACTAAATCGGTCATTGACTGTATATCTAATACACAGTCACAGCAACAAAGGGGTCACATCGTCAAACAAAGAGTGTAGTGAATAACAAAAATAACTACAAGGTGAATAACTACAATTTTGAAGTAATCAAGTTGCAAAACATTCAAGATCATTTAATGAGCAATGATGTTTACAGAAAATGGGGCTGAGACGTAAGAAAAAATTATTTTGTGAAGAGAAGCAATCATGAAATTATATTGTTGTGAGAAAAGTTGAAAGACAAATGAAATTTGCAGCCAGGTTACTTCCGATCGGAGGCGTTGGGACACTGCACTGCATTACGCCCGTGTACGAAGTGTTGCATCACACGGGAGATAATGCACAAGGCCGGGACAGAAGTTCCGAAATTGACTCTGATAACGCACTTCCCTCGAAGTTCTGTTTCGTATCACGCTAAACTATCTGGCCTGCAGTTGCCTAAACTTGAAAACCAGGAATTTACAGCGAGGTACAGTTTATAATTCTTTATAAAGTCTCAATGGCGTTAAGGCATCCACTTTCAAACACTTGTATAATCACTTTCATATTAAACAGACCTTGATAGGGGAAACCAATTGAAAATTTGACTCAATAGGGACAATACAGAAAAATTATAAAGCACAACGTTTCGTCTGACATTGCAGAGAGCAGCAGTGCATAAAAACTTAAGAACAAACAGAGGACAATCAAAATTAAATATGTAGACATTATCACATCAGGAATGTAGTGCTTTAAAATTCCTCTGTATTCTCTCAGTAGTTTGCGAATTTTCAATTCTCCAATCAATTTAAGGGAGGCAAAACTATCTCCATAATAGATTCCCAGTCATTTTTCCTTCTTCGATCTCCTTTTATTCAATCAACCCCATAAAGACTTATTTTAACGCATAAATAAAATAGTAATGCTATGGCTGTAATTGTATAATAGGTAAATAATAATACGATTAATAATAATCATAAATCAACACATTATATAACATTTAATAGATTTATAGTTTTAGTGTTAATGTGATTTTATCTTCAAAATTCTACCTTCAACGGAATTAGACGCACATAGAAAAGCGAAATGACAGCTGTAGATGCCAGGCCGCAGGTTAATATTTCAGTATATTAAAACACATTTAATTACTATATATTTAAAATTTAAATCAAATCTTAAAACATAAGAATTTATAATATTATCTTAAACGAAATAAAATTGACCTTGAGAGGCCCAACGCGTCGTTTATATATGGCACAGAGTGAGCGCCACTCTCGAGAAACATTTTTGTATATTTTTTAAGTACTTAAGATTTTACTCAACTAAAACGTTCATTAAATTTACAAGTTATTTCGTGCTAAAAAGAAATTTATAAATCAAATTAATTGTTTTCGTGTATAAATAGCTCAAATTTCGTACGTGTGTTTGTATGTTTGTTCCGTATAAAATCTAAACGCGTTGGGAAATTTAACTAAATCTTGCACACATGTTCTTTGCGACATTGGAATCAGCTCTGTCGGGGTGACACAGCTAGAGGGGACGGAAAATTTTAAATTTGCAAAATCGGCCGATATTTCCGTCGAATAAATACTTTTCGGGATCAACTGCTTTAGCTGTGTTTCCCGCGACACTTTGTATCTCTCCTAACTTAATAACATATAAAATGGGATACATTATACCCTTACGTAGCCTACGTGTATGCGAGTGACGGCGGCGGCGACGACGACGTTCGCGAGAAAAAAAGTATCATAACTTCGGTAAAATCTATTTTATATTTCACGATTAATACTCCGGCCATGGCCGGGCACCCAGATAGTCGATATATAAAATAGATCCATTTTAAACATCCACAAATCCACCCGGTTCAACAGATTTCAATGAATTTATACTTTCGGTAGGTACTACATAGGCTATAGAGTTTTCCGTATTTCAAGAGAGGGAGGGCTTATGGAAAAGTTAAAACATTTGAAGTATTAATTATCTCATCTTTGATTAAATACACTGAAATGCACGCTCAGCTGATCTTTAATATAACAAAGATGCGTTTTGATAAAGAAACGGAGTGATCAAACAGTAATTTATGCAACAAACAGCACACGCTTGCCACGATTAAAAATTAGTTGTTCTCATTTGTATGATTGGAAAGTATGGAAAAACGGAGAGAATAATGAATTGCAGAAGGATTTGCTAAGAATAGAATTACTGTGGCGTCGAGAGTTGAAAATGAATTTTTCACCTGGATTGATATGACGAGTGTAGTTCGATTCCATGAAAAGCTTAGTACGTGATTCTCTTCCCCTGCACGCAAACACTCAAAACGTCAATTCTCAGGTTGACAATAGAAAGGCACTGATACACAGCTATTGAACTACAAAGAGAATACCTTAAACAACGTTCTCATCCAATGATCAATATTTCCATAATATCATTGGAATTTATAAGGTGATTGGCAGAGGTCTGAAAAAAAATGATTGTACTATGGAGGATGTTTCTGCATCATTGTCGGGCTTGGGAACGTTAATAATCTAATTTCAAACTACACTTTTTACTAGCGTCTTAGTGTCTCTGGCCAATCTCATAGAGCTGGAGCATGAACGCAGAAACCTCTCGACAACAGCACTAGCAACATCATCGATATCAAAAAGATGTATTTGCGATTCGACAGTTTATTTACAGTTAAATGTGTTCACATATCAGCCATTTTCAGTGAATACAGACTGCTACTCTTCTTCGCATTTAGTTTCAAACACGATACAAACTGGCTGGTGTAAATCGTACTGTCTGACATCTACCACAATGCATGCACGGTGAATTAATTCATGACGAGTAATCATTTGCGGGTGCTGAGAACTATTTTGTAGCGCGATAGTTGATATTTTATTATTTATTAATATAAAGTTAGCGAGTATTGGAAACTTAGAATGTGCCACCTCTAATCCCCTGGGATGGCTTTTGGGCACGTAGGAATATAACCTGGGAATTTCCCGCGGGAATCGTGACCCACGAAGGCAACGAAATATTTAAATACAACGCGATTGCCTCAACCAATGCGGTTTCGTGGTCTAATCGATTATGAAGCACCGATTTTGATGCTTCTTCACACAGCAGTGAGACTGTGGGAATTATCTTTTCCGCTCTTGAAAGTTTACGAGGACGGATGAGAACCGACGCTTGGTCCCGGACGTATATGAAGGTCAACAGTCGACGCTGAAGAAAGCGCCCCTACAGAGAAGCTGGCGGAGAGGCGACGCCACACTACAAAGAAGGTACGCTGTCAGGTTCCCAATCCTTGACGTCTAGGGAGGATCAGATTGCTTCGCCGAACCTCCAAAATTTGAAAATATTTCCTTCACTAATGTTTGTCCTAGTTTAGTTATTTTGTAAATAAATTTCCCATTATCTTTTAATTACCCCTTTAAATGTTATCCCCACAATTCACTCATCATGTAGCAATTGTAACCAAAGTCTCGCATTACAATTCATATAAGTTGGGTTAATACTGTAATTATGCATTTCCGGACCAATGTTGTAATACACCTTACCTCCTCTTCGTTGAACCTTTTCTAACAATTTCGGTACTGAAGCCAGAAATTACTTTTCTTCCAATTTGTCTCGTTCGTGGTCTGAGGTTCCTGTCACCTGGAAGCGGTTTCTCTTTGCCTTGATGAAAGCCTGGCAACCCCGCTTCGCCTGTTTTTTCCTAGCACGGCCGTGTTAAGTGTAGCACTAACAGAGGCTAATAGAGCGCTCTCGCGACATTTTCGGACGCGCCTCGGTCGGTTTCTATTTGCGTCCGAACAACCGAAACTCGGTGCGTGAGGAAGCGGTCCTGGCGCTCAAGACTATACAAACTCTACGTTCCGGATTCCTCACTGTTAGTGGCGGAAAGCTCGACGGTAACATAGGGGCGCACAATTACATAATACACAAAGATAATGTCAAAGATAAAAACATCAAGCTTATGGAATGATCTACACAGGAAGAGCGCCGACTATTTGCACAACAATAAGCAGAATTAGATTTTCCGTGTTATGGAAAAGAATAAGTAGACCAGGTTGAACAGTCCAGAACCATAAGGGAAAATATGCTGAGGGATAGACAGACATTGAAATATGGGAGAACAGAACTGACCGGGGTGAACTTTGAGGAGAAGAAAAGTAAAATCCCTGCTCGAGGTGTTCAATTATCATACTTTTCAGATTATCATACGTAAAGGTTTGACATGTCCACGACTTTTGTTTGACGATCTATCAAAAAAAATTATTTGCATCCAATCACGTCTTTTAAGTAGTTTCAACTTTTTTTTATATTATAATAGTATCTACTAGTGACCGAGCATCAGGTATCAAAATGGCTGGCCCAGAGGATTAGGAAAGTCCCTGGTAAGCTTCATTAGTAACCTAGTGGACTTTTGTAGATCAAACACCAATTTATATTATTTAACTCATCAATTCAAAATATTTAATATATGTTAATTCCGCACACTATTTAAAACAACTTAATATTTAAAACTTGTAATTTACTGAATTGGAACTAAACACAGTATTTGCTATATCTGATGTAAGATTTCTTTTGCTGATTAAATTATAGATCGAATTATATTACGAATGTAGCACCTTCCGCGATTAGCCTTTTATCTTATTGTAGCTATATCGTTAAACTATAGATTTATGTAGAGTTTTTCTACTAAGTGTACAGGATTGGGATATATTAAATATGTTTATAAAAATGCCCAAAAAAATAAATGGTAGTTTCATCTATTCGGTGAGTCATAACGTCAATAGTGCTTTTCGTATTCCTATGGGCTAGTCAGGCGTCCTGCTATCATTCCAGCCGAAATCTGAAGTTGATAATGTAAAAAAATCTTGAGCTGATAAGGAAACAAACCCACGGCCACCACTAAGTGCGAGGGCGCTCGCTGAGCTATCTGTAAACATAGCGAAGATCCTCGGTTCTAATAGGGGTCCTGTAGAGATTTTTCTATCCCAATCCGTTAATTCAGTTTAACTGATTAGTAGATGATCTTGTTTTTTTTTATTCAATTTTGATGAGCACTTGAATTTGCACAGACTCAAATCTGCAGATTTTGGCAGATGCAGAATAATATGGCCAGCGATAAGCCGAAAGGTCCTTTAATCTTGACGGACAATTGTAATTAACGTTATCATTAATAGTGGACTGAGTTTCAATTACATTCCAACTTCTACCGGTCTTTCCAATGTTTCTACAATATATTATTATTATTGAAAGTAGATATGACTCCTGGAGTAAAAACGTATAGCCTGGTAGGCGAGATCAAGCATTACAATAGTGAGTAGCAAGGATCAAGGATCGTTGAATGCAATTCCTTCCAGTGATAGAAATCTGCGAATTCCAAGCTTGAAACTAGTATTCCAAGCATCTAAGAAGAGTTCGAGAATGAATAAAAGGGTGCGACCTTTGGAAGCAAAGGTTTCGAGAGACGTAACCGACCGTGTTCAGAGCAACTTACTCGAGAAGCCGCGACCCAAAAATAACATTGGGCGCTCACGTTTTAAATTTGGATTACAAAAGGATCCCGGTGCGCCAGCCAAACCGCATGGGAAGGGCCCGACTTCAATGAACTCTCTACACCAGCGGCAAACAACTGGCCATTCAGCTGCCGCACTCTATTATCTCCTGTTTACCAAACACACATTCTTTAACCTGTGCCCCTCGTTTTTCCCTCGCTTCTTATCATGCCTGCGTAACGTGTGTTTCGAAACGGCGCTTCGGCCTAACTCGGATAGCTTACGGAAACTTGCAGCTCGCAAAACACGACAGGCGACGAAATCCTTCCCGGATTAAAGGAGAGGCAAACTGCCACTTAATTTCAAGAAACCTGTCATTTGCACAGGCGCGACAGAACTTAAGTTGGCGGTACACAAAATCACAAGCTGAACAGATTGGGAAAAATCGAGACCAATCATTCATTTAAAGGGACAAAAATAATACGTATTAGCTTGTAAATAACTTTCAAATAAATAAAATTCTATAAGTGCATATTTCTTGTTGGTATATGTTTGTATATTCTTTAAACGCGTGGACAGAATGCAACAAAATTTGATGGACGTATTCTTAAAAATCCGTCGTAAAATACTGGAGTAACATACAAAAACATGGAAGGAATTATAGTTTTAATAAATGATTATGTAGCAAATTGCGAATGTCTGTGACGACACAGAAGCACAAAATACTGGAAGGTACACGCAAAATGGCTGCTATGATTATTTCATACTATGGAGACCAATTATATTCTGGAATATAAACACCAGGACTATGATGATAAAAACAATACGCTTAGATTCGATCAATTATATTCAGTAAAATACGATGGATGATGAGAAACAGCACTAAAGATTTTTTTAAATAAATACGTTTGGAGTGTGGCGTTATATGGGTACGAAACGTGGACGGTAAGAGTTGCAGAAAGGAAAAGAATAGAAGCTTCCGAAATGTGGTGCTATAGAAGAATACTGAAAATCAGATGGGTGGATAGAGTAACCAACTAGGAAAGTTCTAAGCAGAATAGGAGAGGAGAGAACCAGATGGAGAACTTTGACCAAGAGAAGGGTAAATAGGCCACGTTTTGAGACTTGAGGATCTTGCAAAATTAGCATTAGAGGGAAGTGTGTGAGGGTACGAACAGAAGAACGAGGCCAATGATGGAATACGCTAATCATATTAGGAGAGGATGTGGTAGTTCTGTAGAAATGAAAACGATTGCGCAGAATAATTTAGCATGGAGGTTTGAATCAAACCAGTCTAAGGACAGAATAACATGTTTCAATATTGCCGTTATATTTAAAACGGCTTTTTAAAATGAGAAACATTTCACGACAGCACAGCAAATTTCAAGCACGAATTTTGCCCCATTACGTATTGGAAAGCAAACTTTCGGGAACAAGAAGCGTGATAAAAATGCATATCTCAAAATTAATCTGTAACTACATACTCCAAAACTTAAGATCCTGGAGAAGTTTACCTGATAAAATTCCAAATGTGAAGACAAAAGTTAAAGGAGATCAAAAAAAATTATTTGTGTGAATAGGTCCTTATTCATTTAATTTCATACAATACTTATGAAAACACATTAAATGATATTCAATAAAAGAAAAGAAAATTCAACAACAAAAGAAAGTTCAGGCCGTGAAACTGAATTAACGGGCTAGTATCGAAAAATCTCGATCGGACCAGAATGAAACCCAGATCCTCCGATAAATACGCGGATAGCAAAGTGTACAGATCGACTGCATACTTGCTAGAGGTTTTAGGTTCGATCCTAATCCGTTATTAAACTTGAAACAATCTTAAAGCCACGAATTCTAACCATAATAAAATTAATTTCGATATAGCGCCGTCAAACGAAAGTCTTGGGATGAAAATTCTGATCTTACCATTTTTAATCGTTATGTATGAATATAAGGGAAAGGTAATCGAGCAGTGAAGGTTTTTCAAGAGCCAATAACGAGTGGAACGAAATTAAATGCGTAAAAAATAAACGATGCGTCTTCAAATCGAGATTGAAAATATAGAATCGTTGGATGCTAAGTAGTAATCTTGATTGGAACTCTTAACATCAGGCACGTCTAAAATTGACTGTTTCTGTGAAAATTCTAAAGAAGACTCCAAACTTCCAAGGCCCGGATTGTGGATCATCCAACGAAACCTTCATAGGTTTATATAGGAAACGGAAGTCCCGCGGATAACGGTTTCCTGTCAAAATTAAGGAAAGTAATTAGAAGAGTTGTAGTATGCCTTGAAAGCCCGCATGAATGTTTATGAGTGTGTCGTTTGAAACTCGCTTATACGGACGACACACACGCACATCCAGAGAAACAAAGAGAAACAACTTGACAGCTACTCCAGAGGAAGAGTCGTTATCCCGTTGTAGGGACGCTGGAGCATCCTGCATGCTAACTATCGCGCATTTTTAAGCTCCCCTTTCGGAACGTGCGACCTTACATGAAGCAAGAGGACCAGCCAAAGGTGACTCGTGTGGTCTACTTTAGTCTGTGATCCGTGTGTGTGGGCTTATGATACGTGACGCCGTACATAGAGTGTTTGAATTCGTAACAATTACAAAACGTATTACGGTCTGTTATGACGTCGAATGAACAAAGTTTTCAATGCGTCTTAGCTACTTCAAGTGTTTAACGAAAAATAGACCCAGCATAATCTAATTTCAGATCAATACTCTTCGTCCATTGTTTCCAGAACTATTTCCAGCCGACCAAAACATAGTATTTCAGAAGGTTCTCTAATACGTGTTTGTTTCGGCAAGTCACTTTTCGGTCTGAGAAAAAAATTACAGTGAAATTAATTCGGCCACAATTTTTGCCTTAGAAACTGCGCAGCTGTGATGCTATAATGGTAAAACACAACTACATATGGAATTTGGCGGTACAGAACCGCAGCCAGGCGGAATGAGAGAAGTTGAAGAGAGTTACAGACAGGGTAATAAAACCTAGACAAGTTGGCGCCGGCCTGGGTTTATGAACTCATCGAGATTCCGGGAAATCTAGAATTTAGCGAGGCATGGTGTTTTCCCCAAAACATAGGTTCAGAGAGGTGCATGGCTCCTCCCAAAGGCAAAAAATACGTACTTTTGATTGGTGATAATCAGAGCCCCGCCACCGAAGAAAATTTAATAATACAGGTGGGGGTAAGTGTTAAAACCGAGGAAAAATTCATTTCAAGCATTATGCAGTGATTAAAAGTGGACATTAAGCAGTAGGCATCAAGCAGCAGATATTAAGAGTAAGACGTTGGAAAATAAGAGACTGACGATTGCAATTGGCTATGAGAAACTGGATAATGATGATTGATAGGGAGGGAGAGAGTGATCTGTGAATTAGTTCTGAATTGGGTGATTGAGGGTGAAATGCTTGCGCTCGTCCGTGGCAGCTGGGACCGGTAAATCATCTATGACACGAGCGGCGAGTTCCAGACTAAGCTGAAAAAGTGTAATTACTCTGTGTGTAACATTGGGCCGATTTCCTTGTACTGCCAATTCCTGCTTCTATGAGAAGGCCCACAAAGACGACCCCAATATAGATCTCATGTCTCTAGTTTGTAAGATATTTAATAATTGTATATAGAGTTTAGTGTTAATCATAAAAAATAAGGTCGACTTTGGAAATCAAAACGAATTTTTCATTTTTATATAATAAAAATTTATTTTAAATATTTAAAATCCCCACATTCATTTCAATACAATTTTGATGGAAACTTTTTTCTTCTTGGCCAAATGTGGTTGATATTTCCATCAGTCTGTCCAACAATGAAGCATAATAGACTATTTATTGTTAGCACTTTCCCCTCTCAAATACTGGCTAGTATTTTTTCTTCCGATTCTCCACCTTCTTTGGAACCTCGTTAGCCTGCATAGACTTTTATAAATATTTATTTCGACAGTGGTTTCGTCTCTGGAGAGTAGTGGTGAATCCAAGGAATCTCAACTGTGGCAACGTGAGAAGCGGGGGAGACTTTATTTAGGATCTACTGGGGATGCTCGAAAAACTGAGACTCAATAGAGTGAAGGAATGTTGTAAAGAAGCGACGGTTATTCGTCGAGAGATGTGTCGGTGACGACGCGGGATAAAACGAAGCCTAGCGTCGTGCCAGGTTAAGTGAACTGCATTATATTGACCGTGGACTCAGATTCGACAAATGAGATATGATTGGATGAATGAATGGAATGTGTCAATGTGATTAGTTTTACACATTAATAATATTTGCGCGTTTGAACTGTACTTGTATCAATATTTATCAATACCCCATCTACTGCTATGATCCACTTGTAAATTGTCCACTATAAATTGAATTCTGATTGTACCATACTGTCTCGTTTAAAATCATTCTCAGTTAATATTTATAAAACCTTTGTTAAATTCACCTCTCAGTGAGAGACCCAGAATTGAGCAGCAAGTATTGATCGAAAGAATCTGAACCCGAAATAATTCATGTGGTAGGGAAGTGGCAGGTTACTGTATCGACGTAGAAGCTTGTCTAGATTCCGAAAAATAGTACTAAAAAAGCCCATGATTCGATCAGACGATTCCGTTTATTCTCCACTACGCACAATCTTGTTGATATTTTTAAAAAAATTAATTGAAATCACTGTGATATAGGATATGGCATCACAGTATTAATGACTGAACTTCTAAAATTTATTTTTTATTACCATCACAAAGTTTTCCACTTTGGGTCTTTGGAATTTGCTTGACAGAAAGGGATTGATCCCACAGATACATTTTTGCGTGTCACTGCGCGACCTTCGAAATATTTTACAAGGCTCAGAGAGATAATTATTTCCTCAGTGACTGATTTGCATCGCAATAGTTGTGTTTGTCTCCGTCGATGTAATCTTGCCAACTGGCAGCAATTCCCACACGTCACGTGCAGCCCAGACCTTGCTCAACAGTCGCCAATCGTAATTTATACGAACAACCATTAATCACGCTATTCGATTCCAACGCCGCATTACACTTTACAATTCAATTATTTTCCACAACGAATGAAGTTTTTGCATTGTCCAAAATGTGAGGCCATGCTTTGACGTTATGTCAGTCATTCAAAATCGGTGAATACATACATTAATTTCTACCCTTTGAGATTAATATGTATCAATACAAAAAATGGTAACTTACAAAAATAATAATAAACGGTAGGCTAAAGTCTGGAAATAGATGGAAAGTTCATAGGCAAATATAGAGTAAAGAAATAAGACTAAGAGAAATTAGTATATTTAGACGAAATTAATGGAAGAATTGGGACAAGAATAACTATATTAGATAAACGCAATACCTTTGGAAATATAACATTTAAAAATATAATCTAAGAGGACATGATTCAGACGATTCTTGATACGTTATAATAAAGCAAAACGAAAACAAAATTTTTATTATTATTAAATTTATTTAACAGCGCAACATTTGAGGGACTTAATTCCATCTTTTCCATGCTGTTAAACGAGGGCTGTTTTTAAAGTAAGTACCGTTTTAAATTTTGCTGCTCCAACGATGCATTTACGATTTTGAGCATGCACGATCACATCCTCCATTCATTAAATAAATATCAGTACTTCTTGTAAAAACAGTCCTCAAAAAATTTTCCCTAGTCTCGTTAATTTTTAATTTTATGATTATCAATATATAATATACAATAAGAATCTATTACTACTTTATTTTCGTTACTGTGTATCTGCCTTTTATTTATTTTTATTCACATTCAGAAAAAAATTTAAAGCACTGAAGGTGTTTTCTTTCCTTTCTTGTCCCAGTTGTCCATGTTTTGGATTCGTATAGTGAAATGTTCCAAATCTGAATTCACTTCAAATTAACTTTGCTTGTCATAATACTCAGCCAGACAGAGGAAAAGTTTACATGTTCAAGGAAAAACTTTCATTCGAACCACAACCTCACGAGGGTAAAATTACGTATTGAAACGTGATGCTGTGAAATAAAAATTTTGTTATTAATTTTTTCTATCGAATATTAAACAATTTGTATTAGAATATTTACAGCCTCCTGAAAAAATAATGAGTTGGCGACCCGATACGCCATTGCTAGTCTTGTTACTGTAAAATAATTTATTTCGTTTAAGATTCCAAACAATAATTAGAAATTATCTGGATTTTGCGGAGGAGGTATAGAATTAGCAATATTGGCGAGTATCTGCTGAGCTGTGAATTGAAATAAAAAACCATTTCCCCTATGAGTGTCTCTGCTAAACCATTTGGTTGGACGCCAAATTAGCCACGAAGTATCTGAATTAGAATTAAAAGCCATTTAATGTTATTTATTTGACAACATAGCGTTGAAAGTTCACTAACGGTCTTCTGAAAAGCGGGCAGTAATCAAAAGTGTTGAAGCTTGCTGTCGGTAATTTGAGATAAAGGCTTCTGTAGTCTCCCAGCAAAACACGTTGCCCCCTCGCGTAGCCTTACGCTGCGACGGACGGCATCAAATTTTCATGAGTCGACTGAATTATTTTCTACGCTCCACTCAACACATTTACGAGTGTGACAAATCTTCAGCCACGATTAGACGTTGACATACAGTCTCTAGTCTGCATGGAGACAAGAATTATCTGAAAACTTATATCAGTTTATGACAAGGTTTTAAATATTGTGTTGTTAAGAGTAATTTTTTCGTTCCATATATTTAAGAGCAAAAATAACGGGTCTCATTTTTTGTTTTAAAAAATTCTGATTTTAAACATTATATTGTTTATCCCAAAGCTACTTGAAACAAGTTTATGGTTTATACATTTGGTGTATTTATTTTATATATTTATAATTTAAAATATTGTATTGTTTCCTTTGCCTCTTGGAATTTTAGCATTTTTAGTAATCTGATTCATTAAGCTGAAAATCGCAATGTTTATTTATTATTAAAACAAACATTAAAATAAAATCCTATCTACTTTTTTAAGCTTAAAATCGTCAACATCAGAAGTCCCAACGTCAAGGTCCCAAATAACCCTATTTAATTACTTGTTCTTCATTGACGTTACATACAAGACAGTCTCTCTTCGATTCGTGTCCTACCAACAACACTTTTCTACGAGGGAATGTTCTGCTATTTGGAACTCTTACAGCATTGTAGTGTTCAATGAACTAATAAATTATATATTTCAACACCAAAATTAATAACAATTGTGGGGTTACTGACATGAGAGAGATTAAAATACCCCGCCGCCACTGACCAAACTGTTAAGGAATATAAATTTCCTACAACGGGAAAATCCCGGATGTCACAACATTATCACGTACGAATGGTGCAAATGTTCCACATGTGAAGTTTTACATTTTTGGAAGAAGACGTGTTACCTAGTATTAAAAACTGTGGAGGTAAAAAATGGTTTGTCATTGGACAATTTTTAGACCTAGAAGAACTGTGTGTTCCCAGAAATTGAGATAGATAGAAAAAGGAGAAGAGGGTTAGTTATGGGAATATTGGAGACGAGACGATACGGTAATGTTATTGGGGACGCGAAGCAAAAACATAGTACGGGAAGGCAATTATATTAATCCAGGCAAAAGGAAGAGTTTTAGCAACCGACAATGTTAACGATGAAGGCGACTTAAACAGCACAGAGGACACCGCCAATGTGACCAGCTACCTGAGCATTTCGTTTACAGTTACAGCGGTAATGTACTGTTAAACAAAATATCCTTCAAAGACGTCAGTTATAATTCCACAATGGTCTCCCCAATAACGGTAGTTTCTAAATAAGATAACCAAGATATTTCAGCTCACCATTCCCTTAGAAAAGAGTTACTTTGCTTTTCCACTTTATAAATTGTGAATTCATTATAAATTTTTTGTCAGAGGAAGAAGATTTTGTTGCAGTTTGTCATTAAATTACAAAATTTTAATTTATAAATTTACTTTCAAAAATTCCTAACCTTTATTTCTTTCATCAATCTTTAGACAAAATTTCAGATTACTCAACGCGTTTTCTTTCCTCTCCCAGTTATTTGTGTAGGGCAATGCTCTGAAATTTCTTTAAGATAACTTTTTTTTTTACAATAGTTCCTTGGAAAATTGATTCTTTAAAATGCATAATAAATTGTTGTTCGCTATCTTGCTTTATACGTAAAGTCGTTGACCCCGTCGAACCCAAATGGTGTCAATTGTAATTTTAAGAGACTGCCAACCACTGTTTCATGTGGTCCCAAACCAATTTCCTGCGTCACAAAAGTGTAGTCATAGTCTAAGGCTCAAATTGAATTATTTTCCTGACGTCAAGATAACCAATACACAACCGCACAATTAATTTGAGACTGAGGTTATGCGTATTCAGAAATACAGTTAAATGCCTTGATGCGGCCGCTGGCGACTCTCCAGGAGAGCTTAGCTTTACGTAAGCACCTCTGATAGAACAAAGCAGGACTTTTTCCTTCATTCTTAAGATATGTTGTCTTGACGACGTCCTCGAGATATTTCAAGATTGAGCATCGAGCCTAACCTATGTGAAGAATATCAAACAACGGCTTCAAATTACTGCTTGCAAGCAGGTAAGATTCGAATAAGATTTTAAAAAAATCGAGAATTGGTTTACAACATTTAGGCTCATCGTAATTTATTGGGGAATACTGCTAGTAAATTGTTGGAGGACATGCCAAATTGTGATTTCTGTAAGTTGTTAACATAGAATGAGATGAGACTCCTTTTGTGATCCAAAAGGGTCAGAAAATTGATACTCAATCCTGAAACCAATTTATTTTCTCTCAATCTGTCTGATATCAACGACAAATTTCTCTAAAAAAAGGCTTCGTAATATGTGATCATGTTCCATATTCCCTCACGTCACGGTCATGACGGTAATACTGATATGATAAATATACTGAAACAATAGTTTTAGTAAATTCGTGTATCTGATATAAGATGAAATAATATTCATTGCCTTTCTTTAATTTTGATTATTCGAAATTAAGATTGACTAAATTTCCTTCAAGGGGTAATTCTCGGATGCCGCAATATCGGTACGTACGAGTTTATTCCACAAGAAGGGCAAACGTTCCAGGGCGTAAATTCTCTGGAAGTTTATTATTCGTTCTACCTACCCATTTAATCTTCTCCATTTTTTTCCATAACCTAAAGCTTCAATCATTTATCGTTACCTTTTATTTTAGACAGGAGATTCTTTTTGGTAATCTTGTTCATGGAATCTATCTGAAATTTTGTTTGTTAAAATGTAGCCGATACTGTCAATGTTAGGCATGATGCGGAAAACCTTAAAAATTTGCATAATGTTAATTTAAAATTCTTTACAGTTTGTATCACATGTTAAGAATTCCAGTCTTCATCCTAAGCTCGAGTCAAATTCTAAATTTCAATGTAATTGTTTTGGTTGCCTAATTTCATTACTATGTAGCACACGTTAATATGCATGTTCCTCATGTACTCAAGTATCGATACTGCTCTAAATATTTTTTTTTCCTGTGTCCTTATTGCATATACCTCATTTTTATTGTATATTAGCCGCGTATCCCGCTATGTCTGCGTATTTCTTTATAATAGCCCGTTACATAACCGCAGAATAGTCAAGAATCTTGGATTATTTCGTGTTATTGTCACATTACACCGGTTTTTAAATCAATGTCGATTTACGAATAATGCCCCGACATACTTGCAATCTATACACAAATTCTGGGGAGGAGGGGGTTACATTCAAAGTAATTGACCTCAAAAACCTTGACAGTCTTGATTTCCGGGTAAAAAATAACACGTGTACGTAATTTTCGTCGACATTATTCCACGCATTTAGATTTGTGGCAGGATATATATACAAAATTTCATCATTTTTACACATAAACAATTTATAACATTTGAAATAATGAAATATTTGACTCATCTATTTGGCCCGTTTTACCGCAAAATAACTTGTAAAATTGATGACCGTCTTATATAAGTACGAATAGATTCTAATAGTTAATAAATATATAAAAAGTGTTTTGTAAGTCCTGTGTTCCTCCCACATTGCGTAGTCAGTTATATTTTTGAGATGAGATGTGTATGTATTTCGGATTTGTAGGATGATGACATATAGTAGAATGCTCTCATTAATACATAATAGTCCATTTTATTTAATGAAAAACTACATTTATCCCGTTCACAGAAGCTTGTCGCGGAATATGGATAACGCAGGGAAATCGATATCAACATTGGGATGTATCGCAGTCAGGCAACCGAGGAAAATTGACTAATGAAATAGGGACGTTCCCTCCCACGCAGACGTCGCATCGATCCCGGGTGATTCCTCGTGGCCGAAGCATGCAGCAGGGGCAGTAAAAACCTCGCACCATGTGCGCCGGAGTACCACGTGGGGCGACGCACTTGCACGTGCCTGCACGCATCCCTCCTCACCAGTTTCTTGTTTCACGTGGGAAACCACCAGACGCTTCAACCTTTGCAACCTCCTGCAGTGGTGCCACGATGCACTTCCACAGGAAGAATAGAAATGTTTTAAGGTACCTTTAGACCCGCCGTCGATACCAGTACCCCATCCTCATACACTTAATACAATTAATATTATTTTAAAAACACTGCCCAAATAAAATGTATGACACGGGTTTTAACTCACTCCATCAGATTACCTGACCTTCGCATTATTACGGGACAATTTATTACTGCTCAAGTGAAAGTAGAAAAAAGGTTTCCATAAGCTGTCCCATCAAAACATGCGTTTGTTAAGCTACAACGGTTTCAATCAACAATCTCGAGCTTGCATCTAGGAAAGGAACCCATCTAGGAACCCACAATTCCTCCATCCATAAGAGAAACAACGCTGGTTGTCGTCAACTACCAGGTAATTGTATGAAGTAAGAGTTGTTAGAGGTTGACTTGACGTCCTAATTGACTGAGGGGGACAGTCGATCACCAACGACCTACAAAAGTTCCGACCTGTTAGATGCGTTTCTTATTGATCGAGCGCGCAGAGTTGCAGCTCCGTGGTCTGGAGCTGGGTGTAATTATGGACGTTCCGCAGAGTAGATTAATCACGCGACGCACGTGAAGAAGGGCTATTTCCGTCCCCCACGAGCGACGTGACCTCAGACGTCAACGAAGGCCGCAATAAAAACGCCGACTTCTTCATGCCACTGACTAAGATGCGTGTAATTACGTATTCAATGACGACACTACACCCCAACTACCAATTAGTGACGGCTCTGTCAGTACTACAACAGTACTAAAAATCATTCAATATCGTCAACTAGTAAAATTCTTAAGGAAGCTAAGCTGCCGTCACGCTTAATAATCATGGACAATTAAAATTGCATGATCAGATGTCCAGTAATTAAGTGAAAGAACGTCATCTGCGCCGTTGGATCAGACGAACAACTACTGAAGACTGTAGACCCCAGAACACACTTTCCGACAAGTTTGATACCACCAAAAGAAAAAGCATTTACAAATTATACCAAGGTTAAATACACTTCAGAAAATTTTAAAATTTAAATAAATTTAATTCCAATACAGAATGGGATGCGGGGTGGAAAACCAAATATCTACACTATCAGGTTAACACCCAATCATCGTCCTTTCCTCGGACCCAGTTTGGTTATGTTGTAGTTTATAGCCTATCCAAATGACGCAAGAGCCACGAGGGTCTGACTCGGACCTGGGATCACGGGACTATTCTCTAACGTCCTGGCCACGTGCTCTGTACTATTTTGGGAACCTCTTCTGCCCGCTAACCTTTACGCACGGCCAACACCGGTGTTTCGTTACTATGGCATTCCACACACGCCAAACAAAGCGTATCTATCCCTAATATTTACTCTCATGTCATTCTAGATTCGTCGAATTATAACGCAATCAGCTACACCAAGATTCAGACAAAACATATCCTTAATCAAACACAAGACTAAATAAATCTGAGAATAATCAATCAAACTGTGAGATCATGCACTAAACTTCGTAAACAATCTGGGTGAAGTGGCAGATAAAATTGTTAACGAACAGCCCTCAAAAATTGGCTTAGAGATATGACAAGATATGAGCAACCTGATCCACTGCTGGACCAACGACGATTTCTACCGAATACCACTCGTTCGGGATCAATGACCGTGCGATTCGTTTTATGTCGGCCGGATAATGTACCCCCGTTTGATGACCTGCCAAGTGGCTTTGTGCGTGAAGCATCAGACGACACCGTAAGAGAATCGGGCCAGGTCACCGGCCTCTGACTTCCGCTATTCTCAGCAGCCCTTGCTAATTGACATCTTTCAGCCTCAGGTCTAAAAGAGCGGACAGCTTTCTTGCAGTGCTAACAGCAGGGCGGAGCGGGCAATTGGCCTGGGGAATGTCCCAATCACAGCGGAATGTGATGGCCATTTTCTGATTCTCAGAAGAATAGTGAATACCACGACCTACCAAAAGAAGGTTCCGAGACCTCGCGAATGGTGTGTATAGAAAGAGAAATTTCACATGAAATTAATTGAAGTTTGATCGACAGATGTTCACTTGGTAAGTAATGAAGCGCGAGTATGGTCTGTCCTAATCCTCGGGGTACGCTCGGAACTGACTACCTGCGTCTAGGCGATCTAGGCGCAGTTGATAAGTAACTGTAGACAGAGTATGGGAATAAAAAATATATTCAACTGATTAAGTGCCTTTTGACTGTTTGAAGATCAATGCGCTAGCCTAGAAGGGATAACAAACTTAGTTGATCTATCTGAATAAAAAAAATGTGTACAATAATATTTTAAAGCAAAACAATGTGATAGTTTTAAGCGCGAGAGGAAATTGTAAAATACCAACACAATTTCAATTTATTCTTTTAAGGTAAAATTGTTAATCATTATCAATAGTACTGGATTTTAACTGGGCTGATGTAGTGGAATATATATTGATTACTTTTGTATTACTTTAAATAATTGAAAATCAATTATATTATCGATATGTAACGTTTCCGCACAAGTTGTTTACATCATCTAGAAGTTGTAACTGGATTACTAATTATAAATATTGTATTATATTAACATAAATACTGCTAATTTTAATATGTAACAAATTTACATTGTTATCATTTTAGTTAAAATAATCCGTCAAACTTTGTTGTTTTTAAAAATGGTAACAAATTTAAATTATTACTATTGTTTTGTATCCAGATTGATGATTAAATAAGGTTGAAAGCTTTCAAATTTTTCTTGAAATTCAAATCTACTGGAGACTCTTTAAAACGAGTTTGATTTGTATTAATTACCAATTCGGAACTGAAAACTATAATATGTTTCAAAATACTAGAATGTGTGTAGGAAAATAGGAATGGGTAGTGCGGTAGTTTAGATAGGCATTATCCGAGACAAGATATTACTTGTTTTGAGTGTTAACATACAGTTCTAGCAACGTGTAAGTTTCTACTCGATTTTCCTCCTACGTTTATTTCCACTTTTCCGTAATAGAACAATAGTCCTTGAACTCCATCTCAAGAACAGGAGACTCATACCTCATCTGGCGGACGAACGACTCAACTGAAATCCACTTGAATAGGATTCTTAAAATTATGTAAAAATGAACTTGAAGAAACGTTAAGACCAGTCTTGTCTCACTTTCGAATGACCTTCCTCTGTCTAGTGAGTTTACTGTGCCTGCAACTTACAGCACAATTTTGACGCTGATCCCCACACGCCAATGACTGAACGTCGCGTCGTGATATTCACCCCCACAAATAATAAAACCCAACCAGAAATATAACGACAGATAGTCTGGTTCAACAAGAACAACGGGTAGCATGTAAATATAAGTCTGCAGTACCGGATTCTTTATAAAACTGAGACAAGAATGGTGGGTCGTCGATTGCTTGACGGCATGGTCTGAAGGTGAGGGAAGCATGACATTTGAGGATGTCCTGCAGGCTCCTTACTGAAATAGACGTGCCCGGTCGCCTCTTCTCTCTTTCTCCTGTCCTCTCACAGCTGCACTCTGCATTCCCAATAACATCTGTCACAACCCAGACACAACCTCCCGTCGAGTCTACAACTGTTTTTTATTTGTTTCCGAGTACTCAACCTTCCACACACTGAAATTTAACACATGAAATATATTAAACACAACTTCAACGGCAAGCACGTGATAGAAAAGTTCTACTTCATTTTCTTCAATTTCCGATCTTTAACTGTGCAATCTTAACCTCCACGTCCTTAATCATTAAACCATCTTCTCCTTAATTTCAAAACATAAACACCTCCACGTCCTTAATGTCCAACTCCACATCTCCCAAATATTCAAAATTCGTATTTTCCAGGGGTTTTTAATAATTTTTCCCCATTGCCTTATTTCGTATTGTGATATCGTATTTCGATATTGTCTAATCAAAATTATTGTCTGTCCTCTCTGGGAGGAGCCGTTTGCTCCCCCATCCCCCTCACCGACGAATTTGGGGAAAAACACCACCCTCCTTTTCACCCGATGTCACCAAATTTAAAGGGATGCGGAGAAAACCCCTGTAGCGCCGTTGTGTCTGGAATTTATTACCACTGTCTGTAACTCTCGCGTAGCTTGCCTTTGATTCCATACCGCAGAATTTCAAATGTATGTGTTTTATCGTTACAATAATTCTATAGGATTTTTGTAAGTATAGTGTACGTGTGATATTATTATGTTGTTAATGTGCAATATCCATATTGGTGGACCGCAATGTAATTGTAATTATTCAGCAACGCCACGAACACGTTGAAGAGTGTAATTACGAAACGATATCACAAACTTATTAACTTAAACGCCGTACGAAGGATAACAGCAATAATCATGGAAAATCCGTAAAATCATTTAAATTAGAAAAAAAATAGAAACAAACTTACTTATTAAGCAGCCTATATGCAGGAATATGTGAACATAAGTTGCCACTCACCTGAAACAAAAGATAAATGCATTTAACGAGAAGTAAGAAGAAATTGCAGTATTAATTTATAGACAACAAAAGATATGTATTCTAAGGAAATTTGAGTTTAAGCCTGGTGATAACACACTTCGGGTTTTGTGTAATTCGCCAAAAAGGATGTTGAGGCAATAGATAAAATGGTTACTGGGTATTTCATTGTCTATTCGAAAAGAGAAAGAAGGAAGAAAATTTTTTATGTTTCGCACAGTAAATAACTGCCCGGATCACAGTTATTGGGGTTGTACAAAATATTTTTTCCTTCCTTCTTTGATTCTTTCATAGCTTTCCCTCTATTACACAGAAGACAACGGAACGTACATTAACACCTTTAACAACAATAAGACAACCAATAAATAAATAATCCGACACTATCTTCAATTCTAAATAAAAAATAAGGCCAATTTATCAGTAAACAATATTCATATTTATTTAAGACATCTATTTTTTGTATATATGTTTATCCATTTAAAAAGTACCTCATTAGGTCCACAAATATGGAAGAAACGTTGTAGATGTCTTAAATAAATATTAATATCGTTTGCTGATAAACTGGCTGAATTTATTGTTAACAACATTAAGAGAGAGAACTATTTGAAGGATTTTGGGCTAGAGAAGGGATAGATTAATAGGCCACCTTTTGAGACACGAGGATGTAAAATCAACAATAGATGAAGGTGTGTGGGGTAAGAACAGATGTGGGAGGCCAAGAATGGAATCAGATTAGGGAGTATGTGGGATGTGGTAGAAATGTATAAATGAAAAGGCTTGCGCAGAATAGGTTATTCATTACTAAATCATTATTAAAGTTGTTAGTTTTCTTTAAATAATATCAACTGTCCCACAAAATGCGTTAAGAATTAAGAAATTAATTTGCTTTCCTTGGGACAGAAGGGGGCGGGAAAGGACATTACCCTGTTCCCCCGGCCTGGATCCGCCACTGATATTTTCTGGGGAAATGGAAATACAGCAGAGAATAATAGTTAAGCTATTGCAATTGTCCTTATTACAATAAGGGTATAAATGAACCGAATTTCACCAAAACAATTTTTCATAATGGAACGTTTATCACGAGAAGTTTACTGCTGGCTTATGGATAATTTCTCTGTCATTAGACAATTAGGATAAAAAGAAGTTTTAAGGAACTTGAAATCATCCAAAATATAGTTAAAACCCATATAATTGATCGAATTAGTATTTTGTTGGTAATTAAATGATTTCCTACGCACAATAAGTACCCATTAATCGATAGTCCATAATGAGGCATTTATCATGAGGGATGTAGTGCATTTGATTCAGTGTGAAATCTGAATCTCACGTTCTAAATTCGTTGTTTAATTAGTACAATCAGGATTGTTGAGAAGAGGAGGTGTGGCTCTGATACGCACTCGGAGTCTTCTTATCTGCGAAGGGAAACTGAGCTTTGTGACAAAGGCAAGGTTCAAAACAACGGTGAATTGACTGGCGCAGCGTTATCTGTGATGTTTCTTGTCGAATCAGCAGAGTAATCCCTAGCAAGGTTATGCGAGTGATGTAATACTTATGAAGCTTTTCACGTGCTTTGTCCGCCGACGTCCGTGTGTACGAAATGCCTCTTACTATTTTGGGGAATGCTTGACCAAGGACAGACACAGGATAAATGCAATGCGAGTTTCTGAACACAACATTCACCATGTGCTTACAGGATCGTGAATGATAATAAAATAAATGTCTGGCCTGCAGACCGCTGGCACCTACAAAGAATGGATCCCACTTTGTTTGCTTGTTTACATTACCGCTTGTAACTATTACCAGACTCGCACTCGTCCTTTTTTTTCACGTTCTAAATTTAAGACAAAGTTTTATGTGCAATTTAATGACATCACACATACTGGTGTACGTGGGCACGACCGGTTCCAACTAAACAACTTTGGATTCAGAAATCGAAGGATTAACCAAAGTATAATTAATCTTCTTACAGGAGTTCACATCAAACTTCAGAAAATATGAAAACTCTAATTAGGCAGCTATCCAACACTTGCGTTCCAAGATAACACTGGATAATCTTGGCATAGAAGACATCAAAAGTAGGACAGTAAAGTTAAGAAGGCGTTCCTTAAGAATGTAAACTGAAGACAATCTGCACACTGGTTATGAATCACTCTAAATTCTGAATGATTAAAAGCTGTCACGTCCTAATGATCTGCCATTCACTCAATCCTGTCCACCATGAACTTGTTTCTTTTTTCTTTTCAGAGTGTACCACAAATTCAGTGTTTAATTTCAAGTCCACTTTCATTCTTTATATTACAGTATTCAAATCCTTCAGTATTCAAATATTTCAGAATTTCTATCTGTATACATATCACTTGTATTTAAAACAGTCTTACATGATTAAGAAATGTAACATGAGGGATGTTTCTTATTTAATGCTTTCTTAACTTTTACTGTCCCACATTTTATGTCTCTCACAATTATAATGGAAAGCAAGTGTTGGGTGGTTGTCTAATTGGAGGGTTCTTCATTAGCCATTTGATTACAGTAATAAAATCAGAAGTGTTTGAAGTTAGAAAAAAATTTTGGCTCTCTTCAGGGATCCGGATGAAGAACCAAAGCAAATCAACCACATTGATATCTACATCTTAGACCCAGAGCACACTGCAGAAAAATGTTTCATGAAACGAGTGAGAACGTATTCATGAAACGAGAGGACAGTTTTATGAAACTAGAGATCGGTTTCATGAAACAAGAGAGAACGGTTTCATAAAACAATACAGAACGGTTTCATAAACCAGATCTCATTTTAGATCTGTTCTTAATTATACACCTGTTTTTCGTAGGTTTAGGGAACAATTTTCAAAAAATGGCGTCAACTTTGCATACGTGACTTGGGAATCCGTCTTCAAACATAATTTGAGTTTATAAATTTTTTCACAGAAAATTTATGTTTAATCTTCCAATTAACAATTCCTCGTGGGGAGATATATGCAAAATTAATATTGTGACGCAATATGAATAAAAGTTTGGAGCAATAAATTTATGAAGATAATTTATTCTTCTCACATTATTCCTCGTGAAATTCACCTTCACAAGACCACTGTAGAAAATCCCTGTACACTTTTTTTAAAAATCATTTAACGCCGTTGCTTCCAGAGGACGACTACGGGAATATTGCTCTGCTACTGTCCGCTCAACCAGTCTCTCTCCCAACATTTTCCTGAAGCACTCCAGACTTATTTAAATTATTTTACATCATTCGTTCTCCGCGGACAGTATAACACGACTAAATAAATCTTAAACGAAACTGTATAGGTCGGTGTCCGCTTAGCTACTGTGGAAATTATTCCATTAACTGACACTGGGCAGAAGGTCTGGCAATAAATTATGTCAAACTTCTCCACCCTCAGACACTACTCTTTACCGAGTTGGCACCGCGCGCCACTCTGACCAGTCTTTAAATTTAAAATATTCTGGACCCTCACAATTTTACCACATTACAATGAGTTATCTTATGCATTTCATGTTGCACGAAACATGTTTCTCCAGTGTGCACCGAGGCTGTAACTTCCCTCGTCTTCAAGTGTTGAAATGTAGGGTTAGTGACGACAACGATTGACCATGTGGATCACATTACTTCCTCAACCATACGCAGATCCCCGAAGGCCGAAATACACGAAAATATTTACAAAGTACGTCACAGATCCAGGAAACGCATAAAAATCTCACCTCGTAAAATTAAACAAGCTACAAGCAAGCCATGGGCTGTGTGACGAGTAGACTCGACTTTTGGCCAAGGTCGTCTGGCCCAACGGTTCCTCGAGGTCGCTTCGTCACCAACAAATCACAACTGATAACCCGGATATTTATGCAAACTCCTAAATCTGTTTCCAGGCTGAAATCATTCCAAGGTGAGACAAATGATATGGCAAACCCACTCGAGGTGGGCTATGGTGTCATTTTTATTCCAGTGACTTATTCCACGAGATCTCGTCCATTTAATAACCCACGGAAAAAGGACAATAATATCGAAGTTTTTTAACTCTTTTGCAGCGGACTATACATACATAATTTATTCAGTTATTAATAATTTTCGTTGTATGTTTAGTTAATATTTAGATGTTTTTGATTTACATCCCACACATTGTAGCTCCAGAATGACTTCATGTCCGTATCGGACCCAGAAAACAGACTGGTTATGCAAATGCGGCTGGCTAAAAGACGGGTAATCGCTATTATCGGTAAGCCGAGGTAAATGGCGCGTCCAAGGAAATGAAGCCACACTAATGGCAGAAGCAATTACGCCATGGCTCAAGGAAACGAAATCTCACAACAACTCGTTGACACTAGCCTTAACGTCCTACAATGACGCCGCTAACTAAACTCTGAACCACCAAAACTGATGGATCAGAACGCATCTCTAAAATTTGAGACCTTCGGCAACATTTTAGAGTATATTTACGTCAAGGTTCTTAACTGATAACTACATATTCAAGAAATGATTGGTGTTAAGTCCCTAAGATATCAATGCAAACAGGACTACAAACCAATCAATTATTTTAACTGACGGATAGTAAATAAATAAAAACAAATATAATAGTAAAGGTTTGAAATAATCAAAGTCTACATTTACAAGCTCCTTTACAAAAAAAATAATGGGACGTACGAGATTATAAAATCATGGAAATGTAAGGACTTCGCTTGATTTATTATTTTTTAAACTGCTCAATTAAAATACAGAGTTACAAAAGTCTAACGCAGAACTATCAAAACTACAAATTTCACGTTATTAAAAACCAACAACGCAAAACTGAACCCTACGAAATTTGAGAAATATAAAATTAGCTGAATGTTAATAAGTTCCGGGACGATCTGCGGACCGTAAATAATCATGGAAGGATCTCAAAATATACACAGGAAGATATTGAACTCATTGAAAGAAGTTAATTGTTTGAATTTATGTCCCTTGTAATTGTTTGGTTTTGTTGAGGTGACTGCGTCTAGGAGACGACAATGAGAGAGAGACAAGGGAGTTCAACGTAGTTATCAGCGACAGCGAGTGATAGAGGGCGCTAGCAATACATACTTACATGCACTTATATACGAAACTAAATAGCGAAAGGATCGCATTTCATTATGTTTGTGTATGTGTGGTCATCCTACAAATGTAAGAAAAACCTTCCTGCTACCAATACCTATTTTGGGAAAAATGAATCCATACAGTCTTCTTATAAACAAGCTGGATATTTAATTATAAATAGTTTAAAAACACCGAGTTGTATAAGAGAACAAATGCATGTAACTTGTTTAAATCGGGAAATGCTGATCCAATATCCTTTTGGGACAAAACTGCCATAAACGAAACGATCTTAAATCGATCAGATTTGACGTGTTCCAAATTTAATTTCTCCTCTGCAAGCAGAATTAAATTTTTACGTTGGTTAAATTGTATTGCTTCAGAAACGAACACTTCGTTATGAATGACAGTAGGATAAAAAAAACTATAATTGATCTTTTTGTATTTATGATGTTTAGTAAGAAATGATAGATATTCTAATTTCAACTCTTGATGGCGTGCTTGCTTTTTATGAAAAAACTATTACAATTTTTAGTTTTTTTTAAAAAAAGAGTAATAATTTCAGTATTTAATTTACATCTAGGCTGCTGAGCGGTTGTCTAACTATACAAAGTACAGAACAGACGTTCATTGCGCTATTAATAACATTTTAAACCATCCGATAGAAAAGCTAATATAGCATTAACAATAAAACTGTTAATTATACGTACATTTACACCAATACATAAATCGGGAAGGAAACAATGATGCTAATAATGTGTAGCGGGTGAGATCTTGCAGTGACAGGACGAAACGAAATGTAGGCAAGCATTTAAGTGTGTGACTCCAGAAATAGCATCGTGTGATTGAATTATTGGATACTACAACGACAAGTGATTCGAGTGACCGTACTACACACAGACATCAAATTGGCCGACACCCAGATTTGAGTTATGCGCGAATAAACCGTAACAACAGTTGTAAACTCCTCGAGAACTGCGTTTCAGATAATTTAAACCAGCTATTAAACAAACGGAATAAAGATGCAAGGCTCTTCGCAGAAATGCCACAGATTCGCGTCGACTTAACCGTTTTAGCTTTAATTCTCTGAAACAGCGGAGTTCAATATTATATTGTGATCGCGGGTGTTTTGTGGAGAAATTATTATCTACATCATTTAAAATAGAATTTTGTTTTCATTTCTCTGGTTGAAATTGAATCTAAAGTTTAAACATAATTTACCTTAATGATGCGAGTGACGATAAACGAGAGAAAAAACCTCCATCTGAAATTAAATTCGAACTAAAGAGCGAAGTGTCATGTGTCGATTGTCACTTCATATATAATCGAGATTTCTTCGTTGAACACAGACGGTATTAACCGAGACTGCGCAACGTTCTTCTTTCGTCGCGTGGTTTTCATTTGTATGCATTTCATTTCCTGCCGTCGTGATATTACCGTTTCCGAAGCCGTAGTACTCTATTTTCTCTTTTCAGGATTAGTTAAAATAAACACGAAATTTTTGAATACAGATAAAACCAAACGGCCTCATCGGATTAACTTACCGTAGCTTTACTACTAAATTCACAAACATAAAGAGAAGTACTGGTTTTTGTCTCCGTACAGATAATTTCCAGAATTTTCTCTCGACTTACTCCCAAAATCCATTTAAGGTTCAACAATCATCTCCAGTTGCACCTTGATAAAACATTTCCATTTACTACTTTCAAGCTCTAAACACACATACTCCTTCCTGTACTACACTACATATATGTATATATAGCTTATGCTAATCTATTTATGATATAATCTTCCTTGCGTGGACCAAACTTTGTATTCACAGCTTTTTTGCAACAAATTGGTTTAGGTTTTTTTATCAATCACACCCCGAATTTTGTACCATCTTCTAATCATTAATCTGGTTTTCCACTTGCATTTGTCATGGTGAAAAATAGTCCTCTAAAACTGAGAGGGTTCTTAGCATGTGTTCCATTTTCTTGGTTAAGCTTCTCGTTAAAATGTCTACTTAGAATTATTCTAAATCTTTTCTTACCTTATGTAATTATTTGGTATTAAAAACTTTTTTAAAAGTTTTCTGTCTTTATTTTCAGGTTTTCCGACAGTAAATCTTTTTCCCTTGGAGGTAACAACGTTGGTCAACTAGTAACAAGTTCTATTTTTTAGTTACTTCTCCTATTCTGTAAATGAATTTGTAATCTTCTAATATGTAATTATTGATTACATAACAATAACCAAAATTAAATGGTATGTACTATTAGATGTAACATCACCGTGTTAATAAGACTCATTCCATACACTGGAAGAATGGCTTCACTGAAGGATCCACGGAATGTGCTTATGTTGAACGTCTTCTTATCTGAAGCTCCGGATACATTGGTGAAACAACTCAATCCTTAGACATAATTTTCTCTGTGCTGGTAATTCTAATTCCTGTGCTATATTTCCTCAATTTAAATGTGCACTTACACCAAAGATGGTATGAGCGGATGAAAGCGGTTCCGTTAACGTCGTGCCGCTCTCTGGAGGTAATCCCGCGAGACAGTCGTTTTGATTCTGAACGTCGAGGGTCGTACAAAAACACAATTGTTAATGGATGCAGCAACGTTATCGTACGTGGAGAAGCAATGTAGCGCTGGGTTATTTTGGCAGCAGTCGAACGCCAAGAGATTCCGCGAGCCAGATAGAGTGTATTGCACAAGCCCCCGCTGCATGCCCGAGTATTTGTCCTGGACCTATTTCTGCCAGCCAAGACAGCAGAGGACAACCCTCTTCATATCGTTCGTCTTATTTCGAACAGCCCTGCTGCACACGTTCATCGTGGCCGTTCATTTGTGTATAGTGTCAACGCAGTAGTGTCCAGTCCAAAAACTGTAGTCAGCCACAGTCGTTCACCTGAGTATAGTGACAACGCAAAGGACTTCAGGTCCGAAACTGCACATACGAAATAGCCGACATGGTGTTTTGTAGAATGGGTAGTTTCTTATTTACCTCGGGCAGAGAGGGGCCACGTGCACGATCAATGTGATGCCCCACGGAGGATCACCGGATCATTGATCGCGAAATACCGCCGCGCTGACGCCAGAATCGCACGCACAGCGCTCCATAAAAAAAAGAGGGCGACAACTAAACCACGTGCCACTTGGTGGTCTAACTCAAACAGTCACACGTAGAAACTATAACGCAGCAGGAATTGTCCATTTGATGAAGCTGATGAATATGTAATCACTTATATTAATACTTTTATTGAACCATCAGATTTTAACCCAAATCGACTGCTCTTAAAAACAACTACTCGGAAGACTTCCACAGAATCATCACTCACAAACACGTACAAAGAACCACACAAATTCGGCAGACACCTGAAACTCTTATCTGCATATATCCGAAGGTCGTACAAATTCCAGATGAATCCCTCGCAGTAATACCAACGCTTGTCCAGAACATTTCGAAAGTGTACCATCCTAATACGGTATTCATGGAACGTTCTACCGTTTCAAAGGAGTACTGTAGCGAACAAAGTATCTCCAACAGGGACCACTATTCGTTCCGGGAAAAGGATTAATCTAGATATTCATAAACCACTACTGATGCTTCAGAATGAAAATCTGAAATTTTGGATCGACGATCCGAATCCTATGGATCTCAAATAAAGGTTGATTCTTGTTTCAACAAGAGGAACGAACAATGTTTTCAGCCATGAAATTGCGTCGGATTCTGATCTTTTAAGAAATTTTGTATATTTAAAAATATTTGCAACATGAGTTGTCATCAGTACAGTAAGCTAAGAGGAGAAAATTGGAAGTCTGGTGAGATATACAGTGTGTTTAAAAAATAGAGGCCATAATTTCAATGTTGGACAAACAACCGTAGCTGGAATAGCGGTAATGGTTGTGTTATTATTGCACGGCTAAAAGAAATGGGAAAGCCGTGTCTTTAATTTACCGCAACGCTCAATGCATAACAATATGATGGCAGCCTGTCGGGTAAAATATTCCGGAGGTAAAACAGCCCCCTTTTGCGATCTCCCGGCGGGGACTACTTGGGAGGATGTTACCAGAAAGACAATTTCAACAATTATTCCCATTATGTAGTGAATGCTTGGCTTCCGAATTATGGCCTTCTAAACAGTGATATTCACCGTAACGTTTTTCTACCCGCAGGTAGTAGTTGACTTTACAAAATATGTTCCAAATGCCAACCTCCTTGTCGATTGGAGGCTTCACTTCGAAGTGCCATGGCCCTGAGAACACCATCCAAAATTCCAGGAGTTATGCGTATATTCTCACAACCTGCCACGATTTTATTCTGAAGGGCACCGGGGATGAATAAACCAGTGATTTTAAATTATCCAACAAGTAGAAACCGATAGTGTTCAAATCACTAGGGAGTGGAGGCCAAGCAACCTATCGATCGATCAACATCAATAACTAAGGGTAGACGGAATCCCAGGCTGAATCCACTGGACTCCAAGTTTTTCTATTTGAAATATTGATTTAATATTCTGGACTTCAGTGCTCGCAGAACCCTGAACTGATGCTACTCACTCCAGATCGATACTGATCAAAAGCATCGCAATCACTACTATCAGTCTAATAATTTCCTCCGTCTATTATCACTTTTCCACTCTCAGCTAACCCATTTCTTCTCCAACTCGGACTATGGAACAACGAAACAACTGATGAGACTTACGGTGAATTGGTTGGAATGAGACAAAAAGCAATTACTTCTATTTCATTTGAATCATATTACTATTCACGACATATAGATATATATTGTATATTAAATTCATTTTAATTATTTCACTGAAATCCAGTTTTAAGTTGTAGAATTTGTTCGCGTAATCGCGAGATGGCGTTGAAGGAACTGGTTGTCCTTATTGAAATTCCAGGAACGCAAAAGGAAGTTGTGACATATGGCCTGGCCTGGCCTGCCCCAAGTAAAAAACCGTTTTATTGTGTATGCAGTTATTTCCAAAGGATGCGCTAACAAATGCTGGTGCAGACAAAAGAGATAACTGCAGGCACGTGTACGAAGAAAGAAGCATCCTGCCAGGTTGAAGGCAGACGTTTTCGATTGTCTCCAACAGCGTGCAGCTAATCTGCTACTGTTCTACACACCCTACTGGGTCACACGTCAATTCTTAACCTCACTCCTGGGCTTTTTAAGAAAGACAGCATTATGCCACACGTAAAGGATAATGAAAACAGAAAAATATTAGACTTCAGAAACGCGCCTACTACAACTCGGAACAAAAAATTTTAAATTTAAATAGAAATGGCACACTTAAGCCGCGGTGAATCTCAGTTAATAATTCTAAAGCAATCACTAATGGAAGATTATTCACGAAACCCTTTTCAAAATAATAAAATTGATACAGTATTCCTTTACCTCATTTAAACACAGAATATGTGAACTGAAACGCAAGAGAAATATAAACTCGTTGCTTAAAAAAGTTTGTAGAATTTCATTTCATTAATAAATCAAGTTGGGAAAGAGAGAAATAATTACAAGCAATTTATTGAGACCTGAAAAATAATGGCTTTCTAACAAGGAGACCACTTGACCTTCCATCAATACAATTGGAACCCATCCTTTTAGTTCATCGCTGATCGAGAATACAAACGATCAAATAACAGTTGTGACATTTCACGATTAATTCCGACTTAGCAGGCCATAATGAGATATTATTGCAAACTTAAGAATAATCAAGAACACTTTTCATAAAATACTTTTTTAGAAATAAATTACACTATGACTTAATATAATAAAGATACATTAATTAGTTACAATATCGAACTTTGGAAATCAATAAATAGTAAGACGGTCTGCAAACCAGAAAAAAATCAATATAAACTTTATTAAAAGTAGTTTGTACACGACTTTCCGTTCCTAAATTTGTAACCTCACCTGGTGTGAATTAAACGCTAAAATTACAAATGAATATTTAATATTTTTAGAATATTGCAATAATTATTTAAAATTTTTGATGTTGAATGTAAGCTTTGTTCTAGACTGACTTGATTCACATCACATCTAACAACTAATAACTCAAATACTTAAAAAATTATGATTCTCTACTGTTAATATACTTTATTATATTGTTTAAATTTTACATTTCTATTTTAAACACTAACAATACTCTTATGGGCTATAGTTTGCTATTTAGGCTTCTTCTCTTGTGCGACGAGCACGTCTAAATTTTCACTCTTACAAATTTCTTGATTTCGTAACTAATTTTTCATTTTATAGGATAATATTAAACATTTTTTTGTATTGTATTTTTAGAATTTAAATCAGACGAGATGAAGCTCAAATTTTAGAACGAAACGTTGTGTCAGGACTACTGTTAATTTTTTCTGACTTAGTCTGTTTTACTATTTTTATTAATAAAGTTAGATGTAATCTTTAATTAAAATTTAAAGACTGGTAATAGTTAGTTAAACAAAATTATTTCAATGATACATTGTCATATTTATAAAATAAAATTTACAGATGATTATGGCCAAACGGCGAGAAGCTGCTTCTTTGATTTTATAAATGCAGCAATATTTATAATTTGTTGTTAAAAAAAGAGATGTTAGATATTGAGGACTTTTTCTATAATTAAGAAAACTGTGAGAATAATTCACAGCAAGAAAAGTTGATGGACGTCGTATATTATAATAGATATAATGTTTGTGTGTGGAAGAAATTCAATTGAGGAAAGGATAGTGTTTTTCCTTCATTCACAATTTCTTCCTGGAATATTTCTTCACCTTCAGGAATTGTCTCTGATTTTAAATCGCCCTTGTAACACGTTAATTTTTTTCCTTACAAAAATGCTCACGCGCACTATTGGTATTTATATTTCAATGCGTATGCCTTTGAATTTCTCTTCAATAATTTCCCTTGATAAAATATTAACACTGGAAAGTTCCAATCATGTTTTATAACTTGAATGAATACGAAAGCCAAAATTGAACAAAACATAATTTCGTAAATGCCATCACTTTGATTATTTGCGTGTATATGATTGTGACAAATCCAATTTTCTCGATTAAGGATTATTCGAAAACTTAATGTAATCTCGGACAATTGATGGGGATTTATTTTTTGTTCATGCCTAGGTAAGGACTACATTTTACATAGCAGCCTAAATTTCTATGATAGACATCCCTTCAGCAATGGTCGTAAATGAATTTGGATCTTGAAACTTATGTTAGTATCGTTAAAAGCTCGTGGACTATATTCCTCGGGTTCAAGGGCTCCGACTTTATCACGAAGATAAAGAAGTTATAGTTTATAAAAAGAAAATTCTTCAATTACGACATTTAATCCAGAAATTTCAGCAGTGGAACTTTGTCGATGCCTCAATCGTTCCTCAGACAGGAGCCCTGGCGCCTTCGAGGAACAATGCGAGGAACATGTGGCAGCTTCCATTACGTGCCGGAAGAGACGGCAGCTCCGCTCTTGTCTGTCCCAACATCCATCACAGCCGTAGAAACGGCGACACAGCCTACTACACCAACAAGAAAATACTGTCCACTCCATCATACAGGCAGAAAAGCCGAGGGGAAGAAACAAATAATATCCATAAAGCACTGAAACCACTGGCAGAAAGTCTTCCGAAACCGGAGGGACAATTTGATAGGAAAAACGAATCCAAATTATGTGTTCATAGCTCTATAAAAAATCATTATAGTTGCACATCTTCACAAATTAACGAGTCACATGACGTGTGGAGAAGGTTTTTCAATGTATATCAAAAGGAAACAAATTATGGAAAGTGAAGCATTCCATCCCAAACTAACGGAAAATTTGAGTGGAACGACTAGGAAAGAAAAGGACGCCAAAACATCTAGATTTTGTGTGAAGAGCTACTGCTGTTATTTTAAAGGATGAAATAAAGATGGGTAACATTTTATGACCGCCGGAAATAACCCACAATTGGTAAGGAATCAGTATGAGTATTCAGATTAGAAATGCGTCTTGAACACACGGTTAGATAGGAAGAAGAAAATATTCGACTTTGTTCAATGGAAAATTTAGAAACTACTAAACGGAGGGCTAAATTTCAGGACGAGTCTTTGAACCTATGAACTTAAAAATTGTTTTATTACACGTGTAGAAAACTAGGATATAATATAATGTTAACAGGAGTTAACGACAGGATCTAAATACAGAATAACTGTGGTTCTATGTCCTCGTGGAAGATCTGACTGAAACAAGTTGATTTTAAATGTTCTGAATGATGACCAGTTAGAGATTCGAAAGCACGAGCTAATGGCTTTTTGTAGTTGCTTAAATAATAAATAATATATTCAATATTTCAAACGTTGATCAGATCGAGATAAAGTATCGTAAGTCACCAATACAATTGACCGTTTAATGGTATTCAAATTACATGTGGGATCATTCCTCTCGCTCGAAGCCATTGTGCATTCTTTTAAAACACGTGGTCGCATATACTTATTATTGTAGATTTTTGTTTAATCACAAATATCATTTGGACTGTACAGCCAAAATCCATTCAGCCGAAATTCGAACAAAACATAATCCTACGTACCGTACCAACTATCCCTCGTACCTTATAAATTCGGTCATCCACCGTAACATCAAACTTCCCAAAGTAAAGTCCGTAATCACCAAATCCATAACCTCCCGAATTAAAAGGGCCCTCAACCTCCCAAACCGCACGATCCAACAATTCCATGACAATCCTCCCCATCTCTCTCTAGATTTCCGTCGGCTCAAAAGAAAACGCCCAATCGACCTCATCCTTTCCCCTGAACAATCAGGCAAATCCTTACCCACATCATATATTCTCCAATGATCAATACAGCGCCTGTCAACCCTTAGCCACCCACATTGTATGCCTCTCAGATACACAAAAACCAACCTAACTCATCTGCTAATGTAGGCTAATCAATGGACTAAACTACCTTCATGTATACATGTGAATTATATACATCATTATAATCTTGTTAACACATTATTTTAATCTTGTATATACTGGAACAATTATTGTAGCAAACTAATAATAAGATAAAAGTTTTTATATGAAATAAAAAAAATGTGAACTGTAATAGTGGCGTAACGTTGGCGGATGAGACGGTTGCAAGTCGGAAGCTTTCAGTATTACGTGATAGTTGCAGGTGCTAACACTTAACAGAGAGTTATGAATGAAGTTTGCAAATAAGCCCGCATGCGTACACCGGACTACTGACGATCACTTGAGAATTGCTCTAAGCACATTCAACAAAGAAACACTTCTCTTCCGTAGACCAATTTGCACTAAAGACTACACCACACATTTACACGCACAAGCGCATACAAACTCTGTAAATATTATAATTACGTGAGCTCGATTGAGATTTAAAACTCGGTAACAGGTCCATTACTAGTATGATGAGGCTTACCAGTCCCTTCATTACACAGAATTACTTTTTAATTATCTGATCTGTGTGCCGTGATCAGTAATGTACCTTCAACCACTATACCTTGACTCGGTAAGTTCTAATGTTTTCTTGTTAGTATGTTCCTCAGAAAGTTTCTCTTTTCATTTGAGCTTCAACGTTCGTCAGAAGCAACGCTTATTAACCGCTAGTCTACGACTTTATGGTTTTCACATCAATAAAATACTGTACTCTACATACAGGAAGATTTGCATTTTTTCCCTTGCTACCCGATATCAGTGTTGCTATGCAAGCCGGGAAGATTCTCCTTGTGAGGTCTTCAGCTCTCCACCCATAAATCCGTCGCTTGGGAACCTATGTTCATATTATTTACAGACATAAATTTGTAATGAAAACCATTTCCTTGTCAAATTGTTAACAAATAAGAAAATTTCATTCGTGACCCAATCGTACCTGCATAAAAATAAAAATCAGTAAAGGAAATATTTAGCAATTTTACCAGCGACATTATTTATAAAGAAGGTAAGATTAAAATATATTATCTACTTCCCGATTTTTAAATGTATTCAACAAAAATACAGGTATTGGAAAATTGATTACAATTAGTGGTGGTTCTTATTTATACTGATCGATCAGTCAATGGACCAAGTAGTACAGAAAAAAAAGTAATTGGTTGATTGAACATCTCACAAAATATAATATTTGTTGTGGTAAATTAAAGTGTATTTTTTAAATTTCATTCATACCGATTAAAAAATGACAGTTTTGTTGCAGACCGCAAGATTTTTTTGTATTTATTGGTATCTATGATTTTTCTCACGCACTAGTCGTTATTTTCAACTTAATAACATTGTAATCATAACATGCTAGCCTTTCAATCAAAGCACTATTTACTTACCTAATATTTTTTTCATGTACTCTGAGTAACACAAATGTATTTTTTATTTGTAAACCGAAAAACCCAAGTTATATATGCAAATTCCTCCAACAAGGATCAATTTATGAGCCTTCAGCTTTTTTAAAAGATGTCGTTAACGATGAATAATATTAATGGTAACATCCATTTAAAAATTAGTTTTTTGAGTCTTCAAATTTTGAACTCCAATATCTGGAGGAACATAAAAAAAATTGCACCAAAGAAAGTTCTCTAGAATTTCAAACAATTTCTATTTGATCGTCTATATTTTTGGGAAACAAGCTACATGAGGGTGATCCTGGCACAGGCAACTCCCCTTTAATAGGAAAGGAAGGGAACTGAAAGGGTTAGATGGGGGGGATACTTATTCTCAAGCCCTTCTGAATGACAGTAGATGAGTTTGCTGTGGGGTCACAGCATTCCTTTCCAAGTGCCTCCACCAGTTTTAGGAGGCAGTTGGCCGACTGATCCAATGGGATAAAAGGACAACTTTAACTGTATGCCCAAGGTCTTTGACCCAAGTACATGCATCACCTAAAAAAGATTAAGGTCCCTCGGCATGAGATCCTTAAAAAAACCAGAGAGAGTACGATACATCTACTAGAGAAAACTTCCACAGGCATCTCTTCTACATATGTTAGTCTATTTCAAATTTTTCTTTTACGTATTTTTTCTGTATTATCATGACTGGAGTTTAAAATATTTTGAATAGTTCTTATTGTGTTGTTTTCCCTATTAATGCGTTTCATGTTTACGTATATAACTGTAATTTGTCGTGTCCAATTTCCTCAGTCGAAGTAAATGGAGGTCAATTATGAATTGGATGAATCTTTCAGCCTGTCTCTGAAACGATATACACAATTAACGTAATTAGATGTGAAGAAGTTTCTAATACACCGAATTTGATCAAGTCTTCCACTCACGAGTTGAAATTTTTCAGGCCCACAATAAAAGTCAGGAGTCTAATAAACTATTCAAAATAAAGGACACAAAAAGGTCAATAAAATGTAGGATAGAAATGAATGGGAGTCGTTAAATAGTGATTCAGAAGTTTAATTACTTTCGCTGCATTCAGCGGAGACGTTAACAGAGAGCAATGAAGGTCATTTGGATATTGTGACAAGTAGGTATCAAATGACGTGAGCCGACTCTGCGAAAGTGTGCTCCATACTGCAGAGGCATTAATAACGACGAGACGGATAAATGAAGAACTATTGTCCGGACGTCTCAGTTGAACAATCCCGCTTACGTAAGAGAAGATAGTAATAGTCCATTGTTTCTTCCAGTAAGATCATATAGCTATAGTTGCGAGACTTGTAGTGACTTGGTTAAGATTTCTCGCCAGAATTTTAACCCGGAGAACTCTGTGATAGGAGTCAATGGCGTTGACCACAAAAGGTCGGCAACAGAACACACGCACATGGCAAGGGATCAAGGTTACCATGAACGGACGCTACCTGTTGCTGATTCCACACACCGTACGACAGTAAAAAGATTGTTACAGTTCGTGATTGCGAGGAATGTGCAACTTGAAGAGTTCTCTGATCAAGGGAGGCTCGTCAGCAATAGGTCAGCCAAGTCAGGCACTTATCATCCACGATATTGATATAAATATAGAACGCAGACACTGCAATAAATCCTTGTTCGAATTGATTGAAGCACGAGTAGACCGTCACTGTCGTAAAAACATTGGAGATAACTTTCTCAACTTATTTCAGCATAATTAATACGGAATAACTATGTCATTGCACGAGCTCTTTCATACGAGGAAGATAAAAATGAAAACCTTAATTTAAAATATATATATATTTATTAACGGCAGTATTTTGTTTGTTTTTGAAGGACAGGATACGTGACGACTATCCGCTTTGAAGTAATATTGCTCTCTTAATCGACACTAATAATAACCTCTATAACTATCTCCTCAAGCCTATTCTCCAAATCATTCTCCAATTCCGAATCACTAACACGACCGCTTGAAAGACCCGGGTCCAAATCAAATAACTATTTCCGTTTAAGAGTTTCAATGTCAAGTGAAAATATGACGTCATTTTCGTGAAACAAAATTATATTTACATCGTTAAATACGTTTCCAGTGTAACAGGATGACTGTGATTTCAAGTAAAGGTAAACATTATTATCCTCAACAGATGAATTCAGTCGCTGAAACAAACCGCTTAAAACAATCCGCATGAAAGATGCTCTAATATAAAGTTAGTGAGGATTGGGAACTGGAATTAGCGTCGGCATGTCGAGACCTTATGCCGCCACTAATCCCCAGGGATGGCATTTCAGCACGTTGGGATATGACCTGTGGAAGTTCCGTAACCAAGCTGGAGTGGGAATCGAGAAGCAGGGAAATACAGAAATATTTAAGTACCACGTGGTCGCCTCAACCAATGGGATTTCGTGTTCAACAGAAAATCCATCCTAAAGGTCGATTTTTCGACTCTTCGTGACACGGCGGTGATGCTATATGAATTAAAATTCTTCTCTTAGAACTTGAAGGGGACGGAAAGGAGCCGCCGTTTGGTCGCGGACGTTTGAAGGAGGTCAACTTGCGACGCAGAGGAGAGCGTACTACGGATAAACTGGTAGAGATGCGACGCTACATTCAACCAGGTACGCTGTCAGGTTTCCCATTCTTTGACACATAGGTAGGGTATCGTCCACGGATTAACCTGAGATTATTAAGAGAACTGATTTCTTAGCCGTATCTTCAAAATTTGTAAATATTTTCATAGTAAACGTTTTTTAAATAAATTATCCATTTATGTCATAATACCCTTTAATTTTATCCCAACAAACCCCGTCCTACAAACACAGACTTCCAGAACAAGTGCCAAAAAATTCATAGGAAGGCAAAATTCTCGGTCAGCCTGGTCCCATCATTTCAGAACGGAAATACTGAAGATATTGTTTTCTCAGTTTTTCCGAAATAACGTCACTCTTTATCACTGAAAACATGTTCTAACAATCATTGACCCTGATTTTAGAACTTAGAAGTTACGAATTGAATGTGTCACTGGAGCGATCAAATACTTCTTTTTCTTCAATAAGCCAAGACGATTGGCAGCTAACAGAAAAGCTTATTTGTATTTTGGACACCATCAGTCAAGTAAATAGAAACATGTTTATTTGAAGAAATTAATAATTTAATTCAAACATAAAATCTGAGTCTTCCATGAGAACTGAATAGCTCCAAAGTAGCAAGTGAGATTCCACAAGATTTGAAAGGCATTCCAAAAATTGGCGATTCAGATTACACTAATAGTCAATCTGAATTCTTATCGTTAACTGCATTATTTGCTAAATACTAACAAACCTAGTACTATTGCTATTGCTGCCCTACCTTGTCGCAACAATACGATAAATTCATTTTATAGCTCATAAAATGTCTCAAACATTACTATTACGACTCAAATGAAAATTGGCAAATGATTCAACTGTGTGAATCAACTATTGAAACTGATCCGTATGTAGAACTCGGTACAGTACGCGGAAGAAAAATTGGATGTAAAGGAAATAATAGAGAAACTGGCGTTAACCTAAATATGAGTAGTCTTCCTGGTCTGACTAATACAGATGCAAGTCACGAATGCGACTGTCTTGTACCAGTCATTTCAAATGGAAAATACATAGAATATTTTACACGTGCGATTGGAATCAGTAGCCGAGAGTAGAAAAAAAGTGAAATTGGTTTTAGTCTGTGTAACGTTGAAGACAGCAATGCTCAAGAGGAGAAACCTACTGGTTGCAAACATTTTAATGAGGGAAAAGTTTTTGAAATTCTGCGTTTGGCAAGGCAACTTTTTCAGTGGCTTGAAACAGCATTTTTCATTTCTCTCCAAAGAGCATGACTATGATGGCTTGGTATAGAAATACGAGGCAAATTTAGAAAGTGTACTAAATTTTTATAGAAAAAACGTATGAAACAAATTCCAGGATATTGTCGACACAATTGTCGAGTATTTACCCACACTATCTCCAAACCATTCAATTAATGTGGCTAGCCGTGGAACAATTTTCTTTATGCTCTCCTCGAAGAACTCTTCCGACAGCTCCTTACCCCACTTCGGAATACCTTTCTGCGCCTGCTCATCAGTTGAAAATTTAATTCCACCCGTGTGTCACCAGGGAGGTGAAAATAAGATAATCTGAAGGCGTCAAGCCATGGGAAAACAGGAGGTGGCTCAAAACGTCCCAACCAAATGAGTCTAAGAGCGTCTTGGTGGCTAAAGCTGTGTGAGGACGGGCGTTGTCGTGCACACTCATCTAGTCAGAATTTCCTTCCTTTTGTTTTTAATACTCATAGTTTTTTAGAGTCTTACGATATCGTTGTGCAATTATGGTCTTCCACTGGAGCTGTAATTCGACCAAAATGATACCTTTTCGGTCCCAAAACATTAGTCAATATGGATGGTTCTCCACTATTCGTCGTCAACATTCGTTCTGTCTCCACTAAACCACCTGCAACGCTTAAACACACTCGTTCTATTCATAGCACCTTGGCCGTAAACAGTTTTGATTCGAAAAAAAAATGTAGATGCTATTCGTTCTGCGAGTAGGAAGCGGATCACAGCACGTGGTCCGCACTTGGCGGGATTTCTTATCGACATCTTTCACGCAGCTAGACACTACGACGTGAGATTACTTAATGTCGTGTTACTGCGGTGCTTGATCTGTCAGGAGATCCCCCTCTACAACTCAGTGTTGCCATTCCTCAAAAAAGGTTAAACGAATATAATTTTACAATATTTATTTAATGAATTTAAATGATTACAAAATTAAAGCCTCCGAAATCACTTTCTAGACCGCTGTTTCCCAAATTGGATTCCTCGCGCCACAGGTAGGCAATTTGAAAAGATGTTCGTCTAGAATTTAAAAATTCAGAAGCGACTTCACTAGTAGTTGAACGTATTATACAATTACATAATTACTAAAAATTAAAGTATTACTATACAATTAAATACTAATTACTAGAAGCTAAAATATTATATAAGAAATGTAGTTGAATTTCAGCTGTCTATTGTACATTATGAAATTTAATTAGAATTTCTCTCTTTGATAATCTCCTATTGATTGTTTCCTAAAACTTTTATCCGGAAACATTTGTAATTAGGTTTCATTTAGGAGGTAATTAAATTTTTGAATACAAAGTAAAATATTTCTTCCATAGGGGACATTAGAATTTCTTTAATGACTTAAGTGACGCATGGTAAAACGAGGTTACGGAACACTGCTCTAGTTTACCATGCTATCTTAGGACAGTTTTGCAAAACACCACAAAATACACTTCATTACTTTGTCGAATCTATTCTACACTCGCCGGTTGTGAATTTCAGTTTGCATTCAGAACTCAAGCGACAAGTGACAGTTGTCTGGAAATCAACAACGGAAAATGTAACCTAAATGATTGTAATAAATATAGTACCGGAACAGCGGGCCTTTAGCAGGAGCTTGAAGAGCCACCCGAATCTGAGGATCAAATCGATTCCAGAGAACACGCCACAAGGGAGTATTGAACCCGTGGCGCGTAGAAGATGGGAGAGATACGATTCAGAAATGAAAATTGGATCGTCGGAAAGGAGGAAACGTGGCCAAGGCAATCGGTTACATGCGCAGTTTCCGACTTTGGTCAGCAAAATTTTAGACCAAATAGTAACTGTTCCATTCAGCTTTAGTTGGACGGTGCACTCTCTGACCTCAATTACATAAAATATTGCTATTTCATCTTCAAATACTGTTCCGCTGTAGCGATAACTTGGAAAATATATCTCCTTTATAGCGTATCAAGGCACCCTATTAATTTTTTTTTGTTAATAGGTTACATGGGGGTGATTCTGAAATAGGCAACTCACCTTAAATCGCATAGGAAGGGAATTGAAAAGCGGGGATGTGGAAGGTAGAGCAAGGCAGCCAAGGGTTGACTAGGACCCCCGGGAAGTTGGCAGACTGATCCAATGAGATCAGCGGCAGCTCTTACCGTATGCCTAAGGTCTTCGACCCCAGTACATACACCTCCTAAAATAGGTGAAGGTGCCAAGGCAAGTAAGAACTCTGAAAAAACCAGAGAGAGTACGAGGCATCAGGCATTTTCCGCGCCCCTATTCAAAAGGTAAAACATAATTTATTTCCCACTCCGAATAAATAAACAGGGCTGGACATTGGAATTCTGCTGAATAACCCAGACGCCACTATGTACGTTTCGAATAATTTTATCCCGTTCATATGAAAAGTAAAACACCTTTTTTAAGTAGTTAAGCATAGTGCATTCCGACACGACTTACAAACAGCGAAACGTGTTATGTAATAACGGCACTCAAGTCAAAAACAGCGCAGCAAATACGTAAACGTTAACTTGTGAATCGAGGGGACTAATTTAATTATTGTTCAGAAAGTGGCATCCTTCCAAGTGGCTCTTCAATTTTTAAGAACGTCACAAAAAATCTATGCACAGGATTTATCACTTTTTTAAAGAAGCCCACCAAACACAAAAATAGTACATAGAAGGGAATTTAAATCCACATAAATGGACTATTAATTTGGAGATTAAAACAACACATTTATGGACTGAAATATAACAAACAAAGATCAATATCGTTATAAAATTATCACTGAACAAAAATCGTAGACCTCGCGATTCCTCCCTGAAAGACTTGACAATTTTTTACTCGTGCACTTTAAAGCGATTTTCTTTATCGCGTAGTGAAAACACACTTAATAAGCAGAACATCAGATGAATCTGCCCTATAATGGCATTGTTTTTTACCCGATATACAAAGAATGGCCAAAATTCAGAAATAAAATCATTCAATTGGTAACGAACTTGCTAATGTATTCTTTTCACTTTTTGGTCAGTGATTGTATATGATCGTGCGTAGAAGCAAGGTGTAAGAAACAACTGCAGACGTGTGCTAACACGGAAAGACCTTGAACAGTGAGAAGTGGCGCCTAGCCTTGAACTACTAGTAGCACCGCCCAACCACAGGCCACATCCACCAGTTCATCAGATGCCCGTCCAGAATTATGCTAACAGTCTCACAGCGAGCTCGAGTCGAAAACAGTGATTTATGTTTCTATTTCATACGTCGGTAATTAAATACTGAACGTAAATTGACAGGAACAAGAAGAGCAATAAAAAATATCAGTGGAATAATTTAAAATAAAAAGGCCCAGAGACCAAATTTAAGACCTGTATTTTGGTTCGATTAATCTTTTCTTTTGCAACTAAACAGCATGTGGAATTCACTTGGAGAGAGCGATGACAAAAGGGATTTTCAAGACTGGATTCCCATATGGTAAAATTGGCGCCAGCACGTCGGATCAGATGCATCGTTTATGATCGCTGGAGAGAGACAATTAAGCGAAACAAAAACACATAGCTGGGAAATTCGATGAAAAGGATTGGTCTGACAAAATGTAGTAGCGTGGGATTTCTGCCTTCCGGGGCGTAGACCCCCCTTACTTAGATATTTATATCTGTGACGCTGTAGGACCTCTCCCCAATTTAATTCATATCTTAGAACGAATTAGAATCAGTAACAATATTTGAGGAAAGGTAGACAAGAGGTGAAAAACTCAGGATTAAGAATGGCACCAGAATGTCGCGGAGAAACCGTGTCTACTTACTACATAGAGGCGTTTGTTCACTAGGAGACGTTAACACTCAATTTTCCCAGGGCCGACTCCTTCTTTGTAAGTGAGAAATCCCGCGTTTGGAAAAAAATTAATAACAATCGGTGGGGTGGCGTGTCCCCATAAAAATAGTGAAAGGAGTGATTGGCTGGGAGGTGACAAGGCGGTGCTAGGAAGCTAGAAGGAGGAGGAAATCGGAGAGAAGTGGCAGTGTTTGTTGGAATTTAGAAAGAAGGAACCAGAACAATTAAATAGTCAGTGTGGGTTGATAGCTACAAACAAGCTTTGATCATTAGTAGAGAGCCGCATGACAAATTACGATATCCCAGCCAAAACTTTACTGAGACGTGAACGACCCCGCCAAGATGGAAGACTGATTTTTCCTTTAGTTCAGATTACAAGTTATTACATACGTTTGTGAAATTATGCCGCCCCCCAAAAGTTCCGACCAGGGTCGGGTCCTACCTTCCACGCTACGCCTCTGGTCAGACATATTGAGGGTGGGGGAGAGCAGGTAATTTTCGATCTTCAGAAAAATTGTGATAGAAGAACTGGAGAGATAGTAAAGGAATTTCGGACAGTTTTAAGGGAGAACATACCTGAAGCGTAGCGGGCAAGACGGAATTGATGAGGTCGGGAAGGAAGACACGACGTTCCCTAGTACATGAATGATTTTAGTCGTGTCACAAATTGTTTAAAAAGAACTCTGCTATAAAGCCCATAAAATATCCTGAAATTTTCTTTTAGTCTCACGCTGGGTTATATATGAATATATAAATAATTAGAGGTTTTTAATGGACGAAAACCGCACACAACAAGAAACTATTAGACCATAAAGCTACCTCATGACCCTTCATTCTCCGGGTACGACAGTCACTATGATCAAGACTGGTTTGAAGCGGTTTGCCATCTCGTTCTCCCCGGCGCCAACCTCTATACACTAGTTCGGCCCCACATCCTTAATTATCTAATTAACGTATTGCCTGACCTGCTATCTTTTTGTCCTCCACACTGCAGTGCATGTCCAGTAGCGAATGATGTCTTCACCTGCCCCTCTCCTAACTATCGAGCTCCCTAACCGCCCATTATTTGTCGTTTCCTTTCGGGTTGATAGAAGTATTTTTACCCCTCCGGAGCTTTCAAAAGTTTAAACCACATATGTGAATTTCATGAGTACCAGATGTCAAATCAAATGGTTTTTTGTTGACAAGGAAGTTGGAGCGAAGCTGTAAAGAATATTTTGGTAGCCAAGCTGAGTGATCAACAGATATTTAGTAACGAAAAACCATATTGTATTGACAGAGACTTAATTCATTTTATCTAATAACGTCACATAGTTTTTATATTCAAAATAAATTTATTATTCAACTAAAATTTCATAAATTCCCAATTGAATATCTTATTGGTTAATGTTATTAATTTACTCAAAAGGTTTGGATTGGATTTAGAAATACAAAACCCGTCAATATTCGTTAGTTTTGCCTAAGTAAATTTCAGTTGATCGAGTTGGTATTTCGCATGGAAGTCTTTTTCATTCTTCAATACATTGAGATTTTATATACAATTCATCAATTCATGTAAATAACATACAAGCAGGTTCCAATGTGGTGGAAGAAATGAAACTATTACCAAGGCTAGGCTAAGTTAATTAATAATATCAAGCAGATGAAAACTGATATTAGATCCGGAGAAAAATGCCTGTAACAATCTGTGAGTGGAGTATGTTAAAGAATGAATTGAATGTACTGGTAGCTGCTTCTAGATGCTGCTGAAAAATGTTAAAGCTTAAATGGAAGCATTTAGTTACAGAAAGTTTTAGCACTGAAGGAAAAATGTCGCTTGATCATACCAACAAGAAGAAAATGTGAATTATATAGTCCAAATTTGGTTAGCTTGGTGATGGAAGGTACAGTACAGACTACAGCATGCATATATACCAGGTAATCAGGAATGTCTGATACAGAAGGAAATACGATGATCTGAAGTGGTTCGTCAGAAAACTGGTGACGCTAAAAGAGAAACTAATCAAGTTTTGAAACGAAATGTAAAATATATTTCGATAACAACTTCATTAAGAAGCGTATTTCCAGGAACATCTAGAATGTACGCAGTCTTTATTCTTGGGTGTACGTGAAGTTATCAAGATTGGCCCAATTCCAAGTGAGCCAGCCGCAACTCCAGCAACACGCAGGTACAAGTTCTTCAAAGCGCTGGAAATGGAAAAGCTCCATAGAACGAGAAACGAAGTTGCAATGTGGAAAAAAACTGCTCGAGAAGAAAGGTAACGCAATTTGCGGGATCAATTAGCATTCCTTTCCATTAGAGGTAGCGGATGGAAAGAGCTTGGGGTCGAGGCGTCGAAAGTGAGAACGGATATGTTTTATTACTTCTCCAATTTTGTACGACGAATTTAGATATTTTTGTATTTAATTTTGGTTTCGTTATTGCCTGATAAATGTTCGATTCTCAGTAAATGACAGAGCAAAAATAGGCCTACATGTCATTATTAAATATACCAACAACTATCGTGAAGGTAAATCATCAACGGAAGTAATGTGGCGTTCCTATAAAAAAACCAGGGCGTATGTGTAAATTCAGAAATCGTGAAGGAGGTGCAGTATTTAGTCAACAACACGATTGGGTTCACTATTTCGCTCCTTAGTTCATTTTCCCACGAATTCGGTATTTCTTTTTTCATAACTATAGCGTTCAAACCTTAGCATTAATTATATTCAAATAAAATCGATACGCTATGATAGGAACTTTTGACCACTTATGTTCATACTCAACTAAAAAATTGACTATAGTAACACACACATTATTTTAAGTCCATAATAAGTGAGAGATACCTCGTAAGCATAGTATTTGACCATTTTCCCAGAGTCGAGAACTAATGGCCTCCATCTAAATGTGAAGACGAAACATAAGTTGCTATTTGAATGAGTTCGCTAACAAGAGTAAAATTAAACTACATCTGTGTGCTAATTCTAATATAATTAATTATCCGAGTTGCTTTAGAATGCCTTTTTTAAGAGGTTACCGAAACACATGAATTCCGTTCATCAGCGCTTTATTAAATTTTAGATACCTGAAATTAACAATTTAAAGAATACTATTCTCTGGTGAAAGAAGAACTTACCCACAGTACACTATAATGGTAAAACACAACAAAATACGAAATTTGGCGGTACAAAATCAAAGGCTGGCGGCTTGAGAAGTTGGAAGTTACCGACAAGGTAATAAAACGTAGACAATTTGGCACCGGTCTGGGTTTTTTAAACTTGCAGAGATTCCGGGAAACCTGGATGTGGCGAGATATGGGATTTTCCCAAAAAACATCGGTGAGGTGAGGTGAATGTGATTCTAATATTATTTTTACTGAATTCAAATATATCGGTTTTTCCCATCACACAAGAATTTCCGAGAAACTGTCATTTATAATTTCGAATGCTGGAATTATTGATTCAATCGTAACTACACAATATTCAAATATTGTGAGGAAAGAATGATTTTCTGCTATATTTCGATGGTGGAGCATCCCTCTCGATGCTACAACAATAATCCGTCAGCATAATAGGATTCAAAAAAGTTAGTTTCTTGGGAAATCGAAATTACCATACTGTCCAAGATCTTATAAAATAAACATTTGGATTGTAATATTTTCTTAAAAGTACACTACAAAGTAAAATTATGTATTATTAAGTTTCATGTCTTATAGAAAAGGGTTTTTAGACAGAGAAAGCCTGGTCTGGCAAGACCCGTAAAAAATAGTTGTTGGTGTTACGGAAGAATGTTGAAAATTAAGTGTACACACACAATTCTGGACGAGGTGTTTCTAAACTGAACTTTGATAAGGGCGGGTTTTATCTAAACCGCTCCACCATACAGGCGAGTTAGGATGTGCAATAGAGGAAGAACGCTACACGTGACTAGAATAAACCTTCCGAAAACTGCTAGCTCTAAAACCATATACAAGATAATATGAGACGTAACATCCGCGTCATACTTTATCAAATTCATCAACATCTTAACAAGTACTACTCGAATATCAGAATATTTCACTGACGGTAGTACGATGCGATTTCCTTATCTCCAGTGAATCGAAGTACTGGTCGATAACTCCGAGTTCCACGTGTACGGCGTGATCGCCGAGACGTGTAAAGCATTCGGAAAGCAAAGCATGGGCGCTCTGTGATAGCTTATCAATTTGTTATACTTTTATCTGACCGCGTGACAAGCCCAAACACAGACTGCTATTATCACAAGCATTGGCTTCCTGAGAAAACGTTCTGCAAAGAAGAAACTGTATCCGGCGTGAAGCTAAAGCTATTCTGAGACGCACACGGAACGCTTTCGTAAACTCCGAAGGACACTTTTGACAAGGGCAAGAATGTACGTAGAACCTAATGGGAAATCTCAACCAAGAAAACCCGACCTCGGTTAAGTTTGTCAGTCACTGAAACGTTAGTACAAAACTGCGACACAAAAAACTTGTGTTAACCTGACAGTACGAACTACATTTACGTAGCAATACTTGCAGAGTGCTCGACTTTTCCCGGGAATTAATTTATATTAACCCGCTACAATATTTAAATAGACAATACTCTCTTTGTTAACACGTGATTAAGTCACAGCGAGAGCGTTACACTTTTTAAATTTTACTTTTACATGCCGAATTTCATCAAAACCATCGCACACACAAAAATACACAGAAACAATTATATTTATAAGGATAAGATACTGGAACCATGTTTTCGGTCCTATTAGTGTGAAATAGGTTTTGTAAATACGTGTACACATTTACGAGAAACAAAATTTGGTGTGTGCGGACCTGGTCTTTATATAACGTCCCTAAACTATCTGCATTGCGACTTATAATTTTTTAAAAAATTATTATTCACTAATTGAAAAGTATCCTTACTTAAATTTAAGTATTATTTCACGCTTAACCGATATATTCTCTTCCGTCGATTATATAGAAGAAATGTTCATAGCATCACATAGCCCTTGAAGCGTGAAATACTGCTTAGATATAACTAATATTTTGCCTTTTTCGCGAACATCGTCGTCGTCGTCGTAGCCGTCACACGGACGCAGCGGATAAGCGACTGTGTGCGTTAGGCGGCGGCGTACACGACGTTCGCGAAATGGAATTAAAATGCACCACCATTTGAATAAAATTTTTGTTATATTTATAAGATATATAATCTTGCCAGGCATAATCTATCCCGTTGTAAGTTCTATGTCTTTAGAGTAGGACCACTTTTGGCCTGAAAAGGAGGGGGGGGGGGGAGAAGGTACCTTATCTGCGAAAGGTCAACAGAAACCTTCTCCGGACAGGGCACTACAATACACCATAATTTCATTGTAATCGGATGAATGGTATAGGAATGTATAAGGGACAAACATTAGGAGTCGCGGAGCAGTTGATGGACGTGGGACCGTTTTTGGCCTGAAATGGGGGAAAGGAAGGAACCTAAATTTTCAAAAGATGGACAGAAAACTTCTCAGAGGTGAGCACCGCTAAACAATCTAAATTTTGTGACAATCTGATGAACGCATGGGGTTAAACCTTACAAGTCGCAGTGCAGTCACGCTATATAATACGGCGGCGTGCAGCCCGACCTACCTGACGCAGGTTTTCTAGGGTTTTTCCCTGCATCACCTTTAGGTGAAACACCGGGTAGGATCCTTACACTATAACCTGGGGGCCCTAGTCAACACTGGGCTACCTTGCTCTACCTCCCACATCCCCCTTTTCAAGTCCTTTCCTATGCTATTAAAGGGGAGTTGCCTGCTTCAGGATCACCCTCATGTAGCCTGTTACCCAAAAAAAAGCACTCACTGCCTTTTATATTTAGATAAAGAGTCTTGAGTTACAAACTTCCTCACAATGCGTAACAGAGTCCTTTTTTCAGAGGTTTCCGATTTGAGGGCAACAAATTCTTTTCAAATTCTTGTACTGAAGGATGCTATTATGTCTATTACTCATCTTTTCTGTTTATATGGCTCTATTCTTCGTTTTATTTGCACTTCTTATTTGTTTTTGACGCCTTGCTTTGAGTATTGAGTTTTATAACGAGAGCATGTTTCCACCTGAATTCGCCACAGGAGCGTGTAGAGGGAGTGGAGCAGTCCAGCAGTCTGCAGAGAATTGAGGCGCTAGACACACGCGGGTATGCGGATTGGCTGCGGGGGATTTACACCGCAAAACCAAGGCCAGAAAGGTGCTCAGATAGCGATAACAGGTTTACTCGGGTTATTGGCCCGTCCCCAAACAAGTTATCCTAGTCTTATTACTTCATATCGACTGCTTGCAAGGTTTCACGCGCCAATAGCGACCTTATCACTCGAGAATAAAAGAAGATTTCAGCTTAACTGTACAGATGACAAAAGTTCACTGCCATCGGTTAAGTTTCATACAACCAATGAAAAAAGGCATTCTACCGCAAACCACAAGATGAAGAATCTGTAAGTTGGCCCAGACCCCGGCAGGAGTTTAACAACTGTAGATAAATCTCTAAAAGTAACACAGGGAAACTTAAAAAAGGCCCACGATTCATGTACTTGTCAAGTCCAAAAAACAAAACTAAAAAAATTATTATAAGCAAAAGGCAAATATAACAATAACAGGACCTGGAATTTAATTCATCTTATTGGATATGAGTGTATCTTTACTGTGTTTCGATCGAGTACCTCTTTTATAATTTAAGCAACAAAAAATTTCAAAGGTGCAAAGTGCTCTCCAGACATAAAATGCGAATGAAAGAGACACAAGGATCACTTTTCTTCACATAGATGATGTGAAATGTATCATTATGTCGGTAATATCCACAGCTATTTCGGAGAAAGAAATATGATCACAATGAATATATTGTGCTAGTCATATTGTCGTGGTGGTAGACAGGAGCTCACTTAAACTCCAACTTTGTAAACTCAACTCTGAAAACATTGGTGCTAGGAAATATATTGCTGTCAGTTCAGGGTATGTTGTGCGTCAAGAAACGCATCCGTAAAATGTAATAGATAATGAGTATAGGGTGTGTTAAAAAGAGGTTGTCGTAGTCTCCATATCCGGTGAGTATGAATACAATTAATGTTTTTCACAATGCTAGTAGCGCTTCGGCGGTCCGTGGAAGGGGGAAGTACCTCATTTACAATAGCTTCCACATTACAAAGTTGCCGTAATAAACATTCGTGTTGAAGTAACCTCCCACAACAAGCGGACTAATGCGCATCGTTTCACGACACAACTTGTTGTTTCTCTCCAGTTATACCTGTTTGGGTCTTTGTCAAACACTTTGAAGGCAAATTGATTATAAAAAATTAACAATATCAGTAATAAACGTCAGCTTTCTTACAATTGAAATGTGAATGAACTGTAGTAAATCATACTGGATCTTCGCTATAACTAAAGTGACTTTTGTCCCGCTAGGGTTGGGAACCAACGAGAACTCTTAAAACAAACAACGAGACAAGCAGAGTTTCCGTTTGTTTTTAGTTAGTTATATACTAAGTTTATTGTCGACCTCCAATTTGTGGCATCAGTGCCTGCGGAAACCACAAGGAACATCATTTATATCGCACAACAATATTCATAACTTTTATACATTACTGAACGACTAGTTTTCAAAGAGGAAATCATAATCAGAATGGTGCCTATTAACATTTATAATGAACTAGATCAGTAGTGGATTAAGAGAGGTACCTTGAGGGTGGGTGAAGAGAGTTAAAAAAATTGTTTTATTTGTATAATTAATTAATTCAACTATAAATCAGTTTAGTCTACTTTACTTTGTTTTAGATATTAATAGATAGTAACAGTTTTGAATGAAGCTTTATTTAACTGTAATTAATACTCTGTAATTAGAATCAATGTTGAGTACACAATTCAAAACAATATAACAATTGTTATCATAAAATACATTTTCTGTTTTTCAGTAAAGGGTAATTCTTTGGTTGCATGGGAGGATGATTTATAAATTCAATACATTAAGAACCAAAAGCTTGCCCTGTAGCTATCTGTCGTCTGAAGGAAAGGTCTGCTTTCATTCTGTATTTTCTTGGAGAAATAAGCAGAAAAAAAGTGAATGGATTTGAAATTTGGCAAAACGAAGAACATTATTCAAAAATAAATTGTCTGAAATTAAGTATAGTAAAGAAAAAATACAGCCAATTTTGTCATTAATTTTAATTAATATTTATTCAATATATGAAGAACATTATTGCTTAAACTGATTAAGGAAACGGATACTGAGGAAAAATGTTCAAGAACACCAATAAGTTGCACAGTTACATTGGATGTTTCTCACCATTATCGATTAATAACATTTGATACACTAAAGTAACATTGAAAATGGAATTTTAATTCAAGAAAATAAGAAACACTTTCAATGGAAGCCCATTACTGAAAGCTTGGAAATGAATTAAAGAATCAGAATTCAAAATTTCGACCGGACGTGAAATGGAACATATGACGGTTGAGATTTTTCCTTCCTGATCCATCTAAATATTTTTACATTCTGTATCTAATATGTTTTCATTTAATATTCTTTTGAACTATAGTTTAGTAACTATAGTATGATAATCTTGCAAGGATAAATAATAAAGAACGGAACAGTATAGTGCTGGAAAGTTGGTTGTGGCGACCGAGAACCTGGTTCTCTCAGTATGTGGGATAGAGTTTAATTCTGGTTTTAAGATATATCGCTTTTTAATATTAGGAATGGGCGACAACTTCCTTCACAGAAGAATACTTTCCTCAATTTTTATAGAGAGCACGAAATATAAAAATAGGTTACGATGAAAGAAGTGGTTCGTCAACAAGCTAACATCAAAATTGGCAAAGACCTTTTCCCCGACTACTTGAAGTATTGACACAGAAAACATGATCGAAGGATATGCGAAGAGATATTTTGAAGTGTAACGCGTTCACGATTAACCAGGATATGTTATCAACGAAACGGCCACGTGGAGTCCAAGTGTCTTCGTAATCCGTTTACGTCATGTTATGCGTCTACTGAGACAAATGGATTGTAAATATACTGGTCTCAATTTCTTTAAACAAATGTCTCGTAGAATTAACAACGTTCATAGAGATAAGCTTCCGTTGATTAGCTGATAAATGTTATGTAATGATCCGTAGTTTAGATATTACCACCAAGTAATCCGAATCTTATCTTTACTACAATGAATGGCAATTATAGTTAAACTCTCAAATATCGAAACGTACCGTTTTCATTCCTATGCAGAGGTTTATTTGAAGCTGCAAAAAATGACCCAAGCAAATTATGGAGGGTAGAATCATAACATCAAAATGAAAAGTACTTTGCAAAAATTGGATTTTGGAATTTTTAATGCATTATAAATGCAAATCACTGATACAATTTAACTGCACGAGTGTTTGTAAATAAAAAAATTAGTAGCAATAAAATAATTTTCAAAGTTGATTAAAAAAATTCGGAGTTATAGAGGAGAAAGTGTTTCTGGCCTATAAAAAAATTATAAGCTTACAAGGTGCCTAATTTTTTTTATCAAAAAATTCGGGAGTATATACAGGGAAATTTAAATATTAATTTGGAGAAGTAGTGGATTTGTAGGTTTTCCCTCTTTTAGGGATGACAATTTTATTTCAAGGATTATTCGTGTTTTATTTCCATTTTCTTTGCAGCCGTTACAAAACGTGGTACATTAATTCATTCGTATAGTATTAAACTAGCTTTCAGGAAACTCCTAATGAATCCTTCCTCGAAACTTCTCAGTGATTGGGAAGCTCTGAAAAATAATAGAAGTCCCCATATCCATTATGAAGTACACAGGCGATGTGCAATGGGAATGTCTCCGTTTGCGTCACTATATGGATTTTCCGAAACAAAAGAAGCATTAGTTACATCCAGCTCTTATAGACCGTACGAGCAACGGGATGATTCTTGAGGTGGTTTGGGGAAAAAAAAACCACGAGAGATTCCAAAAATTCCCTCCACGTTTTCTTCTCTACAGGAAGACGGCCATAACTCAAGAAGCGCAAAAGTTATCATGGACGCTTGCTCGTGTAAATCTGCTCTAGTAGTCAGGCAGCTTTATCGTCTGTAGAGCGATAACTGTGCAAACAGAAGGATTGAGACGGAGGTGTGTGTGTGTGCGTGTAGTATTACGAGGCTCAATACGACGTGGTGTATGAACACCTAGTTTTTTTTCTAAGAGAATGTACTATGAAATAAGCCAGTATAACAGGGATGCACGTCGGTTATTCAGCATGAATACGAGCATACTTTAATTAGGGCATTGTATGAATATGATATGAACAGAAATAGAAAGCTCTGGTGTTTTTGAAACGTAGAAATAAAATAATTATTACTTTATAAAGGTATCATTGTCTGGAACAAATCTAAATAATACGAATAACAAAAAGTAGCTAAATTATAGATAATTGATCAATTTTGACGAATGATTGGGACAAAATTTTAGCTAACGAACGTGAGTTAAAATTTGTATGTATAAACGAAATATGAGATTATGAAATCGAAAATTAAAACGTAGTCTCCTGTGGTAAATTTAAAGGAAAACGATAAAATCTTGATTTGCCAATATATTGGCACGCAGAAGCCATTTGCAAATTTCGATCTTCAATCAGACAAATATTTTAAAAATACGTACATAAGCTGAACGGTTGATTCTAAAATGAAATTCTACATTTTGTACCACTATGAATTGGTGATGGCGGTGTACGAACATGAAGGTGAACTCTGGAAAGTTTAATCTGTTCTCTTCCAAGATGTCATGTTGTCTTGTCGAGCTGATAACTCAAAATGTATCCTCTCCTATGCGACTCGACAACTCGGAACAGTGAGCCGATTCTTAACCAACGTCTTTCCCAAGACAGCAGATGAGCTTGCTATTGGAACGCAGCATTCCATCTCCATGTCTCCACCAGTTTAGGGGGTAGTTGGTCGATTGTTCCAAAATGATTAAAGCGTGACCCCGGAACATGAACCTCTCAAAACTCAACGAAGTGCCACGGCTTCTGGGACTTTGAGGTCAAAACCAGAGAGCAGTCATTTCTGAAGGTACACCCCTTGTCGCACCAAGAAGATTAACCGGCGAAAGATGAGGCCAGCTTCAGTTTTGGGGTTTGATGGGATAAGAATGAGGACGACAGATTGCGTGAGGGTATCTTTGTTATGGCAATTTTTCTTTAATAGAATAGTAAAGGATTCGAAGGGGAGGACGCAGTTCGAAGAGCAAGGTTTCCGGGCTATAGTTTAAGGATTCAATCCGTCATTCTCCTAAAAGTGACGCAAGGAAATTCCTGGAGAAACAAACATCAGGGAAGTCCGGTTCGTGGTACGATGACGGGAAAGGGCTTTTGATTGAACGACTCCCTAGTTTCCAACCACTTGCAAAAACTTTACACGTTAGTCTCGTGACATTCTCCTGCGATGGTCGTAATGGTGTAATTGTCAAAAAATCTTTATAGGTAAAAATAATGATGAAATACCGGTGTCTCCATGGATATAATGTACTGAATAATGTCCGTCACTTCGAGTAAAATTAACACTTTCCACGTTTCCATAGAAAATCAAGAAAAGTTAGAGGTCTGAACACGGAAAATCAAAATGTCAATAACTAACACAACAGGCAAATGTTACATCAGAAACGGTAAGACGACAAACCTACCAAGCTCTCTAATTATTGTTTTAAGCGGTCTTTTGTGAGTAATGACATACGAAACTAAATATAGACAATCGGTGACGCAGTTGGGAAAATTGCAGGTAAAGCAGTTAAGGGAAGACAATGAATAAATGTATTTTCAAAAGCGCGTCATGTTAAATCTGACAATTTTAGATAGCTTGTATATACCGACATGTCTATGGTATTAAATAATGACTCCATACACAGAGGAAAAACATGAAACGCTTTTAAAATTATTTTTACAAATTTCTACTGTACCAGCAATTTTTTACACTGAGAATGTGTTTCTAGAATTCAAGTCACCTTTATCTAAGGATAAATTCAATTATTAATATAAATTGCTTTGAGTTGATATATTTAATTTTCTCTTATAATACTGGATATGAACATATTGGTGTAAAGAGTCAGCACCAACTATTAATTATTACAGTCTAAATAAAATTTTACAATAATTATGTATGTGTTAAATACGCAAAAATGTAATTTTTAAATACCTTCGACTAATTTCACATCATTGAAGCCTCCTTTTTTCCATAGAAAATGATATAGTTCGTTGTATTATTCAAATTTGATTCCTTAGAACAAAAAATCCTAAGACGTTAAAAAGCAATCAAGTATAGATTTAATTATTTACAGATTTTCATGGAAACGGTCCTCGAGAAAGCTATTTAAACACTTAACCCACTGCTGTAACAAGATCAAAGAGACGCTTTAGAATAATTATTATCCACAGTGTAAGCATTACTTCACCATTCACATTATTCAGAATGTTAAAGCTAAAGGAAAATGCTCGACGCCTTACAATTTTTGCACGATCGTTTCGAATTATTTGCAAGGGATTTTCATATTAGTCCCGCAGTTTCCAGTTTTGAAACCTACATAAACTGCGAATATGTAAATCGTGTTTTTCTTTAAGAAATGCATGCAACCTAATAATACTTCTAGAAACTAATTGTTTCCTGTTACTCATTACAGCTTAAAACGAAGACGATGTGCGTACATAACAATGGAAAAATAGTTAAAATGGTAGATAGTCAACAAAGAAAATGCAATTCGCCTATCAGAACTTAACACAATGTCTGGAATTTCGGATTTGAAATTATACAATAAAATAGAAACTATAAGAGAAGAAGAAATGACCTTACATTTTGACTATGACAAACCCCTTGCATATTATGCGAAATCTGAGAACTAAACTTTGAAAGATAAAATTTCGTAATTAATCTCTACAAAACCGTAACCACTTTCCTAAAAGCAATTTATTGGGAACTGAAATTAGTCACAATTATTACTACAAAATTAAAACGGTTAGCAAACGAATGAAGCACTAATTCGGAAATATCCGATTTTCCGAAACAAAAGTTTACCGCAGTTACTTGCATAACGAAAAACACTTGTTAATAATTACACACATAATGGTATTCCGAAGTGCGTGAGAAACCATGCAGGAAAATGATCGTCCAACGATTCAACAAAAAATAAATTCAGTACTGCCAATTCACTGTTGAAGGGAAAAGTATTATTTTTTATTATACTTATGGGACATCGTATGCGGAATTTGACTTACGTAACTAAATGCCAATTACGACAGACATTGGTGACACAGCATTAAAAAACGTGATATCGAGAAAAACACTGTAGTTTTAATGAAAATGTAAAGTACCGTTTGAGCCCCGAAGATTCGAAGTAATTTATCGATAAATAAAAAATATTAAAAATTTTTGTTCATTAATTTACCTTGTTTCACGACTGGCGATTTGGATGTGACGTTTGTCAAAACTATGATGGGATCAAAGAGATAAATTAAAGCTACAATCACACAAAAAAACAGCAAGTTACGGCACGGTGTAACCACGAGTTTTAAAAAACATTTAAACGATGCAATTTATATTTTGGCTACCTGCGACTTTACAGTTGGAAAACAATCGTCAGACGTAATAACGTCATAATGACAGCACAGCTATGCCGGAGATCTAAAAAGCGGGAACAAGTGAATGAACGAAAATTACAATTGAAAGCGAAATATGCCGAGTCATTCCTTATGAAATAATATGTTTAGATTGGTAACTCCAGGCTTGTTGTGGAATAAAATGTGTAACAGAGTATTGGTGAGCGAAAGAAACATATAAACAACACGTTAGCGAAGTTGTGCACTACAAGAATATAAATACATCACAGGAACAAATCCGTACACTGTGCCACTGAACTGGTTCGTCTTTACGACGGCAGAAGACCTAGGATTTGTAAATCACTCGGTTTCGTGTGGTATAAAGGCATGTGGTATTAGCCGCTCCTCGGCGACTAATGAATCGTGCACCATGAACCATATGTTGCGTAAGAATGGGAGCACGCTCACTCGCGGACTTCGATCGTACTACTTCCACATGAGCATGCGCAATATAATTTCAATACCGGCAAATGTTGGCACAAGACCAAAATAGCAGTTCTCTAACCTTTAAAATACACCCCTACCCCCATTCCCTTTTCTTCATAACAATTAATATTGACGATATATGCAGAACAGTTCATTTAACTAAAAAAATCAAACTATTTTTTTCACCGAACGTGCATGACGAAATCACAAATTTAACAGGAATTATGAGCAATACGAAAAATGAGAATTAAAATACAAATAAACGAACGCCGGTTTTCAGTTTCGCGAAGTAATTTCCAATAAATCGACAGGTTCTATGAAAATATACATAATCACCGCGTTAATTACACGTCGCAAGAACATTCTCCTGTCACGTTTGGAAAGGCCATTTAGCAGACGAAATTTTGTAACATTGCAAAAGAAGTATAGATAACTGCAGCCAGCATACATAATATTGACATGATTAATTACAGAAGCACAACATCACAAATTAGTGATATATGTATTTCACTGACGTTAGAAATCTTTTTTTTAAAAAAGCACAATTCGTTTGCGTTCATGTATATATTTGACCATTTACATAACCTGAGATAGCCTCGTGTTCTTTCCTCAAACACACAGCCTTAAATTTTACATATATTGTTGTTACCACTGTTTTAATGAAATGTCTTATGAATTTAGGGAAGCAATAGTTATGTTTACCGGTATAATATATCAAGGTTGTCTCGTGTGTATGTCGTCTGCGAGGACACCGATAATTATTTTAAGACTAACCTTTCCTGGAAACTGACGACCCGGATTCACATTCCTCTTTAGCATTGTGTGTGTTATGTCTGCTACTTCCGTTAATTCCATTTTCTGCGTCCGTTTCCACTTGAGACCCAAGAGCCATAATCACTCACGACAAGATTTTCGCAGACTGCACGTGCGTTCGAAACCTCGGAACTAAATGAATCTGATTGGTTGGCTCACTCGCTATGGATAGGCAAGGACTTGAAAGTTGTACCAGCTGCTTAAAGAGTTACAATTTAAGTGTAATGTGACACCAGAACAATATAGAGCATTTATGGATTGATTAGACATAATAAATTTGCTTAGCCAATTACCTCGTAAACATTAAATAAGCCGAATTGTATTAATTCACGTTACATATCTAGCATCTCTGCTTGGTATGCTTATATCTTTGTATTGTAAAAGACAGTCATTTATTTTGTAAAATCTTGTATCTATGCTTTGACTTGGCACCCTATTTGAATACAGAATGTATAGTTTGGGACATACGTAACTAGGAATTAATCCTTATAAATATTTCAGTAATTGTCACGGGTTTGGACAAAAAATGTCGTTCAAACAGTTTTCTTTAAGCCCCTTACTCTGTCAGGTATACTTATTTTTTTAGGTTAAGTATATGCTACAATTTTTCTTCGTTTGCTTACAATTTTGTAATTATTATTTTTTATTTTCCACAGCCCAAACTTGGTGAAATAATTGAACTGGATAAAATGAAAATATGTGCAATAAGTAGAGCATGTGACATAAGTAATGATGTTCATGAAGTCACCATTGGTCCCAATTCATCTTACAGTGCAAGTGAATTGCTTGAAGACACTTATTCTTCCCCAACAGACACAATAGTAAATAGTCGAGAAAGCAAAAGCAGTACCGAGGAATCGCCTGTAAAAATAAGTGATAGAAAAAGTAAATTATTTACTGATCACCTGCTTGACAACAAAAAGGCACGGACCCTTAGAACATATGAAGTTTTGTTAGAACAGCAAAGGCAAAATGAAGTTAAGGTACAGTTTCAGAGATTTGTTATTACATATATAGTGCTGCTTGTCCTCAAATGTGTGTACCGAAGAGTGATTTATTATCAAATTGTATACATAGCAGTGAAACCTTAAAAGTAGATACATATTTACATACTATAATATTAACAGCTTAAAAAATTTGTTTCATAATTGATAAGCTAATAAAATTTTGTATGACATCTTGAGATTGTGCAGAATTTGTTAATATTTGTATTAGTGATAATAGGTAAAGTTATGAATGCAAAGTTCTGTTATTTCATTTTACATTAATTCATACCAAGCATGCCATTAAGATGTTTCATAAATGAATATGCATTATTACAAATTAATGTTTGTACTTGAGACAGTAATGGATTAATAAAATAGGGGAAGATATAGTTATAGTTTAAAACCACATCTAAGATAAACTAAACAATTTGTGAAAGCAAAATTTAAATATCAGAAGAGAGAATAAAAATGTTCTATAGTATGAACTGTTATTTGAAATTTAAAAACGGTTTATACTTTTCTAATTTTAAATTACTATTTTAGGAAAATTTGAAATATCGTTACTTTTTGATGAATGATATGATAAATGAAGACTGGAAAGAACTTAATATACGCTTAGAAAGTGCACAGCGTAAGGCAGAAGTGAAATCCTTGGTTGAAGAACACGAGTTGTGGCAACAAGTACAGGAAGAGGAATTGCTAGCTAACAAACGCCAAGAACTGTTAGCTGATGAACATAGACAAAAAGCACAGGTTATCATTGTTATATTACTATTATCTTTTGTATAATGTATACCATACCTAATATTACAAGTTTTTTTTTAATATATTTTGAATAAATTTTAACAATGTAACTTTCCCAATAAATTTATTGAACCATTTCCAAAAACCAGGGTAATATATCTTTTCTTCATTCATTTTCCTTATTTGCAAACACTTACTTGGTAAATTTTTACATGAAATACATGTAAATATAACTTGTCTGTTACAGAGACTTCATGACAGAAATCTTATGCTTAAGAAAGCTGAGCAAGAGGAAGAAGAGGCACGGCAAGAAGAAGCAAGAAAGTTAGCTGAAAGAAAAGAACGTCTCAATAAAATCTATGCTTTCCAAGTTGAATCAAGATCCAAATATCAGCAACTGGTTGAAATTTTCAAGTAAGTCTGTTGCTCTAAATCATAGATTGAAAATTTTAAATTTTACATTCATTTTCATCTAATAGACATTTTTATATTATTTACACTATTAAAGCACGCAGTTTTAATGATGGAGAACTTACTTTTTTTTCTATAATTTTTCTGTTTTCTGTAATAGTATCACCAATAATTTTTTCCTTTCAGACAGTGTAAAGACAAACAAGCAGCTAATACAGCTTTCACAAATTATGCACCTAAAATGAAAAGTCTGGGTGAAGCCATGAATCAGCTAATAAAGCAGTGCACAGTAAGATATACTTGAATTATTTTAAATAAAATTTTCATGGAAAATGTAACCACAATCCAGTCTTCATAAAATGTTACTCATTTTATTGGCAGTAGTTTTTGGCCAACTAGGTCATTTAAACCTATTAGAGCAAAAAATGGCACACTTAACACACATAAGTGGACATTGCATCAAAAATGCTATTGTATTACAAAATATATCATTTGATAACTGTACCATTTTTTAAATCTATGAAATAATTATTATACTAAACATTGGTTGTACAAATTTTATTATGATTATAGCTTAATTTATAACAGTCTATGTTATTGATTATGAATAATGATAGGACATTTTGTTCAGTGTTGTACAAATTGGTATTATATTTATGATCTAATCAGCTTTCCCGTTTCAGGTTGGTGAAGTCAGTAATTTGGACTTACAGACGGCATCAGCTATTTGTCAGCAAATAAATGAAATATTAGAGACATTTCAAAATGACATAGGTACTTCATTTTAATGTTTTTTTTTACAGCTTATCAGTTACATATTTTTATTGTTATTATAATTACTAATCCCTCTGTTAAAAATAATGCATCATAATTCACGTTTCAGTTAAAATAAATGAGGAATATGATAACGCACTTGCAGCAAAGGCCAAAGATGAAGAAGAGAGAGCAAAGGCAGCACAGCATCTTGAGCATACTAAACAGTTGCCTGAGAATGACCAGAAACAGACAACTTCCATTGAAGGCAAATCAGGTATTTTTCATTCTTATTTGATAGAAAGATATGTGGTCAAAGTCTAACAATATGGAATGTTTTTAATTTATATTCGTCAACATAAATTAAGCTGTCTAGCAATATTTACATTTTACATTTTTAGAGAATGCTACTATAGTCACAGAAATTAAGTAGTAATAGCCTGTCTTTTTTTTAATATTTACACAATACAAACTATTATGTTAATCTTTTTCATTTTCTTGTAACTTTTTGTTTTTCATTAGATTTAAAAAGTTCTGTTGAACTTGACTGTCACAAACGTTTCCAAGAATTGCAACAATATTTAAGCCAGTTTCAACTATCTTATGCTGAAATTGTGAGAAATGATGGCCTAAAGAAATTCCGATTTGAATGCCAGGTAGTTTTTTTTTCAATAATGATTTGTTTTGTGCCTGTGTATATACACATAGCAAATTGAATCTGTATGTCTTTGTTGTGAAATGAATATATTTGCTTTTATTTTTAGAAGTCTGTCAATACACCTGTAAATGCTATTTCGCCTATAAATGTATCACACATGGAAGACAAACTGCAAAAGCTCTCTCGATTATTACTGGGCCAAACTGTTGACGGACGCTTTTCTGCTGCAATCCATCCAGGAGGAATTTACTTCTGTAAAAATCTATTAGCATTGAAGTTTGTGGTAATAAAATATTCAAATCAGTCATTTTTATTTATCAATTTATTTATATACAATTTTCTTTTGAAACAATTAAATATTTTTCTTTCAGTTTCAAGGTGAACTGACTGTTTCCAGCAAACCAGGAGCAGCATTTCCCATTGCTGCTGTAATAGTTGCTCTTTGGGTTGACTTTCCTGATTTTGGGAACCTTCTACTGGCACATTTCTACAAAGAATGCCCTTACTTAGTTCCTATTTTCTTACCCCAATTTGAAGGTCAATCTAATGAAGATTATTATAAGTAAGCCATATTGTAAAAGTAGACATTTTAAATACTGACTTGTATCTTCAAGTTTTGCAACAATTCATTGAACCAGATTAGAGTGTAAAACACTGTATTTGATTTCTATATACATTTTGCTAATCACTCTTTTTGTATATGACATACTCAAATTTTGACATAGAGAGATACTCAATTTTTGCACCACTCAGTAGATTATTCTCATATTTAGAACATCAAGAAATCAAATATGATAGAACTTTTGTGAATTACAAATCATTCATTTACATATATAATATCGTTTGTAAAGGTTCTTTAACATGCAATAACATTTTAAAAATATATAGTATGTAGAATATTCATTTGTGGCTAAATTTCCAAAATCTTACTGGCAAAAAATAAAAGAATTGCGTAATTTAACCATTGCAAACAAATTTACTATACTGTGCAATGCTCATATAGTAAATATAAAATGTTGTGATACTGTATTTATTTTAAATATGAGTCTTGTATCATGACATAAACATTTGCAATTTTCAGGTCTTTGGGATATCATTACAATGAAAAAGGTGAGGTTGAAAAACAGGATAAGTTTCTCAAGAGAATGTCAGGAATGATGAGGCTTTATGCTGCCATATTAATCACAAATCCAAGAAGACATCAAAAGAAACCACATCCTCATGGTATGGGCCATGCTTGGAGATGGCTATCTTGTTTGCTAAACATGGGTGAGTAATACAATGTAATGATTAATTTTTTTAAATATAGATTTAATATAACAATATTTATACAGAAAACGGTGTATCAAAAGATTGATGTAGAAGAATGAAAATCTACAAATATAAAATTAATTATCTGATTGAATGTTGAAGTGCGCTAATATGCATAATAAAGAAAAAAATAGAAAGTTGCAGGAATTTATTCCTCCTGTGGCATATCAGGGGAGATTGGAGTCAAGTTACAATATTGTAATGTTATTAAATTAGTACAATTAACAGCTGTGTTTTAGATTGCATATTGTAACTGTATGTATTCAAATTTTAGGTTTCAACTACGGTTTACAGCAAAAACCTTTATCAACAACTAAATTTGTACATATTTATTTATTTTCAGATCCCCGTCCAGATATTTGTGCCACACTTCTGTTCGACTTTCTTGAAGTTGCCGGAAATTCAATGCACATTCATTATGGGCAACAATTTCAGAAACTATTGCATTTGATATGCAAAGAATATTTTCCAAAAATAGAAAAGGTAGGGTTTAACTTTTGTACATGATACATTTTAAAAAGTATTTGTTCTTAATGGATTTTTGTTATGCAGATTTCTAGTTCAGGAGGACCAGTTGCAAGATTGGAAGCATTTCTTCAAAAGATATTAAAAGAAGGACGAATTCCTTCACCATCAGGAATATTACCTCCAAATTATTGGTAAACAAAATAACTTTGAACACAAATGGGCTTGAAAGGTGAATATTCTGTCTGTTTGCCCTTTTGTGATATATGCAAATATACAGGCATACCAAGCATTAATATGCTTACCACTATGCAGTGTATTATCTGTGTGAAGTGTACATTTCTTTATTTGCAATTGATGTAATAATTTACATGCAATTTAAGTGAAATGTAAATATTTACCTCTTTTTACTAACATTATTACTTAATGTATTGGTTTTATTTATTGTGGTGAAATGTAAATACCATGTGACTTGTCAATAAATTGCCAGATATTTTAAAGATTTAACTTTGATCAATGTTTAACACTTATTTATTCATCTCCATGCCTAGAGTATTAGTTTCCATAACACAGGAAATACTTTTGGTGTTTTCAAGTTGTTCATTGTCCCTTTCATCTAACTCTTAGTGCAATAGTCTGGCTGCCTATGCCAAATGAATCCTCACTGCCATTTTAAAGAGAAAACTCCTTACAAAGCTTCCCATAAAATATATTTCCTATATCCTCACCACGACTAAACTATTCACAACAAACTAAGGGTTTCATAGAGTATTAAATTAATAAACAATTCTCAGTTTATCAACTAGACCAACATTTAAAACAAAATCACAACACATCAATGTTGAAATTAGCTACTATCCGGCCATCGGTTAGAAATGGCAATGACTGAAGTCTACAGCCAGACTGAATGATGTGTTGTAAAGAGAGTTCCTAAAGATGGAATATATGAATATATAAGGATAATATGATGACATAGATCTTGATAAGGAGAGGCAAGAGGAGGAGAGAAAATTAAATTGGACCTCATATGATAAAAATGAAAATGCTCAGCCAATGAAATCTGTTTGATGCTATAAGTACAGAACCTTGATTGCTTTTGTTTGATAAGAAGGATTAGAGTAACAAGTATAGTAAAAATCTTGTCTATAAACTATTGAATTCTCTAAAGCTAGATAACAGCACATGTATAAGATTGATTACAGTGGAAAAACACTACTGAAATTAGTTGAAACAATCATTGTAATTTTTTAATTATGGTAATATCTGTAGAAGTGCTAGTACTTATTCCAATAACAAACTGTACTAAAATAATAGATGTGTTTTGATTTAGGTCATTTTTAGATGAATTTGTGCCCAAAATGGTGAATTTAGATCCAAAGGCAATCAACTTCTAAAATACCATAAATGATTACCATAAACTTGACTCTTTTGAAATGTATCTGGATATAAGGAAAACTTACTGAATCTCTTCAATAAAATTATTGTTGACTAATTATGGATTACTTGTAATACTACTTCAATTAATTCATTTAGTAGGCATCTATTAATTTTACGTAAAGTACTGCCCAGAAAACTCTAAAAACAAAGCTATTTCGTCAATCAATTTGCTGCCTTAACAATGTCATGAACTAGAATGAAATATTCTGAATATTTTAACTCAATAACAAAGTATATGGAGCCATTTACTTCTTGCTGTGTTAATAATGATAAAATATTTTCTGCCTTCCATATTTAATAAAAAGTCCAGCTTTCTTGAATAAAACACTAGTCTTGCTAAAATGTATATAACAATTTAATGAAAATTGTTATATAATTTTGTTATCCTGCTTTCCTTACATCAATACACTTATGAATGACTTTTTATGTGTTGCACATTTTTCTAGTAGTAACGAATTTCAAGGCTCAAGTTTTTTACTGCCTCTGTTATAACTCGTTCTTTGTCATAAGCTTCAAGGCAATTTGGTACAAATTTATGTATGCCAAACTTTTTCAGTTGAGCATTCCACATCTTTATTTGGCTCATGTTTAGAAGAGCCTTTTCAATTTTACTCTTCAGGTCAGCTGAAACAAAATTGAATGAAAATTATAGAATTCATACAACTAAATTATTGCATATAAGAAAAATTTTTTCTGGCAGAACTGCCAGAAATTCAGCTATCACAACAGTTATTTGATATCCAATAGACTATTGAATAAAGATAGGAAAGCCTGGTTGAAATCCAAATTTTCCTACTTACATGCCCCACAGATAATTTTACTGATAAAACCAACTAATTTTAGACATTGATTAAAATTGAAATATACATCAAGTTTATCAGTAGAGTAAAATTGCTTTTAGCAGTTGCTTGAGTTATTTGAAAAAACACACAATTTTATGAGTTTATTGCAAAAATCTGTAACAGTATAAATTAACGAAACATGACGAAGTTGCAAACATTTGATAGTTAGTAAGTAAGGATAGAATATGTGGGAGAAAGTTGGGAAGTTCACTTTAAGTCATATGCTTAGAGAAAGGCATATGTTAAGTGTAGAGAGGACTGGAAGAAGAAAGACTGAAAATATTTGGCACCTCCAGGACTCAAACCTGGATCGTCACAGAACTCTCACTATAACCACAAGATGTCTTTAACCTTTCGGCCATGGTGCCACCCTGCCGAATATTATGTCTTGTTAAGTTATATTAGGTGGGATGGACAGCAACAAAAACTATTAATAAGGACAGGAAAGATAGATAGAAAACTAGTGGTTTACCTGAATTGTATATGTAGGATTTCGAATTCTTGAATTTTTGGAGGCACTGCCCCTTCATCAGAAGATTAGAAAAACATTCCGAGTCTCAGTCGAACGGCTGGCCATTACACGGAATTCCCCTCCCAATCCTCCAATGAAAATTCAAGAATTCAAAACACTATATGGTGCCTGTCATCTGTACAATTCAGGTAAGCCACCAGTATTCCGTGTTTGGTCTCCTACTTGTCCTTTGTTTTAATTAACATGACCATGTTAAATATATTTCACTCTAAGTCAACTTTGAGTAATCTATTCTAGCTCGATACATTTAATAACATTTATATCTAATAATGTGTATACTTAATACTTGAGTAAATGGTTAATTTGAATCATTATTTATTACCATTCATTCTTGAATTGACTACTATTGGATATGGAGGAAGTGGTCCAAGGCTGTCAAGTACTAGAATATCTTTCCCTCTATCTTGTAAGTACTTTTTGTTATATGCAAGGGTATTGGCATCTACTGCAGCTGCTTCTGCTTGTTTTGACAAAACCATCTGTAATGAGTTCAGATGAGAGCCAGATCCTAAAAAAGTAAATTGAAAATATCTATAATTCATATACATATAACAGAATACATCTTTTGTTGAAAAGTTCTGAGATATGAGAATTAATTAAAACCACAATTATTTACTTACTTAAAGTGTTACCAAAGAATGAAGCATTTTCTCCATTCTCTCTGAGGGTTTTAAGGATTATAACACTTCCACTCAGAGAATGTTCATGGCTGTAAGCCCATCTGCAACCGCGAAGGTCCAAAAATTCTTTAACATGTTTCCTGCAAAGGAAAAAATGTGCTGCCATATAATTAATAATTTATCTATTGGAATATTTTTGGTTTTCAAATATTGTATTTGTCGGGAATAGGGCTGATTTAAAAAGGAAATGATTTTAAGTTTTTGATCCATAAAAGTTTAATGAATACAATAAATAACATTCAGCATATTATTTGGAAAATTCATACTTCTGTTAGAAATTTCATACTATTCTATGATTATTGGTGACATGCATAGAGGTAAAACTTCTAATACATGTGAAGAAAAACAGTTCATTTTCAGATAAGATGCAGAATTTACTCAGTCTACTGAAATATATTTTGATTCAAATAATTGTATGAAGATGTAAAATATTTTGTAATATTTAAATAGAATGCACATACTTTCCATCTGCGTGTATTATAACATCTGAATAATAACCTGGCAAGTTTTTTGTATTCTTTGTATGGTTAAATACTGCTGCTACAGGCAGTAATTCAACAAATTTATTTTTCTTATCTAGTAATTTTAAAAAAGAAGATGACGACATGAAACCTGTAAACATAATTTTGACTTGAAAAATGATTTTCTTTCCTTTATTATTATTAGAACAAAATGATGATAAAACATTCATAAGAGAATTCAGTTAAATACACAATAATGATAATAAACATGAAAATATCATTAAACAATATAAATATAAGTTATAAATCCCACCTTTATAATGTACTATGAAAGATTTTTAGTGTTTTGGAAGAACAAACAAATTTTAATAGTACTCTTCTTCTGATTAATTTATTTCAAAAGATAGTTAATAGCATTTATTATTTGAGTGGTTATATTACATTTCCAAATATTCTGATATTAATTTATTTAATAATTTATGAGAGTTTACATTTTATAATATTTTGCTTCGATATCAGACAGTACTTTTGTAATAACATAACACTTAACATATGTTTTTCAAATGAATTATAAAAAATAAAAAATAAATGACTATTTCACAAACAATCGGAGTTTTTCAAATGTAATTACTGACTTTAAATTCAGATAAATAAAAAGATGGCCAGTAAGTCAACAATTAATTTGATTACTATATAATTAATCCAAATACAATGTTTCATCTCCCTTTTGAGACTTCAGCAGGCATACTACAATCATAACATTATAATAGGTTATTTAAACCAAGTTTTTATTAAATTGCTTCAAAATTTGGGACTTCAAAGGTTAAATCCTAAAGAAATTTACCTGTTGAAGGAAGTAGTTAAACTTTAATTTAGACAACAAAAGAGTTTCAAATAAATAAATCAAATTCATCCTGGACTCAATCCAAATACATTTACAACCACTGAAATGTTTAAGAAATCGAAAAAAACTTAATTTAACAGTGAATCGGTCATTGAATTTAATTTTATATAATTACTTTTGTTAATTGAGGCTTCATATAATTTTGAGTTAAATGCAGATGTAAAACATTTGCTTTAAAAAATGTTGACCATAAAATATCTTACATTGATACAGAATTTGAAGGATTGTATGTTCATTACACTTATAAAATTAGTATGTTAAAGAACTGATGAATACCAAATATATTATCTCTGAATATTATTAGTGATTGGATAACAATAAGCTTGCACATGTTCTAAGTATGGTAATGATTTAGGAAAGCTGTATTGGGAGCTGTTTATATTGAAAAAGTATGCAGCAGACAGATAAAATTTACCTATATCAACATAATCATCTGTGAAAGGATCTGTTCGATCAGACAAAGGTCCGGAATCCCTCGACTCATATATTAAAATTCCATTGAGGCCAGTTTGTTCTTCTAAGTACCTCATGAACATTTCATACAGTTCGACAGGATGGCTTGGACACATGTAAGTGATAATTCGCAATTGTTGAGGCATTCTGAAAATAGAGAGTATAATCAAATAAAATACAAATATTAGACAATTAAAAACATTAAATGAGTTGTAACAGCCTCATTGTCAGTTTTTATTTTATTTAAATAATTAATTATACTATGTTTTTCCGACCGATTTTTACAGACAGTTTTTATTTTTTATTTAAACTACGTTTCGGCGCATATTCTCATATTAATTCGGATGATTCACCTGAAAGGAGCCGTCTTTGACAGCAACCGGTGCTTTATTGGAGTCAGCATAGTATGATGGTTGTACCTTAACTCAGATTGTGATTGAAGAAGCATTTGGGATGCAGATTAACACAACATTTTCGACTACTAAACCAAAAGGTTATGATGCAGACGACGGTGCTTCCAGCATAAGAATAGCTGAAAGTTCTCGGGTTTCAAACTGAGAAAGGTCGTTTGAAAAACGTTCTTCGATTCGGAAGACAGCTCCGCCATGGTCATCGGGCATGACTCCGCGGGGTTAACATCCGATACCAGTCTATTCCATAAATACCTTCGTTATCATTGACTAAAAAGCTAAACAAAGTTTCCCATTCGTTTTAAGTCTATTCCACGCTATTTATAACTGCAATATTTCTTTCCGTTTTGATTTTGTTGAATAATTCCAATCCGGGGTTCACAAATAATTGTATAATAATTGCTTTTCCAAGATGAAAGAAAGAAATATTTAATCGTAGTTGTGACAGTATTGAGATTGAAACCAAATTTCTCATCATCTTGGCAAAATTTGCCGGAGTTGTCAGGTGATCAACTGCAAACCACGTTCATCAGGAAAAAAGGTCTAAAAGGCTCAGGCAATCTTGGATTAATTTTTAATTTTTTCGCTCCATTTGGAAGTTGTATTTGTTTTTCCTACTTGAAGGAAAGAAAAATATTTATGAAAGGTTTATGAGTCTATGATATTTGTCAGTTTTCAATCCGGACGTTCTGTTTTTATGAACAGCATCGATACAGAAGTCATTATTGATGTTGACATCTTACTTAACAAAACAGGATTTATGTGGATTTCACTGTGAATGTCTAGTTAAAGCCTGTGCTGGATTGACTTACTTGAGTGCGCTCCTTTAACCTGGACGGAGCGTTCTGCAGTGACCCAGCAGTCACGGAGCACGAGTCAAGGAACCTGTTCCCAAGGTCTTGAGACAGCCGTCTATCGCCACCTCGAAAACACTAGATTCGTTTGCAAAATCTCAATCTGCACTGCTCGACAACGGAGGAGTCTAGCACGAGGTTGAGGCGTGGACGAGTGTCCATGGAGGGGGCAAAGAGCCTCGCTGTTGCCACGCCGGGTCACACACAGCTCGTGGTGGTCAATCTCACTACGTTGCTTTGGGAATGGTGGCTGTGCTTGAACCTTCAATCTGAAAGACGGGTCAGGAGCTCCTGTCAATAATTCACAATGGCAATAAATTACACAAAAAACGCATTAAATGAAACCGAACAAGGTATTATAATGCTAGAAAAATAGTGGTGGTGGTAGGGAAGATCATTCTCACATCCTGTGGTCAATTTTTAGTTGTTTAACTATTTCCGCCATACAGTAATAGCTGTTACAAGGCGGCAAGTAATATAGAAATTATCGATCTAGGAGTTACACTTGCCCGACCGGTCAATATGCCGGTGGGTCGTTTCCCCGAAAGGCTCACTTTTCTGATTTGCTTGTACCAGGCTGTCGTTTTACGAAATAACCTGTAATATTAATAATAAATATATTATTACACATGGTATCCGTGGAGCAAACACTGTGGAGATAAAACACTCCTTGTGGGTGGTAGTGGAATTTATAAAAACTGCAAAAAGGCATCAAATAAACAGGTAACTGAGTCGCTCAAAATAATATTTACTCTCGATTTGTTAGTCGCTAATTTCAACCAGTAACGGAATGAGGGGGGAACTCACCGAGAGGTAGGGTTATAAGGGAGTGACTAAAAAACAATACGAAAACGACCGAGTTTGGTGTCAAATCATGGATTTTGGAAAAATAACCAAAAATTTCTGGACAGTTACTCAAATTATGCGTGTTCGGAGTATGGATGTGGAAACTTTTGAAAAGATGCTATTGTTCGGGAGATTTAGCTAGTCATCAGTCAATACGATGCGCAGTAGACAACTCGGTCCGTGCTTTAGTGGGGATAGACATTATTACTCCGTTTTTTGTAAACGTAACTTCGTTGTGTAAAAGCAATTCTGAAAACAATAGCGCTAGGAAATATATTGCCGTCAGTTCAGGCTTTTTTGTACATCAAGAAACTCATGCGTAAAGGAATTCCATAAATTATAGGGTGTGTTAAAAATATTTTTTCCCAATCTCCAAATCCCGTTTATATGAAAACAATGTTTTTGACAAAGCTAGGAGCGTTCTGGCATTCTGTCGAAGGGAAGTTCCCCCTCAAACGACAATACTTCCATTCCCCTACTGCTAATGTAAACATGCCATGTAGAATCTCATGAACTGTACTTCTGATGAACACCGAAGCTTAAAATGTACTGATAAAGGAACCGAGACGTTCGGAAAGTATAGGGCATGAATGATGAAGATGAGCCAAGTTATTAAGACAAAACTTAAGAAAAGAGAATGCCTGGTATAAGAAGTGAATGTTTATGTTCCAGAGATACTTTCGTTGTTTCAGTGAAAAAAATACCTGTCCGTTAATTACTCAGTTTATTTTGTAGTGTACACATGTTTTTATAAATTATGAAATGAGTTATTTTCATTCTAATTGAAAAAATTGAAAAAGTTGTTGTTACGAATTTCAGGCCAGTTGACGAAGGATCGAGAAAAGTGAATTGATGAAAAGAGACAATGTGTCGAGCGAACGGAAACAACTGCTGGTCGCAGAGAAGAAGCGTTCAACTAGCGGTCCTTCAATTCCAGAAGCTGTAACTTCAATGACTTCAAAGGGTTCCAGCCAGGTCTACCTACGATTTCCGGTGACGGTAAAGTACTAAACGAAACCATAAATCCCTCAATGCCATCTAATAATGTCACGGTAGCAATTGCCACCATCAACTAGTGTTCAGAACATAAAGACCAGGTATTTGAGACCCACCATTCCCTGAGAGACAATCAACTTGTTTCAATATAAATGTATAAAGTTAAATCATTTTTACCCCTGAGAGACAATCAACTTGTTTCAATATAAATGTATAAAGTTAAATCATTTTTCTAATTGCAAATTTGTTGTTTTCTATTGTTAAATTTTAAACATTCATATTAATTAATTACCCCGCTCTATTAATTTAAAGTAAAACCGAAATCACCCATAAAACGTTACAATTTTAATTTATGATTCACTTCGATATAACTCTTTGATTAGGACCGACAATAGAAACCAAATAGAGGCACTTACTATTAAAGTTGTGGAACCGGAAAAGGTCACAATAACAGGAAAAGAGAAACTGTCATCGTAGATGCAGAGAAGCGATACTTGTACCCTTGAATAAAACATAAGATACTAATCTATTCAAAGTCATCTACAGTAAAAGCGGTCGTCCTTTCTTGATCTGACCAATCGTGAGAATCGACCGAAGGGGTCTATTCAGTCAATTTCTGTTACAGTGGAACAAGATTTTCCGAATTTAGATTTAGTGCTGGACTGGAGTTTTATTAAGTAAAATGCAAGCCAGTGTCATTACCTCGAATTTTGTGAGTCCCTCAGAGTACTCCGAGTACACTTAAGTCTACCATCCTGTTTCAAATGTCCAAATGCAATTAGCTGCCACTTTCGATGCAATTCCCTTAGGTTTGTAGGCATAAGATCAGAGGGGAAAGAAGACCTGGGTACTTACAAGAACACCAGGACTCTAGTTTTAAAAGAGATTCATACATACACACATAAATTCCTCCGACGGGTTCAGAAAAAGAGAGGTGGCCTACTTTTTTTTTGTAACGTTCTGTCTGTCAAGTATCATTTCCATCAGATTCTCCTTTGTATGAATAATAATAGCAGCTTTAATAAAAAATAAAAACCAAACATGCATAAAATTTATTAATACTAGTTATTAACGTCTGTAAGTTTAAATTAATTGTTCTTTATGTATCTATGATGAAGCCGAGACAACTCAGTTTTGAGGAGTGTAAGCTCCTGGTCTACATATCTTTGGAATACGCTGTTCCTATTGGAATAGTCGGCCAGCTGGCTCCTAAACTGGTCCAGTCATGGAGACACGAAAACTGCTTTCCTAAATGAAACCCCTCTACAGTCGACAGAAGAGCCTGTCCTCTTGTAAGTTTCTCTAAGGTTTCACCTGTATCACATTTAAGTGAATTGCCTGATAGAATCCTTAAGCTATAGCCTAAAGGATCTCCTTGCTGTCACGTGCACAGCTCTCTTTTCCATCACTTCCTATGCAAAAAATATTCCTATACAAACTTGGAACGTCTCACCCCATATCTTCTTTTCTCTATAGTATATATGGGCTGGAGAGGGGTTTGCTTTGATGAAGCAGAACTCCTGTCCCCAGACCTAGACCAGTTTAGGAGGCAGCTGCCGACTATTCCAATAAGTACAGCGAATTCGTAAGGTATGTATCCCGGAGCCTACACCTATCAAATAGATAAATGAAAAAGATCATTGTGAGGATGACGTACTTTAATACAAAATAATTTTTTGTTATTGTTGCCTACGTTTCCTTCAGCGATTTTTTTTAACTCCTGTAACGTTTCCCGATTTTACATGTTCATCACGTTCAGACTAGTTTTTGTGTCCAATTACAGAATTCAGAAACTTCTTAGCAGTTGTCATTTCATTATTTTTTTTATCACTGAAGTAGCGCTTATTCAATGTGTTCCGCAACTATGGGAAGGGTGTAAAGCGTTTAGGGAATTTATCTGTGTCAATAATTTAATTATTTATACTTCACTCTCCTGTATCTATTACGTTCCTTCCTTCAGAGTTCAGTAACAAACGCCATTTTCATGCGAATCACGTTCGAAAATTTACATTTACTGCAGAAACGTAAATATTGTGTAGCCCCCGTGAAAGCAGACATTCTTTAAACAAATCTTTCCTTTAAAAATCACATGAATTTAGTTCTTAATAATTATTCCGTATTATGTAAAATTTATTGTAATTCATTCAGAATAATGTTTTTCAAATGATAGGTGTACCATTTGCATGCTGAAACCGGCGCGTGTACTCAAATTTAGTCACACAAAATGTACAGAGTGCTAAAAATCTAGAGAGAGCCAGGGTGAAGTGAATGATCGGCCGTTCTTAATCATCATAATACGTTAAGTACAATAAGTACTAGCATCATTCTGACCCGGAAGGTTACTTCATAAACAGGATGTGGAAGAAAAGTACATGACAGGCCAAGGCAGCTGCTTACACTTCTCCCTTAGACCAGTTGTGATCTTTACAGAGCGGAGTACATCAATGCCCTGGATAAAATTCAGAAACGTGTGGGGACGAAACTAAATGGGAACCACTCGGCGATAGGAGGAAAAAGCCTAGATTTGGGGCACTCTACAAAGCTTAAACGGACGAACCGGCCTGATCAGAAATAAGGGAGCGGCCAAGTATACCTAAATTTTCTCTAAAAACGATCATAATTACAAAATAAAGAAAATGGACCAAAGAACGGATGTGGACAAATATTCCTTCGTTGACAGGGTGACAAGGGACTGGAATGCTTTGCCAGCAAGGGTACTAGAGACTTTCCCGAAGAATAAAAATGTTTTCAAAAAAGTTAGAAACACTGGAAAGTTAGGTGCTTATTTTGTAAAAAAAGGGCCGTGAAATATTTTAAAATTGTATTTTTAATTTATTTTCTGCAATTTATCTTTGTTCTTTTAATTTATCAACAATTTGTCTTTGTACTTAAATTTTATCAATACTGCTACCGGGACGAGCCCACCTGTAGTAATTTTAAAAACAATACAATAAATTTATAGTTTGGGCCAACATTTCTTATTCGCAGTTATTTTAAGCATAATATCAAGAAAAAAATTGTGCTGTGGGAGTTTTCTCTCGCAGGCATTTCTCCCCTGACTGACTGTGGGGTTCACCTGACTGTATTGGGAATGTCTCGTACTCTCTCTGGTTTATTCAAGGTTCTCACTTGCCGAGGCTCTTTCATCTATTTTAGGAGGTGTATGTACTGTGGTCGAAGACCTTGAACATACGTTAAGAGTTGTCCGTTGATCCCATTGGAACAGTCAGCCAACTGACTCCTAAAACTCATCTCTCGATGAGCACCTAATATCCCGACATACCTGATGCAGATTTTATAGGGTTTTTCCTGCATCTCTTTAGGTGAAACACCAGGAAGGATCCTTAACCTATAGCCTTAGTCAAACCTTTCTCAGCCTTCCACATCGCCCTTTTAAATTCCTTTCTTATACTATTAAAGGGGAGTTGCCTGTTTCAGTATCACACTCATGTAGCCTGTTAACTAAAAAAGGACATTCAAGGAAAATGTACATAAGTTAACAAATGAATGGTGTTATTAAATAATGAGGCTGTGTGGGTTTAATTGATTAGTTATCATCCTCGAGACTCAACTGTATTCCTTTCGAAATACTGGACAACTCTATGATGGACGTTGATGATGCTGCAAATGGAAAAATCACATGTGAATTGGAAATCCCGTTGATACTTAAATTTAATTTAATCTCCTTGACCTTTATTTTTTCTGTAATTGTCGTACGACGGAGGTCAGCCACGAGAACAGAGAATCGGTCAGTTTGGTCGTGCATCGTCAAACCGTAGAATCCAGTTAGATCCAGTCACGGCAGTAAGCGGTTAACAATTGTTTACAGATATTTCTGGAAGTCCGGTCCATTTACTGCATCGTCTCTTGATGACGTTTCTTCAGAACACCCGTGCTGCCTAGACATTGAATGACAAATCCAGTACTTATAGAAACCAACAGTAGCAATCCGGGCTAATTGAACTCATGTATCTCACAAACAAAATATTCCATTATTTTTAATGTGGGAAGAGAGAACAATTTGGAGGACTTTGACCAAGAGAAGGGATAGATTAATAGACCAGGTTTGAGACGTTAGGGTCTTATAAAATTAGCATTAGAGGGAAGTGTGTGGGCTAAGAACAGAAGAGTGAGGCCATGGATGGAATACGCTAAGCAGTTTATGGAAGGCTTAGAATAGGTTAGCACGGAGGGTTGAATCAGACCAATATTTTCAATAAATCTTTCAAACCGTTTGCGTAGTCTATATAGTATCGCTTGACAGCGGTGATAATTTTTCCCTCGAAGATTGCTGCTTCATGCCAATACGACGGGCCTGAAGAGTTAGAAGGCAGTGCAAACGGACGAAAGTCCCACCGACCGATCAGTTCAAAGCCGGTGAGGACAATCATCCGGACGCACCACCAAAGTAACAACTCATATCGAACTGCACGCGGATCTGTAAAAGTACATGGCAGTTTAATCAGTACCACACATCAGGAGGAAATGTTCATCAGTAAAAAATTGATTTATTTCTGTTTATGTCAATGAAGGGTAAACCAAGGTAATGGAGTGAAGTATGGGAAATAGTGGATTAACAAAGGGTGTTAGATTGGGAACGAAATTCTGCTACTAGGGCAGCATAATAACTATGGGTGATAGAAGTATAGTAGACTTAAACTTTTCCGTCTATTTCACCATTTGACTTTTTTATTTTATTATAACCAGATTATTATCAATATTATTGTATAATAATTCAATAAATTTATTGTTTATATATACAACTCTATTCGGCTACCGGAAATACTTTTGACCCACGTAGATTACTTGTGGCAATTTTTATTTCTTTAATGTACTGGGAATATTTTTGTGCTCTTATAAAGTGTTAAGAGAATTTGTATTTAGTTAGTTTACAGAAAATATTTTTAGCCCTGTTATGTACTGGGAATATTTTTGACACTCTCGCGATATTGTGACTCTTTTGATGCCTGTTTTATCACGCGTTAACCAAGAATTAAATAATGTACCGGTATAATATAAATAAATATCCGGGGAACGCCGGATCGCCAGCTAGACAAGCGTTTGGAATCCGAATCATTCACTAAAAAATTAATAAATTTCTTGTGTGTGGATCATCCAAATACTTTGGTTTTTTATCAGATTTCTGATTTTAAATTAATTATTGGTTATTGAAATTGTAATTTGGTTGTCGATGATAAATATAATAAACCTTCAGTCGTAGAAAGAGATTGTTAATTAATTATGACCGTCTCGGTAATCTCATGGTTTGATTTGGAATATAAAAGAGACAAATTATGATGGACTCACAATCTTGTTGGCTCTGAATTCTTTTCATTCCTTCAGTTGATCAACGAGACCAGTAGTCTCCTTTCACACTGTAACTTTGTGTGCACAAGGTTAATGAAAGATGGACGGTGCGTCACAATCTCAAATCCTCCCTCCACTGATGTTATTCGGTGACAGCCGTGAAGAATCGACCAATCCTGTTAGTGCTACGTGACGCTCTGCTCAACTCAAGCGATTAAAAATATAGAGCATGTCGGAGAATTAGCAAAACGTCTCCTTCCGACGAGGAAATCAATGGTGTTACGAAAAGGAAGAAGGAGATAAATAAAATACAACTACTCCGCAGTCGAAGTAAGAATCCAGGTCCTACTGGTACCTTCAGTCACTGCAAGTCAAGAAGTCTCAAGTGATCTGAAAACCTTTCTGTCATAAACTTTTAAAATTTAGCTAATGCTGGAGTCATTTGCATACAAATAACGTGTGTTGAGAACCAGGACCATTCTTATCATTCATTATGTAATATTTAGAGAAAATCATATATAGCTACTATAACAAATGGTTTGAATTATTATTATGTTTACATTTAAACGTTTAATAACACAAGGCTACATAATTTAGTTGTGCTATGTTTTAAACATTTCATAACTAATTCCTATGTATTTTTATCCGTGACTCCAAAAATGACCTTTATTTCTTTCCAACATGTCAGGACTTTTCAAAAAATATCAAATTTCCAAATTTGTAATGGTCGGAAAATTTATGAAAACATGAAACTTTCAAATATACTTAAAAAGTAATTATTTTAGCTTAAACTAGGTATTCTTATAGCTAAGCATTGACGGTTTTGAAGAAGAGGGCGTTTGCTAATTAACTCGTTAATTTTAATGAAAATTAACACAAAATTAAACTCAATTTTTTATTTATGTAATATTAAATCATTTAACGTCTGATATTAAAATATTTAAATTAAACCAAAGTAAATTTTTAAAAATTTCGTTAATAATTAAATTTCCCCCCTATTAATTCCAAACAGTTCACGGATCATCGTAGTACGCCGTTTTCCTTGGTACTTCGTTTCTATTTCTTTGCTGTCCTGGTGAAATCTCTCACCCATATCTTTGCTAAAGGTACACAAATTGAGCAGCGGAGAGTCAACTCTATTACCAACGTTTCAACACATTCGACCCGTGACGTTTTGCAGCTTACAGGGACATATAGTGGGAAGGAGGTGGGCGGAATCAAAGGTACCTCCAAAAAAACATTAAAAAATAATCAAATAAATAAAACAAGCAATAAACGGAAAATTAAGCTCATTTATCGCATTAGATCAACATCACCTCAGCTTTCTAGCTTTAAGAATGCGTAGTATAAGTTAGAATAATAAATACATTATAACAATATTTTTTTGCAAAATAAATCGTGATCCAATCCGAAAAATTGAAATCATTTTCGGATTCAATGTTATCAATCATCAAAAATGAAAAATACAGCTATCATAGGCTTGTTTATTTTTTTACACTACTAGTATTATCACATGTAATGAATGCTGTTACATTCATTAAATTCAGTGTTTAATTATTACAACCAAAAATATTATTTAAAAAAAGTTACAGATCGCTTGACAACCCACCCTATGATGAAATTAAATTTTATATTTAGCGGTCGAATCACCTGCAAAAGAAGAGAAAATTTTTAAGAAAACACTTTTATGAATTATATTACTTAATTTTACATAGTAATTTGAAACACTGAGTCAAAACGAAATAGAGTACCTTTAAAAAAAACAAGAGCGGCGCAGGAGGATGGAAAAGTAAAATAGACACTGATGGTAACAAATTATTTTGTATTCTATTAAAGGAGAGTTGTCTGATGCAGGATCACCCTAAAAGAAGAAAGAAGACCGAGCATATCAACGCGACGATTTTTGAATGAGGAAACAATCAACCTGGGACCATAATAATAGTCATATTTCACTATTGTTTTAAAAGTTACATATATTATCTTGTGGCTTTGACCTTAAGGGCTAGGATGCAATATAATACCAGTAAAATAAGAGAGGCGTGTATTAGGGTGTCAGTAATACACTTTAATTGAAAGACTTCAGCTAAACACTTTACGTCGACTGAAACTCATAAAACCTTCAATCCATCAAGATAATGTAACGAGGTAACTAGATGATTATGACTCGCGTATCGCTAGTATACAGATTATGAATTTCTGTTACAATACATATTATTTTTTAACGTAACTAACACAAGCTAAAGACGTAAGAATCAACTCAAACTGTTGATTTGGATTGTGTTATTTGGGTAATAGAGTTTTTATTTTAAATTATCAAATTCGTTCGATTATACAGTAGAGACAAATTGTGTCGCAGAAGTACTAAAAAGGAGGTAACCAAAAACTAAACAGACCGCCTTTTACGCCACAGACTCGCACCACAGATGTCCCGTGTTCGATTACTGGCATGTGTGCGTGTATTCAATTTACCAGACTGAGTATACCTGACAAAGAAAAGGAAATAAGTTACCTAATTAGAAAATCGCTAATGACCTCTATGATGGTGTGACTATAAAAATAATGGAAAAATATAGATAAAAAAAGTAACGAAACCTGCAAAGCCATCTTCCTATGTTAAAATTAAAAAAATCGTCTCACATATTGAGAAACTACATAGAAATTTTTTTGTAACATTAACACGATACCTTTATTACAACTTAAGTTTGAATAGATGTTGAGCGATTCTACCGGAGTAAATTGCACATACGTACGTAAATCAATTAAAAACTTAAAATTTTCAATTAATGTATTTCATACATTTAGTACAAAAGCACATCCTAGATATGATTGGCCTCCATATACCCCGAGTGACTTCTTCTTGTGGAGCTACTTGAAAGACACTGTTTACTTATTAAGAATCCTCAAATGTTGGAACATCTTGAAGAATTCATCTGTGAGCCTTGTGTATCAGTTTCAGTAGACACACTGCAACGAGTGACTTGGAACTTTACCCTTCGGTATATACAAAGCGGGATGTAGAGCGGTTGACTTACTTTAAAAATCGGCAGACTGAAAAGCAATAATATGTTAAATTTTCGAGGGCCTGAGCCACTTCCTGAGGGCTGGAAGTCGTTCCGGCTGGCTACTGTCCTGAAGAAGGCTCTCGAAATTTTGACATGTTACTGTTTCCCAGCTTAGAGATGTTTTCGATTTAAGTAAATCAGCAGCCCACTATCCAAATGAGTTAATTAATTTGACAGAAGAATGTAGCTTTACTATAATATTTACTATGTATAAATTTCTCCATTCTCCGAAGTATAACGGTTTTCCTTTGATTTAATCCTGGCCTGTGAGTATTTCTCTCTTTCATTTTTAAGATGTCTTACCGTTTGATTGTTTTCTGAAATATAAGGTCCAATTTACGGTCACGGAGATCGGTATTAAGACTGATGGAGGATTGATACGCTGACCACGGATCACTCCTAAATTCGGAATGTGTCCGATGACAGTCCGCAGTCCTGGTAAGTCAAGGCTCTGAATGGGAAGAATAAGGTCCGATTTACAAGCTACTGTGAGTAAATCTTGGCCTCTATTTAAAATGGTATATTGCATTGAAAATCAGAGAATTTCTTCCATATATGGCGCATTCGTTCTTTAGTTAACTACTGATCCAGTTACAACCAATAGCTGATATAAGTTCACATACTGATTAATTTTTTCATATTCCACAGACTTACACTGAATTTCCTAGGCACCACTTATTGGCTGCATCCTTACGCTTCTGAGTGATAAAGTTTGTGTAGTACGGAGTGAATAGTTGTAGTTAACGAGGTAATTTTTGTGTGGGGAAGCGGTAAGGTGTATCCACCTACAGCGAAGCAGAGCGAGCAGCAGCTGGCATGCGACCACTTCCGCAAAAGGAACTGCAGACTCGCCTGGTATGTCACCTACACACGTCCGTTCTTCAACTCACGGCAATGGCGAAGGACGCTCTAAATTGTACTCACACGTAAACTTCTAGACAACCATTCAAACGATATAGATGGTTGTTCTATATATAGAAAAACCATTCACGACCTTCCATTGCCGTGGGGTAGCATCTTGATACCAGAGCATCTCTGTAGTGTGCAGTTACAGTTTTAACTTGCCAACGTAAGGCACCAGTTTTGTTTCTTTTCACTTGGTGATGCTGCCAATTTTTAGCAGGTTATTTTCTCTCATGAACAAAATCCCGCTAAGTTTTATTAGAATTGATAATTGTTTGATAGAAATATCTCAATTTCCTGTCGCCAAAGTACCAGTCACAATACTGCAAGTCAAATCATCGAAACTTGTGGAAATAATGATCCACCTTCACCAAATCACGAAGGATCCACCCCCTTTCTGATCCGAATGCACCAACATTACCATAAAACATATCATCCAAAATGCTGCAAATTCCATCAAGAAAGGGACCACATTTTTGGAAGCCTCATCGATATGGACTACTCTCCGAAACATCAAGAAGATATTATTAAGTTCTTTGAAATGATAAATTTTATAGCTGAAATGTAGACTCGCTAATAACCAGTTGATGATGCGTCTTTAAATGCCGGACTCGTGATCTCGCTTTGGTGAAATTCCTCCGTTTACCGTAGAAGCAAGCCACTCGTTTATCCTCGGTGTGTTGTCTGTCGCACTTGCGTCGTGCCTGCCAAAAGTAGAGCAGGACCGGGGTTGAACGAGACTGGACCACGACGTACGCGGATCTTTGCGATTCATCGTATTTCATAGCACATCCGGGAAAAGTCGTGCATTCCGGCCCTCGATTTCTCCCAGGTTGGCCATCCTGGTTGTCACTTGGCTAGCGACTCGAGAAGCGGATTCCCTTTCCAAAGTCTCTCTTCCTAAGACACCTCTAATTTGTGCTTTCTAATAATGAAGCAAACACGAATAGCATGGATCACTAATTATACCCAGTATATTATATAATTATAAATTTTATTATGTTTCATATATTCTAGTACTTACAACCATTTAACATTTCTTCAATAGAACCTTTCTCTCTTTACGACTTATATATATATATAGAAAAAATAACTCACATTGAATATTTCGCTTTTCATTAGTTAAACCCAATTTCAAATAGAAATGTATAGAAAAATATACAAGATCCACTTACAATATATACTTTATAGTTTTTTATTATCTGCGTTTACCTGAGAACATTACGCAAATGAATTATCCTAGGATGGAATTACTAATCGAGATGAGAATAGACCGAGGCTGAGTCTTCGTGTGGTTCAGATCAGCGCTCGTGGTGGCAGGAATCTGAGACTTTGCTAACCTCCTTTCTTGGGCGGTAGCAATGAACCCCGGTGTGGGGATTCGAACCCGGCCTTGTCCCAATTACAGCCCCGCCCGGCCCACGGGCCTCCTAGGAATGCTCACGACGAAGTTTGGGTGTTTTCACGCCCACGAACTCAACTCCAAGGTGTGCATTCCTATAGCCTACCTGCCGCGACATTGTGGACACATCTGTCGGTTGAGACCACCCTCGAGAACATGTGAAAGAAAATGGAACATTTTATTCCTGTTTCGTTGTTAAACGTCAGTGAAACTCCCTTAATATCTCAAAATATTGACAACATCACTGTAACTGAAAATAATTTAATCCATGAACGAGAAACCCATCGAAACGTCTGTATCAATAACTATTTAACCAGGTCAGAAGGCCAAAAATGTTTTATTCTTCATTATTTATCTATACAAATAAATAAAATTGAAGGGTCTGTCTGGAAGTTTGTCTCTATTAGACTCCGAAACGGCTCACCATATTTCTATAAAAATGTGAGGGATTAAAACAGGAATTTTGACTTAAAATGTTTCATTTAGATATCATGTATGGTTCAGAATATATTAATATCAATATTTGTAAATCCATTGAATTACCGCACTATTGCTGGACTGTTCAAAACCAGCTGCGAGTTATAAGCCTTATGAGGCGTTCTTTACCATTCATCCGATTGCCGTCAAATTTTGGTGTTTAGCGCTGATCGTCCCAAAGAAGATTTTGGCGATCATTTGAAAATTTAAATTTTTTTCTTGTACCCTATCAGGCCAAAAAGAATCCTACCCCACAGACATATAGAACTTGCAACAGTATAGATTATGCCTTGACGTGCCTGTCAAACAAGATAACTAAATTGCTGATGAACGATAAATAACGCTTAACTTTAACAGTAATAATTCAAAATGTCTCATAAATCGAAATTCCCCGCTGATGGGGGAGGTACATCTATGTTACCATCATAAACGTAATTTTGGCAGAAAAACTTTAATTCGTTGCGCACTAATTCTAGAAAGTAATTGAAGCATATTAAGGATTTAGAGAAAAAAACGGTACTGGAATAGATAATATAATAGAACCAACATCTGGCGATATTATGCTATCATTTTTCATTACTGAAAATTTAACTATAGAACGGAAATTTAAAATCGTACACATCGTATATAAAAAAAGTAAATTTTATCATGTCGACACGTTTCCCTCCTCAAACTAAAGATTATATGCAATAAGTCGATAATTTGGCACAATAATTGATTTATTATTATATACATGATTATATGTATGCCATTATCAGAAAGTCTTGGACTGAGAAATTTGGTCAGAAATTTATATATTGGATTATTGTTGTTAATTTTGATTTCTTGAAGACTAATTTCAATAAACCTACTTCACGTTTTTAAAGTGATAATCACACATTCGTTCGTTTAATTTTATGCATGTTTCGTTATTAATACAAATTTTAATGAAACCAACTAAATTGATCGATTAGCAAAAGATTGTCTAGGAACAGAAAATAACGTTGTGAAATTCTGCACAAAATTGAAAAAAATCATGCGGATTCAACATTTTCTGTCGAAAAATATCTTCAGGTCAAACTTTAACTGTACATGGAACCTCAATTGGCCGAATGAGCCATGGAAGTCTCAAATGAGAGACGAAACGTAATTTTTAATATTTAAATTTAAAAAACTGACAAAGAGGCTGATTTAACTCATTTATTGTACATTTAATTGTCAAATCAACTATTTAATTAAAGTGATCAATTTATCAAAACACTTAAACTTCTAATATTTTCTAAATAAATACATATTACTTAGCCAAAATTTTACGGTTTATTTTGCTATTTCGGAACTTTAATTTCTCAAATTAATGCCTTTATCATTTAAAAAAATATAAGTCGGCTCTTATAATTTTCTTTTAAGGTCACGTTGTTGTTATGTAAGACTTTTATATTTTATACCTATTTCGATGTTTTTAGTTTAGATTGTGTAAATACAGTGTATTATTAATATTGTATTAGTTGCATTTATGGTTGCATATTCAATTATGAAAATGAGAGGAATGATGAAATATTTTGTAAATTAAAAACAAATTCAGAATAAATGTTTAAATTTTTCAAACCAAATTTAAGAAAAATAATACATCCTTTTTAAAAATAAAAGTACATACAAAACGGATGAAGCCGGCATAAAACGAGTTTAATAAATTCATTTGTCTAACTCTTTAAAAAGTCAGATTCTAGACGTAAATTTAGTAATAGTTTACTAGTGTAATATAACGTTTACTGACAATTCTGTGCATTTTTCTGCTAGAAATTATCGGTGATAGTGAAGACCAGTTCAAAAGAGTAAACACTTACGGTAAAGGTAAAAAACATATTTTTTTCTCGGTGGTCATTGTTATTAAATGTTTGCTAATAACGATTAATTCGCTTAGAAGCTGCAGCTGCCTCAGGTCATTAGTATCTGAGGCGAGGATGACTTGCGAGATAAAATCAAGCACATTCGACACGCTTTACCTCAATTCCTAGGCGGCATCAGATGGCTGCGATGTACATTCGACAACGAACCTCAAACAGCCGACATGGCCAAAAAAGTGTATGTTCTTTGCTCTCAATCGGTATCTAAAGAGCGATACTGTGGCATACTTTCGTAATACTCGTTCTGGCCGCACGTATCGCTACGCATAATGGCGTAATGGTGTTTTCTTTTTTAACATGACTTAAGTAAGGAACAGTGTATAACGTAATTAGAAACTATCTTCATGATATATTCAACTTTTTGCGAACACGAAGAAATGTGAGATTGGAAAATGATCCTTATGAATAAATATCCTAAATACCGACAGCTTTTTAAAAAACTGAAAACCCCAGTCGTCAAACTACTTTCTAAAATTGTCTTGTATGGTCGAAAATGACATTTCTTGTTAGTCAAATTGTTAACTCAGCATCCCAGAGAAGAAAATGAAATATGACCGTTTGGGAAACTCAACAGCAAACAGAGAAATTTAGCAAATGAGGCTTAGAATTTTTTAGTTGTTTTAACAATTATCGTTATTAGAGATCAGACATACGATCACCTTGCACTCAGGGACATTTATGGTGGGTAGCTAACAGACTATAGTTGTAGTTCCAAGAGAATATGAACCATTTATATCTTTTCTATGAGCTTGTTATGTACCAGGAACGTGAACAGAAATTTTATGGCTCTTTCCGAGTGAACGAGTTCCACCTCTCTGATCGGGTGAACACCAGGGAGAGCATTATTCAAGGTATACAGTATGTGTATTAGCACTAGTATCTACAACAAATAGGTCGATCTTGAGTAAGCATGGTGTTACCCGAACGTATTCTGGATAAGATGTGGTACTCCCTTCTAGTTAGGCGAGCAGGGAAAATAATATGGACGTCCAAGCCATTACTTGGATATTTCTGAACCAGGGAGCCTTTCCTGTCATCCTTAACAATAGCCCTACTCCAGAAATTGGTAATCGGTTTGTTAATTGCTGAATTCATTCGCTTCACCTCAAGATCAGCCAGTATCTTGAGGAATTTTGTGGAACTGAAGTTCCACTATCGAGGTGAATTTGTGTCATGTGTGTGGACGTTAGGAGGATGGGGGAGGGGACGAGGTAATTTATGCGGTAACTTAAGTATAGCTTTGACGGCACGGTACGCAACTGCTCTTGTATGCTAACTTCCACTTTATTTACGAACTTCAACTTTTTTTCTTTCCGAGACAATCCTGTCTAGAGAAGACCGTTTCTGAAAATTTATATTTGTGTCCACTTGAATCTTTCATTATATTTAAATTCATATCCATTTAAGGAATGAAAATATTATAATTATAAGCAAATTTAATAATATTTATTTTAGCACCTAGCTTTGTAAACAAATTATATAAAGAAAACCTGACCCGGTTGGTTAACCGTGAAGATTTCATCCGAATTATTCACCGGGAAAGTCTACGTTCATTAATTATATAAAGATAAATTTAAACAACCAATTTATAGACAAAATAAAAGTCTTATACAATTTTTGAATTACGTCCTCGCATTTTTAACTTCATCAGATTACTAAAAATTAAAAAATGTAAAGTAACAATATTTCCAGTTTCCTAACTAATTTCGTAAAATTAAGTAAATAATATTACTAACAATTGTGAAGTATGCCGTTAATATTGACAAAAAGATAGGACCAAATACAAAATATCATGGTCAGTTACAAGCGATATGGGATTTAAGAATATAGAGCAATAATGTATTGACAATTTGATTTGTGGGAGATTAAAATAAACAAATACACAAAATTAAATCATTAGGCAGTTATCATATAGTGTGAAATTTTGATAATTAAAAAAATAAGATGCACAAAATTAAATCATTAATAGAAGCACTATAAAAATCTGTATAAGGTAATATTTTAAATGACAATTTTTAAACTAACAATAAAAGTAATGAATCATAAAATTATTATATCATTAATTCTAAAAAGTATACAAAAATGTTTTAATATTATGCTTACCATATAAAAAGTTAAAAAGTAAATTTTTATAATTATTACTTAATTTTAGTGTGTTGATTGTCGTTTTAATAAATAGCATTTCAGATAATTTACGTTAAAATATATTTTGTCGAAAATCTAACATTTCTACGTCTTCCCAATCAAATTAATGATTTTCTTCTAGTTTATGGATAATGGCAACATAAAGAATTAAGGTTTTATGATTTTTCTGTATTATTTTAATATATTTTCAAGAACAATTTTAGTTTACCCTTTTATGTTTTATGAGTTTCATTAATTAAATTTTATTCATGTTAAAATAAATGTTTACTTTGATTTTAAATTAATTTCTGTTATTATTATTTGTTTCTCCATAAAATTATATTTGTCCAGCAATTAAATATAATAACTTAAATTATAATTAGAAGTAAAACCTCATTTTTTATTACACTTGGCTTCCACAAACGTGGGGCTCATTAATTAATTAATAATAATAAGAAAATTAACCCCCTCCTTATTCATTACAAGTTTAATTTTAATGTTATGGAACAAATCATTAGTAAGTAGACAAAGTATTTGTTGTCAAGTGGAAAAATTAATCAGTTAAATTGAAGTATCTGGACACCGCAACGATGAGTTATAAGTTGCGGGTTAAAGGAAAAAAAGGTAGGCACGTATACTATTTCATACACAAACTATAAACAAAATACGCCGTATAAAATGCTACAACAATAGCTTGGCACCTTCTGCAAATGCAAATACAAGATATGCATGAAATATGTTTATTTACCACAATTATTTTATTTTGGTTATGCGGAAAACTAGTTTATCAAAAATATTTATAATAAACTGTATGTTGATCTAAATCCGTAGTTGCATCCGACAAATGAAAGAAAATGATCGTGGACTGTTAACTGGCAACATTTATCATTGCAGTGATTCACCTTCGGCTGACTGTGCCTTATCTGTTGCAGACACGGATGTCGCGTATCCAGTGTTGGTCCAAAGAATTAGGCACGTTGGATGAAGACTCGCATTCCGTTCCCTTTCGTTGCGTAAGCGCTTTTTCTGCCAACGGTGGACTTCGAGGGGGAGGGGCAGACGTCGTGCTGCGAGAAATCAAATTAACACAGTGTCATTTGCATCTACAAGTCCAACGTGGCATGACAATGGACATGGGAAACACTCAGACCAAGATTCAATTTTATGCACGTTTATCTCCAATCGTCCTGCGAAACTCGTCCATTGATTGATTGCACCAGTGTCAGCTATTTTGCTTTATTGGATTGCTTGACCAAATCCTACATTTCCAAACATTACCTCTTACAACCATTGAATGGATATGGATTGGATATGAAAATATACGTAAGTGTATTACTAATTTTACTTGAGAATTAATAAAATAACAGCTGAACACTAATCAGTTCAACGTAGTTAGAAGCCAAAATAACATTCACGATTCCCACATTCAACTGCCAAATTAAACGAAATGAACATGCTCAACGCCGATTACTTTTATGGTGTTAAAGGTTTGCGCAGTGTAGGTTAGCACGGAGAGTCTAAGGACTGATTACTTATTCCTAATTTGACAAATTTGGAACTGGTGTTTCTCAGAGCCCGAAGCTGCCCATGATCTTTATTATTTTATTTAATATAGTGGAAAATATTTGACGTAAAAGTTTTAGTGTTCCATACGCGTATCGAGATTTCCTAAAGTTTATGCGGGTTACCTATATTTTTGATCTACAATTCTATATATATCTTTTAACTTATATATATTTCGCGTCGTAACTCAACGTATCGTTGGCAGAGTCCCTGTGAAACAATAAACTTCTATTGATCGTCGGTTGGATGTATACGTAAATTAGGTTTATTTTCCGCATCAGGTAAATTTTAATATTAAATAATTGCTAATTTGTAAAATCAAATATTATGCCTTTGATAGTGACATTCATCACAGGTAAAAGTATTAAATCAAATAAATTTTAATAACAACAATATATGTGGAAAATGTCAACGTATTTACGTTTTTTCACTTTTTTCGGTGGTTTTCCGTCTCCAGCAAAGTTTGAACTCAACTTGAAGAAACGAGTAAGGACTTATTCTCCTTGTCTCACCGAGACCTATCTAGATATATATTTATTGCTCCCTCCCCCTTTCCCAAATTGAACTACAACATCTCAATTCTGAAACCCTTCGAACTTAAGACCCTAAAATTAAAAAATTGAGGATTTTAAAATATTCTGAGGACCCATAGTCGATTTTCTACCATTATGGTCTACTGTCCGTATCTACGCAAACCTCCGGAAATGGATCAAAATGACATATATTCGTAAAATTCTACCATTTTGACGATTTTTCGCCATTTACACAACCTAGGATAGAAAATAGGTTGGATTTGACAAAAGAAATAGATTGTAGTGTACTCTCAAGAAGTGTAATAAAATATTTTTAATTACATCGGGTACTTCAGCTAGTTTGAATCAATATTTACCCACGGCCCAGCGTCTTCCAGTCCTTGTTTCAAATTACTTATACAAAAAGTTTATTTCCAATAACCTTTTATATCCGTTGAAAAATGTATCAACTTCTTAAACGTTCATCTGTCTATCCATTTTTAATTCCTCTTTAAAATCACATCAAAACCTCCCTCCTGTCCCGTTCAAAAGGTCGTACTTATTTAGTTTCCCACTAGCTTCTTCGATACGTAAATAAAAGTGGCATAAAAACAGTGCCGGAGGGGCAATGCATAAATATTGGTTCTCCGACCAAGGCCTAATATGATCGGGCAGACAAGGAGGCGTCACATGGCTCGTGTTGAAGTCAGTCAGTGATGTCACTCCGCCCACTACAAGCAGACAGCACGCCGAAAAGAAACCGATTGCAGGCTCAAGGGAATCTCTCCCTATAAGGCTCACAGTGCGGCACAGACATCCATGCAAGCAACAATTACATCATTACCAGAGAATAACTAATTAATGGGCATTATTTGGTGGCCATCTATATCGTTACTGGTTACACACAACCTACCTCGCCAAATTTCAGTATTTCTTACTTTATATAACTTTCCTACATATTGCGTTCACTAAAGTTGGATGTCTGAATAACGTGATGCTCCAAAGATTTCTTACTTCCTTAGCGCCGACTGATTTTCTTGATGCGCTGGATTTTATTGAAGTGACATATCGTAAAGTATTGAACAATCCAGACAACGTGTTCTTCTATTTATAACTTACTGCTTTTACAATATTTAATCTCTGAAGTAAAGCAATATACATATATTATCATTAAGTTTATTACGTCAGGGAGTGTAATTTTATGGTTTGTTTGACTCTAAGCATTTCAGTTGGGAAAAAGAGTAGAGCAGCAACATGGCCACGCAAGACTTGAGGAACCTGTCTGGTCAACAAAAGCACATCAGGGACTTTGTTAATAAATCACTACAACGTAAAAGCGCTGTACCAACTCCAAGGTTCCGTCCTTGGTGGGAAGTAATGCAACGCACGAGTTGGCGATACACATTGGTACTGCGAGTGTGAAGGAATTTGGACATGGGCAGCAGCTGGAGAACTTCCTTCGCTTGTTTCTCACTGTTAGCCAAAGCTGGCGACCAAAGATAACCTTTGAGGGCACGACCCAGCCGGCGCCGAGCCGTACATGTCCCTCCACCAGCAAAGCTTTCTCTAGTCTGCACATGTCCCGAAAAAAAATAACGGAGCCAAAACTAGTCTGGGTGTCTTCGTCATCTCCCATGGGATAGTAGGACCAAGGCACAACGTCCATTGAGACCAGGCTATGTCTCCCCTTCAAACCTACGCCTCCATGCCATATTTATTTTTCTTCTCTTTCCAAAGTGTTAATATGAGACATCTTCATCTCCTCTTTACTTGTTGTGGCACTTCAGATTGTTATCAGAAAAGCCCATCAGTAGATTCCTGATTTTTGAACATGGACGTCTAACATAGAATTGAGTTGACACAATACATTCTGTTTTATGTTATGTCATTGATGCCTGACTTAAATCAAACTGGACCAAAACTCTTGGTTACTTTGAAGCCTTTTACGGGTATAAGTTCATGTACGCAAAATAGTTCGTGAATACTCGAAATCCATAACACATTTTTCCAAGTTTAATACAACAAAGGTGTAAAAATATTTCGCGAAATTTACTTTTGCATCAACACATCTTGGCCGTCAAGACGTTTTCCCACCAGACGTTTCAGCTGCATTCATACACTTCCTATATGCATTTCTTTTATTAAAACAGTTCAATGGATTATTTTATAAGCGGTTACGAACGATTCATTCTAGTAATAATTATAGTCAGTAATAAATGCTAATAAAATATAAAATAACGTCCATCACCACATCATGGCCGTCAAGACGTTTTCCCACCAGACGTTTCAGCTGCAGTCATACACTTCCTAGATGTATCTATTTTATTAAAAAACTTCGGTGGTTTATTTTTTAAGCTCATTTCTAATTTCAGACCAAAATTACCGCAACAGAAAAAAAATGATTATGCGACCCTTTGCAAGTTAAGTGACTCTAATAAGAAACCACATTTCATATAAATCAATTACAAAACGTATAAAAAGTCTTTGATACGTATCCTGTGGAAATAACCGAAGTACTTTGACGTACACCAGCTAAATTATAAACTAGAATTTCCCCTACGCTTGGCGAAACACGTTCTAATTACATAGTAAATGGCTCATGATGTCCACAGTGCACGCTTCGATGCACAATCTCGCCAGTTTTGTCTTCCAACATTCGCTGACTGGTGTACTCCTTGCAAATTTTACCTGCTTTATTTTATTTATCGAAGAGTTTCATATTTCGGAAGTATGAAGGTATTTACAATAACTTTAAATATATGATTGACATCCAGATTTTGTACCATATATTTAAACTAAACCATACGTCTTAAAAGACCAACTGAGCCAAAGGTGATTACAGACCGTTGATGATATGAAATACGTTATTTTCATTTAATTCTACTTGGCACTAAAAGATGATTGGCTACGTTTTCAGCGTTATAATTCAAATCAGACAAAAAGTAGTGTGCTCTTTCTATCTTTATTAAATAAAACATGGAATTTTTAAAGTTAGGAGATGGGGCAGTGTTTTTAATCCTTTGATGAAATCAACTTCATGATGCGTTTCTTGTGTTTACACAAAGAGCTGATTCTTGGAAATTCTTCGTCATTGGTTTCATGGACTGTGGATGGAGAGGGGAGATTATATTTTCCTGTAATAATACAGAATAATCGAGTAAAGACTTGCGGTTTAGCGTCAGATGCGGAGGAATGCGAGTTCGATAGAATTCCCGAACCTTTATGGGTTTCGAACACACGACCTTGGATTTTAGAGGCCGGCACTCTAATACCAGACCACCGCGAGTAGCATTTTTGCAGGATGACGTGGTAATGTGCATTAGTTACATTGACAGAACAGCGCCATATAAAACTGAACGTTGCACGTCTTCCGCTAATACAACATACACGAGTATAATAGATGACGCATGAGCCACATCAACATTACTTATCGAGCTAACAAAATTTATTGCATAATTAATAATGCTAAAAAGTCTTAATTTATTATAAATCTTATTTGGGATCCGAATTTAAAGTGCGCATTATTAGATTCAATTAACATTTCTTTCTTGAAAACAAGCAATATTTTTGACAATTTATGACAATGAGCAACCAGATAGTACCCGAGCTCGCTTCCATATATTTTTAAAATGAAACCGTAGGGCTGCGCTAAGATATAAGTGATTCTTGGATCATTCACGAGCCGACATGTGTCATGTTTAATAACAGTTGTGAACATTGCAAGGTCGAGCGCTCACTACGTTTTGCTCCTCACCTGAGTCGAAACCGGTAGCTATAGCTATAATGCTGCTGCGTAGTAGACGAGACCTAGCACCGAAATTAGAAATTGTTGAGTTTTCTTTCCCCTCTACTCCGAATATATTGTATCCTCTAAGATTCAATAAAGGAATAGCAAATAGTAAGATACAGGTGAGAATATTTCATCCTTAGAGTGGTGAACTAATTCCTTATAGCTCCTGGACTGGCTGGTAAAGATTTATTTATATCCCCCAATGGCACACAGAAACAAAATCTTAATTCTTACGAATTTAATTCAAGAATTGTATTCGTATTATCTTTGTAGAAAAATCTACCAATATTCCATTTATATATTTTTTTCATTAACGATACACCTCTTACATTATGATGGCATGAATTTGTTGTCATTGACTGGAGTAATTAATAAATTTAATGACAATCCTCCGCCACATACCCGTTTATCATATTAGTGGGTTGGCCAGAGTTATCAAGTTATCGTACTATGGCTCAGAAAGGATTTATTTGGGTTGAAATTGGAGAAAAATTGTTGAAATCATCCGTAAGGAAAATTAGCTAGACAAATACTTTAAATTACGTAAAACCCGATAAATACAACAAGCGGAATCAGCCAAATACAGCGATGCCAGAAGAATTTCGCGAGAACTACTCATTACATCTTATTAACACAAGAAGGTGACAGACAAATAGAGGAAAGCAGTTAGGTAAAGCGGTGAGTAAGGTTGGTATAAAGCGTAATACGCGAAAACCGTGATGACGTAATTTTGACGTCACGGATGCCTATATCTGAAAAATAGCCAGTGACGTGTCGTGTAGTCAACTTCCTTACTTAATCAGCTCACTTTTTATTACTTTGCAGCAAAAGTAAGATTTTAAAATCCACAGTCTATTGAATACCTTATTTCAAATCCTAAGAACCAACTCTACATAAGTTCTCTGATATGGATCAAGATGAAATGTTTTGTTCTGGGAGTCCTTTATCCTTTTTTCGCATCATAGATAGGAAAATATATCTTCTAAGAAATTGAATTATATTATTTAACGCATTACATAGAAGCTTTTGCAACGTTTTGTTCATTTGGGACTTCATCTTCTTCCTACGCTATGCAGCCCATTCAGGGCTTTAGCCTACCGAGTCGACTGCGGATTGTCATCTTCCATGAAACATTCCGATTTTGGTGTGATACGTGGTCCGTGTATCGATTCTCCAACTGTTTTAATCCCAGTCTACGAGACCATGACGGCATAAACAACCCAGGATTCGAACCCAGGACCTCTGTGTTGTGAGGCATCGACGCTCGCATTGTGACTATTTCAGGAAAAAATATTTTTTTATTGCCTCTACGGAACTCGTGAGGGTATTTTGCCTACCAGGGCGACTGCTTTCTCTCATCTTCCATGACAAAATCTGGATTGTGGTGGTACGTGGTCAGTCTATCGATTACCTAGTTCTCATGATTACGCCGGGATCGGAACGCCGGACCTCTATGATGTGAGATGGTGACGCCTACACCACAACCGGTAGGCCACGTAAAAGATACATAATATTTGTACTCTAAATTCAAATTTTGGCTGTAACTATCAATGTATGAAGTAAACCTATATTTTTTTAAATTAAGATATACACATGTGTAAAAATGTCAGTTTTCATTATCTATATAGTAACATGAAGTTACGGCTTCCGTCCCTAATAGCAGTATAGCCGCTCGAGACATTTGTTGGTGGTTTCTTTTGAGACGCGCCGACGAAGTGTGCATTGTTGAGACGCCGCATTACGAGCGTGGAACAGAGCAAGCGCGGGGATATATTAGTCCTGGACGAGCCACGATCGCGTAACGATGAAATTTGGTCCGCAAGAAATCGAGAGCGTAGGTGTTGGTGTTGGGTCTCGAACACGCTACCAGAATTGTGGAAGTGTGACGCCATACGGATTTGTGTTTGATTTATAATTTATAGGAGGAGTTTTTCTCTACTTGCTCTAAGAAAGGGACAGTTCTTTCGATAAAATTCATTTTGTGATTTTCCTTGGTAAATTACCTGGCGCCCAATGAATCTAAATAATTCCAAATCGACGGCAGAGCACAGCTGTGGGTATCGTAGCTTTCATTACAAAATATTTTAACTAAATTAATTAAAACTGTATTGTTTGATTTCTTTTTTAAATTGACAACTTAAATTCCTAATTTGATTTTCGGTGGTAGTTAACACCAGAGGAAATTAGATTGTTTTCCTTTTTGCCTGAAGAAGTTCCAAAATTGTGGACGAAATGTTGTAACAGTTATAAATAATGTGGTTTTCTGACTTATCGGATGTTTAGGTATTTATTTTTTAATTTTATAAATGTCATATTAACTGAAATATTCAAAGAAATGTGTTACGTACCGCCGATTATGGCACTGTTTACCATAATCAAGCTCTATTAAAAATATAACTAATGAAATAAATCACTTCAGTCTTCAATTTATTTTCATTTCATTTAAGAAATAATTTCACCAGGAGATTTCAACCATGTGTCATAATCATCTGTTATAATACTTTTTACGTCAATTTCTTCAACCAAACATTAGCGTCACAATTCATCTTATTTAAATAAGTATATATACTTATATAAAACTAGTTTAAGAGAATACTTATTTAAGTAAGATGGATTCTGACGATAATGTTTGGTTGAAAATATTGATTTAAAAACATTATATTTACTGATGATTATGACTTATGGTAAAATGCTCCTGATGAACTAGTTTGTTTAATGGAATGAAAATAAATTGAATTGAATGTTGAAGTGGTTTATTTGATTAATTATTTGAACCAAATAGAAGTTGTTAATTTTATCATTAAAAAATATAACTTTTTAATCAAGCATTTCATTTTCATAATTACATTACTTCTACTTGGATTGCACAGCTATGGTCATAACTTAACTTTTCATTCTCCACAACCTAGATCACTGATTTTAGAAATGAAACTTTCCAATGCATCTGACTTATATTATTATAAAATTACTTAGCTTTCACTAAATTAACGATTATCAAGAAGTTTTTGTATTAAGTAGTGTAGTCTTACTGGCTGCCACCCAGATTGTTTTATTAGCCAGGCATAGTTGATTCATCTGCGGAAAAAGAAATCACAAGGTCTGAAATAACTTTCACAGAAGTCATAAATAGAGAGTTAGTGTTAATGATGCTTGTGAAAACGTAAAGGGGGACGGGATACACGTGAGTGAAGAAATTGATGTGTCTAGTCGTAAATAATTATGTAACCCGCAAGTAATGCAAAACGTACGCTAATCTGGTGGAAATGGTGCGTCACTACACACACCTATAACTGGAACATACTGAAGACAAATTGCAAAAGGCGTCCTTTCAATGCATCATGATAGTGCAAGGTCAGACAACGCGAATTTTGTGAAGGGTGTTCTCATTTATCACAATTGTAGAAAGCGTCTCTATTCATCAGAAGAAGTGTTAAATATTGCGGAGGTCATTTTCATTACTACATGTAATGTTGCTGCTGTGAGATGGATAATTGAATTTTGGAGGATCACTGAAGGAATGTCGTCTTAATATAATGATCATTCTTTGTCGAACACCTGTTTGCTGGACTGTTTACAGATAAAGTGGTCGGCAGAAAAGTGGACTATTATTTCATATAGACGACGCATCACGTGCTTGCGAAACTAATTGTAATACAAAGATGAAACGATTAATTGGTGTAGAACCTTCCAGCACCTTGGCCCACTTGCTACCATAATCGAATATGCAAGAGATCCGCCTCACTCGTACGGACTGTGATCTACACGTGACCCATCATTAGACTTTCAACAGATCCTTATGTAACGATCATCCTAGACGTGAAACTAGCAGGAAATTCAAGTGCCCCGACGTTCAGCTCTCAAGCGCAAGTGAATGATTTCCTGCCAGACGTCAGAGGGAATATTGGTAACGTTTGCTCTCATGAATAGTGCGGGATTAAAATATCAATAAATAATCTGTATACTAACTAGGAACACAACTCAGTATGAGATAGGGTACACGTGTTTAAGGACGAACGAAAGAGGTTAAAAACTCCAATTAGTAAATTACCTAACGTAAATTTCAGAAACAACGAGGCACATGAGCACAGAATAATTTGGAAAGTTTAAGAAGATAATGCTGGTCATGAAAAATACAATACAAATTCTTTAAGAAGTTTCCTACATATTTATTCAAAATTGGACAAATAGACAATATATCCCGACGAAATGTCAATTATAACCGTCAATAGGTAGAGGGGATAACCAATTCTAAGTAATATGCAGTAACAAAAAAACTGATGTTGGCAAATGTTCATCAACGACTGGAATAATTTATCTGTTGGAGTGTTAGACGGAAAGCGTCTTCAGGAAAATAAATTGAGAATAAATCTCACAAAACGTGCGAATGAATTGACTTTCCTCCATAATATATATATATATATATATGTCGAATTTAAATATTAAATCCAAAGTGAAGAGTTAGGTTAATATATTTCTAGTAGTATTTATTTTCTCTTCTTTCTTTAAAAGGTATAGGCATTTTTAAAAACAATGGTTAGTTTCAGATTGTGACTCTTATGTATATTAGTGGATTTAATTATGTATTATGCAACCGGGCTAAGTTCTGTATATACAAATAAAAATTGTTATATTTAACACGAGAAGAAATCTGTTTACATATCTTTTACCTGAAGAAGTCACAAAATTTAGGATGAAACGTTGTAACGTAGCTATGTCATAAAAATGATTTGACTAATATACCTTTAGTGGTTTTCTGACTTATTGACAATTTTAATGTTCATTTAATTAATTCTAGAAATGTGAGATTAATTCAATTAATCAATGGATACAAACTCCAAAAGTTTTATAAAATTTCAATCATTAAGCTGTAATGGTAGAAATGATATATTTTTTAAAATATGAACCCGGTTTAGCATAAAATTGTGGATTATCGGAGTAACTTCAGCAAACGTCTACGTTAATAATATAACTACACAATGCTGCATTTATTCTTTTATTTTGTAACCAATCATATCGTGAACATTCATATTCAATACGAATACAAAATATGTGTGCAAGAGCAAAATAATTCACGAATTTAACATTTTCGGTGGACATTTATGATGGATAGACTGCAAAATTATACAAAAAATTAGTACTTGTTTCAGTACGTTCAAGTATTTTCATCTCCGTTTGAGTGTAATCATTTTAGAAAGGCGTCTAAAATATTTCAGACAATGATGGAATTATTTTCCTGCACATAAGTGCATCCGCTTGTCCCTTCGCGTAATCATATCAGTCTGATAGCACCGATAAAACTTCCCGTCAATAACCGACTGAGAACTTCCTAAAGGCTACTTTTACACTGAAATTTTTAATTTTTTCCTAATCAGTTGGGAGCCATGATACCAGTGTACCCGTAAGTGTGATGTTTATTTACCTTATTTACCTTATTTGGTCGCTCCAAACACAAAAGATATATTTTTTTGTTTAGTTTCACATTATTTCATAATAACGACTCAAAATAATATTAAATATAAATTTTATGAATTATTAGGCACTGTTATAGTTTACAGAATCCCCAAAATAATCACTAGTTCAAAAATTTTCTCTGCTGCAATTAATAATGATAAAATGGCATTCCACATCATTATACTATAATTTTCTTTATTTTTCAACATATATTGAAATTAAAAAATAATTTATAAAATATTTAAGCCTCAAGAGGTCTCAAATGTCTGTAGTATGAAACGTTGTGTGGTTTATTAAACATTAAGTAAACTCATTTAATTACATAATTTTTATGACAATTAAACATATAATAAATGATTTAACCAGCTTCTTTGTCAGAATTTTTATAATTTAAATATTAAATACTACGACGTTTCTTCTCTCATTTGAGACTTCTTCAGGTAAAAATTAAGCTGTACATTGAACTTCACTCCACGACTCCTTAGGCCGAAATAAACTCGTTTAATATTTTTCTGAGCTATTTGACCATAATTTGTTTTTTACTATGACAGTAAAATCCTTCTTAAATAATATACTGAGAAAAATACAATTTTATATACGACTACACGACTAACATACAATTTTTTCGGAAGGTACGCAACAGTTGATAATTTACTGGTTTAATGGACAGATTTATGATTTAATTTAGAGGAATAGAGAAAAACAAGGCTATTTTTACTAAGACGTACATTATTCAACATAATGCTATTTCCTATTGTACGTGTTTGTTTCTCAGTGTAATTGGAATATTCAGTTTTTAACGTCTGCATGTTGAGTGTGCTAGTTATGAGGAAATGAAACAGCTTGCGCAAGATAGGTTAGCATGGAAGGTTGCATCAGACTTAATTTAGGACAGAATACCACAACAACAATGTTTAGATTAATGTTTAATTGAGGCCAAAAGAAGACAGAAAATAATAAAATAAATTCACATGTTTCGTTCCTGATCTGGACCCTCTTCAGGTTGAGCTTAAGTTAACAAGATACAAAATTATTACATTACAAAGATATAAAAGGTCATACGTTTTTGGCTTCAATTAAACATTAAATTATTTATTCAGTTGAGTGAACAATTATTTTTCAAGAAAAATAGTTGATTCCTCATGAAAACTTTAATCTTCTTTAATTTGAGTAAGACTTCAGGGAACAAAAAAATATTATTATAATCTTTAATTAATTAAATGTTGTATGGACATGATTTCCACTATTTAGGAAGAACGGAAAATTATGGAAATAAATAAATAATGAAACAGAACCTTCTTAGTAAAGCGAGGTAGAATACGAATATTTGAAAAATATCATAAATATTATTTTAATAATCGAGGAAGAAAAACTAGCTTTACTATTAAAAGAATGTAAGAAAATCTGTTGTGACATAAATAGAGGAATGAATAAACTTTGAAGACGAAGGCACTGTATTTTGTACTGTCGTAAAATCATCCAGATGGTGAGAAGAGAATATTTGCGGGATGCTATGAATCACTCTATAAATGAACCCAGAGAGAACTTTATTATGCCACTGTGCGAATATCCAGGGGAAATTAATTTTTGTTGTTCTTGCATCAGAGTTTCGGAAATTCTTGACCCGGTCCCGAAATAACGCCGCCGAGTTGGCGATCTATTGTCTGTCTCTTCTCCGAATTCGCCGAACTTCACTTCGATGCACTTCTTTAGTTACCTAGACAAATATATTACCTAATAAAATATACGATCACATTATTTCGAGACGTCGAAGAGTAAAATTGGAAAGACAGAAATGAGATCAACAATTTTAGTGATTTTGGCAAACATTCGTATCTCACCATACTGACAATTTTTTAAAGTTATGAAGACATTCGAAAGTGCTTAAAATTACAAGGAGCTATTCTTATTAATTTTTTAATGTTTCGAGTATAGGACTGAGAATTTTGTGGTTGCAAGTGAAGTACGAAGGAAGGGAGTAACCAACTGAAGCCCGCTGCTACGTCAGTCCATTCGACAACGGTTGAGCGGCAATCAGAATCATCAGATCAATGACGGTTTGAGATGAAAACGAGTAGGTTAAAATGATACCGGAAATACAACACATGAAGAATGGTACGTCGTTTTTTAGCTCCATGGTTCCTGACCAGTTTAAAGTGCACCGTGATCGCAGACGTTCCACATCCGATAGGAAATGTCCTGTGCATCCATTGGAGCTGTGGCCCAGCTAAATCCAAATCTGGTCCAGTCAAGGTGACGAGAATGCTGCGTGCACAATCTTCATCAAGGAAAGGATAACATAACACTAGGTGAGGCTTCTTTCTGTTATCACATATAGACGAATGCCAGATAGGACCCAAGGACTCTAGTTAACCCCTGGATAACTTGCTATCCCTTCATCATCCTCGCCTTCTATCTTATGATCAACCAAAAGTAACCTCTTTATATTAAAAATATATAATAATGTCATCCTTATATTTCTATTACAAAGATAAAAGACAGATGTAATAAGCATGTTTCTTAAACCATAAAATACTAAATATTATTTTTCATTTGAAACTACCTCTGTACGCAGTCAATGTTATATTTTTCAACATTTTGAATCTTTTTATGTCATCAAAATTTAACAGCTGAATAAATCCCAAATGTGGTGACAAAACGTCATTTAATCTAAATACTGTCTGTAAAAAGTGGTCCTTCATTTATTTAATTTAATATAAGACAAACTTTTCCTTTTCCACCACACAAATTTTTTTCAAGGATTTCTTTGCATTAAATGACTGATTGATGTACAAAATAGAAATAAAACAACTCTGTTTTAAGTTAGTCTCAATTTTAATATTATATTAATCTTGATTACAATTCTTTGAATGATATAAAGAAGATTGCAGTGGTATGTGACATTTATATATTTAAAAAATCTGTAAACAAAACTAATAAAATTTAATTTAGGACATTATTAAAATTGATATTTATTTAAAACCAAGGTTTTTTATTTTTGTACAAATAATATATATTTTAACAGATAATTAACGGTCTGGAGGCTGCAAGTTTTAGGCTTCCAATTTTTTTTCAAATAATTTAAGGGTGAATACTATTTGTGCTTGATTCGATAGAACGAGGTATTTTATACAACCACCCACCCATACTAACTTTCTAGAAATACTAATTTTCTCTGTGCCGTAAAACATACAAATTTCCCCGAAAATTGAGAGACCATAGACAACAGCCTAATAAAATGTTTTATGATATTCTTATACAGAATTGTTAAATTAAATTATGTACTGTTATTACCTATGTTTTGAAATTTACTTTGAGTTTTAATAAAGAATATTTAAACTTCTTTTGAAATACACAGATCAAATTCTAATAGATTCCGCCTCTTGGTTATCATGTGTCTATAAAAAATTGGGAGTCTGGAAACAAAATTTGTGTTCATTGAATATATTTTACTTTAGGGCTCTTCTTCGAATACTCACGTTATATAAACTCTCCTTTAATTGCATAGGAAGGTATATGAACGTAGGATGCTGAGGTCGGCGACCCCAGAGCATACACCTCACAAATCAGACCAAGGAGTCTCATTTTATGGGTGTCTTAGATCTGAACCAGAGAGAGGAACTTAAGGATGGTTTCGGGACGTGTATGCTCTGGGATGTCAGACCTACTATATTTACTGTTAACTATAATACTTTATGAAGTAATAACTCAGTAAATTGCCAACTTTAAGTAAAATTCGCTTCTTCTGTAAGCGAAACGTTACTACAGTAAAAAAGAAACTAAAGGGATAATATAAGGCAAACTACCGCAAGTAATATTAATTTTATTATTCCGTTGTTTTTATTTCTTGTTTCCCATAATGTGCAACGTATTTAGTATAATTCTCGTAATAATTCATTGATTATCAGCGGATAATTTTCCAAACTCCATGTGTACTTCGTCTTTCATATCTAAAGTAATACTCTATATTTATAAATTTAAATCTGATTTACGCAAATAATAATTTCAAAATGTGATTACCGTTGAAATTTTAATTTTTACATAGGATGTCAAAGTTTCATCCACCTTCAGGTGTCTCTTTTTTTGTATCGATAAAAATACATGCTTAATGCAGTCTTGACTTTTATTACATTGAGTGTCAATAAGGAAAGGAATTCAAGGTTTTGTACATGTCTTGGCAGACAGCGTAGTATTTTCCGCATTTAGTTGGTACCGTTCCTACAATATAGATGATGTAACATACGTTTGTATGACATCATTTGCTCAATGCAAACTAGAATGAGAGAAGAACTATCCAAGTTTAATTATATTATATGAATCGCGGCCGCAAAAGTGTATGAATTAAGGATTGAATAACGTCAACGTTTTCTGGGAAGTGTCACTAAACTGGTTGAGCCTACTCGGATTCTTCTCGGTTTTCCAACTTGATTAAACCAGACGTTTCGTCCGTTATCACCACCGAAATATTGTGCAAGTCGATGTAACGTCGCGTTTGGTTACCGCCGCTCGGTTACCATCCTGATAATTCCAGCACTATATTCACCGGGAAAATCTACGGAAAATTTCTCAGACTAACTTTAAAAAGAACATAACACAGTGCTTCTCAAGCTTTTAATATTTGAGACCCAATTTTCGTTCACCTCCTCATACAATAGCAATGTCTTGAATACAATAAAAGTGTATTTTTGACGTCAATACGACCTTAATTATCAGTATTAAATTTATTGATATTTGGCAACACCGATCCGCTGCATTGGCATTTAGTGATATCACGTGGGGCCGCACTCCACAGTTTAAGAATTGCTGATACAGGACTATGTTAGGGCATGTGTCTCTATATACAAATATGACTTTGATTACGTAGGATTAAATGAAAGTAAGATTATATGGTAATATAGAATAGACAGTAGGGATATATATATATATATGTCTATCTGTGTAGATGAGTGTATATGTGATAAATGTTTGTGTATGTTGGTGAGATTATGAAAGAATAACCGTGTGGTATGTTAGTCCCCACCGGACTTTCTCCAGTTTGCGTAGTGGGTAAGACTACCCAGATATGAGTGATACCGACTTCTCGGGACGGACAACAGAGGGGCAACAGACCTCACTAATATTCACTTAAAGCACGAGAATAGTGATCCAGCAATAGCTCGATGTTGGACAAACACAATCATGACTGAACAGCTCTAATGGTAGTGTTACTGCTGCACAGCTGAAAACAAGAACAAAATTACAGCCGTGTCTTTAATTTCCCGCGAACATGCAACACTAAACGCATAACAATATGATGGCAGCGTCTTGGGTAAAATATTCAAAAGATAAAATAGTCCTCCATTCGGATTTCCGGGTGGAGATCTCTTGGGAGCATGTCATCAAAAAACAAAGAGTGACGTTTGACGAAGCGGAGCGTGGAATGATAGAAGTTTAAACCATAAAGTTAGATACAAAACCACATCCAACGACAATAATATATTTATATAGGGAAACTAAAGCAATGGATGGAAATAATGGAATAAAAGAGGGATATTTTGAACGAAGTTAAAGAATTCTGCTACTTGGGTTGCAATCTAAATAATTAGAGGTGGTAGCGGTATAGTAGACTTTAAGAGTAGGATAGTACATGCAAGAAAGGCTCTCGCAAAAAAAAAGAAATGTGGACAATACGCGTTTCAGAATGGAAAAAAATAGAAGATTTCAAAACCTGGTGCTACAGAAGAATGCTTAAAATCGGATGGGTGTATATGGTAACTAGCGAGGAAGTTCTATGCAGAATATTGGAAGAGGGAACAATTTGGAGGTTTTTGACCAAGAAAGACGTTTTGAGACATGAGGGTCTTGTAAAATTAGCATTAGAGGGATGCTTGTGTGGTAAGAGCAGAAGAGGGAGGCCAAGGATGAAATGCGCTGAACAGACCAGGGAAGAATGTGGGATGTGGTAGTTATGTAGAAACATGACATGTCAGCATGGAGGGTTGCATCAAATCACTCTAGGACTGAATAAAGCTTAATCCCATAATTTTCTTTGAATCTTTATGCATTACCTTTTTTTACCTTCACTTTTCATAAAAGTTCATAAATAATACCAGAATTTAAAAAAATGAATAACGTCAATAATTTTTCTAATAATATTTTCATCTAGGTAATTAATTTTCATTCGAATAGGTATATTAGTACTCAAGGAAATTTAATGAAGCTACAAAATAATTTAAGTACAAAATAATAAATATGTTACACGTACAAGACGTTAGCGCAAAAAATTAAGACGGAAGTCGGATTAAAAACTATTAAAGGATGCTGGTGTCTGACAGACACATTTATTATATCATTATCTTGTGCCTGAAGCAATAATCTTACAATTTGATTGATATATCGCATTAGTCGGTCAGTTGACATAGCTTAACTACACGATGGCCGCGAAATAATGGTGGCTCAGTTCTCAACTTGGTTAAGGGAAATCGGATTAAACATAAAATATTATTGGTCAACTTGACTCTACACCACTCAGGTAGGCGACTGTCTCGACTTACTAAAATATAATTAATGGACAATGTAACAGCAGAGTCTCTGAACCCTGCAATTCATCTATTACCTTGATTAGCAACGTTGTTCGAAGCTGACAAGATATTTCGAGAAATAGATAGTTCTATAAGATTGACCTTTGGACACGAGTAAATGTCAGTAATCCTCTGATGTACCGTGACCTCAGTGCTGCTGTTGAATAATGAGTAATTATGGAAAGCAGATCTAATCGGCCCAGAGTGCAAACATGTGTTCACGTGGTAATAATAACCGCCACCAAAACAAGGACTCCGCGTTCCGGCTCGGTGCGTGTCGCAAATTCGAGCAGGTTCCCCAACATTCCTGCAAAGGGGGAACCTCCAGACGCCATTTTCGTTTCATGTATCCAGTTTCATTTAGCGGGATAACCGCATGGCGAAAAGAGTTATTCCAACGGGAAAAATCATGTCTCTTATTTGCTATTCCGGATCGGATGTTATGAATGGACTCCAGTGATATCATCTTATATCACTTAATTACTACTAACTCCGTTGCTACGCGATACGCCTCATTTAGATAGAATTAATGAGAATTGAGTCAAATAATTTGAAATGAAGCATACACCTAATTCTTCATTATATAAGAGTATCAAAAACTTATATCACGTAGAAGTATAAATATTAACAGCAATTACTTTGAAAATATATAAAAAATAAACCGCAATATTATAAGTAAAGTGAAATTATTTTACTGCAATGACGATCAAAATTTTCTAATTTTTTGGAACACTTTTCTTTGGTATTGATAGAGTTCTGTTGCTCTGCCGTATCTGGGTCAGACTACGGCAGGTGGTTCCTTGGATGAGGGCGCCCTGAGCACGGGCTACTGTTTTTATTTCTGAGGGCTTCGTTGTCCAGGCAACTTCACGTGACAGGAAGACACGGAGATGTTTTCACACATCCAGCAGGCGATCATCTGTTTACAGCCTTGTGTAATTGCCACTTAACGGCAATGTTAGACGTGGGCGATATAGCAGCAACACGACAATAAGCATTTAAGACATTGAAATGAGATATCAGACATTTAAAAGCTTCTAGTACTTTAAAACCTTATCTGTCCTGGCGAATGGACAGCACAATACGAGCCACGGCTTTAAAATTCGACGTAGCAGAATTCCTGACACGCCAAGACAAGGATTCTTAAAAGACTGTTTGGAAATTAATGGCTCGTAAATCAGTGTAATTGTTTTGAGAAGTAACACCATTTGTATCTTACGACACGTAGTAGATTACAGAAGTGTTAATCGAAATGAAGTTGAAACCCAAAATCCCATGCTTCAGACTAGGCAACAACGTAGCAACAAAAAAAGCTACTAACACAAAACAAACCCGTTATAGCCGAATTAGATGTGAACAGGGATAAAAGCCGCTAATGATGATTAAGGAGGAGATGGAAAAAGGAAGTTCAAATTAAAACTCACTTCTTTTGGAAGACAGCAAACTGGTTTGGACAGTTCCTTACATGGAACAGTTCTACTACAAGAATTCGTAGCATGTAGGATGTTATCCGCTGCGAAACAACTATGGATACAGACGAATAGTGTAAAAATCATGATTTACTCGTGTTAATGTAATAATTAATTAGTTGACATTAAACATTCAAGTAAAAAATTTAAGATTCGGCGATTTATTAAATAGAATTATAGTGTATTTCCGTAACAGATTTATTTTCTGTGGACCCAAACTTAATAACGAAGACACGTTCCGTGAGCTGGCGTTTTCTCCACAGAGAAGCGGAAAGGAGAGATCTACTGGGAGATGACAAGGCGGTGAAATATTCCGTGTGGGTTTGCAGTTGGAAGGAAGAGGAAGTAGTATTGGATATACCGAGAACTTGAGGCTGAGAATAAATGTCGCCGGTGTGGTTTTGAAGTTAGAAGGAACTAAGTGCAATCAGTGTACAGTCGAAAGGAGAAATAATTTAAGAAAAGTAAGAAGTCACTTTCGATAGTTAGTAGAAATCAAACACTAAAACTGCATACCAGCTGCAACCAAAACGCTGCTGAGACGTGAACAACCTCACTCCTGTTTCCAACGTCAAATAACTCCCTTTGAGAAGAAAGGTGGTCACAGCCTGCAAACACGATGAATTCCTGGAAGGAAGAAATCGCTTTTAACTTGCACGAGAGAAACTGAAAGAAGATTAAAACAGGTTCGTCCCAAATGAACGTAACCTCTGCTTCCCGTTGTTGTCCTACAATAATTAACTCTGAGCTAGGGCGTTGTGAATTAAATATTTAATTCTCCTTAAATCCTACATTTGTTGATAACGGTAGATAGTGTAGAGCCCAACAATGACAATGTTTTTTAATATATAAATAGATATATAATTTTAAAAACCAATAAAATTTCGTTAATATTTAAATAATAAAATCCCCCCTCCCCGCATACATATACAAGACAGATAAGCAAACAACCTTTTCATTTATGAACGAGTCACTGCGACAAAGAACTCTTATTCATTTAAATATTTAATTGAGTATTACAACTATTTGTGAAGACAAATACATAAATTAATCTTGATTTGTAAAAATGTGAAATTTTATGGCGTCCTGTATAAATGATAAAATATTCATCCAAGCTCGTGGCGAGGGGTGAAATAAATCTTTTATAATAAAGGTACGACATATTGTGGCATACTGAAGTAATTCTTTTTTGACAATATATCGCTGTAACGTGGGACGTAACAAATTTTGTTACAGTACAAACTTGGATTCAGGAAGCTACAATGATGCAGTACTTATTTTTCTTCTATTTCGTAATATTTTATTTTTTATCTATATATTTCATAATGGTTTCATTCAAGATATATATATCTACTCATATACTATTGATTTTTGCAATATGTTATGATGCTGTTTCCTTAATTGTATGCCTAATAATGTTTTGTGTTTTTGATTTCCTACCTCCTTACTACACTACAGGACTAATTTTAATGCAACAACAAGCACTGAGAAGCATAATGTTAGTTCACATTCATTGGTTCTGCAAAGCAACCTAAACAAAAACGAAAAATAGTAGAGATATTTCCCCCAATGACGTCGTGGACGTCTGCTGCATCAAATATGTTGAGAACTTGAGCCGAAATCTTTAGTGAGCGTGTAGAGTCGATCACGAACAAAAAAAGGCGAGGAATTCTCTGTATTTCGTAACAGGTGGGGTAAAGAAGAGGGGGAGAGCTGAATCCAATTACTGGTTTACAAGACAGCTCGACCGTGGATGGAGCACGCCGCTATTTGCCACGGTCCACGCAGAAAACCTTGGGATTCTGGCCCCATAACACATACACATATATTCTATTAGAACAGTTAAGGGTTTCCCGTTGATTTGGTGTTGTGCAGTAAGTCATCATGCTCGTGAAACAATGAACGCATACTGACAAATACTATTAGCATAGTAGACCGCAATATTAGAACCGGAGACGTCATTCAAGTGCAGAGTTGAACTAAGGGTCCTCAATTAACATACCGGATTAATGATAAATTCATTGAGTAATGAGAATTTTCATAAGTTATAATTCGGATAAATGGATTAATTTTAGTGTACAGGTCGAAAGAATAGTACAAGGGCTGTCTATAGAGTAAGTAACGATGTATAAAGTTTTTCATTAAGGGCATATATGGCCATTAAAATAAAATAAAAATTTCGTTAATGCCTCACACACAGCTGGTTTTATTCTATTTCAACATTGACCCGCCATCATTAAATAACCCTATATATTTTAAAAAAATAACAGGACATTATTCTCCAGGTATTTCATTTGTAGTCATTACGTTACATCTCACACTACTTTTCCAAAGAGTCACCGCCGATTTTCAGAAACTTTTAGTAACGGCCTTCCACCCAAAAAAATGCCACCTGTGATCATCGCGGCTCATCGTGCACATTCGTTAAACTGTCTAATCCACTTCCCCATTATTCCATCACTCATTATTGCTCCTCATACAATATCCGGTGAAAGTCGTAACATTTCTTGCATTTAGGAAACAAATCATTGGTCTTTCAATTGTTTCGAACATTTCGAAACGCTCTGAAGGAAAACAGCATGTCACTATGTGCAAAAGTATTGTGAAGTGTAACGCAGTGATTGATAAAATATATGAAAATTTATGTTGTTACTTTTTCTAAATAAACATCAGTATTTCGTTTAAAGCTAAACTTCGTATTTCAATCACAAAATTAAAACTAAAAAGTTCAATTAAAGATCGAAGACTTCCCAAGTGCAGTTGCTGCAGAAACACTTCTCGTGTTTCCACACAGCGTTTGACACGCAACGTTTTGACGACTGAAAGCTGTCGTCATCTTCCAGACGAAGTATCGAGACTCTCCATCAGTAGTATATATATGAACAACCCCTTGTCCTTACTACATCGTTATCATCCCCTGGTATTGGATCTGGACAACCAGGCATATATATATATATACTACTGATGGAAGATGACGAATGATCTTACAGTCGCCGAAACGTTGCGTGTTAGTCGCTGTTTTACCCGCGTGGAAACCCGAGATCTGTTTATTTAAAAAGTACCATTTTTGTCACGTTCTTGAAGGAGTGTTCCTTTTGGCACCAGTCTTCAACATTACAGACGCAGATGGTAGGCTATGTGTATGGCTGAATTCTTAATACGGACGCCACTTTACGTATCTCAAGTTGCCATAACCAAAAGTGACAAGAAAGGATTATTCATAATAACGCACCTGTATAAATGACGAGATCTTAAAGTAGCTAAGGTCAGCTAGATTCGATGAAATAAATAACACAGTCGAGTAATGATAAATAAAATTTTAATTAATAATTTAGAAGATATCTTTCCTACTTGTCTTGAGGTGCATATAAACATTTATATATGAATTGTAAACATAGCAGGCATTGGGTTCACGATATCAAAGACAGTACACTAATATTTCCTAATATTCCAGCGATATACATACTGGTTTGTGTAAAGTTTGTTGTGAAGCATAATTTACTTTTTCTATGGAACTAACAATTAACTTAGTAGAAATAAGTATCGAGTGGAAAATTCGCTATTTCCTCCCGGTACATATGAGTCAATAAGAAAAAAATCTCAGTGAAGATGACTTAGTCACTTCAGTGACATTGCAACTTTGCTAAAATGGAGTTTCGACATTCCTGTATCGAATTATCGCTATTTATCAAACTTCAACTAGAGAGGTGTTGGTCCAAGTGATTCGAGGGGCTCGTCATTGAGTATCTGAAGACATAAATCACGCACGGGCATCGATCCTGCGCCAAGTGATCGTTTCCCATGTGATCGCGTCACCACTCCTAGGTGACGTCACCTCCTACACGGAGCGCATTCCTCCAACACTCCTGCCTGCAAACACTTAATTCATCTACGTCATACGTGGCCCGGAGTGCGACTAATCTGTGTTTCCCGTTAACTTGTTTTCCGTTATTGGTAACACACGTCCGAACGAAAAATTTTTACTCAACCAAAATCACATATTCCTAAAAACCTTTAAAAATTCAAGTCAGTCCATCACTACAACATTTGCTTCAGTTACCTAAATCATTATCTTGGTTAAGATTAACTGACTTAGTAAATTACACAGTCTTGACTCTTGTAGGTTTTCTTCTGACACAGCGTTAGTCAATTCATAACATTTATTATATAGTAGCCAGAATATAATTAATATACCCTAACTAATATGATATAGAAATCAGGTGTTGGACTGCAAAACGTACCCAGGAGGTGTAAACTCCGACCATAATCTTTTGATTATGAAATTCAGAAAGACTGAAACAACAGCAGGTGTTTAAGAATTTCAAAGAAGAAATCAAGAGTAGATTAAAAGAGAAAGGATAAAGAAACTATAGAAGAAAATGGGCACTCTTGAAGGAAGAAATGATTAGAGCAGTCGACGAAAAGATAGTAAGAATATCTCAGACCAGTAGTAAAGCTTGGATAACACAATAAATAATAAAAATAATTTATGATAGGCGTAAATATAAAAACGTGAGGGATGAAAACGGATAAAGAGCAGTACAGACGCTTGAAGAATGTGATAGATAGGAAGTGAAAAGCAGCCAAAGAGGCTTGGATCCAAGAGAAAGGTAAAATAGACGCAGCTAATAGGAAAATCAAAGAAACATTCGCAGAGAGGAAAGTTATTAGCAAGAACATCAGGACGGCAGATGGGAAGCCAATTCTGGATAAAGTATAAAAGGCAGAAAGATGGAAGGAATATCTAGCAGTGAAAATCTAGATCAGTCAGTAATAGAAGAAGTGGAGGTGGATGATGAAGAGTAGGGAAACATAATTTTAAGGTCGGAGTTTCATAGGGCGCTGACAGATATGAACAACGGTAAAGCTCCAGGAATTGATAAAATTCCAGCGGAGTTGATAAGATCATCAGGCTTAATTTTTTATTCAGTGCTCAAACTGTAACACTAAAACAAAAATGCGTGAAAAATTATTTTTGTTGTTGTAATGCCATTTCATTTGCTTCATCCACAATATTCATTTAATATCAAATTAAATATTTTCATCTCCTGACTACTTTTATTCCGTTATCCAGAACAAGCAGAAATTCATAATATTGCATCCTCTGGCTCTGTACCAAAAGTATTCACTATAATAATAATTTTATATAATTATCTTCGTCTAGATGTAAAGAACGAAAATCATTACAATAGATATGGGAATCAGTTAAAGAATATTTTAAATAAAAGATAATGAATGACCAGAAGTGAGAAATAGAGAAATTTTAACTCAAAATAATTTATTTGTAGAAATAACTGAAAAGTCCCGAAAATTGGGAACGAAATGTCTTATTTTGAATTAAAATTCTACTTCTGATTTTTTATATTTCATTGTATTTTATTTAGAATATCAAGTCAGATTCATCAGGAGTTTCTTGATACTTTCCTTACTAGTTAATATTATTATTTCCGCAACGTGTTGACCTAACTTGTACAATTTCTAATCTTTATTTGTTTTTTTCATATACACCTTCAGTTACCACGGATCTCTTTCTATTTTATAAATGTGACAAGTGACTTAACAGTAGTTATTAGATGTTAAATAATATTATTCAATATGAATTGTTAGTATACTCTATAAATATTAAACTGTTAATCTGTACGAAATGTTATTTAATTATAAATATATTGCAATGAATGGCCTAAAATCATAAATAGAAGAATTTTAATTTAAATTAAGATGTTTCATCACCAGCTTTCGGGACCTCTTCAGTTTATTCAATAAGAATATTTAATATACTTAAGTATACATGGTAAAGGTTTTTATATTGGTCAGACAAAGAGCAAGATTCAAACCAGACTTAAGGAATATTTTGCAAATTTACAACAACCCTTAGATAAACAATCTGTGTTAACTAATTATGTATATTTGAAAAAGAAACTCAGGATCGATTAGAGTAATGTTATAATTTTAGATGTAGAAAGTATTTATTATTCTCGACTGATGAAAAAAATACTTCACAAAGAGTACATTCTATAAATGTAAAAGCAGATACGCAAATTTTAAAAGCATCTATATTATTATGAATTAATTGTGAAATCTTGAAACTTTTAAATGTAATTCTTGTAATTTAAAATAAGTTTTGCGATATGTATTGTTTTCCTTCATTTATCCTGGGATGTGACTGTAGGAACGCGAAATTCCAATAAGATTTTAAGTGTAAGTAACTACACCATACAAAAATTATGTATTTATTTATATTCAACTAAGTATAAGCAATTATATTAATTTTTTGTGAAATGAACTGAAGAGGTCTCAAAATTTGGAGATGAAACGTCTTACTTTAAATTAAAGTTCTTCTATTTCTGACATCATTATATTTGATTTATAATATTAAATCGGATAAATTTATTTATTTTATTTGTATTTACTTATATTTGAACAATTAAATGTTTTTAAATTTTGATTCTGCACTCAGTCACATTTTATTAAATAGCTTGTGTTCTAGGTTAGGACATCTTAATTTACTGGTAATACATATCATTTCATTTAACACACATCCTCCTACTTCAACCGAGGAATTAATAAAATTTATCGATCTATCAACTCGTGCGGAAGAATATGATATTTATGTCAAAATATCATCGCGAATTCTACCCCTCAATTTCACAGACCATTGGTGTTCTGGACATCATTTTAACGGTCCACGTTTCGTGTCATTGCTCTTCACTGTGACTACAGTTTTGCACAAAGCCAGTGTGCTTTGAACGAGAAAATTTCTAGTGGTAAGTTTTGTTTTTGGCAATTCTCAATCCATATCGCCTCCACATGATGCGCCACCAAATCGTGGCTCGACTGGAATGACAGGTCCGAATTTCGGAACTGGAGTCGATTATTTCGGTTGGGCTAATCTACTGAGAAGGGAAGTATGTAGGTTGGAAACCTGCAGCAAGGAATGCGTGTCTGTGGCACAGTTGGTTAAGCTCCTTGGCTGTTCCGATGACGTCATAAGGTGAACTACTTTTTCGTCAGCTGCGAAACGCAAGTGCTTCGAGCAACCTCCTCAGGCTCCATTCATACCAAAACGGGAATGAAGCAAGCATAAATACTCACTCTTCAAAGATGGAGGTCCGGAAGCTGTACATGGACTATTACCTTAACAAATGTTATTAAGCAAAAGACGAAAATAACTTTATTGGAAAGGTGTACGATAATTCCTATCGAAATGTCAAATATTAATGTGGGGTACTGCAACGAATTAAAATAAAAAGAGGTGAAGTACGTCGTTTTATACAGGACTTTCTACATCAATTTAAAAGGCAAATTCCGCTTTTATTTTCTCATCCATTCATACATAATGATGTCCATTCAAACTAAAACTATTTTATTAATTTTTTATAACAAAATTTTTAAAAATTCCTTTAATTTTTTATTCTAAATTAATCAAATATTTTTGATTTATTCTATCATTGTACACCTAAATTACATTCATTTATGACACAAAAAAATCCTTGGAAGTAAATAAATGTATTCAAATAGCATTTTAAATAACACAGTATATAATCAGTATTTGCACTTACGTACACGTACATAACATACATCTTCCTTCATTGATGAAGCCTATTATTTTCTGACATATAACTAAAATGAAACATTAATAACTCCGATTGCGTGGAATTGGAAAATTAACAATTCAGAAGCCAGAAAATGACATAATAGAAATTATTTGAAATCTAGTATAGTCAGGGTAAAAAATAAAAATACGTTCTCAAACTGAATAGACGAGGGAAGGAGTCTCTTTAATTAAAAATTGTAGTATTAGAAGCAGTATTGCTGATCCTTGAAGGAAAAATAAACTCTTAAGTTTCTAGGAGATACTTAACGTAAATGATGCTGGATACTTGATGTTTTAATAATAATAAAAAGTTATACTAATTATGTATAAATATTTATTCTAATTAAACAACAAATTATAGGCAAAATTATGTGATAAAATAAGATCCTCTCAGCGTTTCTTCAATCTTTTTTGCTTTAGTCAGGTGATTCAAAAATGCAAAAGATTATAGAAATGTTTTTATTTATTTTATCACCAAATTTCGTCTATAATTCGGCCGCTTCCTTACCTAATTAAAATATTTTTAACAAGATCTTTTGTTTTTTTGTTAGCAATTATTCCTCGTTCATTTTGTTATCTGGTCTCTGTTTTTTTTGTTTGTATTTCAAAACTTTGTCACACTTCTCAGAACATTAATTAGTACATCCTCAATGCACTATACAAATGATAATAAAATTAAATATCCCTACAGTCGTTTCCTCGTCATTAGGTTCTCACATTTAAATCGCTTTAAAAAGCAGCCATTAATTTACTTTAGAATGTCCATTCGAGACGAGTGTATAAAGCGTTGCGCAAATAGAGAGAGAGAGATAACCCTAGAGGACTGGCATAGTGGCCCTTGTTTTTCTAAGCCCCTCTCTTTGACGTCACCTACAATATCACCAAGTGGTTTCGCAGTAGAAGATCACTCGTAGTTGCTTTCGGCAACGGTTGCGTGGAAACTATCGCGGGCGGACTATTAAACAGCAAAACTCTGTACACAAGGAAAGCATATTCTCAGAATAAAACAGATTTGAAAGTCGGCAATACTTAGCTGGCGAAGTGGTCCATAAATTTTCAGCACTTAGTCCCAACACCAAGCTTTTACGTGCAAGCGACTTTTGAATCCTATAAATCGAGGAGAACTCGTCGGAAGACAAATAAACTCATGTAATTTAGAGAAAAACAAATGTTGGCTCAAGGAAATGCTTTTTGGAGGAAGATGTCTAAAAAAAACTTTCTTATCAACAATAATACACAAATTATTTCTACAATAAGTTATTGAATCTTTCTTTATGCAGTTTAGAACTTATACAATCAAAATTGTCGATTAATTCATAACATCAATACAAATAAAAATTCCGTACCGGATTTTATTACTTGAAGATAAGAATAAAGATAAGCCGCGTAACACTTACTGAATTCTTTATTCATAGATAAAAGAATCCAATTTATTTAAATAAGGAGTATAATATCTTTTAATTCCTAAATCTTATACGAAGACAAGTTAAATTATTTCCAATATTCAGCCAACAGCTACACAAAATTTATATATAAAAGTTGTGACATTTATTATTATATGTAATCGATTGGCAATAAAGAAATAGTTTCTAATTTTATATTTCATGCCTTAAGCCTTAATTTTTGTTTTTATTATTTACATATATTGCTGATGTGGTATTCAGTCCTACGACTGGTCTGATGCAACCCTCCATGCTAATCTATCTTGTGCAAGCCTTTTCATTTCCACGTAACTCCTAGTGCACTCTACCTCCCTAATATGCTTAGCGCATTCCATCCTTCGCCTCCCTCTTTTGTTCTTACCCCGCACACTTCCCTCCAACGTTAATTTTACAAGACCCTCATGGCCTATTAATCTATCCCTCCTCTTGGTCAACGTCCTCCATATTGTTCATTCTTCCCCTATTCTGCTCAGAACTTCCTGGTTAGTTACCCTATCCACCCATCTCATTTCAGCATTCTCCACATTTCAAAGGCTTCTATTCTTTTCCTTTTTGCAACTCCTACCGTCCACGTTTCGCACTCATATAAAGCCACACACTATACGAACAATTTTAGCAATGATTTCCTATATATGTTAGTTTCACTAAATAGATATTCGATCATTGTTGCTATGACGCATAAAAGAGAAATATATGCTAAAATTTACCAAAGGTGTCAAATATGTAACGTTATTTTATTTCGGAAAAAAATTTCTTACTTCCCTGGTGAGATTTTGCGTAAAAGAGCGAACATTCTTAATTAAAAAACAAAAAACTACTTTTTGATACACTGGAAATTAAAATAAAAGTTTTTTGGTGACATAAGGTATGAGGAATTAATTACACATATTGTTTCTCAGATAAATAGGCTAAAAAATTCCATAAAATAGTGTCCTATGACTGTTTCAAGGACATGCTAATAAAATTTTGTTTTCATCTCCATATTTTCAATATTTTCTCATTTTCCTCCAAATCGTCGATTTTCTGAGCTCCCCTTTTCCCAGGTCCTCCCAATCCATTCATATTTATTTGTCCTTCAATGACGTCATGCAGCAAGCAGCTCTATTTCATCAGGATGTGTACGATACAGTTGGCATTCATTCCTTCCAAGATCAGTTCTTATACAGGATTTCCGTTCATCTACTCTACATTTGTCACTATACCTCCTTCACTCTCCCATCTCTCTCCTGCAGCTAATTTCAAAGCTTTTCAGCTCAGGGGGACAGATCTTGAAATATTACAGAAGCACCTTAGAATTTATCGCGGTTATTAATGCCACGTTATCTTAAATATTTGATATTCGGATTTTAAGCGGAATTTCGCTGCACGATGACATCCAACAACAGACAAAAGTTATTAGTTTCAAATATAAGTTTAATAGTTCAGATTTCTTCATTACTTTCGAGAAACAATATGCCTAACGTTTTATATTGAAAGTTTAAATAGCGAAAGATAAAAACAACGGTCAGAAAATAAAAATTATTCATAAAAATATTTGACGGCGTCCATTTTTATACCGTGACGCATTCTATAATTATACTTCCTAGTAGTGTTATTATTCAGTTCATGGTGTTGTTCCGGTTTTTTAAAGAAGCTAATTGTAAATAGAATTTCTGCACTTGTAAGACTTTGATGGAAAGTTAACTTGAAAATTAAGGAATTAGTTTGTTTAAGGAAATTGGTCAGTTATTAATATTTAACTTAACGATGGTGCAGAGTTGAAAAGTATTTCTAGGAAATTATGTCATCGATAAACTATTGTCAAAGGTGCGAGTTCTCAGTAATTGACCAAAGTGTGCGAACGCTGAACCTCCATTTAGCTGATTATATTAGGGACAAACCTGGTCTCTTTCCATCCACAGACTAATCAAGTTATTCGCTCCCTAAACTAACATTTTCCTGTAACTTCACACATTACTTGCTCTCTGGCACGTTTGTACGAATTTGTTATCGATCCCTTAAAATCTCTGTTTGGGAGAATAACGGGTTTGAGTTACATTCGTAAGCATGCAAGCAACAACGAAACTTAGCCGAAAAAGTTTAGACCCTAAGATAAAATTTTACTTCAAGTTGTATGCACATTTTTACTCTTCTTAATATATTTTTACGATTTAACTGAAAGCTGAACTGTCACTTATTCGACCACTGTGCACAATTTTGACTCTTCTAACTGAAATTTTCAGTTGGTGAAGAAGACTGTTACTACTTACACAGGCGAACATTAACGATGCACTTCAGTCCGATCAAACACTTTTTTTCGCACAATGTCAAATTTATAAATTGTTTAAACTTGTAAAGCAGAGCGCTCCTCTGCATAGAAGGAGTAACGTATCAAATTATTTGACAGTAATTCAAAGCTATTTCATTTATTTCCAAACTAATGTCTGATTTACAATTTTTTTATCATTCTGGAAGGGTTAAGCGTATAAGCTCATACAATTCATAAAAATATCGTGATAATACTGCTTAACTGAATTACAATGTACGCACTGGATAGAGCCAAATACGTATGTTTTAGTGGTTATTTTAATCATTTTCAAATTAATTTTCTAGAATTTGATTCAAAAGAAATATTAAGAAACCGGTTAAAGTTTGCGAAACCTAAATTCATGTCCAGAGATAAGTGCAAACGCGATACAGGTATCTCAAAAGTAGGTGGAAAATCTGCACGAACGGACTTTGTCTTGAGATGAGCTTTTGAGAGAGAGAATGACGTGTCTTGCGTGGGAGCACTGCTGGTACGCTTGCACTGGTTTGGTACGTACCTCCACCGTCCACGGCTGGCACGCGCGAACTGGCCGCTGCGAGGCTCCTTCCTATCTGCACCAATCGCGGCCTCGCTTCAGACAACCAATCAGCTGCGCCCGTTCAGATCGCCCCTCGCGCACAAATACTCGAACCCAATCCGTCGAGGACCGCAACGTCCAAGAGACTGACAACTCGTTAAGCACATTTGGGATTTAATGGGAGGCACGTGACCAGCCAGCCTTGCACCTCTCCTCCCTTCCATTTTCCTCAAAAAATTAATTCAAACATTCTCGTTTCTAAGATCGTACGTAGTTGTTGGACTTCAATGGCGAAATTAGTTGTAAACAGTCCCCTAATACTAATCAACTTGACATTATCACCCACTGCCGTGCGAAAGCATTAACTGGGGAAGACGAAACTATTATAAGTGCCAGTCTTTCATAGAATCGAATATTTAAAACGGACTGAGTGCCCGGCGAAATCCAGGAATTCATTTATATTACCCCGATACAGAATTTAATTCGACAGTAATTTCTTTGTCAATCATCTACCGTCAATCGTCACATTTTTTAAAATTTATCTTTTCACGCTCCCTACTTTATCAGAGCTGAATTTCATCAAAACCACCGCGATGATTCAGTATCTTAATCGTGCCTTAAATAAGGCACTCTGTTTACCCGCATGAACCAGAATCTAGCATACGCGGATGATGTGTGCATTTTGTCGAAACCGAATGAGCTTGAGGAATGGTTGGGGCAGGAAAAGAAGGCAGAAGAATTGGGACTGTTGGGGAAACACTGCTATGAAAAACAAATTCATAAATCTGAGTGGAATCAACTATGACAGTTGTGAGAAGCGTAAGTAATTGGGCGTACTGGGAACGAATGATAACACCATAAATGGAGAAATAAAAGCAAGGATTGCAACAGGGACCCTAATTAAGATTCCCAAGTCACGTAGTCTGAACAGTAAATTAAAAGCGACTGTTTATCGAACGATGGTAAGACCGGTGGTCACGTATGGCTCGGAAACATGGACAATGGCCATGACAGAAGAAGAGTGACTGAGAAGATGGGAAAGAAAAATATTAAGACTTTTCGAGCGGTAAATGAAGCAGGAAAATGGAGAATACGGAGAAATAGAGAACTGGAGGAATTATATGGGCATGCAGATATAGTATTGGATGTAAAGAGTAACAGACTACGATGGCTGGGCCATGTAGAGCGAATGTCAGAGTGCACGGCCGTCAAAAAGATCTACAAGGGAAATCCAGGCGACAGAAGGTGCAAAGGGGATACCAGGGAAACGATTGTTGGATGATGTTGAAAACGATCTACGAAATATGAGAGTCAGAAGATGGAGGAAGCGAGCTGAGGATCGGCAAGATTGGGTTATGATCGTCAGAGAGGCCAAGACCCTACATGCGCTGTAGCGCCGAGGATTTAGTTACCTTAAATAAGCACATACATACAGAACAATTCACAGAAACTAGTTTTTTTATTCTATTGATACCATGCTCTATCGAACTAATTTTATCGACAAACGATACAGATTCATTTTTATACCAGATATGTCCTGAACATAACCGAATTGACACGGAGGAAAATTTTTAAGTAATTAGTAGTATGGATACATTAATAGGGTATATGCATCATTACATAAACATTTTTATTATGACGGTGTATTAATTTTAGTTTATATATGTTCGTAATTTATTTATTGTTGTAATAATATTTTTGTATTGCCTCAGATTGACTGATTATTGCCAAGTAAGGCGAAAGGTCCCGAAATAAAATAGTTTTTATACACCGTATAAGAGGTTTTAATTTCAACACGAGACATCAAAATAAAATCTAACATAATATTTGACGTTTAAAAGAAAATAATTCAATAATGAATCAGTTTCTGTGAATGAAAGAATTGAAACAGCCTACCAATTAAGTACAAAGTATTCGTTTAATGAGAAATATCGGTAGCGTTTATCGCGTTAATTTCATATGTATTTAGCGAATAACCTACTGAAGACTTCTTTGGTCTGTGATATCGTCTTTTCAAAGAACATTACGAGGTAGAAAGTGTGCCATTCAAGTCAAGATAGAGTGAATAGTAAGGATCTGTGTGGCGGATTGAATGTGTATAAATCTGCGGTGTTGCTTTAGAAAGTATATCGCTCTCAGTAGCGGATGTGTTTGAACAGTGGCACATTTAGCAAAGTGGATTTAGCGACTCAACGGCAGGCGGTTCGCAGCGGGAGATCTTTAAATTGAGTGCACACAATGCACTAGCAGCTTCTAGGCCTAACAATAGTTCCGCTATCATTTATTTCGCACTATCATACCTTCAATTGAATTTATATTCATGCTGCCAGTAAAAATAAAAAAGTATCCTATGATATACTCTGTACTCTTATTAGACACTTAATGGCAATGAAAGTTAAAACCACAATACATGCTCATCCGAAAAAAAATATGTTGAAATAAGTGTAATAATATGCGGTCTCGTTTGAATCACACCCTGTGCTCGATAAAATTTAGGAAGGAAGATTTTGGAAAGTGTAGAAATGCTGTTTTTTTCTTTTGGATAACACATTGTATATTTGTAGCAAACTGCTCCACCAACCTCCATACGTTTGTACTCTGCACAGTCGACAAACGTTTTTTAATCATGGACACCAACACCGAAAAAAATAACTCGCGATACAAAAATGAACAAAAATACAGCATGTGATTGCGAATGATAAAAATATTTAAAATTTATTCAAACATACAAAATAGAAGGTAGAATATTTCCAATTATGAGATAAATAAGGTTTTGAAATGTAAAAATGAGAATCCTGAGATGAATTGGTATGAAACTTTCACAGAATTGCGTGTCAGGGAAATACTATACGCGCAGAAGAACGGAGCCAAGATAAACTGAGTGTTTACCTACCCAAACGATAAGGGAAACCTTCAGATATCCACCGAAGGTCAATAGTGTTTTGTGAACTGGGATTCAATCGGGGAAAGTATATTTCATGAGATACTAGCTGAAGTACCCGTCCTTGCTCGAGTTCAAGTAAATAATAAATCAGAGATGTAATTAAAGATAATTTTATTACAGTACTTGATCGTACACTACTATCTGTAAAATAGGTTAGATATGGCGAAAAATCGTCAAAATGGCACTTTTTTTCCAGAGAAGTGTCATTTTGACACATTTTCGGTGTTCTGAGAACAAATTGTTATTAACCGAAATTGTAGATATCTAATACTCAGAATTTTTTAAAAATCTTCAGTTTTCTAACTACAGGGGATGGAGGGGTTTCAAAATTGAGGTTTTTATTGTGTTTTAAGTCAGGGTCCCCCTAAGAAATAAATGTATATACTGATAGGTCTCGGTCAGACAAAAAGAATTAGCACTTACTCGTTTGAGTACGGACTTTGTTACAGGCGGAAGACCACCAAAGAAACGCCTTCAAAATGAGTAAAAAACGTAGTTTTGTTTACATTTTCACTTTTTTCACACAAATTGTTGTTATTTAAGTTTATTTAATTTAATACTATTACTTTCAATGAGTGACTATCAAATGATTAAAATTTTATTTGCTTTTACAAGTCAGGAATTACTTAATATTAAGATTTAGCTAAGGGAAAACTAAAACTAATCTACGTATACATCGTATCGACGGTCGAAAGCAGTTAATTATTTCCCAGGAACTTAGCTATGCCACAGATAGGTTAATTACGACGCGAAATATTTATAACTTAAAAAATACATAGCATTATAGATAACCCGAATTCGATGCGCGTATGGGACACAACAACACGTAAACTTTTTTTTACATAAATAATTTTAGCATATTTAAATCATTTAAAGATGATGGGCATTTTCAGGTCCTGAGAAACACGTGTGCCAAATTTGGTCAAATTCGTACCTATAGCTGGGAAATATATATTGACGGACGCACTAACAAAGGTTTTTATGTATATCGCTGAAAAACGTCTCTTCGCCACAAACATCTATATGTACTTGCGATAAAAATCTGATTAGTCTAGAGAAGTTCAACGTTTATCTATTGTGCTTTAATAATAGAATCCCTACTGTATTTTGTCTTTTTGTCTTTCTCAATTTATGATTTAGTAATATTAGAAGGCCGTTTCCTTCCAAAAAATAATCCGTCGTAAACCGTAACACACATTTCAACGGAGTTCACAGTTTGTATTTGTCCAACGCAGATAGTATTTTAATCATTAAATGAGATTTGAATCAATCGCCAAATAATTTTTTAAGGAGCTGCCTTAATTATTAATTTTTGTCAGGTACTTATTATTACTATTAATGTCTGTGTAATTAATCTAGCATCCATTAACACATATTATAGGGCACTTAATTCCTTCATTTACTATAAAACCAAGCAATTGCAATTTTCTTTACTAAATGGTGATTATCAAAGTTTTCGCACAGAAATGTCTGACATCTGCAATCGTTCAGCCTACCTAACAAAATGCTTTTCGATTGCGGCTCACGCTTTCGATGTGTGGAGCATACTCGACTCAGCTGTTCCATTAACATTTACCGATATTACTCGTGCTGTGAAATCCTCGAGAGGCCACGGCCTCGATTTTGCTATTCTAGTCGTGGCTTCGATGCTGGGAACCTATGCGATTGACAACCGCCTCGTAGTCGTTTATGCAATAGCCAATTACGCCGTTTTATGACAATTGTTTGCGCTTTTGAATTCCATGAATACTGTTATATTTCGATAAGGATATAGTATCTAGGGGGAAAGATAACTTTTTGAAATAGACAAAGAGGCATATCAGGATCCAGGAAAAAGTCATGTAACAATGAACTGTAAAGCTGTAACCCGTGACTTTCTTTTTTACAGATCTGGTCTGTATTATTTTGACTGAATATACATTAAATTGCGGAGAGAGTATTCTACAAGAATTATGTTCACTTTCAGTACAAGGCAGCTCATTCAACGCTTTTTGCAGGAACCTTGATTTAAATACTAGAAGGACGATTAAGAAAATCCTGTGCCGAGTAAAACGCGCCATTTAAAAGAATAGTTTTACTCTGCTTCACGAAGCTTTTGTAGGTACTATTTTTAAGCTTTGGCGGAAGGCTGTTGTATAAAATTATCCCGGTATTGTGAATACTTTTCTGGTGTAGAGCAAGGCGATGCTTGTCCGACCTTAGAGCTGAACGATTTCTGGTCGCATATTCATGAAACTTGCCATTTGTTTGAAACAAACTAGTGTTCCGCTTTACAAACTTTAATATTTCATAAATATATACGCTTGGTAAAATATTTGTAAACTTTTGAAGAAAGTATTCTAATTACACGCTTTTGCAACTTAAATATTTCATTACTCCTGGAGCAGTTTCCCCAATTAGAGATGCCATAGCTCATAATTGAATGAAAATACGCGAAATAAACCATTGTGACGTACTTTTTGTCAACGTGTTGCATTAGTGTTCTCAGAGAATAACAAGTTGAACTTAGTTTCCGGCAAGCAGATCTATATGGTCATTCCACTTTAATTAGCGGATCCGAGGGAGCGGGTATATTTCTATTATTAAATGACTGTAAATGGGTAGAATGAGCTTTTCATCTGAGTTTATGCTATAGAATATTATTATTCGTAATCAGTTAATTGTCAACCGTATTAATGGGGAAAATGTACACTAACTCATTCAACATGGTTGAAGCTTAATTTCTATCAGGATCTGCGGAATATGAAATACAATTATTAAGGAACGAATGGATCAGTTCATAAATGGCTGTTATAAGTCAGACTCAATTGCACTTGTGGATAAATACAAAACAGGACACAAAACGAAGAGTCAGGACGTAGCTGAAAATAACGAAACCAAGAGGAAAAAGTTTTTTTATAAGTAGGCGAAGGAAGTCAAGACTGTGGTTAACTGAATTGTGGAGAGAATATATCAACACAGTGAAATAGTAAAGATCGATGCGATTCATAATACAATAATTGTAATTCAGCAGAAGCTCAAAACAAATATTACTTCCAAAGTGACCTTAGGATCTTTAGATTTAGAATTTTTTTTTCATTACTCCCCATTGAGGAAAAAATACGTACAGATTAAATTAAGATTACTCTATCTATGCTCAATTTAATTCATAATAATAATAATAAGATTGCAAAAAGTTTATATCTCGTAGCAAGATAATAATCACTGGCCACTTGAATATTAGCATTATATTTATAAGAGGTTAATCGTCGTCATGAAAATATACATAAGACTCGTTTATCTATACCCTAGAACCACGTGGAGTGACAAGGCTGCATTAAGTAAACATATCAGATAAAAGGATATCAAAACACGCTACCTCTCTCGGTCTGGAGATTGACGATAACTTAAATGGAACTACCATATCAAACGCAGATCAATCTGCTACATGTTAAGTTTATTAGAGCAACAGAGCGATACTTATAGCGTTTAATTTCGTTCGTTTTACGTAATAATAAATAAGAATCACGCTTAAGAAATATATAGCCTACAAAAACATGCCGCAGGAAGAAAGTTGGGTTCCGATACCTCAGTGGCTTACTCAATATTGACGTTAATGAATGTTTTCGTTAAACATGACTATAAGGGGAGTGGTTTCCTACTTTGACAGCCAATCATTTCCGGATTCGAGGTGTGGCAACTATTCGTCGTTCGGGTTGCATTTCAAAGGAGCAACACAGTGTGACGCGAGCTGTATGTTTTACATACACCCTCTAAATTATTCCTAATTGACAAAAAAGTGTCCCTGCTATTAATTTTAAATTTTAGACAAAGAATGGATCATTATTAATATTGTTTTACGTCAATAATATTTTTTACAAAGTTAATAAAAGTGAATATAACGTTAGGTTAAATTCCTAACTATTGCTACAATCATTCGTATTGCCGGAAAGCTCAAATTAATGACCTTAAATACACGTGAACTATTTCTCTCGTATTGTAAATTGTCGAGTTTGTAACGTGGCTTTGTTTGTAAATTCAGTTCTAGGGAAGTGTTCATGAATACATGCATTGATACAATATAAGGTCACTTTTTTTGGTAGAATTTAGAAGAAAGAGACAAGGACAATACATGGTAATAAGATCAAGAAGAAAGAAAGCTTTTGCGAGATGTCCAAGCAATTACAAAATATACAGGTCACTGCTTGAATGAAGTTTCAAAAACACACCTGAAGGGCAATAAATAAGGTTGCTGTGACTCCAGAAGGAGGACAAAATGACGTGTGTGTTGAATGACAGTCAAAAGAGTTGAAAATATTGAGGGTATGTTGACACACAAGGTGAAGAGAATGTTGCAATACACTGCTCTTTGCTCTGTCTCTCCACATTACAAAATATATCCAGGTTCAACAATTAATTTTTCATAGTTTTTCACCGTACATTTTATCTACTCTGTGCGATAGTAGAACTGTTACAGTAACATATATGGGAAACGTTTCAAAATAATTATAGGAAAATTGAGAATTATTTTTTGTATTGATTGTAAAGTTTCGGACATACTGGGTTAGTTTTCTTAATTAATGCCAATTTTACAACTGTGCTCGCGAAAAAAATAACGTTATTTATCACTGAATCTATATATGAATCCGCTGAGTGGTGTATTTAATTTGAATACTCGAGGTGTTACAACACAAGACTGCTCACACTTTCAAATTAGTGCGAATACATAATAAAGCAATTGTAGCTCTACGTTTTGTCATGAAATACATTCATTCTGTTCAATTGTACTTTAAATAACCATAGAGGAAGTCGGGGCGGAACGAGACACTTATTCTTTAACAATTTTTATAAAATTATAGGAATAGAATTATCACTTTATAAAAGTATTCAACATTTGTTTATTCTATCACAAAAAGCCAGTTTTGTAACTGAACAGCCTTTGATAATATTTTCCCTTTTTATCAGTTCCTTTTCTTTCTTAATATATTTCTTTCTGGTACAGTATCCTGTAACTTACTCTTATAAAATGTGCCTGAAAAGTTTTTCCTTTTTTTCTTGAGGAATATATTAAATTTTGCCGTATACAGTAGTATTCCGTTCCGCCCCAACGCAAGTTTCAGTTTATGATTTTTCACCGACCCTTAATACAAAAAGATTTCAATCTTATACGTAATTTATATGCAGCTAAAGACACCTAGTTTATGAAAATACAGCATTAAAGAGTTAAAAGCGAGGAATATTGTGCCTTACCTTTTTTCAAAATGCTGCAAAATATATAAAGTCACAGATGTAGATGTCTAAACAAGTGTTCCCAGGACTTCTTCCAATGTTGCACCAATATTCACTAAACACTAAACAGCAGTATCCTGTAAAAACAAAAATAGGGTATACTGTTCTATCCCGTTCCGCTCCGACTTTCCCTAATTAAAAAAGGTTTAAATTAAACTTTATTCTGTATAAGACTTAGTTCTTTCTTATTGTTACAATATATACATTTATACAATGTTACTATTAATTTAAAGAAAATTTATTAAATTAATTTTTTTTATAAATTACACAAATAACGTGGAATTTATTCAAGTCTTTCATACATGAAATGATGGTTAATGTTTAACACTTACTTTTTTCAACGTTAAATATTTTCACCATTTTTTATTTTCTAATGTGATCTTTGGTTATTTGTTCAACGGATTTGTAGTTCCTTTGTAAAATAGATTCGACCAGGATGACTTATTGATAACACTGTTGACAAAGGAAACCGAATAATGTTTATTCTTGGATGCGAATCTTGGGTCACAGAAAATATAGATTTAAAGATGTTAATAATTAGATGGAGGGACGATGTAAATATTGATGAGAAGAAGAAACACGTTGGAAACAAATATCAATGAGGCACTCATTACGCCGAGGATGTCTTACGTACGAAAGAAGTGAGAACAGAATAACGTTTTGTGTAAAGCTCTCAGAGTCTGGTTTCTGATGATGATGAACAAGTTATGAAACACTTATGCAATCTAAATATCAATCGACGTAAGTAACCAGAAAAAAATTGATAGAAACCCTATTATTAAAACGGGTGGAAGAAAACTAATGAAGCAATTAGAAGAATAAATCTTGAAATTTGGCGCTTCAAAATAAAGTTCTGACATATTCCGTGCATTTTAATTGCGTGAATAATGAGTTATTATCTATCGATTAATTCGACACTAAATAAATGATGTGTATTTGAAATAATATTTTGGCCACATTTGGAAGGCTTATTGTTTGAATTTAACTTTAGTACCATGTAGTTCGAAAACTGAGGAATTCAGAAAAATTCTGAGGATACAGTCGATTGGAAATTCGATTCTCTGCATTTTTGGTCATATAGTATTTTCCCCTCAGACCACCGGAAATGGGTCAAAATAACACCTATCTGTGAAAAACTGTTTTTTACGATTTTCGACATTTATACAATCTAGGGTTGAAAATAGTTCCGATTTAGGCTGCTGTTGTAATGTTTACACGCCCCATCAATCTGAAAGTTATCCCTCTGGAGTAGAACTATGCCCTCAAGTACTGCTGCAATAAACATTCCCGCTTTATTCTTTATGTGAGTCCGAGTAACGCCGGACACTTCAGCTACTTACTTTACAATACATGTCTTATCACACTTTCACTAATTTAACATACGTTTTTAATTCCTAATATCCTTGTTAAGTGTTAACTATAATGATATGTAAATATAAAGAAATTGGATTTGTGAATTGACCAGACTAGTGATCACATGTTAGTATTAGCCAAGGTATTTGTACGAGTATTCAGATGTTTGAATCTCGCAATGGTCTGACGAGTGTATAGTGTATAACTATACATGGAAGTATTTTAATTGTGAAATAAAACAGGTGTTGTTTGCAGAATATAAATAATGAACAATTTATTATAATTTATGATTTTTCTTGGTGAAAATTGTAAATATGATAAACATTGTTGAAGATGGTATCCAGCCGAAAGCTCTGTCCTTTAAGTGAAAATAAAGGAGAGTATTTAGGGGACTTAAACGTTGGTTTCTATTCAAATTCTATTATAAGCTTGTTTTTTGTTTTATAATAATTATACGCCAGTGAGGGAGGGTTTATGACATGCTTACGTATTCTCAAGAATTGGTCGCGGAAGACTGCGATAGCGGCCACTGTTACCCTGGTCTGTCTTTCCGTTCCTTTTTTTTTACTTTCACGTATGTATTGTTCTTTGTAAGCGTGTTTAAATTAAATGCATTGCAGGAATCTTAATGTGAACAGTGGTTTTACTAATATTCCAGTGCCACCGAGGGTAACTATAGGGATGTTTAGAGAAGGGAGAGGAGTTGTGGGGTGTCTGACCCTCGGATGACACAGCGCACGTGGAGAAGGACCCTGACCCAGTTGGCGGGGAGCGAACCCAAGGCCGCATCCGCCTGCAATCCCGGTCACAGCCACTCTCGCCGCTCCGCTCGCCCGTCGTGACGTAACACCTGACCGTGTTCTGCAGACTAAGAATAGCACTGCTTCCCAATTTCCCTCACGTCCACAGAATTCGCATCTTAAATATAGAAGCTGACAACAAAGTTTTGCTTGGAAGAACTTGGATTAGTTCTACGTTGTAACCTAAATCTTGCATACACATTCTTTTTTAAAAGGGGTTTGTTTTAGCTTTGGTAGAGTGCATTTGAAGGTTGATGTGTCCAGGAAGATTCCAGTAGTTACCAGTTAATCTATCACTACTAATTACTCTGATTACTAAGTCTTCTTGATAATGCACTAGCAAGTCTTTTTCGCTCAGTGCAGGGCGGTTTAAATGGAATAAAACAAACTGTCTGTGAGGTATTAACAAAATTATTTGTTTGCACCCCACATCTAAGGGAAGGACAATTATCCCAATTATAATTGTGTTACTGGGCTTTTATCATTTTTGTGTATATATGTATACATGGTACTATTCTTAAGTAGCGGGTTATCTTGCTTACCAAGCCAACTGCAGAGGAATAACTAACGCGATTGGTTAATTTTAACATCCAATTGAGATGAAACATAGCCAGATGAGAGACGGAAATCCTGTACCATTACTGCCTTTGGCTAAAACATTTTGGAAAGGAAGACTGACTGGTCAGCCCCTGTAGGTCTAAAAATGGTGATAAAATATAGCTATCTTCCTGAGTTTGAGAAGTAAATCAAGAGCAGATCGCACGTGCGCGCTTCGTGAATATAGAAGCAGGTAGCCTTTGCTTCAATAAGCACGAAGGGACAGGAATGGGAAGAGTCCGGAGAAAATAAAAATAATAGGTCCCGCTAGCCACCCTTTTCACGCCTGAAGATTCAGCGACACTTTCGCAGCCTATAAAATTGCAAAAAGCCTTACTCCCATTTTGCTAAAAATAGATCCACATTTCAACCCCCGCCAGACATACGAAGGTGGAGCAAAATTAATAAAATCCGGTACTGCGAATATGAAGAGGAGCATTTTTTGAGATTTTCGCTTCATTCAGAGTTTCACTATAAATCGGAGATGCTTCGTGACATTCATACTTTTCCGGATATACATTAATTTCGTGGTTATCATATCGAATCTGCAGCATTGCCATCCTTGTTGATGATTCGGAAATTGCCAGGAGGGTTCTCTGCTTCTACAAATGACTAATTGTGGGCGTACGAGACAACGAGTAGCTGTTTCCGGCGACCGCAGCTGATGTGGATCAGCGCTAGTCAGAGTCTAGTGATTTAAAGCAAATTCACGTTTTTCGTCCCTAGTCATTTTGAGTATTAGTTAAAAATTTGATTCCAAGATCCCACTAGATCCCTAGATAAAATTATTGCTCTTCGTTGAGTTTAGCAAGTAGCAGGACAAATATTTTTAATGACTTATTTTTTTAGTCTGATATATTTTTAACCAACAATTGCTAAATTTAATTTAATAAAATATCTTTTCCTTATTCCCTTTCTTATAAATAATTAATAATAAAACTTCCACCACTACCTCACACACAGCTTGTTTTATTCCATTTCAACATTGACCAGCCCTGATTGAAAGATGACACAAATGTTAACATTGGGTTTCAAAATACGTCAGTCAGCCAGTTTTAAGTTTTTCAAATTCGCAGGTATAGCTTTCATATGGAGCTGTTTCTCAAGTTTAGTTTTTTAAATCTCCCTGAACCTACATTTTTGACAGCAAGGATAGTTAAAGTTTCGTATAAACCTTTGAAGTAGCAATAAAATGTTTCCCTTAGCATCACAACATATCTCAGATTTCTGTTGATGGAAAGTCTCCATGTGATTATCCTTTAATATGACTCCTCCAGCGAGGCAAATTCTCCAAATTCGGAGAAAGCAAGGAAAAAGAGTTGACAGGCGAAAACGAAGTATTATACACGGTTAGAAACTGCGTGGCGTGACAGACGGAAAGCATGTTTCAATTTATGACGACCAGATTGCTGTGGACGACCAACTGGCACTCGCCATCAACGTGTAATATATTGGAGTAGACTTCTTTTTTAATTATGTTTTTCCACTCGCAACAAAATCGTGGTCATTAGCGACTTACTAATTAGGTAACTTATTTCCTTTTCTTTGACGGGTATACTCAGTCAGGGAACTAGTGGTGTGAGACTGTGACGCTAGTCACTAGACCACAGAAGCGGCCATGGACTGGACTTATTTTATGTAGAAATTAATTTTATTTTCGTCGTCTAATTACTTTTCAGCTCAAGTAATAATTATTAAGTGTAATAAAAAACGACCAGATACAGACAAAGTAGTTGAATTGACGAATCGTCACCATAGTTAATTGAAAAAATTGAAAAAATAAGAATCTTAAAAATATTATTAATAAATAATAAATTTGAAATTTTGATGAATAAATATGCCAAAAGAATAAAATCGTAACTTTACTGCCTACAACCAAAATTTGATACAAGAATACATAGTTTTTCAGTGCAAACAAACAGCTAATTTATTATTATTATTATTAAATATTAGAATTTAACTTATTATCGGCGGGCTTGTTGATTGTCCGTGTCAGAATTTTTTTTTAAATCATCAAAAAGCGCTATGGGAGAAAAAAAAGCGTTCGGATTGGTCGTAAATTCACGTATCCCGAAGAAAGGTGAACTGTAATTGGTGGATGGTAAAAGACAGAGATTCACATACAGCGGGAAAGAGCAGACTTGGAGTCAGCAATCGGGCTACATTCGCAGATACCAGAAGGCAGACTAAGGTGAAGAATTTGAGAATAGGGTCGATCAACTGTAATACTGAAGTTTTCTTAAACATATACACACATTTGTGAAGTAGATTAATTCAGCAAAATTTTATAGCCAGATTTTCAATGAATTCAAGTCTTGGTTGTCGGTCCTAATAGTCTGCCCGGCTGTAACATTGACAGTTCTTTTAATCGATTAAGTGTTATCCTTTTTGAATGAACATATACTTGTGTTAATGTTAAAGCATGAAATGTAAGCCACGAGTGATCTGTCTTTTGAGTATATTTAAAAATAAAATTGTTACCCCCTTTGGATTCGTTAAATGAAAACACGTTATTCTTCACGCAACCATTTTTCTATTCCTTGTGCCAATAAATTTGTTCGGCGTGAAAATTAAAAGACGTTGCTTCTCTTTTAATGTTAAAGTATTTTCAAACTAAAATATATAAAGCTATGCAATTAAATACTACGATTTACATAAAAATTGTAAAAATTATGGCGCGTCAACGTGGGGTTATTACATTAATTAGAAATATGTATTATGTATAATAAAAACTGTTGCATTACTAATTGTTCCTAGAAAAATAAATTAAAGAGGTGAAAAGGACTGACTATCTATGAGGTTTCAGATGTGCCTGGGACATTGCGTTTAATCTTTAAAAGTACTTGGAGAACATCATTCCTGTGCTTCAGCTTTATTATCAAAGTTGTCTTTGGATACAGTCAACAGGGTTCGATCTGCGAACTTCAATGGGGACACAAGGCGCGAACGTCCTTGCTGCAGACCGCATTCCTCGCTACTAGAGAACCGCTAACAACGCGTCTTTCCTTAAATTTCTCCTTTGCCGAGAAACTGGTGCGGCTCCTGCAGCACGTCAGCATCATTGGTTCAACAACAGAACTACCAAAAACATCCTGGTCTTTTAAGTGATCATCTACTCGGTTCTTCCGTGTGCATACATATATAATCACAGGATCAATTTTGTTAACAAAGCACAAAAAGTGAGTAAATATTCTTGATAAATGTGTCGATCAATGCAATCTTATATACGAAATTTTTTAAAAAATTATTCTTTTAAGTCCAGCTTATCTAAAGCGTGTATGAAATTCTAACACTAAGAAAGAAAGATAATAGCTTTGAGTGGGAAATATGCACGTTCGCAAAGTCCGATTTAGATTCAGAGCTCCTGAGAAGCGGATGAAATTAATTAGAAGGCATGACCCAAGGCTCGAAGCACTTCTGCGGGAACACGACGAGGCCAATATTTATTCTGGCATGATGGCTCTGCTTTCTACCCGGACCCAGGCTTTCTAGTCACGCAGACCTCTCAAGCCCTCACAACAATGCGAATGTGCCCCTCTGCAATAAACAGCAGCGAGGCTAACAACTTTGCGAGAAAACTTTACAACTGGCCAATCTGTTTCTATGTTCCTTGGTCGTAATACTGTTTCAGTTACATATGTTGAAGCTACAGAGCTGTAAACGACAACTCAAGGAATATTCAAGTAATATAAGTAGCATGAACCCAAATATCGTAACATTTTTTTTGGTTAACAGGCTACATGAGGGTGATCCTGAAACAGGCAACTCCTCTTTAATAGCATAGGAAGGGAATTGAAAAGGGGGGATGCGGAAGGTACACATCTTGGATGATGATTTGAAAGTTATTACCTGAAGACGAAATTTTTTTTACAGTTCTAGTCCTTTAGTCCTGACTTTATTGGTTCCTCTTTTCATTTATTTCACCATTTTTAACATAGACTCCGTTTATAAATAATTTTTATTCTGTTCTCCAGCTTTTTACTCATACAAATTTTCCAAATAAATGCTTTTCGCATTGGACAAAAGACCACCTAATTTTAACTCACACTGCTATGAATATTTTCACTAATTCTTCAATATATAACATAGAAAGGAATTAAAGTGCCGCTCCGTATGGTAATTTTTTTGTATTCTTGTTTTCGAAAAGAGTATGATGACAGAAGAGTCACCAACATTCTTTACTGCAACGATGTACAATATCGTTTTCCAATTTCCGTTGCACGGTGATATTACGAGATAGATAAATGCCAAACTGTATATCCCTGCTTTTATAATGAGATTCAATGGTAGGGCAACATTTATTGTATAGCTGGAGAGAGAACACCGCAAGAAGAGTGTGGAACGTTGCAAGTCTCGATAGAGCGATGTGAGCTGTTCTGAAGTAGCCAGTTTTTACCTTGGCGTAAGTGGTAGCCACATTCCTCACATACTCTACATCGCCAAGTCCCAGTATCTCAGTTACGGTCCTCATAAAAATCACATCAAGCACCCACAGGCCAATAGCACATCGTAAGTCAATCCTCGAACACGCTACAAATATTTAATACTCTGTTTACATATTTCTGAGAGCTTCCGAGTCACATAACATTTACGATGTGCAACAGTAACTCAGGGTCAACAAATTAAGCACGCTGAATCAGTCAAGTACCTTGGACACCATTTAGACCACAGGCTCAACACGACAAGCCATATCTTCAACAAACGTAAAAAACTGGGTATTAAATTAAGTAAAGTAACTGGATAATAGGAAAAAGCTATCCCAGAGTAACAAACTCCTAGTACATAAATTCGCCTTTAAGCCCATATAGACTTTGGGGAACCGTGAGAGTCCAATGTTAAAGTCAAACAACGTTTTCAGACGCACCTTGGTTATATCCAATAGTCTTACCAAACGAACAGTGCATCTAAAAATTCAAAAAATAAATTCAAAACCACGAAAAAGTTCATCAAAATCAACTTGTTAGAAGACTTTGAGCATAGGAGACTGAAGGAACGCAAACCATAAGATATACTGACACATTTGGAAGAAACCCTGTTTAGATTTATTCTAATATATTAGTATCTTGGTCACAGGTTTCGATAATATAAAGTATTTACACAAGCCTGACTGCCAAAACGCGTGTTGCATGAAATCAATAAACGCTAGAATAACGATAAAAATAATCTTCTGAAATGCTTTAATGATAGGATTAATGGAAACGTGAACACTCAGACAAAAGAATACCTCGAGAGACGGTGCTGGAGAAAGATGGAAAATCAAGCAAAGGGGAGATCATGAGAACAGCTTACGATGAGATGAATTCCAAATTTATTTCGACTTATGACTTACAAGTATATTTTGCATCGTCATTTTGCACTGAACGAATGTAATTCATAGTGTGTGTCCGCTTTTGTTTTATTTCGACTTATGTTTCGTTTCAGAAATGAAAATGACTTGAAAAGAACAACATTTGGCTCTTATATTGATTAATTTGACAGACTTTGCTGGTATATGTGAAAAATAAACTCAACACTGCGTTCTAAGAGGCTTTAGGAAGGTAGAGGGGGAGGAAGTTCTCTACACACTCGTAAAAGCCTTAAAATGGTGAGGAGCAGGAATTACTTTCATTGTCACTCCAATAGGACTGCCTTTCCAGGATAAATTTAAGAACCGGTTTTTGTAGTTTACTCCTAATAAGATTTAACCAAGTAACGAAATGTGATTAATCCATCAGCGAGACCATCACGTTTTAATAACACCCTCTATTTTATGACAGATGATTTTTATCATAACCGCAATTATCTTTAAAAATGTACAGCACCGAGAGAGACACTACCAAAACTAGGAAAATATTTTTCATACAAATATCTTACTGTCGATTCGCAAGGAACACGTGTACAAAATTTGATGGAAATTGCTCCACGCGTTTAGATATACTTGTGGCACACACAAAGACAAAAATGCCCTGAAACATTCAATTATATTTATAAGAAGAAGAGACTTGAACTATCTCCTGGGTCTGGTTTCAATGAAACAATGTGTCCAAATACATATACTCATCTAAGAAAAATAAAATTGTGTGTGTGACACCCTGTCTTTTATACCGTATAATCAATCTGCACTGCGACTTGTAAAATATTTTTTTTGTATTTATAAACTAATAAATAATTTCATTCCTTATGCTTTTATAGCATAAAATAACATTTTATTGAAGTTATAATACTTTTTAATTGATTTCCGCGAATGTCGCATCGAATAAGCGATTCGACTTTTAGTTACAGAAAAATCCGTCTCATTCGTATTCTTCCTTGTAATTCATAAAACATTTTTCTTTGCAATTAACTAATAAAAATTATCATTAATTAAATAAAATGTTAGCTAAATTTTAGTATTATTTCACGCCAAACAGCAATTTAATTATATCGTTTCACAGGCTACGTGAGGGTTTTTATCATTCCATTTGCAAGTTCTAATGGTAGGACCTTTCTTAGTCTGAAAGAGGTGAAGGAAGGGAACTTAAGCTTAGAAAAATTTAGAAAATTTATTGCAATCGGAAGAATGGTTTAGGAAATTCTAAGGGAAAACCTTATAACGCAGTGTGTTTTAAGAGGTTCGGTATATAAGGACTACAGCTCGTTACATACAATACCTTTTATTTGTATAGAAGACAGTAAATGTAATTAAAAACCAATCCACCAGGGTCATAGTCATCTGTAAAAGGACAATAATTGAATCAACTACGAATCAATATTATCTTACATCGTCACTCATTGCCTACCCAAGAACAATTTTACAATAAGCAGCATCTTAACAGGAGATTATGAAGTGGTATAAAAATAACTATAATTATCGATTTTTTATTTTAATCCATTTATATTATGTCCTTTGCAATTACGAAGTAGAATGACATAAATCCATGAAATATCCTGCGTACGGAGAATTTTATGACAACTTTCTGGTTTTGGCAGGACATGCTATTTTTACGTGAGAAATCAACAATTTAGCATTAATTGTAACAATTTTTGGAGTCTCTTTTATAATGACTGTTCTTGTTAGTGACACTTCAGTCTACAGTTCATTGAGAATAAAAAGTAACTGTCTTGCATTGGGAAACGCGTTAACCTCTGGCACAGGACCAGTGAATTACAGCCTTTCCACCGTTTACATGTACCGCTTGCAGACAAATACCGGATACCACTTATTACGAAGAAGTCTTCGCTCTCCCGTTACACTTCCTTTCTTCCCGCCAATCCACCTCTTACTTCTTTATGCTTCGTTTTTTCAGTCTGACCTCCTCAAAGCAACACAGAAATTTATAAGGTCCTTTTCAAGTATTGTAGGAAATAGACATTCTCTTGCCATTTATTAAAAAAAAATTCCAAAAATATTGGCATATTACATTGACGTTCTGTATCACATTTCGGTTGAAGCCGCCCTTGAAAGAGATCATTTTCGGATTTTTACACATTTGGCATCTTTTTATCAAGATTTCAAAAAAATATTTATTTTTATCATTTATTACTACTAATGTAATTAATATTTTAATCATTTTTAATGTATATATTTTGTAATAACACCTGAAGAAGTCCCAAATGTGTTGACGCATCGTCGTTTAATTTACATTAAAAATCAATTACATTACATTTCAAGATTTTATTAAAGACTTTCAGGAATGGCTACATTCAGATGAATCTATTTTCTCCCAACTTTACAGCCGATTAAAATAATAACATATTTACTGTGACGGAAAAATTTCTAGATGAATTTAAAACGGGTGAATCGGAAGGGAGATGTAGGTGCCTGGGCATGTGAGAACATTGAAATTAGAGAGAGAACGAGGCATCCCCGTAGGTAAGCCCCATTATCACTCTGTGGAGAAATACCTGCAGGAGTTGCTCCACAGGTCTTTGCCATGTTTTAGTAATATGCTGCATGAGGGTGATCCTGAAACAGGCAACTTCCCTTTAATAGCGTAGGAAGGGAATTCAAAAGGGGGATGTGGAAGGTAGAGAAACGTAGCCAAGGGTTGACTAGGGACCCCTGGGCTACAGTGATTCACCTAAAAGAGATGCACGGAAACCCCTAGAAAACCTGCATCAGGTAGGTCGGACTTTTGGGTACTATTGTCACGTCCTTCCGAATGAGGGGAGACGATTTTGCTGTTGGGTCGCAGCATTCCCTTCTCCGTGTTGCCATAAGGAGGTAGCTTGCCGACAGATCCAATGGGATCAGTGGACAACTCTTATCGTGTGCCTAAGGTCTTCGACCCCAGTACATACAGCTCTTAAAAGAGATGAAGGTGCATCGGTACATGAGAAGCTTAAAAACCAGAGAGGTAGGTCCCATAATCATTGCGTGAAGAAATACCTGTGAGAGAAAACTCGCACAGGCCCTTTGTACCCATAATTAATAAAAATCTTGGTAATATAAAAGTCCTACACGCAACAGAGCAAAAGCGTTCTTGGATTGTTCACTGTTTATTTTACTGGCAACAAAAAAATGATTTGCTGCGTTGTTAAATAAATTACACGTTGCTGGGGTGGTCTTTTTTTGCAAGGAAAGGATCAAGGAATGCTGCTGAACGCGTACTTTCTCCAGGGCTGATCGCGGACGGTTGTGGGAGGACCAGGTCTCGAACCGGAAGAGTGCAGGCTGAGAAGTGGGTCGTCGTGTCCCAACCTTGCAAGGACGTGCCGCTGCATCTGGTTCCACGCTCACATCACCCACACAATTAGTTTTTATTAGAATTTATTTCCAAACTTATCATACATTTGTACTTGCCCGGTACAGCATTCAATTCGAAAATATTCTCTTGGTCAACCTGTGATTTAACCGGCATCGAGCGCGTCATTTTTTTAACCTTTACCTACCTATTCCATCATAACCAGCCTGATGACTCACAGTGCTTTAATCAAATGGAGAATACTACTGGTTCATTAAATAAGCAACATAAATATATTTTAAACTAGTCTAAATCATTCCTGTGCATTAAGAAACTAGAAATGTCCCCGGTGCATTCAAGAATTCACGCGACAAGAAATACACCCTGCACCTTAAGAAAGTAAAAATCCTCCATTCATTTATTTCACTTAATCTTCACAAATCGTACACTCAAACAATATGTTTTTAAAGAACATAAAATTTAGCATCGCGTCCATTTATTTTAAACGAGTTGCGTAACGTAAACTTTAAAATCCTGCGCTCACTGGTTCACTGTATAAAACAAATGTAGAAAAATATTAATTGAATGTAAAGTGAAATTTAGTTATTCTCACTTGATATTATTTCTTCAGACTTTACCCGCCGTTAACCATTAAATTAGAATGCTTGAAATTATTTTTCGTATTTGACTATTATAAAAAAAATAAAATACACAACCTTAGATTCTCAAAAATCTTCACTTGAAATTATTACCTCAATACTTGCGATTGACCAAACTATTAAAGTGGGATGAAACGTTTTAAAATTCTATTTCTGACTTTTTGCCGTTATTTGTATATTATTTAAAGTATAATGACACTGTCGGAATAATGTTTCATAATTCTTTTGTGCTAGGGGTTTCTCACTTCCATCCCAGTGTTTATCCTCGGCTTTCTAAAAATATGTGTACTACATATCGTTTCATTTTTTCCACTCGTTTAAATCTGTATAAAGATCATAAAAATATCTTTTTTATTAAATGGATAAACGAAAATCCTTCAAAATCATTTATTTACAATTAAAATCAGAATTTTGAAGAAAGCACCTGCTAGCTTTCAAAGTTCGTATTGGAAGATACAAATCGATTTTAAATCCGCCGTGAAGAAGTGAGATATTCAATGTTAAAAAGCAGGAACTAAAAACTGAAACTTACCAACTTGTGAATTTTCAGAAAAAAAAAGTATTCTTTTACCATCCTTCCATGTGTATCCCAATGTTCTAAATCAGGTTTTAGGAATATGTGTGCCAACTTTTGCTGTTGTAATATATCCACGCCCTTAAATCTGTATAAATAATATACTAATATGCAAACAACATTCTTCTTTTTATATAGATTATTCACGGTTGTATAAGAGTGGAATGTGGAAAATTAAAAAGCAAGAAATGAGCAGACTTAAAGCAATATAAATGTGCATAATGTCAACCGGCATAATAATTATTATGACACCTCAAGCCTTTCCATTATTAGGCCTACTTGGATTTAAATAAAACTATTGCCAAGTTTTAAATAGCAGAAGTGTTGTTATGAATCACTATTTCTCGACTGGAAGAGTTGTACATAAATATTAAAAAAGCGAATATCTCAAACTTACGTCATCTCACTTGCCTGTTGTACTTCTATTTTATTAGCAACAAGGAAATTTGCACATTATGAGTGAATGAAGCTGTAAAAATCACAAAGTAATGCTCAGATTTTTTTTGGATTCGCTCCCTGAATAAGTGGGAATTGTCACAATCAATTGCTGTTTTGAACACCTGACACTTTCTAGTAATATAATTTTAAAGGATCGTTGGTTATCGGAATTCTAAAAGTTGTCTCACGGCTGCGTAGTCACCGTTGTTCCAGTGAACCAGAGCAAGAGCATAAAATTGCGGTCGACTTTCCACCGCCTTCAGGAAAATAGTTATTATTTTTCTGGTTCATAAATCGCATTAATATGCACACCGTTCGGTGCTCGAGGCTTCACTTTAGAGACCTGAAAGAATTTGATCCTTTTCTGCTAACGAATATTTTTTGCTTCGCAAAATAGATACTGAAGCTCCAAACCAATCTTGATATTATCACAAGATTCCATTTTTTAATATATATATATATGAAGTAGGTATAAAATGTCGTATATCTCAAGAAAGTAAATATTTAGCAGAAAATAAAAATTGTACATATAAGTTTGCAGAGAAGGAAGAAATTAAGGACGTGGCGTTGTACAGGAATTGCATAATCGGCAGCACAGATAGATCGAGTCACAAATCAGGAAGTATTGAAGGTATGACTCGATATATGGAGGCTTTACTTTTTCATGTGTCACGAGCCTTAATAAGTCCAACATCAGCAACACATCACAAGCAGTAACTACTTGCGAAATTTTGCGGTACGGAATCAAAGGCAAAAGGCGTCAGGACAGGTTACAGACAGAGATAATAAAACCTAGACACGATGGCGCGACTGGGTGTTTTCCCGATTCTCGTGAGATTTGGAGGCATCGGATGGTGAGCTAGTATGATGTTTTTCCTCATAATCGTCGGTGGAGGGGGGCAAACGGCTTCTCCCAAAATTGACAGATAATTTTTATTGGACAGGATCGAGCCCCGTCACCAACGGAATTTGAAATGAGAAAGTGGGGAAAAATTATTTTAAACTCAAGAGAAATGGAATACGAGTAATTAAGGTTGTCGAATTTATGATTAGGACGTTATGATTAGAGATGACGAGGCAATTTAAAACGGAACAATAAAAAATTGGAGATTGTCTGTCCGTGGACATTTCAACAACGGGAGGAAGGCGTGATCCAGTGTATTGTTGTATTCCGTGATCAGGGACATGAAAAACGTTAGTCAAAAGTGGTGTTAACAGTAGGTAGAAAGAGAGTAAAGCTATGCAAAGTTTATACAGGAGAAAAATCTCAAAGCCTAGATATGTTCCAAATAAAATGTGGTAATAAAAAGAGACTGTATCATTCCAAAAAAATATGGATATACCTCAAATCTCAGAAAGGATGTTTATGGCAGTAAAAAATCAAGAAATAAATTTTTAACGAAACATACACTTAAAGTAAATTGATATGGATCTATAAACTATAAAATTATATGTCAAGGCAAAGCGATATGGTGATTAATTTACTATAGTTAATCAGTTAATTTAATTAAAATATTGTACAAGGTGATAAACGTTATTATATTCGGTTAATATTATTTTTAGTGAGTTATATTTTAGTTTCTATTATTTTGCGCTGCAGGTTAAATTGTTTCGTTGGACGGTGTAGGGGCCAGTGTAATTGAAGTTGCAGATTTTGGAGCGGGCACTTGGAGGGCATCGACCCGGCGGCCTTGTTCCACGGTGCGGTAGGTCAGGACCAGCGACTGCCCCACTAACAACCGGAACTTCTCTCCCGGAATCAACGACCTTGCGAGCCTGGGTTTCTTTTCCTGGCCTGATGAATGAGATGTCTGGCGGCTGCACCAGCATTCCACCGGGCCAAATCCCTATCAATTTTGACAACGAGTTTGTTTAGCAGTAAACAGCGACTCCTAACATGTTTTTTGGCGTTCATTTGTTAAAAATAGATTTAGATTTATTGTTGTTTCCATTAGTCCTCGATTAAGGAAATATGTATGATATTTCATACATTAAAAATGAACAAAATAAAGTACATAATTAAAGACAAATAATTTAAAATAAATTAATAAAAGAAAATGTATATAGACAAAAGTCAATATAAACACAACACGGACACACACTGGGAAACACAAGCACACACTGAGAAACACGCAATGGAGTTTTAACTACTTGGAGCTCTGCGACCAGGAAACTGTCCTTCCCTCTGCCGTAGCTCCAGGCAAACAAACAAACAAAAGAGCAGAAAAAACTGAATAGAAATTTCAAAGATATGTGATGTGCTATTTTACAAGGCAGCTCATTCAACACTTTTTGCAGGAACCTAGATTTAAATACTAGAAGGACGATTAAGAAAGTCCTGTACCGAGTAAAACGCGCCGTTTAAAAGAATAGTTTTACTCTGCTTCACGAAGCTTTTTAGGTACTATTTTTAACCTCCGTCGGAAGGCTGTTGTATAAAATTATCCCGGTATTGTGAATACTTTTCTGGTGTAGAGCACGGCGATGCTTGTCCGACCTTAGAGCTGAACGATTTCTGGTCGCGTATTCATGAAACTCTCCATTTGTTTGAAACAAATTTATAATAGGAGACTAATAATACTGTTCAGTGAGATAATTATGTATTTTGTTAGAGATACGTGAAGTAAGAGCAGTAGAGAAAGAAACTTACACTACATCAGAAGAAAACTACGTTTCAAACAGAAAACATGTTTTTTCTACAACAGTCTCATAATAAATTTTAAACTTTGTGTCTTTGCAACTTTTTTTCTTACTAACTATCTGCATATATTATGAATATTTAAACACCGTCCGTACTGACGACATACGCAGGCCTTCTGACATTACCTAGTTGTGATTTCTCTCTTTACCATTTAATTAGTTCCCAGATTTATTTCCAAAATCAAACAATTGAATACTCTAACAAGATTGCCTCCAAATTTAAAATCTGAGGAGAGTAAAAATTGATTAATAATACAGCGGCGTGCTTTTTTGTGCTTAGGGCTGATCATTCCATATTTTGAAGATTTAGGTTGCTTCCTTCTCCCCTTTAAAGTGAAAAATGTCCCACCACAATCATATACTCTAAGACTTCATATTCGTCTGGTATGATTTCTCATTCCACTCATCCGATTGCCATGAAATTTGGGTATATTATAGTGATCAGTACAGTGAATGTTCCTGTCGATCTTTTGAAAACTTAGGTGTCGTCCGTTTTCAGTCGAAAAAAGGTCCTACCCTAAAGACACATAGAACTTGCTAATGGTTATATTATGCCTGCCAAGAGAGATTAATAAATTGCTATTAAGCGTGAATATTTTTTATTAATTAATGATAAAGTGAAGTCGCAATGTGAATGAATGCTGATTGCCACTCTGGCGCCCAAGGCGGATTTTTCTGTAACTAAGTTACTTCTTCGATACGACTTTGCTGAAAAAAAAGTATCATTGCTTTATTATCTCTCACTTAACATGATATGTCATTTCAAGCTAATTATATCCAAGAGAATATATCTGTCAAGCTTGATATAATACTTAAATTTAAATAACATTTTATTTAAGAAATGATACTTTTAATTAATAAGAATGCAAAATGCTTTTTAAGTCATAGGGTAGATGATTGAGGCACGTCATGTGTGTGCTTATTTAAGGTATCAGTTGACGCGATTAAGATACTATGTCATCGTGGGGGCTATGATGAAATTCAGACCTCATAAAGCAGGGGGCGTGAAAAGGTAATTTTTTTAAATATATTACGTTGATGTTGATGTTGACAGAGAGATTACTGCCAAAAAAACTGTAGCAGGGTAATGTAAATAAATTCCCAGGCATCATCTAAGCACCCACTAGTAAATAACAAACGGAAACATTACAGTTATTAATCAGAATAAAACAAGTTTTAGCAGAGTTCTACAAATATAAAAATGTTTTCAACGTTCTAGAATTTATTACGCAATTCGTAAAGGACAGAAACCATCTTAAAAACCTCGTCAGAAGGGAACATGCAAAAATTTTAATGAAACATACAGGGTGTCTCATGAATATCAGTATTAACTTTAATAAAAGGTATTGGGTATTGAATAGCAACCGTTGACCAGAAACGTCATGGACTAATGGTATCAGAGGTACAAAAATGAAGCGACACAAGACAGAGATTATCAGAAATATTTATTGTTCATAAATGCTACATTTGCTCTAATAGAGAATAGAATTTCAAAATGTTATTCATGTAAAAATGTAATAGCATTGGAATTAAATCAGACTTTTAATATTATTATTATTACAAAATATGTTCCCAGTTTCCACCATTACAATATTACAAGCATGCGTTACATCGACAAATCATGGAGTGACGGACACGGTTTGGATTTGCTTGGATACCTTCAGCAGCTCAAACGATTCTTGCAACGAACTTGGTGGAAATAGCTTTAATTTGAATGTCCATCATGGTGACATCGGTTCAGGTACCCATATAATCTCTTTTATGAACACGTCAATTACTTTGATATCCATATTTACTTTTTATTAAACACCAATCCCGTAAAGGGTTAATGTCTCATTCTCTTTCTTTTGATGTGACCTACCTCCCCTTAAAGTTTTCACAATTATTTATGGGAAACAGTAATATATTAATACAAATATGTGAATGTTCTGTCCAAGATGTCTTCTTTAACACATACATATTAGTTAATATAATCAGATTATTAAACATGTGAGGTATATTTACATATATTATGGCATGATATTCCATCTAAAGTGTAGACTTGAGATATGCCAGAATCAACTTATGAGTTGGTCAATCATTTGCGGAGGAGAAGTTTTGATTGACAGTTTCTCATCGTTGCTACTAGAATACATTTTTCTGGGATTGGTTGTAAACGTGAACGGAGGCTAGCTTTAGAAACGACAAGACCCTTCCTCGTTTTTGTTTGTTTTCGTCTTGTGCTGCACCCAAGCTGTTTCGCTGATCTCGATGCAGGGAGCAGCCTGAGGAATGCAGAGCGTCCACGAACGCCGAATACTGATGACGGCCATCTGATGTGTAATTCACGTGGAACGGAACTGCACGACAAGCAAGCCCCCTGACAGAACGCCTCTTGTAGAGCTTGCCAGCTTTATAAAAAATTAACTGCTCAGGATACCAGTTCAGTGTGGACAATTCAGAAGACTCAAATCAGAATATTATGATAATTTAAGTTACGATTATTGATCGAGCTAAACAAATAAAAAAAAACAGACTGCAAGGCTAGTAGATTCTCTTACATGCCGTTCAGGGTTGTTGTTGTACTCAGTCCATAGATTGGCGTGATGAAAACCTGCATGTCAACCTATTCTGTGCAAGCCTTTTCATTAATACATTACTACAACATATCACATCCTTCCTAATTTCCTTAGCGCATACCATCCTTGGACTCCCTCTTCTGTTATAACCCCACACACTTCCCTCTAACGCTAATTTTACTAGACCACCATGACTTATTAATTTTCCCTTCTCTTGGTCAAAGTCCTCCATATTGTTCACTCTTCGCTTATTCTACTTAGAACTTCATGGTTGGTTAATATATCCCCCCAATAATTTTCAGCATTCTTCTATAGCACCATATTTCATAAGTTCTATTTCTTTTTCTTTCTGCAACTCCTACCGTCAACGTTTCACACCCATATAACGCCACACTCCACACGAACTTTCTTAGTAATGATTTCCTAATGTTCATACTTACATTAGCTGTAAGTAAATTCCTCTTTTTTTTTGCTAAACTCTTCCTAGACTGTGCTATTCTCGTCTTTATGTCTACTGTACTTCTACCATCCCTAGTTATTAGTAGCAGAATTCCTTAACTTCTTTCAAAATATCCCTTCACAATCTAACACCCTTTGTTATTCCACTGTTTCCCTTACTGTACTCCATTACCATGGTTTTACCTCTATTAATCCTCGTATTGAACTCTTTCTCATGCCATTTATTATGGTTTCCAAGTCTTCTGACTGCCCTATTACCACAATATTATCGGCAATCCGTATGGTTTAAATTCCTTGCATTATGATTCACTTTCCATGTTCCTTCTTAACTTTCTTCATCGTCTGTTCTATATATAATAGGTTAAGAGCATGGGCGACAGTCTGCATCTTGTCTTGCTCCTTTCTTTATTTCTGTTTTATTTTTCTTTCCCTTCAATTCTAATTACTGCTGACTGCCTTCTGTAGGGGTTATGAATGACTTCTTTCTCCATATTTTATTCCAGTCCTCTTCAAAATCCTTAGTAGTGTGTTCCAGTGCACATTGTCAAATGCTTTTCCTAAATCTACAAATTCCATGATCGTTGGCCTGTTTTACTCTTATTAAGAAAAACTAATAAAAACGTGTATATTCAATGAAGAATCAGTAAAGTGCTTCACAACAAAACCTTAAGTAATAAATACTTATTAGAGTTCGTCGTATAATACGCTTTTATACTCATAAATTGGAAACAAATTTATTACCACCTCCATTTTGAGCTTACGTCGTTCAAAGCTCTTTTCGTTTTCACACGTCAGTTAAGTCTTTTTCAAATGGGAATCGAACTTACATTGAACCTGTTAATTCTTGTCGCATAATATTGTCCGCGCAATTTGAGGTGGAAGTCACTCATTGTGGCAACGTTTGCTTATATCTCTGTTCTCATTCGCTGAACGCATTTGAATATTATCATTTTCTTCCACCATCTACATCTGATTGTTCATCACCATAATATAAATTCTCTCTGTTTCATGAAAGCTTAAAATACAGTTCCAATATTGACCAGACCACTGTTTCGATCATCGCAGGAAAAGGTTGTGGTAATAACATAGTCAAAGACATAAGATATATGTGAAGGCAGTTTGTGTGACTAATTTTATCCGAGTGTTGTACAGAGAAGAAAGAGATGCTGGTAATTTCGCATTTGTCCTCAGGTGGCCACATCCGCCTGGCGAGAAAGTGAGTTTCCTCGATCGCCGACGACACACTTTCAGCACCAGCGCCCCGACGGACGCAAGTGAAATCGGCGTCTTTCTTCACGATACCTATCCGGGATCTGCCCAGCCGAATCTCACGTATCACTCACTCTCGGCATACTTGCCGAAGTCGCATATCAAGTTCCGCTGGAACCAATGAGCAACATGTTGGCAACGACCAAGAGGGAAAATGAATTACAGGATATAAAAAACAAATTGACGATGGAATATGTTGTGGTAAATAGACTCCCCATGAAAATGGGAGACATTGCATTCTAACCTAAAAAAACCAGATATGGTAAGTTTTATTGACTTCACAGTACTACTTATTTCCAATAAATTAGCATTGTCAGTACAATGGATACCTTCCCGATTCCTTATATTAAATATTAAATGTCAATTTTTCACCTGGCCTAAAATATAGAATTGGCCGGAGGAGTACGATATTATTTTTAGCAACTGATTGGTTGTTTACAAGACGGATGCTTGGATCATTGCCTCCAGATATGGACCACGACTCGCAAGGTCGTGCAGAGGCCGTGTCATTGAACTAGCTCCTTAAATAGCATCACCCACATTCTCCTTCGTCACGGGTAACGACCGCTGCTGCTGCCTACAGGGAGCCTCTCGTAAGGTAAGCTCAAACAAAATTCTCAACGGGTTGTATTGAAATCTGGTACTGGAGAAGGATGGGAAAAATTTGGACAGAAAAATAAACCAAGAGTAAATGAAGGTAGATCGCTATTGTGAACAGTTCTTCGGAGGAAATAAAGCCAACTGGATCGGAATAATCCTGAGGAAAAGGAACTTTCGTGCATAACGTCAGGGAGGGAATAATAGTTGTGAAGAATTACATATGTCCCGAAATAAGGTTCCGAGATTGAAGGAAAATGAAAAAATAAATTTTGAAAAAAGATCCCGAAGGAATGAAATGGAAAGCACATATCTGTGGACCTGTTCTGTGCTAACGATTAAAATATATTTGCTAGCAAATACTAGACGAATTTTCATGAATTTGAATTAGGTACAGTCCAATGAGTGGTGACATCATCATCTAAGGAACCCTTAAAGAAATGGAGGCCTAATTTTAGAAAGCTATAATATTCTTCTTCTTCCTTGGCTCTGCAGCATATTCAGGGTCTTAGCCTATCGGGTCGACTCTGGACTGTCATCTTACATGACACATTCCGAATTTGGAGTGATTCATGGTCAGCGTATCGTTTCTCCAGCAATCTTAATCCCAGTTTCCGTTACCATAAGAAAGCTATAATAAGACATGAAATTCCGGTACCGTCGGTAAGCTGTGAAGTAATCAATCTGAATTTTTTTCGGTAACAGGCTACATGAGGCTGATCGTGAAAACCGGCGACTCCCCTTTAATATCATAGAAAGGTAATAGAAAAGGGGGGACGTGAAAGGTAAAGCAAGGTAGTCAATGGTTGACTACGGCCCCCAGGCTATAGTTTAAGAATCTTACTTGGTGATTCACCAAAGAGATGCAGGGAAACCCCAGAAAACCTGCATCAGGTTATCCTATTGGATACGATTCTCACGCCCTTCCGAATTATTTTGAGTAATAGGCTACATCAGGGTGATCCTGAAACAGGCAACGCCCCTTTAATAGCATAGAAAGGGAATTGAAAATGGCGTATGTGGAAGGCAGAGTATTTGCTTCATTTTCGTCCAATGTTAAGTGATTGAAATGAATGAATGCAAGTGAAATTAGTATATGTTAATATATGTTAACTTATTCTTCATCAGTTAATATCGTCCTAAAGAAACAGAATCGGAACCATCTATAGAAAAAAAATTAGTCTTTCACAAAAAAAAATATATCTGAGGTTAATTTTCCAAATATATAAGCAAAACTATTAAAACTAGATGAGAAAACTCGATCAGTTCACCTTTCATATATTTAGAGAGAGGAACGGAGAGAAAGGCCTACCGAAGAGAAAGGAGATCATAAAGGAATAAAACTAGATATATGGTAAGATTAAAAGATATAGTCAGAGAGAGGTAAGTAGTACTTTAAGAGAAGAACATATTCAACAATAGGTGCGAAAACAAAGGAAAGGATGAATGCGACATTTATGTAGAGTTCACTAATAAGAACAATAAACATATGAAGGATTATTGTCAAAATAAATTATTCTGAATTGATTATTTACGGAAATACTTTAATAAATTGGATTAAGATTGTCATTAATAAAATTTTCTAAATTAGAACATTTTCATACCGATAGAGATCGGGAAATCCCACGTCTTACCACTAGGTTAAAAACTATTATGAGATCTTAAGTAACTGCTGACAATTCTTCGGTAATGCTATATTTAACTCTTTTTATTAAAATGATCGAAATAAATGTCTATAAGTTGTTTTAAGCTTTTTGTTAACACACATACAATTATAAAATATAAATTGCTGTACGCAATTTTTACACCCATCTTTCTAATAATTAATTTTTCTTTAAATTCACTTACTGCACTGGATAAAATCGGAAATAGCTCTTTTTATTTTTCCCTTAAAACGAAACAACAGGTTCGGAATGTTGATAAAGTTGAATAAATCGAAGTTGGTTTCGAACAGGCCCCGCTTTCACACGTTTCGGAGCCTATTCGTGACAATCTTCCAGACAGACATAAACTTCAACTATATGTTTATTTTATTTGCTTTTAAAAATGTGCAATTACTACATATTAAAATAAAACCAATTTACGACGATCCAAAGAAGTTTATTATTTCTCTGCCAACGATAGGTTAAAACCCTACTGCAACAATAGAAGGAGTGAGAATACTCGTCCTCCTTACCACCCCCCCTCTCTCTCTTGCTGCCAAAATTACGCTTATAATAACACAATAAGTGGTATTAATGGTATAGGAACGCCTAATACTACTTATAATTCGCATTTGGTTTTCACGCTGCCTTTCGCGCGGCAATTCAATGGATTTTTATAAATATTTACATTATTATCTGCTGAACTCTTGCAAGATATCGAAATGAAATTTGTACGAATATTTAAGGTAAATCTTCTGTTTTTAATTTAAACCTTCAAATTTTCATTGAAATCCGTTGAGCCATTTCGGAGCCTATTCGAAACGAACTTCCAGACAGATAGACACTTCAATTTTATTTATTGGTATAGATAAAACATCTATTATTTGCAGCTACATAACTACGTTTATGGCTTCCTTTGTCCGTGGTGTCATTGAATATTCAAACAAATCGTTCAGCTCTTAACTATACAAAAACATACAATCACAATATAATTGATCTCTAACACAAATAGAAACTAATTTATTTTGCGTTTAGCTTATTCTGGTATCCTGATTCTCTCATAACATACAGTTACTATATTCAGTTTACATTGGAAAATTTAGCGCAATATAAGTTGCTTTACAATATTTTTTGTATTGTATATTTTTTGTGTGGAAGGTAGAGTAAGATAGCCAAGGGTTGACAAGGGTCCCCTACCCGGTGATTCATCTAAAAGAATTGCAGGGAAAACACCTTCAAAACTTCCATCAGGTAGTTCGTGCCTTTCAGTACTATTGTCACGCCCTTCAGAATGACGGGAGAAGAGTTTTTGTAGTATCGCAGCATTCCCTTCTCCGTGTCTTGCAATTTTTGGGGAAAACTTTCCAACCTAAGTTTTGTTGAAATTATTACGGTATACACGTGAGAATTTAGATAGTGTCTTTATTAAGTAGAAATTGGTAGGGATTAGGCTATACAAAAACTGCGTAAATATGAAACATGTGAAGGGCTACCTTTGAGAACAGATTTAAATATCATATTTATATCTAGGTTGGCGGAATGGGTTTCGTCCAAAGAGAAACGATAACACAAATAAGATCGTAAATTTCCATTTAATAATATTAAACAGAAATCTATAATAACATCCCGCTAACAAAGTACAGAGTTCGTAAAACTCATGATAATTATTTGTTATAATTTACACTTAATTCATAAAACATTATAAAACTGGTCGTCTTATTGTGTGTAATGTAATAAAATAGTTTATGTAATAAAAATACATATCCGCCCAAAATATAACACAGGGTTGAAAACACGTGAAAAACTATATCTGAAAGCAAAATATAGAATTCGGGACAGGCGAAATCAGGGAGAAAATACCATAGCATAAAACGATACAGGTTAAGAGCTAATTGACTTTTATAGATACTGATTCCCACACAAAAATTACATAACTAAATTGTCGGGCCGCTTGGCGCTGATTCAAACTATTCATTCAAAGCGACATAATTCTGGATGATAATCCATGGTGTGGTGAATCTGGTTTAACTCTTCATTCATCGCAATGTATGCAGTTCCATCTTGTAGACGCCAGCAATGAAGACTGAAGCTGATTTTTAAACGCCGTCATGCATTTCAAAGAGCCAAGCGCGCTGTCAATTTAATAAAAGATGCCCATTAAATAAATGCCCCGGAACATACACTACCGTATCCAAAATAGCCTCGACAAATCAAAATTTAGTCAAATGTTATTCCATCTAACACGTTTGAATTGGTTCCATACACATTAACCAAATTAAGGACCAAATTTTTTAGAAATGTATTTGGAGCATGTGTTAGTTAATAAAACAGTACATTCGATTCAAATTATACATTCGTTTATGTAAAATTGATAAAGCTGTAATTCTTGAATAGTCATATTTGATCTCATATAGTATGAATAAATAAAATAAATACTTTTATAATAAATTTTAAATATACTTTTTATTTAAAATCTACAAACTTACAAATTGTCCATCCCCTGATTGAAAACATTTCCAAAACAGCTTGTGACACTTAAAAAAAAGATTGTTGAGGAGGAGAGAGCACAGGACTGCTTACTTAAATGCTAGCCGATCACTGGAAATGTCTTCCTAACTTTCTGATAAAGGGGGCGGTGCCTCCGAAAATTCTAGACCTCACAAGATGTCTACCATCTATGAACCTCAGGTAAGTCACCTTCTTTCTATCTCTCTGTCCTTTCCCTATTAATATATATATATATATCCCGGCGGCGCCGAATATTTTCAGTCTCTCTTCCTTCTTCCTTTCTTCTCTACGCTTGACATATGTCTTTCCCGGAGCACAATTCTGTGCCAAACATATGTTTCAAAAAAGCGTATTTCCTATCTTTCTCCCTCATTTACTATCCTTCCTTACTATCCTAATATCCAAAAACCTGTGACTTCGTCACGTTACAAACGTTTCATTAATTTATATATATATATAGGTTGTTTGTTGTTTTATGTCACATTTTGTTCCACTTCCTAGTTCCAAAATATCTCAAGGCTATGAAAAGATTGTAGTAATAGGTGCTTCTTCCAGAAGTGTTCTTGAGGGTAATCTATGCTGTGGCATAATAATGGCATAGAAAGAGATAGTAAAGCAGTAAAGGAGAATGTGAGAGAACAAGCAAAGTAGATCCAAGCGAGGGTCATAATTTAAAAATCTAACCAGCTTTCAAACATATGTGATATTGGGAAAATCATGGAGAAGTCTGTTTCAACTAAATTAGTAATGATATCCAGGTAAGTCATGCTACCAGTACTTACCACACACACTTACAATAATTGGAGAATGGAGTTTGCTTTGTGTACACATTTCAAACTTCATCCAGAGACCAAATTTGGTGGTAACTGGACACCTTAGCCAATAGGATCATTGGACAATATTCCAATTTCTCAAGAAGACTACTGCCATTTTTTTTACAATCAAATTTATGCTAATACTAGAAATTATAACATTCACTTTGCTTGTTCTTATTCATTTTATTTTCAGTGACCTGGAAAAACTGACAAATAATGATATTCAGGTACACTATTATCAATACATGTAAGCCTACAAAAAATTAATACAAAGCCATTATTTCCAGAATAATCAGGCAGGTAATCCTGTTTTCAAAATAACTGAATCCAAACGAAAGAAGCGAATTTCTTGATTATAACAAAGAGCTATTGCTCCTTCATTGTCACGTCCACAATAATGTGAAGCTGAAAACACTGTTATCAGTTTACCTTTGTGCTGAATCTAGAAAAGTAGAGAATTCATTATGTTTGCCAAAGTTGTGACAGAATAATTCTTCTTAATTAGAATGATATAAAAAACTCTTAATGGTAAATGGCTAAACAAATTAATACTCTTAATAAAAACTTCCCCTGCTATAAAGGGCTCAATGATTGAGCTCACTTTGTTCTTTTGCATCCTGGGAGAAAATAAATAAGAAATACTATCACAAAATCAGTGAAGGATTCATACTTTGATGACTTATGAATACATATTATAATTAAAATTATAAACTACAAAATTATGAACTAAGTTAAATTATATATGCTGTTATTGAAATAAAATAACATTTCACCTGAAATCCACAATCTTGTACTTCATGTGCTCGTATAACCTTAGTGAATGCATTGACAAGAAGGAACTTTTCCAAAGCATAAGTATTAAATAAGTGTGCTGTGCCTCTTCTAAAATTGTTTGCAAATCCTTCATTTGATGTGAATTCAATATTAAGTTCTTCATTTAAATCTTCAGTTCTGTAAGAATATTTCATTATGTTTCAAACGAAGCACCAATAAAGTGATAACTTTTTTTAGTATACAATTGCATTTATAACTGAGTTGATATCTTAGTTTACATTAAGAATGTGTATTAAATGGATTTATTAATAAAGAAATATACTTTTTTTGACAAAACACAAATAAATATTAAACAATCATATTGACAAGGATATTATAAAATGTGTTATTGATTTATCTTTGTATAATATACATCTTTACCATTAATATTGTGAATATGCATTATGATAGTGAACTCTAATAACCAGAACTCTTATGACCAGTGTGTAGTTCTATATTCTGAGGAAGGTGCCTTATGCCTCTTAAAATTTTATATCCTTACTCCTAATAATCAGGCAACATCAATTCTATCTTTCTTGTACATATAACATCATCCTTAAATGATTGTGTGTGAATATATGACACCTTAAGAACTTTTTTAACACTAATAATTTATAACACCTGATTCAGTATTTTTTTCCAAAATACTGACCTTAAACTCTGTCATTTTAATTTATATTACATCTACCTTACTGGATCATTCCACATTAGTTCCCAAGCTAAATGATTTTCATCTGGTTTTCTTAAAGGACACGGTATACTATTTATTGATTCAACAACAACGCACAACCAAGGAGGTGGAATTCCACCATGACAGCAAAATAACTGAAATTAATCAAAATAATCATTAATAAATTAAATTCAAAGAATGACCAAAAGTCAATAATACAAGTATTTTAAAATATTACATCCTCAACTTTCAGGACCTCTTCTGTACATTAATTTAAATTTCATGTTGCAACTGCAACATCCTGAGCTGGTAGAAATTTCTGAACTTCGGCCATTCTTTTTATTTATAATACATTATGAGTTTATTTATAATATTCAGTCAAATTAATTTAATTATTTTGTTTGCAAAATAAATATTATGTGGTGAAGGGGGTCAGAATTTTTCAATGTGCAAAATTCCTAACCTAACATTGTTTGTGTTAAATTTCAACTCATTCTAGCAACCATAGGGGCAGGTTGGAAATTATAAAGCACTTAAAAAAGGTCAATATTTGTGTCTAATAAATTTAATTAAATATATTTAATTCCCAATTTAACAACAGAAAAATCAAAAATCATATCATACTTGATCATCTATAATTGCTGCTAAGGGTAGAACATCAAAAACAGCATTTAATGCCTGCCATAATTTATTTCCCAACTGTTCTCCAAATTTTGCTTTACATTCTCTGTAAAATATTTAAAAATCAGAATCAAAACCCATAAAAGCATGTTATACAAAATGTATGTTTTCCTACTTGACAAATGTGAACCTCTTCTGTACTTCTCTGATTTCATGATTTCCTCTGATCATCCAAATCTGTTGTGGAGAGAGGAGTTTGTAAGAAAGCAGATGAGCAATTACTTCTATGCTATGAGGCCCACGGTCAACATAATCACCCAGTAAAAGAATATTGCAAGGTGAAATTGATGGTCCCATTCCAAAGAATATTTTCTCAATATTGACTAAATCCAAATAATTACCATGCAAGTCTCCTATATGAAATATATTTGTATTAAATTCAACTTATTTATGTTTATAAAAGTTTTCATTTTAATATAGAGAAATATTATACAACTCACTTTTATTGTAATTAAATAATTATGTTATCATTTTGTGCTCCAAACCATAGTTAAAATAGACAAAGATGCAAACCTATAACATGTATTATCAATTCTTCAGAATATAATTATATAACTTTACATATAAATGAGATTTAAAATTACCAAGCACATAAACTGGTGATGCAACTTCCAATAGCCGAGGTTCCTCCTTAAAAATTTCAATGACTTTCTCACACAATTTAAGGAGTGCATTCCCAAAACCAGATGGATCAACCTTTTTATAAAATCAATCTAATTAGAACTCATTAAACTTATAAAAAAACAGTGTGGGACAATAAAGAATAATACATGCCAAAATAATACATGTTAATCGTTGTCTCAATGACCATGTCTGTAAATCTGTACTTCATTAAATATTTTACTTAATGATTTTTAAACAGTTTATTTACCTTTCCCCAAGACAATGATTCTTTTTTTTTCTTCTTATCTGTTTCAATAATTTCACTCTTAAAATATTCTAAAGCTCGTAAAATATCATTTGGTAAATAAGATTTGCTAAAAATATCAGTTAGTTCAGGTTTCATAAGTTTTATGTCTGGTACAATTTTAGTACTTGATGGAGTAACAGCAGCTAAAATAAAGCAAATATTTATTTATTATTAATAAATGCCTTGTAGTTGGGACAAAATCCTAGACTCAATATCCTTCCCGTCACTGCCAAAATGAACATATGTTTCTATTAGAGTATGTAAGTGTGTGTCTGTTGAGATGGGTGTGAATGCAGTGATATGTGGTTGTATGTTTGTGTGTTAGTAAGTACATGTAGACCCCTTAGAGAATGGATGTGTTAATATGTGGATGTGTTTGCATGCGTGTGTATGTGTTAGCATGGGGGTGTTTATATGCATCTCCATGGCCCCCATCAATTCTTTGCCTCTTCCCTGGCCCTCATTGAGAGAGGAAGTTGGTGAACTGGAGGAGTCTATTGTTTAAGAGCAAAAGTTAGAAAGCAGCCATTTTTGGCCACTCCGTTGATGGCTGGCCATCACTGGAAATGTTTTCCTAACCTTCTGATGAAGGGGGTGGTGCTTCTGAAAATTCAAGAAATTGAAACCCTACATTGTGCCTGCCATCTGTGAACTACAGGTAAGCCACCAGCTTTCTGTATCTTTCCCATCCTTATTAACTGTATATATTAAAAAAATTAATTAAGGTTGTCAATTAAGAGCTATGCTGCTAAGTTAATTCCATTGATTGTAAACAGGCTTTTTTTGTATTGACTGTAAATAGTTTTCCTTTATGAGTGAAATGGACACTCCAGAAGTATTCACCATATGGAGGAGTAGATTCTCTACATTGTAAACAGTGAAATCCTAGCTGGCGGCAACAAAAATGATGTCAAACAAACCAGATGCAATACAGTCTTTGAAGCCAAGCATAAGCTGCATGGGGTGAGACAGTGGTGCCGAGTGCTAAAGGTATAGTGTTGTGTACATTCACGATTTGGTCAAAGGCAATGGGAGAGACAAGCCAAGGAGAACCAGGAGATGGTAGGACAATCAGAGGACTGTAATTGACTGAAGAGGTCAGGTGACGAAAAAGTTTCAAGATGGCGAAAGACTAAAAATATTGATTGTTTCAGATGGGGCTGAGGGAGCACAGGAGGCAGACGTATTTTAGTAGTCAAGTGTATAGGAGTGAAGCAGCCAGATGTACTGCTTTGCAGGAGGAGGGGAAAAACAATGGTGGTGGCCATTCTTGTGTTCTAAAGCAGAAGGGGGACAACACATTCCAATAGTTATGCATCAGCACGATGCAATAAATTTGTTCCCAAACTAGATTGAAACACTTTCTACAAGGACCCAACGAGACATGGACTGATGTCAGCATTATGTGAGTGTGATGTTATATAAAACAACATGTTTCAGAAATATACTTCAGTACTGAATTTATATTTCCTCTAGCTTCCTTCTTTTTACCTTCCTCCTCTTGTACTTGTGTGTGTGGTCTGTGTTTTGTTTGAATGTCTTTCCCATTACTTTTACATTGTTAAGACCTCTTCCTCATAGAAAGAAGAGAAATGTAGATGTTGTGTATTCTATGCAAAATTAGAAATGTCTGATTAATTGAAATATTGAACATGTATTTCAGAATTGTTTAGTTTATGTTGATTGAGTGCCAGATAATTTTGTGTTCCCTCAGGGTGTGGTTGTGTTTACTTTCAGAATGTCACTGAGAACTTCAAAATCTTCTCTGATCATGCCATGGTCATGGACACAGTAGCTTGTTTGAGACTAAACACGTTACCCCAGTGCATCCCTTTGCAAACTTCTAACCACCTTCCCCCATCATGTCTGCCCATGCACTAACTGCTTTGTGGGCCCCTAGCCTAATTTCACGCATCTAGTTGCATACAACACTGGAACCTCGAGGTCATAATTTTATCAATTTTAATAACAGTAACCTAATTTTGTAAATAGTTCGTACATTCTGGAAAAGTTCAATACATCATTCATTGAGGAGGGTGATTTAACTTTGTCTCCCATCATTCACTTATATTCTTTCAAGTAGAGTCAGCTTGGTAGATTAATATTAAGAGCACTTTGCATACATAGCAAACTGGGATTGACACCTCTTATTACTTGAAATGCTATCATAGTAAATATAAAAATATTTACCTTCCTTAGACCAAAATGTTTTAATTTCAGTCATTAATTGATCTGACTTCTTTATTCTTACAGAATGAAGAGCCATGTCATATGGAACAACTGGTTGGAAAAATGCTTCATAATCACCTGTTGTACAAAAATGTAATAGATTTAATAAAATAAAACAACGGTAATTATTTTACCAGTACAAATTATACTTATACCATTACTTTTAATTACAAATGGAAATGTTAAATTAGTGAAACTATGTAGTTCCTAATCCATGTGTCACGCCAGATGAAAGACCGCAGCCACCTCGGTAGGCCTAGGCCCTCAAGAGGGCTGTTGAGCCATTGGAAGAAGTAGTTCCTAATCTATTGTTTTGTTTTATACCTCAATGAAAAATTTTAAAAAGAGGATAGTAATATATAATCATAATATCCAGAAGAGATCAAGTAGTCCTATCTAGAGTAAGATCCGGTTACTCCAAATTAACACACTCTCACATATATGCAAATAGTCATCCTCCAATATGCGATCTCTGCAACACAATCATCACCATGGAGCTCCTTATCAACTCCTGCTGTAAATTTCTCAAAGAGAGACACAAGATCCTCGGAGAGGACAACCCAGACCAGATCAACCACTCACTGGACTACCAAGAAAGAGTCATCAATTAATTGTTATGATGCAATATAACATGCTCAATATTTACTTTTTGTAACCCTCAAGTCAGTTGGGTTGCTAATGACCTCATAGTTTATGAGACCTTAAATAAATAAATAATAATATCCTAACGCTAATTTGTACAAGATACTATTAATCCCTTGTTATCAATATGAGAGAATAATATAGACTTATAATTGTTATGTTTACTGTAATAACTATCTACTTACCAGTAGTTGGTGGTGTAAATCTGGGTAGCGTAGGTAAAACACTTTGTTGTCGTTTCTGAACAACTGCGGCACTAGAAAAACATTTTTAAAAGTTATTTGACTTCAAAACGTATTTGCATTGCACTTTAGAATATTTCATAGCTAATTAATTTGTTTTTGCATTTACAATATGCTGTTTAATGTAGTTTAACTCACTGTTTATCTTTGAGTGCTTGTACAACACTTTTTGGAAACCTTAGTAGTGATGAAGTTCCTCTAATTTTAAGTGAGCCAACTCCCTTTAAAAAAGCTGGCAATGTTATTTTAGATCCCGGTTCAAGGCCAATTGTTCTACATGGAAATTTTAAAATGTATTGAATCACTCTCAAACAGATTTACATTTGAGCTTAGTTTCATGCTTAGTAACCTTGAAGCTATATATGTTATTATTATTCCACATATTTTATCAATATAGGTGAATACATTAAGAACAGTTACTATATCATCAGTTTGCCTCTAATCAACAGCAAACAAATTTAAGGAGGAAATACAATAAATTAGTCACTTGCAACAAAATACTTTATTTGAATAAACAACAGAGGGGCATGGTGTACAGGATAAACACGGAGAAAAAATGAATAGTGTACATATAGACTTTGAATCCTGTTATATCTTCCTAAACTGAATTTTGCTGTCTCAATCATATCCCATTTCTTTGGCTGTAAATAACTCAAAAATATTAAATACCCTCATCTTTTTCAATATATTTTAATGATTTAAGGATTCTACAAGTTTGATGTGTTTTTAGTTTACACTTTACAGATTATATATTATGTACTTTTAACAATGAAATCTATGCTTTCCAAAGATCAACTTCATCAAAATCTGTGAACATGTTAGGTTGGACTAGATTATAAATGGAACCTATCTATTCCACAATAATTTGAGAAGCACATTCTAAACTCACTGAGTAATTAAATGACAAGCTGAACTAAATTGTAAAATTTAAAACTTTCATTACATTGTAATAATCTAAATTTTTATACTTTGTCATTAGTTGTAAGTTCATTTCATATTGTACTATTTTATAAACTCAAAAACAAATAAATTTCTTATAATAAAATATACCGAACAACTTTATCTGCTTCCAATGATACAGCAGGCCCATCACAAGGTAGCCCTTTGACCTTTAATAGAGCTTCAATTAGTTTTCTAAATTCAATATAATCCATTTTTTCATCAACATTGTTAACAAAATACCTGAAACAGTTTATATTAATTAATTGATATACAAACAATTATATATATATATATATATATATATATATATATATAAACAATTAATGGGGAAAGGACAGAGAGATAGAAAGAAGATGACTTACCTGAGGTTCATAGATGGTAGACACCTTGTGAGGTTTAGAGAACTTGAATTTTCGGAGGCACCGCCCCCTTCATCAGAAAGTTAGGAAGACATTTCCAGTGATCGGCTAGCCGACGACTGAGCAGCCAAAATTTGCAAATTCAAGTTCTCTAAACCTCACAAGGTGTCTACCATCTATGAACCTCCGGTAAGTCATCTTCTTTCTATCTCTCTGTCCTTTCCCCATTAATTGTTTTAATAAACATGACAATGTCATTTCCTGACTCATATATATATATATATAAACATGGGCCCCAGTTGTAGCACAAAAATGTAACACAGAGCGATGCAAATGTTACTACCCCCATCTAATATTATCAATTATGTTAGTTGAGGGCCAGGTTATTTTAAAAATCTTCAGGGTGTGATAATCAATTAAATACAACATCCCCTCTCCGCTGTGTCTCGCCATGGACTATCAAATTATAAATTGTAAATCATTTTTTCGTCTCACTACCATTAATTCCAGTAGCTTATTTTAGAGCCAACAACTCCTCCTAAATCCACGACCTGTCACGAACCCACTAAAAACTTATGCCATTCAGACTGGCCATCAACAACTAAGACTTGCGCACACTTGCAACGTTTTGCACCCCACACGGTATACTACAATGTACTGTCATCTTGTCTCAAAGCAGCCACCACCAATTCTGTCTGGAGGTGGCATGGCTGCCTTACATTGAGTCATAACTACATGATACAATATATTTCACCTCTACTGAAAATCAGCAACAAATTTTAAACTAATGTTACCTAAAAATGTATCTACTTCGTACTTCTGCTGCTAATCCAGTTGCATTTCCTTCATAAACTGCCATAATGTGCAGGAAATCTTTGAATGATAATGCTTGTCTCTCATGTAAATCTGCTGTCCTAGAATCATTAATAAGCACTATTTGAAACTGAGAAAAATATTAAAACAACTTGGGCTGTTTATGACTTGTAAAATTTGGCTTACCTAAACAAATTACCAGGGTTTTCGGTTATCCAGTTAAATTGGCTTAAAAATCTTTCAAACGCCTTTTTATTTAAAAATAAGGCAGGAAAGGAATGCAATAAAAATTCTTTATATAGTATAGATTGATCTGAAATCAGAAAATTATTTATTATCATTATTCATTGGCTCTATTGCCCTTTAATGACAAAAAGAAAATATTGTACCGTTATTGGGGAATGATTCTAGCTTTGTTGATTTAAATTATCACTTTATCCTTCAATTTATTATTTATTTTTAAACTATCTGAATGGGAAAAAAACTGTTCAACAGCAAACTCATTTGGTCATTGTTAAGTTGCAGTTAAAATAATTTAATGGATAAACAAGTTTAAAGATGAATGTAATTAATTTTTTTCAAAATTATTTCGTAAGACATCTGAAGCATTTTATTTGTAGCTTTCGTATAGTTATCAACAAAGGAGCTGTCAAGAGGAGAGGGCAAATATAGTGAAGGCTTCCATTATTATGAGTCACAAGAATTGAAATTTCTGTACTTTTGTATTAGCAAAGTATTTTATTCAATTATATTTTATTTATTGACTGTTCAATAAAATTTCCTTAATTAACATAGATTTATTAAATTATTAATGAAACTTGTGTTACATAAAATGTTGCAAAAGTTATTTTTAATATATGAAGTGTTATTTATAATCATACCTTTTTTTGTAAATCCTGCAGAACCTATTAGTTGTTCACTGGGTGCATTCTCAGGTGCATTTTCAGTGTCAACAATAATATCTCTCTCTTCTATTTCTAACAAAACATCACTCTCCTTCATATCATCCCAAGGTACATCAGAAAAAGGTATTTGGTTTGAAGCCCTTGGCGTGACCAGGAGAGGTCTACCAATTACATTACTGATGAAGTATATTATTTCAATACTCTTTAAGTGGCTATAATTAGTTTGACTTATGAGTTCATCAAGTGTCATCCATATCAAATTACTCCTCTATAATTATCACAAAGTTTTTGGTTTTAATGAACAAAATAAATGAATAAGTAGGTATTGATTCAAAATTAAGTTTTGAACATCCTTTATCATTTATTTTAGCTAATGGATCCCATACATGCTAAAGCTATACTATATTCTTTTACACATAAGAGTAAACTCTAGCACAAAATTTTCTGCCACAGTCACTGCTAGAGAACTCTGGATAGTTTCTCTTGCATATTCTTTCTTATTTCTGTAACTGATTTCAAATGTTCTCAAATGTTGTAGCACTTCACCTTTTAGGAGGTGTATGTACTGTCGTCAAAGACCTTGTGCAAACGGTAAGAGTTGTCATTTCATCCCATTGGATCAGTCAGCGAACTGCCTCCTTAAACTTTCACAGAAAAGGGAATGCTACAAACCTACAGCAAACTCATCTCCATTCTTTCAGAAGGCATGACAAAAGTGCCCGAAAGCCCAACCTACATCATGTAAATTTTCTAGGGTTTTTCCTGCATCTCTTTTAGGTGAATCATTGGGTAGGATCCTTAAATTTTAGCCCAGGGGTCCTGATCAACTCTTGAGTTCCTTGCTCTACCTTCCCTCTTTCAATTCCCTTCCTATGCTATTAAAGGGATCGCCCTCATAAAGCCTGTTCCCCACCCCCTTACCCCCTCCATTTCCTAAAAAAAATATAGTTTAGTTATGGCAGCTCAAGCAAAAACAGCAGCAGCAGGAGTTGTTACAATTTATTTATTGGAAAAGGATGAAATTCATTCATGAAAAATATTTCCTATAATTGGCTCCTACTTTTAATGTACATTTCCTCAACTCACCATTATAGTTGACATATTTAGTGATTTATGATATTTAATAACCTATCACATGTTTAATTTGTATACACACTGTAAATATTAAATTAAACACTTAATTAAGTTAAAGGATTTTGTTTATTTTTATATTATACTTGCATCTATGTTGGACAGGCAAATTTGTGTGTATCAATTTTTAGTTAATGTACACCTAAACATCTAATTGTTATTAAATTTAGCTTCTAAGAATTATTTTGTATTTTTAATCAATGATGCATCCAATTACATTGGTGGGGGACTAAGGAATGAATAAATAAAATATTACCAAAATTGTCTGTATGTTCTGCAAAATTTTCTTAGATCTAATTCTGTTATGAAATTTCTTTATATTTGCGAATAATTTCTGAAATTTTAGACTACAAGGTGCCTCATCCGAACTCTGCCCAACTTTATCTACTCCATAGGCCTGTAATAATATGCGGGATTCTTCCTTTACGTTTAATTGTACAGCTTCCTTCTTTCTCAAACATTCTTCTTTTTTAATTATTTCCATAATATCAAAGAACAAGAAATTTCAAATAATAATAATTCTGTTATAACCAAGAATCGCAACTGCTAAATACAAAACTCTGACAATGTCTGCGAAAGAGAAACAGAAAAGTGACAGAGAAATAACTGAGACTGACCATCAAATGATGGTGTTACATGCTAGTTCAAACGTATTGTTACAAATAAAGTAATTAAATTCATTTGACTTATAATCATATATGAAATCAAAGGATGGCCTAAAGTCAGAAATAGAATAATTCAATTTGAATTGAAACATTTCACCCACAACTTTTGCGACCTCCTCAGTTCATTCTACAAAATATTTTATATAATTACATATATGTAATTGAATTTATAAACGTTGCTACATAACACCAGAGTAAGTTCTCTCTCTGGTAGCAACTCTATTATAGCAGCTCTAGCATGTACAGGATCAATAAAAGTGGGAATGAAGTATAATAGATGAAATATGATAATACAAGCTAACAAACATAAACATAATCTTAATTACACAGAAATGTTTGGATACATATGAAAGGATGTTTTGCTCGTACAATGGCTTTAATAATAAAATATCAATATCTAATTAAGATTTGGAAAGAGACTATTATGAAATTAGAATTAACAGAATAATATAAATAAACAGTTGGCCTTATTAGAAAAAGATGACACTTCATCCTCATCTTGGATCTTTTCAGGCATAACAATGTTAATCTATTATTTAAATTCTAAATTATATAATTTGAAAGAGAAGAATGTTTGAGAAAGAAGGAAGCTGTACAATTTATAATATATTTGTTTATGATTTTTTGTAACATATGCAAATTATAATAATTTTAATTTTGTATACAATCCTTAATGAAATTAGTAATTTTGAAAACAAAATTCAGAGTCAATGATCTACTGTCTTGCCAGTTCTACCCAAAATGAAAATACTGTTCAATAAACTAATTTGTACTTCATGTATATTTAATTTGACTTCAAGATCATGAATAACATAAATATTACCACTACTACCACCACAAAAATATATTATGTAGTAATAACAAAGATAAAGTTTAAAGAATACCTTGGCTAACTTTTTCTTGATTTCTAGTTTTATTATAATTTTATAAACTATGTGGAAAATGGGTAATAATGGTTTTGGTTGCCAAACTTTGAAGACTTTCACAATTTTTTGATTGTCTTGTATTGAAATAAATTTCTGCAACTGTTGAGCATGATATTTAACTTGTTATTGCTTAATTATAGGGTATTATTATAAATAATGTAATATTCATTCATTTTATGACATAGTTTTCTGACTTTAAAATTTACAATAAATAAAAAGCGGCCAGTAAGTCAGCATATAAATGTATCATGCACCGACCACCAAGTCTTCTACATATTGTGTATCATAGCCATAATTTACACTTTGAAACAAAGGTTAGTTCAGGAAAAAAAATTAAATCTGTTTATAAAAGTAATTATTTCTGTAGAGTTGTATAAGATCACACATCTGTAATGTTCATCTTAAGGGTAGTCAAACGACACTATCTTGCAAATGTGAATATAGGTCCTTTTTCCTCGCTAACCGTTATATATACTGCATTCAATTTGTTATAGCTTATTTTTGACATTATGGTATGTATGTGGAAGCAGAATAAATTATTTAATTATTATTTATGGATAAAAAATATGAAATGTTTCATAAACACAAATCATTATAAATTAATAGTTGAAATTCTAATGATAATTAATCACTTATTCCCCCTCCACACATGTATCATAAGGTTATAAATAGGCTGTAAAAATTTTAGTACTGTATTGTAATGAACTATGGTTCTGAATGCCATTTTATTCTATCTGTGATGATACTCGACACACTATAGTTAAAAAATTCTTCATAGTGACCAGGCGGGAATAACAACTAAGTCTGTCAGTAATAACATACAGCGGACGTCAATTTGGCCCCTGTGTGAATTCCGGTGTTTCGCGGATTAAGAAACGTTTACCTGGGTCCATCCAGGGTTTTGACACCGCAAATTTCGAAACCGTGGGCCTATCTGGATATTGGTTGGGGCTGGGGATCATGTGATCTGCCATTCACCCCCCATGGCGGGCCTGGAGAGGTGAAGATACAGAAATTGAATAGTTGGAAAATAATCTCGCGGAAGAAGAAGCTTGCGACGAGAGCGATTTAGTTGGACCATGGTGGCTATAAAATAGAGTCTGAGCACAGGATTTTGAAGGAGCTTTCGGCATATGCCATAGTCATCTAAAAATTTAAAAACACAAATTAATTTTATGCCGAAAGCCCCTTCAAAATTGGATAAATTTTGCAATCAGAATTAGTACATAGTTTTGGTTCATTAAATGGTACGACTGATTAAAACCTAGGGCTATTCCTCATTATCATCTCAATTAAAAATCTGTCATTTAAAAAATCCATTGAAGATTTTTTTCCCGAGATTTTTAATTGAGTCCTATGATTTTCTAGTGTTCACTATATAACTATTTAAGTGATACTTCACAGTATCACTTAATTCCCGACATTTGTTTACTGACGATGATTAACAAATATAAAACATTGGGTATCAATTGCAACTGCCCCTGTTATTTATATAATTGTGTGTGTTTGTGTTTATCGTTATTAATTTATGTACTTTTGAAGTTTTTAGTCTGCATTACCTCTCTCAACAAAGTGGCCAGTGCTACATTCCATGATTCGTTACTTTTATCAACAACCTTCGCCGATGGGAGGCATAAATCATTTGTAGCTTGATCAGCAGATAATAATACCGTGTGGTCTTCTTGTGAATACACTACAGCTGATACAAAGCTTGGTAACTCAGACGCGTCTTGCATAATTTCTCGCAAATGACCTAAACCATAAATTTTGAGTAGATCTATATTCTAGATCTATTTTGAAATTTATTATACTTTTGTAACAGTGACTCTTGAGACCATAAGTAATTTTTCAGTACGGGATAGATTTGCTGTTTCAACTATTTAATCAAACATGAATAACTTTCATATTTAATGCAATTAACGTAATGAAAACGATTATCGATATTTATTTGCAATTTGAAAACCTGATGCTTTAACTGTACAACTTAATACTATGTAAATCCATTACTTTCGGGACACCAATCCTATTACAGTGTCCCAATTACAAAACTGCTGGCATCCGTATAACATCAGGAGTGTAAATTTTTTGATTATGTATTTTCGCCAACTCTCAAATTATCGCTGAGCAATTACTGAGAAACCTTTAAACTCCAAATATCTTAGGAAAAAAGTCTGAATAGTCAACTCCATGCATTATTTTTGCCAGGAAGTTATGGTACCGAGACTGTTTATTACTATGGTCTTTCCCGAATCCCTTTGTCGTTTTACTACAAATCCAAATTCATACATTCTTAATCATTCATTAGTAAAACAGCTTATAAATCAGAAAAATTTATGTGGGCTCTATTAACAGTAGTTAACACGACGTTTCGTTCCTGATTTAGAACCTCATCTGGGGTGAATGAAACAAATCGGGGATGTGTTATAACTACTGTTAATTAATTCCGTATCAATTTTTTTTCTAATTTGTGCTGTTTTGCAAATTATTGATTCACAGCCAGGTATTGTAACTGAATTCTTAATCATTTCCCGACACTGAAGAAATGAGCAACTTGTAACTCTCCATTGTTGTCATGCAATTCGTTCAATTTAGAGACGAAATAAAAACCCTGCTGTTTTCCTATGATATTGTTGTATTAGGGGAGTCAGAAGAAGACTTGGAAAACACAATAAATGGCATGAACGTGGTCCTGGAGGAAGAACACAACATGAGGATTAATAGAGTGACAACCAAGGTTATGGAGCGTGGTATGGGAAACAGTTGAATATCAAAGAGTTTTAGATTGGGAAGGGTTATTTTGAAGGAAGTTAAGGAATTCTGCTACTTGGGAATCATAATAACTAGGGATTGTAGAAGTGAAGTAGACATAAAGAGTAGGATAGCATAGGCAAGGAAGGCTTTCACAAAAAAGAGAAATTTACTTACAGGTAATGTGTGACTATTAGGAAATCATTGCTAAAAATGTTCATATGGAGTGTGGCGTTATATGGGCATGAAACATGAATGGTAGGAGTTGCATAAGGGAAAAGAATAGAAGCCTTTGAAATGTGATGCTATTGGATGGGTAGATATAATCGCTGACAAGGAAGTTTTAAGCAGAATAGAGGAAGAGTGAACAATATGGTGGACATTGACCAAGAGAAGGGCTAGATTAATAGGCCACGTTTTAAAAAATTAGCATTAGAGGGTAGTGTGTGGGATAAAACAGTAGTGGTAGACAAGTATGGAATTTGCTAAGCAGATTAAGGAGGATGTGAAATGAAACAGATTGCACAAGATAGATTAGCATGGAGGGTTGCATCAAACTACTGTTAAGGCTGAATACCACAACAACAATATTTACAAATATTTCATGTTGCATTTAGCTAAAATAGAAATATCATTTGGAACAATTTGTACAATATACAAATATCCTCCCTGTCATGTGAAAAAGAAAAGGCTTGTTCCTCATTCATTACTTTCATTTGCAGTGGATATGATATTGCCAAACCATTATTTTTAATCTTTCCCAAACACAGATAGCAGGTAAAAAAGTGTAATCATGCTACATTTCTTAAAGTTACAGTAATGAAAAATGAATGGATAAATTATTGTTTTACATACTTTAAAAAACTTGATAATTCATTCCTGTCACTTCTTTCTGTCTTATCATAAGAGTAATTCATTTCACTTTAATTAAATTAAATTAAATTTATTGATGAACTCATTTTTACAATTATTTTTTATTTACAAAACTTCAACACAAAATAAAATATATTTCACATATTACTATGTTTATAAAGCACAGTATTTTTTTACATTACATTTTAGCTCATTGAGAAAACATTTTTGTTTAAATGGCAGAAATATTTATTTACTCCAAGGATGAATGACATATTTCATAACAACATATTGAAAACCATTCATATTACATTGATTATACTTGACTAAATTTTAATATTTAATCAGAGCAAATTAAAGTATATTGTCTGATGTGCAAATAAATGTAGAATATTTGGTCTTGTAATTACCATTTCAATGCAACCAACTTTTCAAACATTAAATTATTTCTATGAAATCATTAATATTCTCATTAATTTTTATCACAAATTTATATGGGCTCAAAAATTAAAGTTATAAAAGTTCTAAACATCTGTTAGAACTAATTTAAAGTAACTGTCATTATTTTCTGCCATTTATCTGGCACGAGTCTTTTAAAGTTATTATTCGAACCTGCTTCTTGCAACAGTAAACCACTCAAATTGGTAGCATAATTGTTGTAATTGTAATATATTCATCAATTTTATTATAGTTGTTACATGGTTATGGTGAAAGAGATTGGATATTTTGCGCCAAATTAATTTTCAATACAAAATATATAGTTGATGTTTATATAAGCAATCTTTTGAACTTAGTTTCTATATTTTTTATATCTATGTTAAATTGATAAACACTATGATAATTATTCTTAATTGTTAATAGGGCTATTTAAACTGCTAGACAATTTAATCATTAAATGAAACTGATTTGGACACTCTTAGGATTATTATTATTTTTGACATTCTTCTACACATCCCCAATTTCTTTCCAATTACTTCAATACGGTTTGTATAACATGACTTGGAACTGTGTTATGATTATTAATCTCAAATTTATTGTGATAAATAGTAATACTTTAGTATAATTTATTTGGGAAATAATTATAGGCTACTGGGTGCAACATTGGAACTGTACCGAGGAATGATTTAGTCATAGATTTTGCAATTAGTATATATATATATATATATATATATATATATATATATATATCTCGATGTGGTGGCGGAGTGGATAGACGCACGCCCCGGCTCTAGGGGCAATGCACTGTTATATATATATATATATATATATAAAGATTCCATATTACTTCATTTTAGATATTGTCAATGTTTGCTGAGCTAAAGATTAAGTGATATTTGTTCCTCAAATATAAAGTATTTAAGCTTAACATTATTTGTTCATTGTACATGTGTACAAATTGTCTGTCATTTAATTTTCTTATAAAGTATTCCTGACTAGTTTAATTTCAGACTCTTCTATAATTTAATGATTATATTATTGAAATACAAATTTTCTTGTGTATTACAATTTTTAGATGAATTAATTAGGGTACTAATAACAATAATAAATCTTTATTTTTAATAGTATTAAATTTTTATAATAATGGTAGTTTTAAAAAAATAATTATGAATTTAATTTAATGTTGAAAGAAATGGAATACATAAAATTTCATTTAAGTGTTTTTGTTGAATATTACTTAATTTTTTGCTGTAAAATTTGTAATTTTAATTTATTGCAAGTCAAAGCTAGATAATTATTCTAATTTATGGATGTATTAACATTTTTCAGTCATAATATGGATTTACTTTTTTATTAATGTTTTAAGATTTTGAAGCTCTGTATGTCAAAAAAGGTAAAAGTTATATTTGCAACCATTTTAGTCATATAGTTATCATTAATTGCAGTTTATTTAGTGTCAGAATACATATATATTTGCACTGTTAGAGCTGTGTTGTACAAACAATAAATGAATGTAATATTAATTAATCTTTCAAAGGTTTGCTTATCTGTGTATAAGTACCTTAACATTAATCGGTACTTACAGTCTGTCATTTTTAAAGAATTAATTATTGTTTTTCATGTACATTTGCTATATTTCTTCTATGAAGAATACTTCATGTTTCATATAATTTTGATTTATTACAATTTTATTAACAATATTATTGGTTTTATTTATTAAAAGGCATTAGCATTATATCATAAATAATTCTTACACAAATCAAAAGTTTCTTGAAAAACATAAATCTACATAATAAACATTGCCATTTTTTTTCCGTATATGAGTTGTAAAACATGTTCCAATATAGAGTTTCAGAATATTTTATATTTGACAGTTCCTTTTCCTGTCGTTACAAATATTGATAATTACTTTCTGTAGTAATAAATGCAAGATTTTATTAACAATATTATTGGTTTTATTTATTAAAAGGCATTAGCATTATATCATAAATAATTCTTACACAAATTAAAAGTTTCTTGAAAAACATAAATCTACATAATAAACATTGCCATTTTTTTTCCACATATGAGATGTAAAACATGTTCCAATATAGAGTTTCAGAATATTTTATATTTGACAGTTCCTTTTCCTGTCATTACAAATATTGATAATTACTTTCTGTAGTAATAAATGCAAGACTTATTTTCCTCATTTTTAATGAGAAAATAATTAATGTATCATAATATTGAACATTAACATCAAATTAATAAATTTGAAGTAGTGAGACAACTTTTAATCTGAATTGACGGGATTATCTCCTGTTGGCAAGTATTAAATTTTTGAACATTCCATTAGTGTGTGTCAATTTTTTCTATTAATTTAAATGCATATCTTATTTCATAATGTTTGATGTAGAATATAAGATAACACTGCATTAACTTTGATTTTCATCATTCAAACAATTTAAAGTAAATATTTCACTGTTTTTAATTTTTTTAATGTGACATACTAGCTAGTATTTTTGCTTTAAGATCTATATTTAAGTAGCATAGCTAACTTTTGATAACATCATTTAAAGTGCACAGAATATTAATTTTCTTACAGATTCATGATTGTTTTAGAACGGTTCTTGTTTATAATTCTCCCAAGTGCTTAGCCTTATTTCAGTAACTTTCACAAGGGAAGGGAAGTTTACATCTATGTTCCTATCAAAATTATCTCATTTCTTACTTTATGTCTTTATTAAACAATTTACTAAGTATCATCATTAGTAAAAAAATTAGGTATTACATGTATCATTGTGCTAAGCTACTTCTGACATTAGCACTACACTGTACATTTTTCTATTTATTTGAATATTCTAATGTTCATGATTCGTATTTGAAACTGTATGGAATTCAAAGATATACAGGAGCCTGACATTGGTAAATGTATTTATACTTGCTATTTTAGTAGTCTCAGTTTTAATCCTTTGAAATTCAGTAAAAAGCAATGTGTACAACTACAATGCAAACAAAATTAATTGTGCGTTTTACATATGTTTATGCATTGAATGTTGAGCTGCATTACAATACCTTTGGTTATTCATGTGCAGAATATTTATAGAAGTCAATAAATTGATATTTCACCATAAAGGAAAAGATGGTAAAACAGTATCACATATCAAAGAACAGCATGCAGTTGCTACAGACATGTCAGTTTACATATAAAAGTACATCAACTTGCTCAGGTCAATTAAGATTCATAGTCAGAATTAAAATTTTTATATATCATAGTAATTTTTTTTAAATTTTCTGCCTAAAATTATGTCACCAAAGCAGTTGAACATTATTTTGCTTAGCATGTTAGAACAATTGAGGTACATTTCGTCATATTCAGATTATAATAAAAATATTTTAAGTTAATGATGAATTTTTACTTTCCTAAATTGAAACATTTAAAATTATTTTATTTAAAGTTTTTGAATGGTTCTATTTATTCTTGTATATATACTTTTGATTTTTAACACTCAACATTTTTGCTTTTAATGTTAATTCATACAAGGACAATAAAGATTAACTTTTTAAAGTAAATCTTTATACTTTTGTATGTCATATATGCTCTGAAACTGTTTCAACCATTTGACAGTTAAATTATCATTCTGCGATCCTTATTAAATTTTGAAAAACTAATGTAGGTTTGTTATTGCATCTTGTGTAGGCTGATCAAAAATATAATGTTCAAAATTGTTTTGCTTTTGAATGAATGAATTTTATAATTGATGTTTATTATGAATTATCAATTGTGATTTATAGTTACTAAAAGCAGTTAATCAGCTTTTATTAATTGACTTGGCTATTCACAAACAACACAGTAACATATCTCTTAAATTGTGTATGTCATTAACAGTTCACAATGTACCATATTTGCTATTAGATAATAAATAGTCTTGATATTAACAGTATTAAGTATGAGTAATCTAATTCATAAGTTACTTGTACATTACGAGTACATACACAAAAGTGTAGGATAAAAATGTATTTATAAACAAAAATTATTACACAAATAGATTAATTATTTTTCTAAGTTAAGTAGGTATTCTTTTCAATAATTTTATTAAATACGCTTAATATTGTGTTAACACAATGTTCTTATTGTTACTGTATGCCTATAATTTCACATGTTAAGTGTTGGAACAAAATTTCTTATGGGTAAAACATTTGTAAAAACACACACATATTAAGAACACCATTTTTAGTGCATTAATAGCTAATAGTAAACAGGTTGGCAGTTGATCAGAGAATGTTTTTATATTTTCATCAGACATTTTATTGGATTTAAGAATTTAATGTGATGACATAAATGTTTGAATCATACATATAGATCAATACACAAATTTTAAGTAGCCAACTTAATTTAATACAGAATTACGTTGAAAGGTGCAACTGGATTAATCAAGCTTTGCAAATATTTGTACTCCATGCAGTCCTCATTTCGCACCCACTTCTGTAAAATTGAAGGAAAATAACATTTGTAAAGTAGAAGCAAATACTTAGTGCAACCAACATTATTGATAAATAATATTTTTAAAACAGAAACATATATTTTATGATACATAATATTATTGAGACAGTAATGCTTTTAATAAATGTCATTAAAAACTTCTCTAAATAGTAGGGATATTAAACAGTTAACTTTATAATCAAATTAGAAAGTTATGAACTTAATGTATCAAAGTAACTTCATCAGATTATAAATATTTCCTGAAGTGTTATATTTTTTAATAAACTTGTAGGAGAGAGTAGTTATTTCAAATACAGGCCAACCTTTGATTTTGTTAGTAATTATAATAGTTACCTTATAAAATAAATCTTTTTATATAATTTTCGGTTAGTACTGTATTTCTTACAAATACCTCACCGATTCCTCTCATTCTTTGTATCAATATAAGAAGTATTGAAAATTTTACATGAGACAAAAAACCTAATTGTATACTAATAATATTTGGTTTAGAGAGTAACATAGGTTTACCAAGAGCAATTCAGGACTCTAGAAGCAGTTGACTGAATTCAGAATTTATTAGTGGAATTAATAATAATGGTTATTATTATGTGGGATTAATGAAAGTTTTGATGGTTTAAATTATAATATGCTTTTATACAAGTTGAATAATTATGGTACAATGGAAATGCTGTTATTCACATTAAAGTATTGGATAATAGTACCAGAAGACAGCGTAGAAGAAGGTAGTATAGTATAGTAAAATTCATGAGATTAATATTTGTGTGATGACAACATAAACAATCACTTTAAATAAAGATTCAGGATGAATTCATATCAACCAGACCAGAAATTGAACCTGAGACCTCTAGTTTCCAGGTGGATACTTTACTTCCTGGTCTGCTCAAGATTTTTCCATCTTTAAATCTTCTACTTAAGTTCCATTAGTCTTGACTCATGAAAAAACATTTCTTCTATTGTATCACCACTTAAACATATCAAAATGACAATCAATTCTGACTTAAATACCATACTGGTACTTTACCAATGTAATTTCCCACCTAATTCACTACTGAGCTATGGTGTTTGAATTGTGAATAGAATACTGTTTCAACTAAATACTACACTGAATATTTCCAATAAAACTGAAGAATATGCTCATAATGAAACCTTTCTAAGAATGTTTTGAGTTTGTATAAGCTATTCACAAATCAAGGTTTAATCTTCAATCTAAAATTATAATTGAACAAATACTTTATGGTTTGACATATAATCTGAAATAACTCTGTCAATTACAATTATTTGCCTAAAAACTGTCAAAAAATTGAAAATTAACTGTATTTAATATTAAATTGAATAAACTTATGACCAAATTAGAGACAAGTTTTTATTGAAACAGACATTTTGTTACTATATTTGGACTTCCTCAGGTAATTTCTTTAAGTGTTAAATATTGAAAATTTGAAGAAAAAATAAAAACCAAAATGAATAAAAATCTGAAGTGGACTGTGTATGAGGGGAGCTTCAAGGAAAGGAATATTTCACATGTTGTCATTATGTAATTTGGTTAAAGCAATATGAAATACAATCAAATATTTATTTTTTAACAGTAAAATTTAAATCCGTGCTGTAGTATTAAATGAGAATATTCTGTAATTACTGGATTGCAACAGCAAACTTTTATAACAATGTTTCCACTCAAAATTCTTTGATTACCACCATGTTGAAAATATGGTATAAATAGAAACTTTGATTGATAAGAATATAACGGTGTTCGTAAACATGTGAATAATATTGAATTGTGTTTCTATTTAGCTTTCCATGCAATAAAAGCTTCAGCTTCACTTTTCCTTTCAAATATAAATTGTTATTCTAAAAAATGGTAGAATCACTCATTTATTTTCTTGAAACACTATTGCTGCAAGCTTTTGCTTTTCAGTTCAATTTCACATTTTTGCTCAACTGATGATTATTATAGTGTTTAGTGTATATTTATATCAGAATAAATAAAGGTCTATTTAACTCACCAGTTCTTGGAGAGCCGTTACCAGTTTGTTTCGGTCGAGGGGGTACGTCTGCTTTGTCCTTTTCAGGGCTGTCTTTGCTCTCTGCCTTGCCTGAAACATGTTCCCAAGACATATGCAAACTCCAAGTTCCACCTGGATGTTGATGTCACAAAAGTTTTAAGCGTGTACTCACGGAGGCTGCCCCGAAACCTGCGTCGCTGACGTTCTTGGTCCTGGGCATTGAGGCCACCCGAGTCATGATCGTGGAGGGCAAGGGTGGGAAATACGGCTGCAGATGGAACAAATAGTGACTTAGTGCTGCTTTTGCAGCAATGCTTTATACATCAAGCATCATCTAACACTTCCCACTAAGGAGCATGCATGTAGCATTGGGGTCCATCATGTTTGGTTATGGCCATTTAGAAAGTATGTACAAAGCTACAACTCATGCTAGACAACTGTTGATTGAAAATTGTTTTGAAAATTTATATTGAAAGTTACTAATATGTTTAATATTTTGAAATACTAGCTGAAGTAATGACCTAATGATTCACATTGAACATTTTGTTGTCTGTTAGGGTAAAGTTTCAGAACTAATTTTCCTCATTATACTGAGTGAAATTAAAATAAAATTTATACTGACATGTAAAATAACTATCACTTTGGATTCTATGTGTTTGGTTTTGAATAACAATAATAATTGGTAAAAGATTATTATATCACTAAATATTGTTACTAATTTGAATTAGAAAATTAATTGTCAGATTTGTATGATGCTAATTTTTAATTAATGACAGAGTTGTTAGTTCCACAGAATATCATTGTATGATTAAACATTTTTTATTTAAGTAAATGTGTATAAAACTCTGTGTTCTGTTTGTTTCAGCAACTAATTTGTGTTTTGTGTATTCTTATAAGTAGAAGTAGAATCCAAAAGTTGGCATGGCTATAGTTTATATTTGTAATTATTCAGACATAGGAATAAAACAGCCAAACATCTATTTATTGACAGAGAAATACTTTTATACAAAATATGACAGCATGACTAAACATAATTTCAAAAGATAGTGTTATAAAATTTAAGTTAAATTGGCATTTTCTACATTAAGTTTGAATTTAATAATGTGAACCCAAATGAGAGAAAAATGTTAAAGACACTTAAGAGTCCAACGATAATGTTGAGGAGCAGCCTGTACGGAAAATGAAATATCATTGGTAGTACGTAATTTGAGATGAGTCATGGGCAACAAATTATTGAAAAGTCTGTCAGAGAAAATGACAAAGACAAAATTTACAGAAGAAGGAACACAAGTGATATTTATGTGAACTAGATCATAAATCTAAAATTAATTATTAAAAATAATCTCATGGCTTTCTATGTTTTTACAATATTTAATTATTTACACATATTCTACAGCAATTAAAAAAAGAGTATTGCTCTAGCTATATATGTTCTAATTCTAATTCAGATTAAAAATTCCAAATTGAGTGGTACATAAATTAATTAAAATCTAAAATCTTCTTTATAATGTTTTGCTTTTAACAGTTCACATGCAATTCAACATAATTTTTTAAACAAATAGATAAATGCATAATAGACACCAATAACTGAATGCTTAAAAGTGATGCAAATGGTTCATTGAATTTATAAAATAAGCGATAATATATTTTCCATGCTCTATTTATGGATAAAAATAAGGAAGCTTAGAAACAATATTTGATTATAGATACACCTAAAGACTAATACAAAATTAATTTTGATCTATCTCTACATCAATTATAATATCAACACAAAAACTGCATTAATGCCTAATATTCATATAACCAAGATAAGCAAATTAAAATATTTAAAAACTAATAGACCTAAGGAGATTTCACTAATGTTTTATATTCCAAGTAGGAAATCTAATTAAATTATTTAATTTTTTAATGCCAAATGTCCAATATTTTACTATATAATAATTATACACTAATCAAAAACTGTTTCTTGAATAAAATAGGGTTATTATTTACTTACATTACATTTTATTTTAAGTGCTAAAACTTAATAGATAATGCTTATTTGGTTGCATCATGTTGTTTTCTTCCTGGAGAGGTATCATATAAGTAGAAAAGTGTTTTCTGAAACAATTGTTAAAGGAAATAAGACTTTTCATAGTCAAATATGATTGACAGCATCCCAGAAAATTAATACCAAGGAAAAGAAAGTAACTACAGAGTATATGACAAGTTCCTTATATTGAGTTTACTAATCTCAGGTCATTTTAGCAAATAGTTTAATAGGAAACTGACTGCAGCAAGTATTATGTTTCATAGTCTTTTTTTAAATGATAAAGTTGGAAATGATTCAAATGCTGAGAGAATTATGCCTATAAAAAAAGTTTTTCTATATTGTACGTTTATTAGCCTTAAGGAAACAATGATCTATGGACTTAATAATGTTCATAGATTTTGTACCATTATGGATTTACTGTCATATCAAAAAAATACACCTTCTTATTTTAATATTGTAGTTGTTGTAGTAATAAGTCCTTAGACTGGCCTGATGCAACCCTCCATGCTAACCTATTCTGTGTAAGCCTTTTCATTTCTACATAACTAGCACATCCTTACTAATCTGCTTAGCAATTTCCAGCCTTTGCCTCCCTCTTCTGTTCTTACCCCACACACATACCTCTAATGCTAATTTTACAAGACCCTCATGTCTCAAAACTTGGTCAATTAATTTATCCCTTCTCTAATATTATCAGTCTGTTAGTCTGCTTTTGATTTGATTGAGAGATAACCATGTATCACTTGAAGAAGAAATGTGTTAGTTGTCAAGAGAATTTAGTTATATAGACATGGAATAGATAATAATAGACCATGAGAATGATAGTTGATAAAGTGATATGGATAATAGAGGAGTGATAGAGTAATATTTTAACTGTGATCTACAGTAGTTATCTGCTCTTTAGTTCTATGGTCAAAAAAGGAAGCTTTCAGAAATGGATTTAAGGTGATTAAGGATACTGAATCTAAAGGAGAATAATAATACATACATAGTTTATTCTTCATGTGTACCAGAGACATATAATAAAATACAAGCCACTAAAATATACTTGGAAAAAAAAACTATTCCTTTATTCAAAGTGTTTCTCATAAGATATACAGGGTGGAAAGAAAGAATATTATATGAACGGCATGTTTTATATCGATTCAATCCCCCTACAGTTGTCTTATAGCTACAAATATTTTACTCCATGCTGTTTTGATGCTACTTATTGGGGAGGAAGGATATCTGTGGGAGCCTTCTCTCACAGGTATATCTGCACAGAGTAACAAGGGTGCTTACTGTCAAGGATGATTCATTCCCTCTCTAATTTTAATGTTCCAAATGCTGAGGAATATTCATCTTTTTTAGGAGGTGCATATACCGGGGGTTGAAGAACTTGGGCATATGGCAGGAGTTGTCCATTGATCCCATTGGATTAATCAGCCAGCTGCCTCCTAAAACTGGCAGAGACATGGAGAAGAGAATGGAGTGAACCCACATTTTTCATTTGAAAGGGTGTGAGAATAGTACCCAACCTACCTGAATCAGGCTTTATAGGGTTTTCCCTGAATCATTGGGTAGGATTCTTAAACTAGTGCAGGGACCCCAGTCAACGTCAACCCTTGGCTACCTCGCTCTACCTTCCACTTCCCTCCTTTTCAATTGCCTTCCTATGCTAATAAAGGGAAATTGCCTGTTCCTGGATCACCCTGGAGTAGCCTGTCCCCCCCTCCCCCCGCCCTCCCTCATGAAATACCCATTTATCGATTTGAGCGGGAAGACTCAAACTTTTCGAAATTCGTTACTGCATAATTTGGTTCATGTTTTTCGTGACGGTAGAAACTGCAGAGTTATGGGATAGTTTCCAAAACAATCTAGACATTTGTAATGTCACACCGAGAAGCGTCAACAATGGACGTGCGGTTCATGTTCGAATCCCAACTTGTCAGAAGCGTTAACCGGTTCCTCAGAATTGAAGGAAAATATGCTACATAGAGGCATAACTGGATAAAGGTAAACAGTTTCAAATTACAAGCAGCTTTTCGCTACTCATCTGGCGGAAGGTATACATTGCGAAAGAATTTAGTATTGAGTTTTGGATTCGTAGGCATATGCAAGCTACTGTTATTTAATTTCTTCAGCGTCGAACACAAGAATCGAGGTGAGTGAGCGAGCTCGCACTGACCTAGGATTCTATAAGATGCGAGCTCCCTTTTCCATTTAAGGGTTCGACTTTCAAACAAGCTTAAGGTAATTTTGAACATGGAACAAAGCATCACGGCGTAAGCAGTAACTCTTTGTGAAGGTTCTGAAATAATTCATCATATTGGTCCATACGTCCTATTTATTATTTTTCAAGCTAAGTTGGTAGTAGATTATTGAGCTTGTAGAAACTTATTTGCAAGAGGGTAATATTGCAGTGAAGTAATGGGGGCTTTAGTTTTCACATCGACAGTGGCGGTAGGTACGGTGTTGTTGAAGTATTTCCCGCATATATTGAGAGTTGCAGAGAGATGAGGCCGACGTATGAACTCGACGCGGGCGGCTCCTGGCGGATCAATACGACGCCGACCCCGGAGGCTGGGCTCCATCCAGAGGTCGTTACTCGCGCCCTTAGCTGCTCCAAAATCGGCAGGTGTTTATTATATACAACATGAAGCTGATACAACATTTAGCCTACGTGATAGCAAAATTAGAAAATTCTTTTATACAAAGTTTGTTTAACCATGTACGTTGACTCTGTAAAGCTATTTGGTTTAACAGTTGTAAAAAGAACAAGTGTTGAAGGAGGCAGTGAATAAGACTCAGATGAAGCGGACCTCAACTTCAACAATTAATAACCAGGTTGCGAATATAAAATAGAAAGTACCCGCTTAAAGTTACATATCAGAAATTTCTAACAACATGCTTCAGCGAATTAAAATTCCTGAAATTCACGAAAGTAGGAATTTTAGAATAACGTGTGTGGTATATTTTGAATTAAGGTTGAGAATGTTAACTCTAACAAACTATTACGGATTTTGAAGGAATAAAATATCGAGAAAGAAGGGTTATCCATAACTTCTACAGATGGCAGTGAGCAGTAATTAGAATTGAGGGACAAGAAAATAAAGGGGTAAGGACAGTATGTCACCCATTGAAAAAGAAATGAAAACTCTAAGGTTTTCTGATATTATTGTGGTAATAGGGGAGTCAGACGATGACTTGGAAACCATAATAAATGGCATGAACGTGGTCCTGGAGGAAGATTAATAGAGGGAAAACCAAGCTAATGGAGTGTAGTAAGGGAAATAGTGGAATAACAAAGGGTGTTAGATTGTGAAGGGATATTTTGAAGGAAGTTAAGGAATTCTGCTACTAATAACTAGGGGCGGTAGAAGTATAGTAGGCACGAGCAAGGAACGCTTTCGCAAAAAAAAGAATTTACTTACAGCTAATATAAATGTGAATATTAGGAAATTATTACTAAATAAATTTCGTATGGAGTGTGGCGTTATATGGGTGCAAAACGTTGACGGTAGGAGTTGCAGAAAGGAAAAGAATACAAGCTTTTTAAATGTGGTGCTATAAAAATGCTGAAATTCAGATGGGTGGATAGAGTAACTAACCAGAAAAGTTCGAAGCAGAATAAGAGAAGAGAGGACTTTGACCAAGAGAAGGGAAAATTAATAGGCCATGAGTGTCTTGTAAAAATTAGCGTTAGAGGGAAGTGTTTGGGGTAAGAACAGAAGAAGGTGTCAAAGGATGGAATACGCTAATGAGATTAGGGAGGATGCGGGATGTGGTAGCTACGTAGAAATGAAAAGGCCTGCGCAGGATAAGACCAGTCTTAGGACTGAATACCACCACAACAACAAGATAATGAATAGTTTAATTGAAGATGGTCCACAAACGCCTAACTGCGGTTTGAACTTGCGATTAATTGTTTACATTATATATAAACCTTCGAAAGTAAATTAACAGTTAGCTTTATTTTAAAAAATGTACTAATGATAAGTATTTTTTAGCGTTACATGTGTTGGTTCTCAATTTTTCAATTTTAAAAATGAAAATCTATTGCATATTTGAAATCTAACATATTAAGTGTAGGCTGTGTATTGGAAACACTAATATCAGTATTTTATTATTACCATCTTAATAATTGGTATTGTGGTTTGAGGTGATGTAGCACATAACCCCGTAAAATTTATTAGCTGTCAGTGTATGTTAACACAAGTGTATAGAAAAATGATTGAATTGTTAATCTAATTATGAAACCAATCGCCACGTGACCTACAGATATGACATAACCGCAATTTTCTTATAGTTTGAGATATTCAAATTTATAAATGTTTTACATTTTGACCTGAAGAGATTATGAACAGGAACGAGATTTCGTGAAAAATTTTATTTTATTAAAATATATTTTAACAAATTTCTCTAGTTTATTCATTTGTAATTTATATTTAAAGGTGTAATTTTAATTATAAAATCATATTTTGTACTCTTTTTTCCGTCCACGATCCTGGAATAACGTATTTCACACTCTGAGCTGTGTTCTGTGGCATGAGTCCTGAGGGTGACAGCCTGGAGGGTCATTTGTAAGCGATGAATAAAGGCCATATCGCTGTCAACAGCGCGTCGCCAGGGACAAGTTCGTCCATGTGCCGAACCCAATTACCAAATCAATCGCCACGTGGTCAACAGGTATGACATAAGTGTAATTCAATTTCAGGTTGTCAGATACGAGCCAGATACACATATTACCGATTTTATGATTACCAATTCGTTGTCAAAATGTGCACACAAATACCGTTCTAACTGACCAACGATTTGTGCATAAAATGAGGACTTTTTTTACTGAATAAGCCACATATGTTTTTGAACTTAATTTTATTTAAGTTTGACATAAAATGTTATTTTAAAAAATTTTAAATTTTTGTTAGCATGTTAATTAAATAAAAATTACATGATTTAAATAAAATCGAACTTGACAGTTTAACTACTGACATATCAACACAAGTGATCTATGCGTAGCGACGTCATCCATAGTGCTGTACATATTGCCTACCGAAAATTTAAAGAATCCGCACAGACAATAATTGTAGAGAAAATAAGTAGAATCCGTATTCGACGATATATATATAACATATATAAAAATCTATATGTTATATGAAAACAAATGAAGATTATACAAATTTATGTACGAGGTTTGGTAACACTGAGTGGTTGAGGGGATCTCCTTACACAGCAACCATGGTAGGAAATCAGTACATAAACACACGTCGTAGAGTCCAGATATTTGCCAGTAAGAAATCACGCCAAGTTGGAGTCATGTGCTGTGATCCGCGGAAGGAATAGCACCAACAGAATATTTTTTTCTACGAATCAAAATGGATGAGGTGAAGGTGATTTGAATGTGCTTAAGTGGTGCAAGTATTTTAGTGGAAGCAGAACAAATGTTTACAATTTCGGGCAAAGAAATCATGGTCTCAGTCCTTTGGGAATATTGATCGAATTTTTGCCTCAGGGAGAGGCCATCAATGCATACAGATATTTGGGAGACCCTAAAATCACTAAAGGAGCATTCAAATCAAAAGAAGGGGAATGACGGCGAAAGGAGTGTGCTTATTGCACGAAAACGCTCGTCCTCACACAGCCTTAGCGAACAAGGTACTCTTGGAGTTATTTCTTTGTGACAATTTGAACCAACCACCGTATTTCCGTGACTTTAAACCATCAGATTATCATCTTGTCACCTCCCTGAAGGCATGCATGTGTGGAATTAAATTTTCAATAGACGAGCAGGTTCAGAAAGAGGTTCTAAAGTGGCGGGAGAGTTCTTCGAGGAGAGCATAATGAAGCTTGTGCCACGGCTCACCATACACAATGAAAGGAGTGTCGATTATGTGGAAGAATAGTCGACAAGGGTATCAACAATATCCATTAATGTTTTTCAAATACACTTTTTCCAAAATAATATAAAAATCTAGAGCACTTAATTTCTGAACATTCTGGGTAATTGGTGTTTACGTGTGTAATTCAAAGTCGCAGAATAATTATGACTATCTCGACACCTTCCTAGTTAAAAAAATAAATATTACTGGAGACCGTGTAAAAGTTTTTATTACGACTAAATTTTTAATTAGTAATTTGGATACTCAAGTGATCTATAAGTATTACGGGTATGATTTAGATTTATTGTTGTTTCCATTAATCCTCGATTGAGGAAATAGGATACGTTTAGGAAGTAACAAATTGTGTGTGGGGGAGTCGCTGCAGTGTAACCGGATTGCTGTCTCTTGAGATTTTCGGTTGAAGTGGCTCCTAAAGGAAGGGAAAGCGGCAGTGGTATGAAGTTTTACGACGGCTTGCGTTCTCTTCACACCCGCATCTCTCCCCATCACCGCCAAACATACTTGTTGATGGCCCGGGACTGCTCAACAAGTAGAATCTAGGCACGGCGCCAAGAGCTGTGGGTGAGATCGTCCTTATTAATTCCTCGCAACGCGCCCCTTAATTGTGGTTTGTCATCTACGTCGTGGTTAACTTATAAAAGGCAGTGACTATGCATGACTTGCGTCTAATTCCACGGCTTTGGTGCGACATGTCGGTCATGATACCCGCTAGATGCCATAGGAGGGTTTTATAAATATTTATATTCTATCTTCTGAACCTACCAAGATATTAAATTAAACATACAAAAAAATTCCTATTTTCATTGAAAGACAAAAATTTTAAAAACAGTTATTTATGATTAAATTTCGTTTAAAAAGTACTTTTAACTTAAAATTTGACATTTATTTTGAAATCACATACAGACACTCCAATTCTATTTAACGGTATAGAATTATTAGCAAAGTACAGTCGCGAACTTCCCGACTAGTTTGACCTTCATTTCAACTCGAGTGAATGGCATTTAATGGAAGCTCTAAATTTAATAAAGCTTCGACGTAGAGTCCTGAAAGTTCCACGTTTATATTATTCAGTTGGAACGCCACCCTGTTTATTGTGTAAGCGTGTCGCGTAATTTATGATCCGATAAAATCTATTTTATCGTGGAATCCGTAAATGCGCTGCGATGGTAGGATAGTTCCCGCCCACCGAATCGATGTAACTGCCTCTATTACTGTTATTTGTGTTTTCCACCCACTCGGCCTCCCCTCTCCTCCCCCCTTACCCTCGCTCTTCTGCGCAGTTCGTGTCTATTTTGGGTCCACTATTAACTCACCCCCTCACGCCGTTACCTAACACTACTTTGATGTCTGTAGCCCCATTACATCAGCCTTATCAAGCTTATATGAAGCGGCTTTAGAGTATAAATAAATTAAAAATAAAATATTGTATTGTAGATGGTGAAATATGGACACGTACTTTTTGAAGAAGCGTTAAGTAGATTAAATAGGGTTTGAAAATGGAAAATTGCCGTTAGAATTGTTAGACGTTGTTTAACTTTACGACTATAGAACAAAATAGCAAAAAAATTAGTAGACAATTACATGACTTACTCCTAGGGTTGAAAAGTAATCGTTAAAAAAAAGAAAACTGTCTTGGAATCAGTGTTTTGTAATTATATAATCCTATTTTTTAAACCGAGTTTAGAACAAAATCTTTTTGAAGGAAGAATGTCGAATAATTACTTGTCCATTACAACAAAAGCATGTATCAAAATAAATTAAAATAAGTCAGGGAACATTTATAAATTAAATATTTTATCTGACAATTAAATATACAATAAATGAGTTAAATCAGCATCTTTGTCAGATTTTGAATTTTTTTAAATATAATGCAAATATAACGTTTCGTCTCTCATTTGAGTGGACGAAATGTGAAGATAAAATGTACGACGAAAGAATTGCCTCCTGGAATTGGTGGAGACACGGAGAAGGGAATGCTGCGTCCCCACAGCAAACTCGTCTCCCGTCATTCGAAAGGGCGTGAGAATAGTACCCAATGCCCGACCTACCTGATGCAGGTTTTCTAGGGTTTTCCCTGCATCTCTTTAGGTGAAACACCGGGTAGGATCCTTAAACCATAGCCCGGGGGCCCTAGTTAACCCTGGGCTACCTTGCTCTACCTTCCGCATCCCCCCTTTTTCAATTCCCTTCCTATGCTATTAAAGGGGAGTTGCCTGTTTCAGGATCACCCTCATGTAGCCTGTTAACCCCCCCCCCCCCAAAAAAAAAACAGTACGACGAGTATATGGAAAAAATAAGTGAAGTAATTTATAAAACATAGTTTACTGATTTGGAAGGAAAAGAGGGGGGGGGCTAAAGGGTATCCATGGTCACATTATGGGTAATCAGGGATTAGAAAAAATATTTTTTTCTTATGAAATGATATTAATACAACACACAAAAATTTGATTTTTCCAAAATATTTCCCTTGACAGAAAGGTCCACGTGATGATTATTTAATAAAAGTAGTACCAAAAAATTGTATTAGTTGTACGACATTATTTATTCTTATACACTAACAAGCTAATTTTTTTAAAAATTTCATTCATTATTTTGGATTTTTCAGGTGATATATATTCAGATACAAAAAGGTCTTATATTAGTAATTGATAATTTAAAAAAGGTTTAAAGTTATTTCACATTTATCCTTCCACTTATGAAGAAAACAGTAACCGCTCAATTCTCAGGAAATTTTTGGGTACATTTCCTTTTCCTACACGATATTAAATTTAAAACACAATGTGAGTAACCCTATTAGGTTCACTAAATAAATTATGATTTCAAGCTTTCAGGACGATCAAGAAAACGCTTTAATTTTAGTCTTTACCATACGATGAAATTCCCAACTATTTATTCAAAAAGCTAAGAAACACATTATTTACTGTGACCGCTAAACGCACAGAAAACCATTGTATTGTGAAATTTAAAAATACTACAGTGACAAAAATAATGTTGTATTATAGCGCCATAGTTGATATTTAATGAGTTATTAACATAAAGTTAGTGAGGGTTGGAAACTGGGCATGGCGTCAGTATGTTGAGACCTGAAGTCGTCTCTAATCCCCAGGGATGGCATTTCGCCACGTAGGGATGTGACCTGGAATTTCCGTAACCACAATCGCGTGGGAATCGAGAACCAGGGAAACAAAGAAATACCACTTAGTTGACAGCGGTCTACAGAATATCGATTTGAAACGTCTATTTTTCGATTCTTCTTGACACAGCGGTGATGCTCTCTAAAGATGAAGGGGATGGTAGGGGACAGTCGTTTGGTTCTGGATATTGAAGGAGAATCAACCTGTCGACGCTGAGGAAAGCGTCCAACAAAAAGGCTGGCTTGACGCCTACGAAGAGTATCGTCCACGGTTTAAACCAGAGTATTAAGAGACCTGATTAGTTTGCCGTACCTTCGTAGTTTGTAAATGTTTTCTAGTTGAGTTTTCTTTAAATAAATTCCCCATTTATCTCATTAGCTAACTACCCTGTAAGTTTATTCCAACGCACTCCACTCTACAGCACTTAATTAACTTAATATAAAATCCTACTAAACTAGAGTCTAAAGAAGACACATTACAACGTTTTTTTTTCGTGAGAGAGGAATTACATCAGTAAGGAATCAATTCAATTGCACAATATTTATCTTATTCAAAGGTAAATATTGCCTCTCGGAATGAAATATAGATGTTGCTTATATTTGCTCAAATGATAAAGGTTTTTTTTTTCAATTGCACCTTCGTTGGTTTTAATGCCATTAAACGACGACAAAAGAAAATGCGAGAAATGTAGAAATGATAGCCAACGATTTCCCCGCTAATAGTAATCAAGATTTATGTCAAATGGTAAATCGATAGTTACGACTGCGTAATTAAAACCTGTTCTCTCTCCCCCCTTCTACCGTTCCCAGTTATTACCAATAAATCGTGAAGTTCCCGAATGTTGGGATTCTCTTCCAATAGCTAGACTTCCTTCAAGTGGCACGCATTCAATTTCCTTGCAAAGCTATTCGACACTAAGACAAATGTCCTGTAATGTTCTCTATTGAATAATCATGCCGAGTTAAAATAACCTTTACCCGGAACACTTGTCGGAAAATAATTACTCGAGAAATATTTTATTAAAGATTATTTTATTCATTATTTATTCATAACCTTGAAGAACCTTAAAAAAGAGAGCTCAGGTATAAGAGGAAGAAAAGTTCAGTTTAAATGCAGTATTAAAACGTCATAGCAAGCTGTAAGTATTACAGGCGCCTATAAATTTACGCCTGAATAATTTAAATTAAGTTACAAAGAAGTGGAAAATCAGAAAATTAATAGTCAACATATTTCTGATCCTCATCAGGGTTACCATAAAAATATTAAAAATTCTTGATGCAACTGTACAAAAATACCAAAGATTGTCAGAGATCATAAAAGATAAAATAACAAAGATGATTGTATAAAGGTTGGCTGATTACATCAATCAAACTATTATAAATACTGCTCAACAAATCAGTGTTAGTTTTGAAATGAATGGAATTAGTATTATGTTATTTTAAGTGAAGCATTTCTGAAACTAATCGGGATTTGTAATATCTGTCTTAATCAAAGGGCTGGAGATTATCTCATTCAAATGCATAATTGGTTCCTATTTAAGTATTATTTTAGATCTATGTTCCCAAATTTTGTTAGCGTAAGCTCTTTTGGTTTGTCCTATGTGTGAAGATGTAGTCATTATCCGGACAGAAACATATCATTAAGCTAATTTAAATTAATCAATTATTAATAACTAGCTATGTCCGTGACTTAGTTCGCGCGGAAATAGCTCTTTTTATTTTCCCTAGAAACGAAACAACAGGTACAGAATTTTGATAAAGTTGAATATATAAAAAGTAGGGTATCATATACTTATGATTACTTCAGGGCAAACCATATAACTCGTAGTTGGGTTTGAACTCACGATTCGGATCCAATTCGATACAAACTTCCAGACAGACAGAAATTTCAACTATATATTTATTTTATTTGCGTTTAAAAGTTAGAAATTACTAACTATTCAAATTTAACTGACGCGACAAATAAAACAAATTTAGGTATACAAACAAACTGATACAAGGATTATTATTTTGTATTCTCAAATGACTTCTTTGGTCTTTTTGTTATATTATTTTGTAGTGCACACCTGATGAAGCCCACATATTGTGTAAGGAACATTGAGCTTTAGAAATTTTTCTTTACATAATAAGGTGCAAATATTTTTTGCTTGTAATCAATTAATTATTAACTGGTTTTTCGACCACCGAATATTGTCAATTTCAACTTGTATATGATATGCAAAATCCTTCTCACAAAATGGAGCAGAATGAGATGCAACCCGGATGACAGTTCCGTTTCACCGGGCAACAATAATTATACGTTTTCAGACCATTTTTAATTTGAAAAACAAAGAAAAAAAATATACCTGAACGTTTTATCGGTAGTTTGCGATTTTAAAGGAAAAAAATACCTATAAACCTAGGATAAATACAAACGCATAGTAAGATACACCATTCGATGAGATTTCCAGTGTTCAGTTAAATAAATTGGAAGTGTTGACATGTTTGATAATAAATAGAATTTCATAATTAAAACTGTGAATGACAGTGTTTGGTAATAGGATTTTGTTTGAAGGCTGTAACTTTGAAATTTAATTTATGTTACATTTTACTTGGGGACCCGGCGTTGCCCGGGTATCTATTTATACTATCCCGGTACATTATTTGATTTTTTGTCAACACATGACTAAACCGGCGTCGAAAAGTCACAATATGAACTTCAAATATATTCCCAGTTTCTGGATAGAGTCAAAAATACTCCCAATACAATAGAAGGACTAAAAATACAATAAACACAATAAAATTTCTTCCCCACTTAAGGGATGAATTTTGACTGAAATCGCATATTAAAGATCATAATGTAACACAGCGACCCCCATTACACCGGTTTCGACACTAAAGTAGATAATTTCCTTGTTATTTTCATATGACTCATTTCCACTCCCGCCCTTAACATGTTGCAAGGGGTTGAAATTATACACAAATATTGTTGGTGAAAACGCTATAAAAGTAATTGAGCTCAATAATTCTTTTTCGACTCAAATATGAGCCTTTATTACACATAAAAGTTCCACCAATTCCACCCCCACCCCCTAGGAGAGTCGTTCGGAAATTATGCGCGTATATATATTTCGGCGATTCACTTTTATACTGTGTTATTCATTAACTCTGCCGTAACTCATGAAAATTAAATTCCTGCTAAAAAATAATCATCAGCCTGAATAGTATTATTCCAACAGTACAGCTGAGAGACGATGGTTGCATAACTATTCGTCTGTCAAGCAATATCAGACTGTTAATAAAAATAGGATCTTTATACCCTTTTTAAAAATAACTAACACAACGAAAAAGGATTATCCAATATGGTGCAGTCGTTCGGAAGTTATGCGCGTAAATACATTTCAGCGATTCATATTTGTATAGATAGATATGCTATATTTATACTATATAAATCCATAAAACACTGCTATAATTTTAATCACAGTAATGATTTTAAATTTATTAAAAACATTCCAACACATTCAACTTCATCTTTTAACTTCAATTTTTTTACTATCCCCACTGTCCAAATAGAACAATAAGTAATTGTTGATAAACCCAAAAACCACCTATTTTAAAAACTAATTATTATTGATTTTGAAATATGATTACAACGGTGTTAAAATAATTTGTAAGACTAATATTACGGTGTCTTTAATGTGAACAAATTATCTAATAATAGAAAAAAGTGCAAAGTCTTACATTTATACCAATAAAAGCGCTTTTCTACTTCATGGGGAAAGGAAATTAAATGCAAATGCCTTGATAACCTTCTTTTATATCTGGAACATTCGGAGCAGGTTTATTTCTCCAGGAAGGTTAAGACCTTTCTATCTCTTGTCCTTAATACGAGTAGAAAATTTTACTGATCGAAATATTGGATTATTAAACATCCTTGATAATATCCTCTATTATAGGCAATAAAACACCCTGGTGGATTTTTACTATTTGTAAGTGTCGTCAACATAATTTAAGCTTTACAGATTTTTATTTTCCTTATGAAACTATCATTTATGACACTTCTGGTTAGTGATGAAAATGGTATGTACTTTTTTTTAAGAAAACGAATATTTTAGTATCATCACTGGTTCGCAATTCCAACAGGGTCTTTTGAATTATTTGCCTGCAAATGGAACTTTTATCTCATTGTACACATTTAACTTCGTGGCCGTTCTCCTGAAACATTAATTTGTAATGGTATATCTGGATGTTGATTCTGAATGTCACCATAGCAGCGGCTACATGGCGTCTCTCGGATGGGCGAATCCAATATAATCGCAGGAAGGGTTTTAAACAAATCTGTTTCAAACTCCACAATTCTCTTGTAAAAAACAAGCAAATCTGGGAGCAAGAAAAGAAAAGAAATAGTATGCAAGCGTTCGCTGATGCTGTTAAACAAATATATTAATATAAGCAGCATGCAAAAGCTGGTAGCTTCCTCCTCCCACAGGCACGAAGATGGCGAATCAATAAACGACGCAATTTACTACGACTAACACGAAATATTATTTATTTTAGCAAAATAATATTACGATCACAATTTCGAACTTTTCAATAATCAGGAAAAGTAACCCAAAAAAAGTTAGTATTTTACATCATTACGTTTTAGCACGTAATAAGACATTTTCTTATGAATTTTGAAAATTAATTAACTGTTTAAATGGAATAGCTAGGAATTTGTTGATATCAAAAATTCAAATTGTTTGTGTCAAATATGGCTAACTGAAGATTGCTTCGGTTCCATTTTATAATTTCCCCTCGTTTCTTAAATAAGATTATCTATTGAAACGAATCACGTAACATAAAACCGAAACGATATATATTTACTGTGAAACAAATGTTAGGTAAACGATAAAATTTGAGTTTACATTCTATTGCGCAACAATGACTCACAGTTGCGGCCTACAAGAGCGAATTTGTTATGATTCTGTTTCGAAACCAGCATTTAAACACGAAACAATATTTTTTAATCAATAAATTATCTATAATAGATTTATTGAATAATTTATCTTTTAAATAAATCTTGTGCTTTCGAAATATTTGATTCGAAATTTGCTGATACAAAATAATAGACGCACCTGAATATATACTATTTAAAAAGTGTTTTTCAAATGTGTTTCTTCTCGGAAATAATCACGATATAATCTCAAATCCAATTAAGTGCATTTTCTTAATTTTTTTTTGAAAATATAGTGTGTACAAATTTGAATTCAGAATTGGAGAATATGTTACGCGTTGCCTTGAGATTGTACTACAGAAGGTCAAAATCTTAATCAAATGTTATCCAACGCCATGTTTAAAACTAGTGAAATACCCGTAATTATTCATCAGATTCTCAAAAATTCATAAAATTAACTTAGTCTTATTGAACGTTACAGGTATTATCTCATTATCATGAAAACGTTAGTTACGTACACAAAATTAATAATCCAATAAGAGTATATTAATTTTAATAAACTTTTTCGCGTGATCGATAACAAAGAAGCATTGACGCAGCTCGAAAACATAGTGAGTATTAAAAACGCTATAGTCGATGCAAGTGCGCCATTAAAAGTGCGAGACGAGAACCAAGATGTTCTTTAAAATACAACCGTAAAAATAATATGGATTGAAAATAAATACAAATAGTATAAATAGGAGTATAATAGTATGAGAAGAGAAAAATAAGAATTGAAATCGAGAAAAACTGTTAATTTCGACTGCTCTATACAGATTGTATACGAGTAAATGAAAAATTGTGTTCAGAGCTACGGAAGAAGCTCCATTGACACAAATGTGAAATTAGGAGAGAAAATGATTGGTATTATTATTTTTATACACGAAGGAGGAAAATTAATTCCTGTCTGACAATTTTTAATCTCTGAAACTTCGAATACGGTCAAAAATGTTATATCGAGCGTTGTGAAAAATATGATCTGTAGATAGAGGATCGCTTCAATATGGTGCTCTAGGTGGAAGTGAATCGCCATAGTATGGTGATAATTTAGAGTGAATGAACAAATAAAATATCAAATACCGATTGCGTTTCGAAATTGACGAGTTGCTAACTAGTGCTAATAAACTAAAGTTTGGAGCATTCTGAGGAGGAGAATTGGAGATGATTTGGTGGAGCAGGTAGTGGGACGCCCTGGGCTAGTGAACTCTCTGATTGGAAGGCATCAATGGCGGGAGAGGTAAGAAAGGAAGCGGAAGACTGATCACAGTGTAGAATTAAGGATGTTGGCTGTGACATGTTCTCACCTGCACCGAGCTCTTAACGTCACAATTGTTTCGAGATATATACTGCGGTCACCGCCTTCCCTATCAGCTAATATTATTGTTCTCCACTTTAAATTAGATTAAAGAATTCACTAGCGAGTATTCCTTTCTTTCGGGATGCTCCAGAGCAGAGCGGAGAACCGCGACCGAGGAGATAAAAGAACGGTACCGTGAAAGTGAGGACGCGGCGCGTCGCGTCGCGGCGCTGTGACGGAGGGAGCGAGCACACGTCGAAAGCGGGCCATGCAGGGCGTCGTGGTGGCCACTGACCTTTCTTGGCGCCTCCCGGCATGACATAGGAGGGCCTCGCCGTGGGCGCAGAGCTGCTGAGCCAGCAGTAAATGTTGCGGCCGTGGGGCTGACGTGGCGTCGGGAGCGGGAGGGTGCAGCGTCGTCCCAGGCTCGGCGGCGTCTGTGCTCCGCGGCGCCACACTACGCAAGCACTCTGGCGACAGACGCCGTAACTACACCGCGAGCCCCAGGCAATGCTCTTACCTGACCTGTTTTCAAAAATTTTCGAGTCTTCCTTACACTAAAATATTTCTCAGCTCACAGCATAATTTCCTTACCCTTACTACATATTTAATAATTTAAACCAAACGAGTATATAATTATATTAATATACACGCAGTGAAATAAAACTAACATGATTAAATTCACAAAACATAAAACCACATTTCATATCTCGTTTCAGATTAATTGCACCCTCTTATCCAACAAATGAAACTAATTTATTATCATCTATATTAAACATAGAGATAAACTCACGTAATTAATATTGATTTCTAAAAACCTTTGTAAGTGCTTGAATTTGACCAAATTTTCTACGTGTGTTCCTCAGGAACCCATGATTTTTAAACTTTTTAAATATACTGAAGTTATGTATATGGAAAAAGTGAAAAAACTTTATGCTTTAAAGTTTTTGTGTACCATACGAGTATCGAGAGCCCCTAAAGTGCATGCGGGTTATCTATATTCTTGGTCTATATTATTACATTTTTTAAATTATAAAAATTTCTTGTCGTAACTAACGGACATGTTCTTTTTCTAGCAGGAGTTACGGTTGGAGAAAAAGATTTTTTAACGCGATCTCTATCTATCTATATACGAATGTACAGTATGTTTGTCCTTTATGCATAAATAAAGCATTCAGCGGAACGCCATGAAACTTTGGGAATTTTTTTAATTCTTCCCCGGGAAGGATTCTGGCATAGCACATCTAACTTACTATATATATATATATATATATATATAACATATATAAACTTGAAAAACAATCTTTGGTATGGGTTTCGTGGCCTGTACGCTCATCGATACCTCCAAAACTGAATATGGATTGCCTATACTCTTGATCTATACTTCTATGTATTTTATAAATTATAATAATTTCGCACCGTAGCTAACCTATCGTTGGCAAACAGCTAACTACATAAGAAATAATAAACTTCTTTGGATCGTCGATACGATGTATACATAAATTGGTTTTATTTTTGGCGTTAGGTAAATTTCAATAATCAGTAATTGATGTATATATGTGAAAAAAGTGAAAACGTCAACAAACCTCCGTGTTATCCTTTTTTTGGATGGCGATTTTCGGTAGTTTTCCGCCTCTAGCAAAGTCCGTAAGTAGATATATGTCTTCATTCCTAAGGTGGACCAACCCCCTCCCCCCCCCCTACAACACAATAAAAACTCAACCGTCGTTCTAAAACTGAGAATTTTAGAAAAATTTTCTGTACACGTATTCGATTGGAAATTCGGTTATCAACAATTTTGGCCATATGACCATTTCTTCTCAGACCATCGGAAGTGGGTTAAAAATGATATGTCCCTGTGATAAACCAAAATTTTAACGATTTTTAGGCATTTACACAACATAGAATTGAAATTAGGTTGGATTTTACAACAGAAATAGATTGTAGTGTACTATAATAAACATATCTTTCAGTACATTCATGATTTATGATTATTTTCATTGATGGTATTCGCATTTATTATTAATGAAAAAATTAGAATCAACTCGGATATGTATTAATTTAATACAAGGAATAAAATAATCTACGTAAAAGTTATGTTTTTGTCGGTAGAACAGAAAAGGGGTGAATATCAATTCCTAAAAAATTTCCGGAAACCATTAAAGATTTAAGAAGCAATCCAGTTTCGTTACAAACTGAGCTTAAAAAAATTTATTCGCAGACAATCCTTCTACTTTACAAATAAGTTTTTCGAAAATAATTGTTATTTAGAAAATGTGAATGGAATGTTGACCGGAACCGGTCTTCATGTCCTTTGACTGAGCATCAGTTGAAGCATTTCTTCTTTTTATAGCTGTATTTATTAATTATATTGCTAATTTCTCGTATTGATATATATATATATATATATAGACATGATATATTGTAAATACAAAAGTGGCGATAAAATGTAAGTTATTAACGAAGTGGTCGCTAATGATGCGAGTTTTATAAGTAAAGGGAGAGAAAAAGATCAGCAAAAAATACTTATTTCTCCACGTTTTTGGAGAACTAATATGGTACTAATGACTATGCTTACCTTTATTTTTGGTCGCACCCAGGACATATATTTTTCGATTTTGAAATACCTGGTTCATCAAAATAAGTCATCATTATTTATGGAAAATCTTATAATTTCTCCAACAACGTGTACGCTGTCTGCTTAATCAGACCTAGCGATTTCAGTTCGTAAATTTATGAATTGAAACTTAAGCAGTTTCTGCACAACTGTAGGTAGGTATTGTACACTAGAATTATAAAAATTCTCTACGCTTGAGAAAATTTTTTGTTCCAACAATAAGATTAGAGGCACGACCGACCATAACAAAACGCTTAAAAACGCCATGTAGAATAAATAGGTTTTAAATTAAAAAAAAATATTTTCAGTTATGAAATTCTGAAACCTCGAATCCCAAACGTGTGGTTAAGCGTACTAGTGACATCTGTTTAAGAAGTGTACTAATTTTTTAAACGTTTAAAAGCATTGAGTTTAATTTAATGTAATTTTCTTATATCAATTTCAAATAATTAAAAAGTCTACTTTAAAAAATCGTATTTAACAATCACAAAATAAACAAAGTGATGAAAATATTAATAGTTGAGATTTTCGTCATGAATATGTTTTCATTCATTTACATTACAAACATTTTTTAGAATAATTTTCAATAATGAACGTTTGGGAAGTTCATATTATTTTGCCTGTTAGGAAAATAAATTGCGGCCAAATTTGAATTCAAAACTGTAAAGCAGATATCAGATTATCTGGAATTCTTAAGTCTTACAATATGCATAAAAGAACTTGGCAAACATTTCTGCGAATAAAATATTCCTGTTAGTTAATTCATTATATTAATATTAAGTGGTATAAACGGCCGTTTCTTAAATACACATTTTCGTTGTCAATAATTTGTTCTGGTAGCATATTCGAATAAAATGTCAACATTCGTTTTATTAGAGCTTATAATCTATAAAATTTAAGAGTATTGTTTGAGAAACCATTCAATAATTAATATACTTAAATTATTCTTGGCACATAATAATTCATTAAATCCAAAATTCTACACGGACTAGGTCTTTTATTTGGGCACAATTGTTTCTAAAATTTTAACTATTTAAAATAATTTCGATTAATCATTTCTTGCAAAGCATTCAATTTTTAATGAATCAGCAGTATATTGAATCCTTTTTAATCACTATATGTTGGTAATTTATAACTGAAAATATTTATTAATAAATTTAAATTACATGAAATATTCCAATTTTTAAAATTTATATGATAAAATATTATTACTGAAAACACAAACCTAAGTATGGTATCACCTTAACATGATCAATATTTATTATTTGTAAAGTATACGCAATATAGTATAGTAGAAATAAAGAGTAGGATAGCACAGGCAAGGAAGGGTTTCGCGAAAAAAAGAGGAATTTACTTACAGATAATATAGGTGTGAATATTAGGAAATCGTTGCTAAAAATTTTCGTATGGAACTATATGGGTGCGAAATGTGGACGATAAAAGCTCCGAAAAGGAAAAGAATAGAAGCATTTGAAATGTGGTGCTATAGGTGAATGCTGAAAATCCAATGGCTGGATAGAGTAACTAACGAGGAAGTTCTAAACAGAATAGGGGAAAAGCAAACAATATGGAGGGCGTTGAACAAGAGAATAGATAGATTAATATGTCACGTTTTAAGGCATGAGGGGCTTGTAAAATTAGCATTAGAGGGAAGTGTGTGGGGTGAGAAAAGAAGAGGGAGGCCAAGGCTAGAAAACGCTAAGCAGATTAGGAAGGATGTGGGTTGTGCTAATTATGAGGAAATGAAAAGGCTTGCACAAGATAGGTTAGCATGTAGGGTTGCATCAGACCAATCTTAGGACTGAATGCCACCACAACAAAAACACAATATAATGAAATTGTGATTAGTCTAGGAACATTTCTTTGATATTGTGCATGTTCAAATATTTTTAACAAACAACAAATTTACTGAATTATATGTGTGTTAATATTGGCAAGGGCCATTTCGAATGTATGGGAAATGTAATAAAATTTCTTAAGCTGTTAGCAAATTGAAGTAAATGAACAAAATGATGTATAAATTATTTGTCCTTAATTTATATTGCTTGAATGTGAAAGCAGTATTACATTTATAAACATAATGGTGATGTTGATTTATTATTTCTTCTAAATTTTAAGAACATGAAAACTATCTTGAAGCTTTGCTTAATTCCCATATGTGAAAAAGTTATATGACAATGTGTGTTCTCTTTTAATTTAGTAGTTATAGGTTTGTAGTAGTACCTAAAAGATTAAAAATTATATTTTTGTAATTTAATAATTCCTCATAAGTCCAATAAATACTCACAAAATAATTCTGTTACACATTTCTTTTCAGGAGACCAGCAAAAAAGCAAATCTGTGATAAACAAATAACTGAATTCATGTGAATATTCTGGTAAGTAATCTAAAATGTGGTATTCATAAATACAATCTAAACAATTACATTAAATATATCAATTCGAGTGTTTTCTTTTCATAGCCTGCAGAATTATTTTTAAATCTTTTTGGCAATGCCATTTTAATGCATTAAATGCAAAATTAAGTGTAATGTCCTGAGCTTCAACATCTTTGTTATTGAACTCCTTCAGGACTTTACAAAATCATCTTAATGGCATAAATTAATAAATTTTATTCTTAATATATAAAGCAAACAACAAAAGACTATCTCTGCAGAAGGTACTCTTAAGAAATAACACCACAATTGTTTAAGCAACAATGAATGACCGTAGAACTTTAAAAATATTTTTGGAAGCTTTTATATTATTTATTTCTTCAATTTGTAACTGCTAATTACTAGTTACATTTTCATTTCACCAGCTTTATTTTATTTACTTCTCCAATTGAGTTTGATTGTTATTTTTGTGAGGATTAGTTCAAAAAATATTTAACATAAGAATCTAAAGTACAAAATTAGATGAGTATCCACAACTTTGATTATGATATTTAGTAAATGAGAAGTTATTTTCACTTGCTGTACACTTGCCAACTTAATATCCTATAGGGAATTTACTATTTTATTTAAATTTAATGTGTTGATGAAGTGTAGTAATACCTGTATTAGGAGATAGTTTGATAATAAATATACACAAACGTCTCATTCTATACATATATTGTGTAAAAAGCATTTAGATGACCTTTATATTAAAATAATTTATACCTTGTGGTTTGTAATGGATACAATTTCGTATTAGAATTCAACTAAAATCCTTAATAAAATCTGTCAGTGTAGATGCCAATAAATTTATATTTTTGAAACAATAATTGTTCTCTGATCTACTAACCTCATAGTATAGGACAGTTAAGGGCAAATATATTTAATGCATATTTGATACAAGAAAGCTAACACAATCTAATAAAATTATAGAAGTTTTTAATGTGCAAATTTATACAATTCAAGTTGTGAAGAAAATTTACAGTGAAATGTTTCATTTTAGTTGCATGCTGCTGATATTTTTGCCTCATAAGAAGTATTATAATCAAACTGAATTTAAAAGACTAAACCAAGATTTGTACGTCTTTTCACACTTAAACAGCATATCCAGATGTTAGGGATAAAAATTTAATTTTTTAGGGTAAAAAAATGAAACAATGAGTAGATATAACATAAATTCATAAACTATAAAACATAATATTCCATTATGGAATAGTTAATATATATAAGTTAAAGACAACATCATTAAATTTACAAATGGTTTATTCATACACACCCCCTCCATACATTTTGGAAATATTCAAAACAAAACTGTACAAATAAGAATAATAAATATCACAGAATTCTAAACATATTTATTCTGTTTTAAACATTTCCCTTTTTACACACAGCCAATTGCTTTTCTCCATTGTTTAGAAGGGAATTATTTAACACAGGCACTATTCATTTGAAATATTTAGTTTGTTTTTTGAAAAACCAGTTTTCAATCTGGGAGATGTCATTTAAACCACATTTCTTTATTTATTCAGTCTTCAGTTTTGAGAATGTTTAATTGAGAAAGTGACTGGATATTTAGAACTATTTACTTAATTTATGTAAGAAGAGCACTTAATTGGTCAAAAAGTTTTTGTTCATCATTTTCTTTTCAGATTCTTGAAATCTAATAAAAAATCTACTGCTTAGTCAAGGCACTCTCATTATAAGACACATAAGTTTTTTTAAGCCTTTCTGTCTTCCAATTCACTCAAATTTCCTCCCTATTGAATCATCATGCATCTCATCTAACATAATGAGGTGACTGCCTATGAAATAAATAAAAACAATAAAGAAGTCTCCATTTGAATGATTAAGATCATTTTTGTTCCATCTTAACTATCTTTAAGCATTTGCAATACAGTTAGTCAAACATTACTGTATCAGTAATGACATTTCAATTGTATATTTGTTTTTGGGACTCGTTCTCAAGAAATGCACTGTTGATAATGGCATTGGGAATTGCAATATAAAAATGCCAATGAGAGTAACACACATATTAAACTGATTTGAGCATTCAGGAGTGCTGAACTAGAATCTATTTCCTTTTCACTCATAAGAGGCTTCTCAGGTGGGAATGTGCTCTCCATTTCCCGTGGACAGCCCATCCAGAAAGGTGCAGATGGTATTTGCTTCTCATTTTCCACTCGCATCAACTGATCATTAAACTTCCAGAAACCTTTACCCTTAAAGAAGTATGTTTTTCCTGTAACACATAGATTAATATTGCATTATAATATAGAAACATTTCTTCATAAATGAAAATACTGAAGTTTTGCTCATATTTGAAAGGAATTAATTACAATTAATTGCAGAATTATTTGTAATTGACAACATGACACTTGCCTCCTGCATCCACTTCAAATTGGTCAATATTCACATTATGTTATTTTAATTATTTTGACAAATATCATAAATGCATTAAAATGTGTAGTGATAATTAAAATTATTTTAATATTTGTTTTTTAAAATTTACTCTATGCTTGATGTATTCAATCATGTATACATTGTGCATCACATCTCACAAAATGAATAACACATATAAATGTGGTGACAGATCTTCACACTCTCATTTCTATCCATATTATTCTGCTGGGCAGGAAAGAGAGACAGATAATGACTAATGTGAAATTGAGAGCTAATGTCATATTAAATTGAGGTAAGTGTCACCAGGCTGTGAAGTAGTTAGTTGTTAAAATTTTGAGATAATGAGCTTCCTTCTTTGAGACAAAATGTCTGGAAGGCATGGTGGCCAGAGTAGCCAGCTGCCACACCTTTCACACTATTGATATAAGGTAAGTTACATGTTACTCTCGCTGTCAGTCCTATCAAAATAATTGAATGAATTATGTATACAAATATATAAATGTCTAGTGGTAACTCAGAATGTGTGTCCTATTCTCCTGATAAATAGGGTGGTTGCTCCTAAAATTTAAAAAAATTCCTACAACTGTGACTGCCAAACTTCAGCTAAGCCACCCCCTTCTTCCTCTCTTGTCTACTTATCATTCATATCAATTATTCTGAAAATACCATATCCTTATACATACATACATACATATATACCTACTTTCTATCACTCTTTCCTTTCCTTATTAATTGTTTTAATTAACATGACAGTGTCATTTCCTGATGCATATATATAGTAAGCATGTACCATTTTCAAAATAATTTAAACAATTGGTGTGGAAAAGGAAGACAGAAAGAGGTGTGGTGGCTTACCTGAAATTGAAGCACAGTGGAGGATATTGAGTGATTCAAATAAGTCACATTATAACTACTGGCTAGCCCCTGATAATTCAAATCAGACAATATCCTGAATATAATATGCTGAACTTCAATATCAGATAAACTACCACCTCTCTCCACACCAATTATTTGTATATATTAAGTGTCTGAGAAAATCTATCCTATTGCCATATATGGGCATGGCAAAACAAGCCAGGGTCAACCTATGCCCTAAATACAAACATTCATAGTTCCTTATTGCCCAGATTAAATGTTAATTACTGTTAACACAGAAATTGCTTCATTCATCTGCTTAGCCTAAATAGCAATTATACAACATTAACATAGAATTAGATTGAAATCTTACCATCTTTCCATTGGAAAACAGTGTCAATGTTGTATCCAATTCCTCGCCACATGGACATGTCTCTTGGATAGTCTAATTCCACCTTTCCAGTCTCCTCGTCAAACCTGTTAATTTGAGTTTTATTAAAACTTAGGCTGATAAATATTAATGCTTACATTTTTATTATAACTGACAAACAGTTTTTAACTTTTAGTTTTTATCAAAATTGTTTAAATTTGGTCACAAAATACCATAAATAAATAATTCATTACCCTTGCAATGCAAATTTTTTATCTAAGTATATAGTGAGATACAAAAGTGTTCCAAAAATAATTGCTATCAAAAAGGTATGAGAAAGATTTATTGTTACCTCCAGTACATTGTTCCACTGTAGAAATAAGTTTTTTTGTTGTGTCCCCAAACCATTGCTGCATCCACTTTATCCAATGATTCAGGAAGTCCAAGATCAGTTAGAGGTTTTGGATATCCCTTCACCAAGTTGTTAGCCTGATATAAATAATACTGTTTACCTAAAAAGGATAACAATACATATTTATTTCTGATGAATCAAAATCATGTTTCGTGCAAGAACTGAAAGCGAGCCAAAGAAAAATTATGTTTTATATTAATGTATTATTGTTTAAATGTTAAATGGAATCTGGGATCTCATTATAAGACAAATAGAATTATTGTGGGGAATATAAGTTGTCTTTATTTCTAGTATTCAAAATATCTGGATTGATAATTGGAAAATATATCACTGTTTATAAAAGAGTAAAGTGTAAGGAGTGAATATGGATACAATGTTTCAAAGAATAAAGAACAATATTTTTTAGTTATAATGCTATTGCAAGATTCAGAACAATGAGCATCACTGACAATCAGATTGGTAACACTATGTGTAGTGAGAGACAATTAAGTTGACTGTATGAAGATGGTATGCTAATGAGACTAAATAGGTAATTTGAATAAAAATATATTATAAATGACATATTATTGAGTGAAAAACCACAGACTATTGAGTGTATATGGATAATAAAATATGAAGCATATTTCACTGTAAGATTATACATAAGAATGAGTGGTCATTATATATATGAATGATGGGAAATATTGTCATTAATATGAGATTTATGCATACAGTATATAGACACTTTTCTCTATGAGAATAGTTCTGAAAATGCACTAAAAATTGATGAGCTGATATAAAAATTCAAAATTAAGGCTGAAAGAGTTAAGTCTGTTTGTAGTCATAAATATGGCAGTAAGTGAATAACCTTGAAACTTGTATGTATGGAAAAATAAGACGTATTTGCCAGAAGCCACTGAGATCTTTTTAGAGTACAAGTAATGACAAAATATATTTTTCTGTTGGTTTTCTCTTTGCCTTACATGTAACATTTATTAAGCATTTCAATATCAATGACTTCTTACATCTTAATTCAGTCAGACTGGTTGGTTTCAGCATTACAATAGAAGCAGTTAGTAAACCACATGAAACCAACCATCTTATCTGTATTTGTTATAAATAGAAGGATATTTAAAATTAAAGTAATAGTGTGTTAAAGTCAAACTAAACTGTATTATCACACAGACACAAACATTTAGTTTTTTAAATTCTAACACAGGGCAGCTAATACCATTATATTGTGCTAAAACACAATATTTTAACAATTTATTGCCATAATTACCTTTAAAATAATGTTTACTGAAAAGATTTTCTGTAATTACGTACCAATAAAAAACACAATCCTTGTGTCGAGCCTCTCATATACAGCATCCACATGAGTGAAATTCTTTGGAAGCTGATACCAAAACTGAGTGATCTCTGTTGGATTCCTTCTTTCTAAACCTTGTTCTCCAATTCTCCAGAAAAACTGTAAAGAGTATAAAAATGATTCACCATGAAAAGGTAAGCACAGTAGTTCAGATTTATTTTCATGAATCATATACTCACTCTGTCCTTGAAGATAAATACTTCTCTTCTAATTATTGAAATGGCATCATAATCAGTATCACACCTATCAGGCTCTTTGTTATGAGTTGGACGGGCAGGTTTTGTTGGTGGTGTAGCTGTTTGTGGTGGTTGTGGTGGTGGAGGTGGAGGTACTGGTGGCGGACGTGGTGTTGCTACCGGCTTGTGTGGCTTATGAGGCTTTTCTGGTTTTGGTTTTTCTGGTCTGTAAGGCTTCTCTGGTCTTGGTGGTCTGCTTGTAGTACTAGTAGTAGTAGTGGTAGTAGGTTCTGTAGGTCTTTCAGGTTGCCTTCTTGGAGGTTCTGGTGGTCTTGGAACTCTGTTAGGAATTTCTGGATTCTGAGGATAGTTTGGTCTTGGTCTCTCTGATGGTCGATCATAAGGATAATTGGGATAAGCTGGTATGCGGCCCCAAAGCCTTTCATTAGCACCTGTGAAAATAAATGCACCATTAGCAATTATGCAAACATTTTGATGAAAATTTATGTTATTACACAATGGACTTAAACATATAGTGACTAATAGTATATATTATTTATCATTGACTATTACTTCATATCAGTGAAATTGTTTCTTACCATAAAGCTGTTGTATGCCATGGCGATCATCATCTGGAAGTTGATAGTTTGGAGACAAACCCTGATACCAAGGATACATTAATGCGCCTTTTACAGTAGAATGTTGCAGACCCAATGAATGACCAAATTCATGAGCTGCTACTGCAAACAGACTTGTCCCTGAAATAAATTCAAACACAATTTGAGAATTTTATTTCAGATATTTGCAATAGTTACAATAACTTAAAAGTTTAAAATATTTGTTTAGGTTGTGTGTAAATTCTCCCAAAATATATAACAAAAAAAAAGACAAAGGAATGATTGCATTATTATTTCCTGCTACACTTCAATCATGACTTATAGAAAGCATCACTGACTAATAGACTAGAAAAGAAGAATTTAACTGGTTTTACTGTTTCCTCTGCACTTGAACAACCTGCAACATACAAATTTAGTAGTGCTATTTTAATGTGGAAAATATATAATTCTGTCTTTCCTTATGGGACTTAGTCCACATATTTTGATGCATAAAATAGCAACGTCATTACTTTTACTTAATAGTAAGGAAGTTTCATGATTTTAATTTTTGTAATATATTTTTATTGTAGTGATACAGATAAGATGATATGTTAATCTGAGAGAACTATAAATTATTCAATAATTGGAATAAAAATCTTCTGGGTTAGACAGTTTATTAATTTTTTTATATCAGCACGCTCTCACAAAGGACACATGTGATTTTTTAACATAGTTAATAAATATGGCTGATATTGTTTATTGAACAAAAAGTGTATAGTATGTTTTTACTTATTTATTACCAACTATTGCCAATTTTATATTAATCAAATAGTTACTTGAAATTCTATATCTCAAGAAGCAAAGTAACATTTATTATACAGTCAAATATTTTTTATACATCGCTTATAAATCAAACTCTTGTTTTTACTAAAGTTTATGAAAACATTACCAATTTTTGACATTCTCGTTATTGACTTGTTTAAAGTATAATTTGCTGTACGGTGCTTTACTACAAATGCATTTTAACATCAAGTGGTTCTAATAGGAATTATAAATTCTAATTATTAATTAGTATACTATAACCGATATTGCTGTTAATTGATTAAAATGTATATTTCAAATCTTTAGATTCTGAATGCTGTAGCAATACTTATATAATCATGGTTTCAACAAGACATGATTCTAAAAAAATATGTTGTAAAGTTTCAATTTTCTTGATAAAGTTACCAGTTAGTAGTGACCTAACTATAGATCCAAAAATTAATATTGGCTTTACCAACGCAGTTATTGTGGAAACAAAGAATTGACATATTCTTATAATAAAATTCAAATTTGATCTCCAATTTGTCTTTTATTTTTTGAGTATTAAATTATTTTAAAAGTAGTAACACTATATTACAGATAGGTTTATGAATCACTAAAAATTAAATCTGATGTATTGATTTGTTAAAAAAAGGTATTTCATAAACCTAAGAGAAAATTGGACCAGATATCAATGACATTTATATGCCCAAAATTTGGGTGAGCTGACCATCTTACACAAAGAAAGAAATATATTCAGAGCTTAAAAATGTTTATAATTGTGAATGTGTATTTTTGTCGATATATTTCAACTCTCATTTAATTTATCATTGATTGTTGTCATATAAATAGTCAACCCTTAGCTACCTTTCTCTAGCATCCACCCCCCCCCCCCCAATTCCCTTCCTACGCTATTAAAGGGGTATTGCCTTTTTCGGGATCACTCTCCTGAAGTTAGTTACTAAAACATCATTTTTTGAATGAATTTTCAAATTTATCAAGAAAGTTTATATTCAAACATAAATTTGTTGCAGACATAGGTGTAATTGAAGTAACTGCACATCTATTTGGCCACGAGAGGTGGTCATAAAGCAATTTATGTCGTTTGTGTCGCATCGCTAATTGCGTAAGAGCCTTCCTTCTGCGACGGCCAATCTGCCGCATATAATTACGGGAAGTACTAGAGCGCATCTTGGCGATGATGTAGAAGCATAGCCTAATGCACGGAGAAATCGATATACCTCTATTGTCATCTTCTTCGTCTCGCACCAGCCACTGCTCTTCCTCATCAAAGTGTGCGTCTCCTCCCCTTCCTTCTCCAGGGAAGAAGGCGTGGGCGAGGATTTGTCCCCGGCCATCAAAGGGGAACCCATCCCCGTGATACCCTCTGAAAAAAGAAACATTCACTGTACAGTTCCTCAAGTAACGACATGTTTCCGAAACAGTAAAAACGATCTCAAGCAAAATAATCGTAGCTTCAAAGTAAAGAGTGAATGTTAAGTGCGACATAAGTTCCTGAACGGACCACTTCAGACTATTTTTATTAGCCACTGTATTGTAATCGTTTGAGGAGTCTTTCGACACTTGGAAAAACGTTCGAAAGATAAATTAACATACATCAGTCTATACAAACTTCCAAAAGGAAAAGGAAATAAGAGGTATAAAAACTCTCTAGCAACACACAATCTCCGCTTATCTAATGTTACTCATTTATAAAATAATAAGTTTTAATAAATATGCAAGGAATGGCGGATAACGTCCCTCTTCTAGGATAGGTAGTTCTGGAGAGTAAAGCCCTTATAACATACTGATTAAAAATAATCGCAGGGAAAAGGGACTAATAAGAAGTCGATTACTAGCAAGTCAGAAAATTTTTCTGTTAAAAAGGGATCGGTTCCAAAAATAAAGTAAGGTTACACACCACCACGTAAATAATTAATTAAACGTTTCTCTATTCCAGGATAATGATTCTCACTATTTTTGTCTAAAAAATTTGGTACGAGAAAGAAACAAATCTCATTTATAGTATTATAATAATAGTAAAAATGAAATGAGGTAAAACTGTTATATTTAAAAAAAATCAAGTTATGGACTTGCCGACTGGAAAACTAAATAAAAATCATTTATAAAGAACCATTAACGTAATATGTTGAGACACGACTGTTTGGAAAGGAATGAAGAGAGGCACAATTTTTATCTTCAGCCTTGCCTACTTTAGCTTCAAGACATTTAATCTGGACCTGTGGATGGTCATAAAGACAAAGGTCTTAGTCATACCGTAGCTATAAAACCTGGGATTCAAAGTGAATCGTTCGATGAGAGGTATTAAATCAAGAAATACAATCGACCACGTGTTGACAGATTTTTTTTCCTGCTTTTCAGCAAATTATGTTAAAATATATAGATCTCTTGTTCATTATTGATAGTTTACTCAGATGAATCGAAATAAATCAAAAAAATACAGGTATTGATTATTTATTAGGTTTAAAGGGAAAAAAAGTCAGAATAATATTACTGTCTGCACAAATTTATTTCCAACTATCTGGGGATCCGGCGTTGCCCCTGTATTTATTTATATTATTCCGATACATTCTTTAATTCTTGGTCAACACATGATTGAACAGGCATCGAAAACGTAGCAATTTATAAAAAAAAATATTCCCCGTACATAGCGCAGATAAAATATTTCAGTAAAATAACTGAATAAAAATTCTCTGAACACTTTATAATACTCCCGGAACATTAAATAAATAAAAAGCCACTAGTAATCTAAGAATGTCGAAAATTTTTCCGGTAACCGAATGGAGTAAGAAACACTCACTGCTTTTTAAGAAAGGCAAAACTACGTCCGGTATTTCACGATTACAATAATTACATTCGGTACCATAAGGGATGCGCCCGACACACACCCCTGAAGGAGCTAGGTTTTTTTTACCCATCAAGTTTACAAACTGGACCTACGTGACATATAAACTACGTTCGATTGAAATAGCTCAAATTGTAACAGAACTTACCCACTGACAATCACTAAAATTAAACTTACGCAGAAATGTGTTTCACCTCGTCCCACCCCTCTTAGGGGATGGACTGCAATTTAAACAGTATGCTAAATGTCAGAATCAATCTCAGACTCGCATAGCACCGATTTTGTATGACTCCCACTACGCCCTCCCACCCCTAAGAATACTCCACTTCTACGCTGAATGGGGTTGAAATTATATGCAAAAAAATTAAGCTAAAACGCTATCAAATTAATTGACCCAGAAAAATATATATTGGAATAAAATAATGATTAGTATTATTATTTAAAAATTTCTGCACCCTCCACTCTCGCCCAAATTGTGATAACTGTGTCATACCCCAACATTGCTGATTTATGCGAAAGTTTGTTTTACACCCTTCTCCTCTTAGGGGATGAACTAGAACTTAAATTGCATTTTTTATGTCAGAATTAAACTCAGCGGCTCACATTACACCAGTTTAGATGCCAATCTCCATTGTTTTCTGGTTATTTTTTCATGTTCGAATGTAATAAAAATGTTCTGTTCTTTAATTAAGGAACAGTCGTTTATTTTTTCTGATTGATTCTAAATGACTCATTGTCTCTTCAAGCCGAATCGTGTAAGCTTTGTGAAGGGCACAAGTAGTACTTTTTCTTTCGTAAAGAGACTATTTACCCAATTTAGTTGCGCATTCACCCAAAATTCTAGAACTACAGAATGACTAAGTTAATTTTTTGTCAGACCCACCGTAGTGATAATAATCTCAGAATATCATTTCATATCTTTAAGTAAATGTACTTTTTTGGAAAAATCGCTGGAAAGCCGTACTTCAGCCATGGAATTTGGAGAAAAAATGTGACCATTCAAAGGACATGAGCATTTTCAAGACGCTACGAAAACAGCGTTCGTTATTTGTGCTCGATTATCCAACTGTTAATAACCGTTGCTGACGTCTAGGAGACGGCAGGTATACAAAGAAACATGAGTAGCAAACCACCAACTTGCCATAAGATTCATAGCCTTTCCCCTTCGGGGTTAATAAGGAGGAAAGAAGCTCACTCACCTGTGAAAATAGACGAGGATGTCTGCTCGGTCACTGTTGACTTCTTTGAAGGTAAGGCGCGAGTTGTCAGACCAGATCTTCAAGGCTCTATCCAGCTGGTAGCGAACCATTCCAGGATCCAGGTTGTACGGATCCATCGTTCGTAGACTGTAACAAGAGAGAAAGAAAAACTATACTTAATGACTTCCTGCAATGAATTTTTCTCAAAGGGTTTTGTTTTTATTATAAAATAATATAATATGTATGCAACACGCACATCAAGATGACTGTAGTCATTTTTTGAATAGTGACGTATTTTCATTATATTTCGCTAGAAAAGTAGATATGTATTCAAAATCATCAAGAAACTATGTTGCTAAAACCTTCCCATCCCGGAAATAAACAATGCACACGCTATTGAATACTGATGAAGAAAAATTTTCAAATTTATTCTACTTGTCTAAGGCTTGAATGTTCTCACTGTTATACTATTTCGGAAATTGATGAAATTGGCATAATTTTGTTGACTTTCTCAGACACGTTTACGTGAATCTTGTGCTGAGATGTTAAAGCTGCTTCGAAATCCTCTTTGGAAGCTCCTAATACCTCATTACACGGCGAAATTTGCTCGCTCGATATTGATAATTATTGCGGCTTGATTAGTTAACGTGGCTTCTCCAATTTGCTTGTCGGATGTTCCACAATCAAGTTACAGATTCAATCTCCAGCAGAGTATTAAACCTATTTTTGTGATATCGGTCTCCTTATTTATTTTTTAAATGAACGCTATTTATTTTTATCACTTTTCAAATATAATAAATGTGCCGTAAATTTTATTTTTGTGTTAAAATTCTGTTCTAAAATTCTTCTTTAAAGCAAAAAGAGCTATGTGTTGGTCATTTTAAACAATGTAAAAACGATTTTTAGTTTCGGGATACCGAGTAAAAGTACATACATGTGATAGTTTGGACGGTTTTTGGTTGTTCCCTTGTTTGGGAGGCAGTTTGGCAACACTGTTGGGCGTGTGAAAGGCTTCCTTGTGGCTAGAAACCCGAGTCCCCGGAAATTAACTGCAATGTCGCCTGTATTGCTCCCATCGCCTTCACCACGACTTAAAATTTTCGCAACGAGGCTTTCTCTTTATCTTTATACTTTATTTTCAGTGAAACTTTTAAAAATTCTACCTTGAAAAAGAAAGGAAATGATGGGGTGGGAAGGGGTTGACAAAATATGGATTCATTATTAGAATGATTATGTGTAAAGTGACTTGTTGATTATAATGAGGTGTACTATTTAAAATATAATATGTTATAAAGTTTGATTAAAATCTAAATAATTTAAGAACATTAAAGAGGTTCTAAAACAGTACATTGGGGAAATCCCTACATACTAAAATTATTTAAATTTCACTTTGTTTTGTTAGAATTTAAAATTAGGATAGCCATGTTGAAAATAAGCACAGCTAAATAGTTACATAATTTTTAGAATGTAGATATATTTCAAAGACCAATCTTTTTGTTAATGCTCTTAATTGTTTGTAATAAAACTTTGTTTTTCCAGCTTTGATAAAACTTCTTCTGTACATTAAACATGAATACATCTTCATAAACAACAATTCAATTGTATAATTTGTCATAAAGAATCACCAAATATATGCATTAATACTAAGACAAAAAATATATATTACGTGCTACAAACTGACCGTACAAGAAAAAATCTCCAGGTATTAGAAAGAAACTAATATTGTTATCAAGAAAATGAAATTAGGTAGTTTTACTCGTTTGCATTCGTATTAAATGGAAAAATATATTTTCAGTACAAGGCTAGGAGTACAGATCGTTAAATTAATTAATCTCAGCATTATATTCATTCGGCATTTTAGAGATTTAATATTGCTACTGTTCTGTGCTGCATTAATTGTGAAAATGCAACAACAAGCCACTTCAAATAGTGTTAATTTTGGCTCTCAGTGAACAACAATTTTAACGACAAAAACTGTTCATATACAACAAAAAAATGTCTCCAGTTGCGAACGAGTGTTTGTCCGGATTATATTTCCAATTGACCTTCTTGACTTTTAATTCGCTCTAATAGCGCTTCTCATTGTTTTGCCAACATTCCATAAAGCCAGAATTACAACAATTGGCTTCATAACGCGGTGTAAATTGCAGCACTTCGTCGGCAAAGCAAATCACTATCAAGTATGAGATTCGTGGTTTTTAAGTCCCGAAAATATGGTATTCATCTTTATCGGTTGGAAACATCAGCGCATAAAATTAACTGATTTGTAAAATATTCTTTTTATAGGGTTATTACAAAAGTTAAGCATAAATAAGTTCTGGATTTTTTTATCATTTTATTTTTTGTGTAGGCTTTGAAATATTTAATTTTCAATTATTTTCATAAGAAACGAAACTACTCTTTCTTGAATAGCTTTTTCCATCTTGGGCCTGATTAAGTAATTTTAGTTGCTGATATCAATTACGGCATAGTTGATGGTTTACGTCTGACATTTCATGACGGCGGTGTGTTTAATTGCCTGATTTGGGAAAGGAATACCGTATGTGAAATAACACTGGTAAAATAATTAGGTACACGATTCTATTCCCTTCTTCACATAAGACCGAATTTATTTTCCAGGCAGTTACTCAGCCTTCGACTTGGCTGAACCAAGTCCATGGCCGCTGGTGCTCATGAAACTGAGGCGTGATGCTGCTTTCTTCAAGAAGGCACACAACAGTGTTCAATGTACTAAATGTGCGATGTTTAACTATCCCTCCTTCCTGTCTTTGAAGTACTCGAATATTTCCTCCCTTAGCTAGAGCTAATTGCCCCTTTCTCCATTAATGCCACCCTTTTTTCTACGAATCAGGCAATGGATCACTTGATAATTCCGTAAAAGACTGTCTCTTACCGAAAAAGAGCATTAGAAACAATAGTCAACGAACCAGTATGAGATTTACACAACCTGAAAATTTAATTGGAATTTTCACATGTGTTTCATCGTCATCAAACACAGAGTAGCCAACCGTGCTTCGTTTCCTTTATTGGCGAGAAGGAGTTTACAGATGCTTCTTGCGGTTTTAAAAGCCAGAAAGGTTTCTACAATTTTATACAAATAGGAATATACCACCATAAGATACAGTCAAGTTAGAACAAAGTAGCCACGCATGATAACTCGTCGAATAGTTCCAAGGTTCAGCATCAGTCTCGTTAGTTCTTTGTATGTCTTCGTGTAGCTTTTACAGTAACAAAAACTCGAACGTTGAGTTTCTTTGGTTGCTCAACTTCCAAGGCACCTGTTTTCCGATTAGAACGTTAATCATGCTTGGTGTCGGAACCATGAATGTAACTGATCCAGTCACGAACCCTTCCATTAGCCTTCAGAAACTCTGCTCCTAGCCATGACCTTATTTTCTTGTCCGTCACTCAAGGCGGAACACGACAAGAAACTGGCGAGCTGCTGTCTTCGTGGAACGTAGTCCTCACATGTGCCACTTGCACTTGCGGCGGCATTCAGATGGAAATCTGTACGCTTCTATTCCAGGCAGGTCGGTAATTTCCCACGCCTGCGAGGCGGTACTATTCCGCGAGAGAGAGACTTAGTCGAACAGAGAATAAACACATGGCCGCCACTAGAACTCAGAATAGCGTCTGCCTCGACGAACCTCTTGGATCAGCCTGACCTCGAAGCTCTGGGAATTGCCCGCGATCGAACTGATGCCATTACGGAAACGCCAAACAAAAACGTTCAATAATTACGACATTGACGGGTGAAGCAAAAATTCCAAAAAATCAATTTTACAGATTACTTTGGACAAAAAAATATTTTCCTGATAATTATAAATTAACAAAAACAGTCAAATTTGTCTGAAATTATTTAAAAACTTTAAAACTGTATGCGATGAAACGCTGATATAAAAAAATATAAAATATTTACCACAACTTTCAGTAGTGTCAAGTAAACGTAGGAAGGCCGTTCTGTAAAGATCATCACAATTTGTGGAAACATGAATTTTTATCAGAAAGGAAAATTATATCACTTTCTTAGCTTATTAAATAAAGTGTGTGAAATACCATAGTGAATTGCGACAGTGGCATCAATGTTATCTCAAATGCAACGAAATTCACTGCTGATGAATCTTAGTTGCTTCGTTTATATTCCGAGAGGATATTTTTGTGGAAATCTCGGGCATCAGCAACACTGACAAGAAGTAAAAGTGGTTGATCCTTCTGGGAAAGTGTATCAGGTTAAATTACAAATCAATAGCAAAAGCCAGCAAGTTCTTCATGTTGTCGTTTAATTGTGAAGCGATCTCCTAATCTTCACCAGGGTCAATATTTAGCAACGTGTGACGTTTCCTGAACTTGAATAAGGAAAACTGTTTTCAATGAAAAACAGTGGTGAAGGCAGCGGATGCGACTGTGAAGAACCAAACAAAAAAAGTTGCATCCCGCATGTAAAAAATAATTATTGGCCTCTTCAGGTACAATTTCACTTGGTTGTTCCAAAAGAATCTTTTTAAACACAACTGGGGATGTGACTTCGTTGGTCTCGAAAAATCTGTTATTGCAACTCCTATACCTATTAAATTGGCTTTAAGAAAGAATGGACCTCCCATAAGTATCAAAATATATTTTCAATCTCGCCCTGGTTATTAAAACTTCTTTTACCGAATTGCAGGTTAACGAGCTCATGGTCGTCAAACGAATTGGCAGATTTCAGGAAGAAAAAGTATTGGTGACTGATGTTTAAGCCGACCTCCTGTGAGCTGACCCTGGGGTCGCGGGTTCGAATCCTGGCAAGGGCTTGGACGTTTGTGTCGTCATAGTCGCGAAGACCGGGGTTAAGACTGATAAGGATCGATACACTGACCACGTGTCACTCTAAATTCAGAATGCGTCAGATGACAGTCCGCAGTCGACCCGGTGGGCCCAGGCCCTCAATGGAACCAAACAGAACCAAAGAAGAAGAAGACTAATGTTTAAATGATTAATACCTTTTTACATGACCATCATTATACTGATTAAAAATAATTATCGGTCCTATAATCGACGTTACGCCTAGTTGGGATCTTTTTGCAGATCAAGACAGGTCAAGTGAATTTTGGAATGCTGTTAGTTACCATGATTAAGAAAGAAAATGTTAGCGAAAGAAACGATGGATTTGTTCCTGATAAATGAAAACTTTCCATTTCTGAAAAATGCAAATAGGAAATATATTTCAACGTTTGATAAGTGAACTAAGCTGTCCATTATTTCCGTCTTTATGAATCGAACCGCTGAAGAAAGACTTATTTTTTGGGACGGCTTTCTCCTGAATCGACATCGGAGATTAGGATATAAGAGGGGACTCAGAAACATAAACGTGGTTGGTTCGCATCGACTCGGCCTGACGATAAGGTGGAATTTGCAAGTGGTGTGGAAAAGGCGGCACCGTTTTTTCCTCTCAGATTGTGGGTGCCCTGCCTCCTATTTTCACCGAAGCTGAGGGAATACAGAGACTCCCGCTGGTTGATAACAGCTCGAGTTGGGAAAGGCGATAAACCGACCACATAAAGCAGCATGGCGCTTTCCCTGCCTCGTGTGCGCTTTCCAACATAAAGCTCCTCGCAAACTTACGCGGTCCATAATCAATCACGATATAAATTTACCTTAGAAGACTGCAATGAAGTGAGTAACAAATCAAAATGAACGTGAAAGAGCTACTGACTTGAAATAGCCACATTTTACATATTTAAATTTTAGATGTCCACCAAAGTAAAATACGTCTCTAAATTATCTGAAATTTTTAGTATTAAATAAATGCAATAGACAGTAATTCATAAAACATTTATTTATTTTCTTCATATCTAGAAACAACTCACAGGTTTCATCATTTTTTGAAACTTTTCAGATAAAATATTACATTGTTAACTTAGAGAAGAAATTGTCTCTCTTTATGTGAATTTATATTAATGACATTCAGCGTAGCGTAAAAATTCTAGAACAATTTCTTCAAAGTCGGGACTGTTACCAAAATATTGCGGCTGTTAAAGTCGTGGACACCAATAATTGCTCTCAAAAAAATTATTTTATTATTTTTACATGACACAGTCTTATAAATACAAAATTAACATAAATGAAATCCATAAGTTTTGTACTTTTAACCAGCTTCACCTAAAGAAGTTCCAAAATAAGTGCTGACACATCTATATTTGTTTTCAATTATGCATAAATGTAAATAATTAAATAAATGTTTTTTTGAATTACTGGCTATTGCATTTATTTTTGTATAATACGTTTTTGTTATGTAACAGATGCATGAAACTTAGCAAGTGCTTTGATTTCGTACCGCTAAGCTAATTGCTCTGCTGTTACATAATCTTTGCGTTCAAACTCGTTTAATCTTTTGGGTTCGTCTCTCGGTTTGTGTAGTGCGTCGTTCTTTTACATTTTTAATCACGTGAAGAACTCAACAAGGACTGCAGAAACATTGCATGGTATTTATTGGATCACCAAGTTTTGATTTGTTGATTGACTACTACTTTGTACAATTATATTACGTTTTTATTTGAGAATTTCTGTATAAGTTTATTGCTTTGCAATTTGTCAAATTAAAAACATGAGATTACGATTTTTATTGTAAAATCACCTAGACTTTTATTTTTAAACGCTAAAAGCTGCTTTTGTTTTGAATTTATATTCATTTTTCTGAGAAAGAATAGCAATCGAGAAATTTTTAGAGGTTAAGTGAGTGACTTTATGGGAATGAAGCTCATCAAATTCACGTAATTTTTTATACATCATACTGGTGACATGTTTGTAAATCTTAAGGGAAATTAGTGAATTAAATGTTTTTGTTTTATAATTTGCATATAAACTCTAGATTCAACAATTGTTTTATATATCTCCCTTATTAAACATTTGTAAGACACAAGTTTGTCCAAATTTTTTTAAAGGGTATTAAGTAAATATTATTTAATTATCTCCTACTACGCTTTCCTTCTTGATAAAAAGTCACAAAGATCCGCTTCATCCCCAAGGCAAACATTGTGTAATTTGCAAAGATCTTGTTCTGATTATAATTCCGGCTATCTGGAGCAAACTAAAAGGTCACTTAATACCCGTATCAGAGGACTGTGTCCAATATCAAGTTCCCATTGACAAACATTCTGTAGTCTCTAATATATCATCAATTCGAACAGACAATACTTTATCACTGGATTCTTTCGAGTGTTTTTAACTAATGTGACCGTTAGTGTTTTAATTTACAGCTTTGATAGTGCATTTCAAAGAGCACTGGGTGGGTGACTGCGCTCTCGAGTTGTACTATTTTTCGCATTCAGCCGGTTATTTCTCATTGTAAAAATGATGTTTCATATATCGAGTATTGTAAATTAATTTTTTACGTCTTGTTTAGCTGATCGCTTTTTTTCTCCGTCTGTCGCGACATTTTTACTTTTTCCACCGCTTGCTTCAGTGGGAACGCTGCATTTGGACTTTGGGTCCAGAATATGGAAACCGATTTGTGAAAGAAAGCAGGAGTCTGAGTGGGATCAGCTGCGGGCAGGCAAGGCACAAGATACGCAATCCGTTATCGCCTCGTAAAACGCTAACAGCTCATTGTTCCGGCTTGCGTGTGGGCCGCTCTCTGCCTCGGGAGGGCCGAACCGGAGCACAACCGCCATTCCGCACCTCCAACTAACCCAAACAACGACAATTATCGGGAAGAGGGCACGAGTCATGCCGTGACTCACGCAACAGACAACTTCTCCTTAGCACATTAGTCACCGCACCTGAAAATTGTAAGGCTCCCGGCCAAGTTTGCTTTTCAACTCTCGAGTGGGGACAGTTTGTATATTTATTTTTCTAGTTATGTTTCATGAAACATGAATGAAGGAACAATACGGGTGTATTCCATTTATCGCTGGTTTCATTCGAAAAATATCTGCTTGATGAGTGTAGCGATAACATGATTCAGTGATCAGTTTGGTGCAACTTCGTCACAATTATGAGGAGTTTCTAAGTCGATATATATAACAGATAAAGAAAACCACGCAGTCACCTCAGCTCTACTGACAAGACAGGACAGGTAGTTTTGATTCACAGGAAGACTGGGAGAGGGCCCCGTGTATGCCAAGTTGGCTTTACAGGGCGAATGCGCTTAAAGCGGTGTACAGAGCCCCGAGGGGCTCCTCACCAAAGGTGCTCACGCGACTGTTGAAAACCGGCCGAGTGGAGTTAGCCAAGGATTGCTCCGAGACACTTCTCCACCCGACCGGCTCGCGAGTTGCGGAAATTTATATGCTCAAGTTGCGTACGGCTCCCACACCCGAGACAGTGAAAATTTCTGAGTATATATTTTTTTAGATTCAAGCGTAACCATCCACATTCACTGTCCATAAAAAGACGGACGATAAACACAGCCCATTGAGCGTCATCATTAATCCTCTTGAGTCAAGGAATAAAGAAAAATGGCCCCATGCTAGGCGAGTTTTTATTGAGTTTGAAGGAGATTATGTTGAAAAACAGAAATTTAACAGTTGTTATACTGTAGTCTTGAAGTGCTATTGAGCCATTCAATCTAATCTAATATATCAGGACGAATAAGGAAACAAATGGTGGCTGTATTAATGACAGGTCCCTGCATGAAGCAACCCGCTACACCGCCAACGTAGACGTTTCAACAGCGATACAGGGGCAGTTGTATTACATGATTCACTGAATTAAATATATAGACACTTTCTCCTGATCTTCAGTGTTCTCTACCGTGTTGTGTTAAAGTATGACGAGGGAACACGTTAATATGCAATTAGATTCTACTAGCGGTGTTGAACAAGGGCGTATCCAGTTTAGATTTCGAGGGTCCCATATCTCCGTTTCGTGAGTAGGAACTGAAGCGAGCCAGCTAATTAACAGTTATTTTACTCGTATGATATTTGATTTCTGGTTCGGTTCCGCGGTGTGTGGAATATTCGGCCATTCGTGTGTAAGGACGGAGTAATGGGTTGAGGGAGGAGGAAAGGGGGGGGGAGGGGGACCTGCGTATGAGATAAAGGATTGCGTTTCCAGAGGACTTCCTCAGCAGCACGCACATTTGGCGCCCACATGGCGGGGATCCATGCTCTTACACAACATGGCCGATTGTTCTCACGCGTACACTGCGGCCATTCACGGCGCTCTCGCAAATAACAATGGCCGACAAACAGAGCAAGAATGGTGTAGGGGGAGGGAGGGTAGCTAATCTCGCCTCGTGAACGAAAGCCTAAGACAGAAGTATCTCAAAATTCGCTCAAAATGCATGCCCTCCCGCATGGACTCACGGAACACCTTTATGTTGGGTGAGAGTCCATGATGAATAAAATAAATAACTAATATAATTCCTAATTTAAATTTTAATTAAAATTATATGGCCTTATGAAATACAGAATTTTAATGTACGTATTTTTAAATTAAATTAAATTCAAAGTAAAACGTAACAAATCATCCTGAAGTGCATTGTAAATGTAATGACGAATACAGATTTTAATTCAGTGTCGGCTTTGTTTGAGTGTAACCATGGCACATTCGGACTCTAAATTTATTAAATAAGGCTAGTAAAGACGGACATTACACAAATATGTATTTGGTATTGTTTACCACCCCAGATTATAAAGAGTATTATATTTTTAACGTAATAACTCGAAAGGTTACACGCTTCTTTACTATTCCTTACCAAATTTTGTACAATTCTCTTTGGAATCGCTTTCAATTTTCCTACCGTCCACTGTTCGCGGGTTTCTTAAACTTAAAATGCGTGTTTCCTTTCCTCTTTCATCAGTTCCCCTCCATTTATCTGATAAAAAGGAAAATTTTCGAGTTTAGTGCTTTGTTATCAATAAATAATTAAGAGTCGAAGCTTAAAACATTTTCGATATGGATGGGGCGATGCTTCTTTTTGAGTTAAATGTGAGTTACCAAGAGGTTTATAAATTTAAGGCGAGACAAGTTAACGGGTAATGAACTTGAAATTAAGACTCCTTCATTCTTATAATTTAAAAATTGCCGTTTGGCTTTATTCAAGTTTTAACTATAAATTTACTAAATAAAAATGGGAAGTTAATATGACTTGCATTAATAAATAAGATTAATGTATAATGGCCAAAAGAATAATTTATTACTTATAATTTTACATAATTGAAATATGTTTCCTCCCTATGTCCAGGGATGTGTTCAGTTACTATAATATATAATTAGACAATTGTAATACGAGTTTAAATATATCTTTCACCCAAAAATGAGTTCTTTTAACAGCTTCCAGGGTCAACATTTTTCCGTTAAAATGTTTATTTACATTCATGTTACAATTTATTAATTATATTTAACTGAGCAGGTTCCTGAACATAGAGAGGAAACGTTTTGCGTTAATATGAATTTTAATTTCAATCAATTCTAAGTTGGGGCATTATAATTTAATTGATAAATTTCGTTGCCATAAACCTGACATAGAAGCTGATAAAAAAAATTCTATGTAATGTTTCGGCCGGTTTGGGGTTTCACACCAGATCAATGTAGTTAATGTAGAGTAAATAATGTTTTGCACTGTCTGAACAGGAGAAGAAATATGTGATATGAGTGGAAAAATAGATCGTACCAAGAAATTTAGCCGATGAAAACTTGAATGAACGTTACTGATATAAACTATAGTATTAAGAGCAATGGAACCTTTTCGATTTTCTACTATTGCTTAAAAGTTTCATTGGACTCTTACAGGCGACATCCAATCACTGATTTTTTTTCGGATTGGCTCTCTCCGACGAAAGCTATTCTCAAATCAACAGTAGGTTTTCAGGCATAGCCTAGTCTATAATTATAATTTTCGAGTGCTTTATTATAGTATTTTTGTATATTTTGAGGTAGTAGGAAACTTTCTACCAGCCTCCTGAGGTTTGATGGTTAGCGTCGCTGCCTCACAACCCAGAGGTCCCGGGTTCGAATCCTGGAGTGGGATACAGAGCCAAAGAAGAAGACAACTTTATAGATGTCTGCTATTAGTTGAAAATATTTGGTTCATTAATAGTTTGTATTTAAATGTTTTTAATAAACCTATCAGTACTGAATATTCAAAATGGTGCAAAAATTTTGTGCCTAGGAAAATCATCTAGCAATACAAAAGTCAATAGTGACAAAAGTGGTATTGGGGTGGAAGAAAAGAATTGTGTACAAATCTGTCAAACGGAATGCAATGTGTTCATTCAGTGGACTGTTCAGCCCAGCCATTCCCCCTATTAACAGTGGTTCTCATTATCGTTACACAGGGTTAATAACGTTGCCATTACCGATTCGGGGTGGCCAGGGCTCGCTTTGACAGTCTCGATTTTTCGAAATTATAGTCGCGTCAACAGTGGGCGTTCTTGGCGACTATAAAAAATATTGACACTTAGAAACAAAAAATTACATAGAAATTACGAATAACAAAATGCAAGGAGTGGGAAGAAATAGACACATTTAGAACAGAGAAAAATCGATTACAAAGGCACATATAGGCTAATTAGATTTCTTCCGAAACACCAATTTCTACAATAAGATTAAAAGGCTGTGAACCGCCAATGGAGAGGCACACAGAAAGAAAATCAGTTTGTTGTTGCACTGGTACTGAGATGCAGAGTAGGTCCACTCTACGTCCTCTTAACACAGAACAGAGTTGTTTACTACAGTCTGTGACTACAGCCTTTTTTATGTCCTACTAAGATATAATTTGCCTCATATCTCACGTTTCTTCTCCGAATCAGACAAAGTAAACCCTGAAGAATAACATCTCTGAATAAAATAGACGGCGCAACTATGGCGTCGTTGGTTTGCTTCCTCCCGTGCAGTGTGCCACGACAAGCGCAAAACCGCTAATAATAGGGACGGAACTCGTAGGAGAGCGGGGGTGGACGTCACGAACCGCAGCCAGCGTTTCAATTATGCATGAATATTTGAGCTCCGCCAAGTCTGACAAGAGGACAGCAAAGTGCGAACTTTTGTCTGCGAAAGGTGTGTACTACTAAAACGGAGTCCACAAAGAAAGAGAACTTCTAACGAACCTCGCCCTACTTACAACAGCAGGAACCTATTCGACCGAAGCTCGACTTCAAAGAATTTTGCAATATTACATCTCCTTCAAGAAATGCGTTTGTAAATACCCCTTGAATCTATTTGAAACAGTGACGTAAGCCACCAATGAAATATTCTGATGCACCAGAGAGAAGTGTTCGAAAATCTTAAAATCTGGAGTTGAAATGTTTCTTTGACACCAATGGCAAATCAATGGAGGCTGCTGAAATCTGTCACTGCAGGGACAACTCTTGTATTCAGCACTGAGGTGTCCTTGCTATAAATTGTGAGACAATTATTTAATTTAAGCCGCAGTCAGACGGTTTTATCTTGCCATTGTTAAAACTGATTTTCATGTACCATATTTTTGAAAAACGTTTCAGATACAGATAACCTTATGCTGTGTGTGGAAGCAGAATAAATGATTTACTATGATTAGAATTTTAATTAATAATTTTTTAATATGTGGTAATTTCAGTGCTACATGTAAATGAGTTTCCAATTAGAAAAAATAGGGCCTTCCGATTTCACCTTAATGGAGATGAAGCAGACAATACTATAAAAACTTTTAATATCCCGCCAAATTCATCTCTCTGGAATCATAATTTTGAAATGGACCACAAAATAAGTTTTTAAGATGAGATAATTTTACATGTTTAAAAAGAAACTCCTTTTAAGTAATATATAACCAAAATTTGTGGATTTTAATTATTTGTTAGTCCCAGGTTCTTATAAATAAAATAGTTAAAAGATTCCATGTGAGATGCAATTTTGACCATCAACCCTAGCGGCGGGGATGGAATGGGGTGGAACTTGCATAAACTGCAGAAATTGTTCTAGGGTACACTTGCGATTAAGACGTGACATTCTGATGACCACGTGCTTTGGCGAAGTGCGTAAACTGTCGATAATGTTCATGGTGAACGACATTGGATATATCTTATATAAATTGTAATTTTGGAAAAAAATTTACCTTTTTAATAATTTATGAATTTAAGAATTTTTGTTACAGGTTATTAACTATTATGACTTTTTTATAAAGTTGACGGGGTTTTAATATTATTTTATTAATACATTCACTGCCGAAGACGCTTTAAAGCGTCAAGTTCAGACATTCATTCGTGCCACTGACGCTTTTGAGAGTTTTCCGATCATTGCAGTAGAAAGTAAGATGGCAATCGCAGTCATTTTATATTACGTCAGTGACTGTAAACGTCTTAAAGAAATAAGTACTTGAGAACTCAAATTTGTTAGTATTTGTCTTCAACGCTAGGTGTAGCAGTCACAAGTAAAATGTGAACATTTTTCCTGGCGATTTCGTGAGTTGTGCGTCAAATTGTTTGGACCAGTTTACCACAGGTATGACTCGTTGCTGTTATTTTTAGATTTCAATTGGAAGATACGTCTACTAAATGAATGTTTTACTCTTGTCATTAGAAGTATTTTAAACCGCTTTAATAGAATTGTAGTTTTAACATTTAAAATCAGTACTTAATGGTAAAGATGAATTTTGTACGTTAATTCCGAAGGTTATCTAAATTATATTCATGTTCGAGTGAAAATGAAAATACTTGCAATTAAAGAGGAAAAAAGTGCCCTTTAAAACACGCATTTTTTGTAGGAATAAAAATAAGGTTTGATAATTAGTATATATGTGTATAAGGGCTTGTAAAACTTAAATGTGTATATAATTAGGTAGGTTGAGGATCTTAAAAGAAATGGACGAGTTTTGTGCAGAGGTACAGGGAGGGAAGTTAATTAGATTGTGTGTATCAAATGACGTTGGAAGAGACGCAAACCGCACGACAGGTTTGACTTGGAAGAAATTGAAAAAAAAAATCCTTGTAGCGAAGAAGAATACCGACAAAAAGCGAAAGGTAAGAAATATCTCTTGCAAGAAAAGCGCCCTCTGGAAATTATTGTCCGGAAAGTACATCGTGGTTGTTTTTTTGTTCAGCAATCGAATCAACGGGATAAAGTATATAAACTATAAGATAAATGCAATACCTACTAAGCCATGAAAATATGATAAAGATTTCCTACTTTTGGACACGTTATTACTTTACCCTTAAAATTAAAAATTTAAGAACTTTTTAATCAGTTCAGTGAAAGATAATATTTCGCGAATGTGTCCAGGATTTCGCTCCATGTAACCTTTTTCGCTTTCCGCCAAGGCCCATGCCTTTCTCTGATTCCTAACCTTTGCACTGTTTCATATTGGGAAAAGTACTCCTATTTCATTCTTCCACTCTTATTTATCAAGAAACGGCGCGTAAAAAGGACTGACTAGAGAAGATGTATTACATTTTGTAGCGATAATGTATGATCCATTCTTTATTGAACAACCTTCTGTAGTCGCATAAGAGACAGCCGCGTTTCGCCTATATTGCCAAGAAAAATAATTGCTTTTGGGAACGAGGAAGTAGAACTACGATAAAATAATTTAATAAAAATATGTTGAAACAGGTCTTGCGATTGGTTTGCGTGCATACACAGAGCATTATAAAATTTTTCCACCTTACTTTGCAACTGTTGACTCCCTGCGTCGTTCAGAACCGATTAGTATGTCGCGGTACATTGGAATTCGCAAAATTTATCCTGGTCTGACAGTTTTCTTCCTGATATTTTACGTATGGTATTACCAATAAGCGATTGCGGCTGGAATGTCCGAGTTGTGGATATGAAAGACACTATTCACGCGTCATCACTCATTTCTGTATATCAAACACCAAGTTATTTTATTTTAAATATTTCATATATATCAATTCTACATAATATTACAAGCAAAATTATAGCAAAATATTATAATTTAACCTAATAATCTTCGTCGGGTGAAATGCTAATGACGATTGATACTGCAGATAAATAATAGAATCTATAATTTACTTTAATAATATAATCAACAATAGAAGTATAACCTATTAAGAATTGAGCATCAATTTTTTCCAAACATAGCCAATAGGGTTCACTAATTCAGTAAATTGATTGTTTATTTTAATTTTTTTTTGTAATAGTGCATAGAATATAAAGTGCATATTGAATATTTAGAAATCGTATGTTAACACGTTCACTAATATAAAACGACTTCGAGTGCCATCTTACTCTACTGCGTAGAACAGCAATGATTGGGAAACGCTTAAAAGCTTGACACTTTAAAGCGTAATCGGCAGTGAACGTGTTAAACAAAATAAGTCTTAATTTGATGTACAAAAGTTCACTAGGTCAGTAATGAAGCGTAATTAGGATCTTTACTTAACCTCTGCGCCAGGCAGGCGCTCTGCTACCTGCCACTCGAACAGCCCAATCTAAATCACTGGTTCAAAGTACAATAGACGTTTCAATTTAATTCTACAGACGACTTTAGACTTCTTAATTAAAAATACTCTATACTGTGCTTTTTTTAACGTTAACGATTCATTATAATCCCGTCGTAATAATTACTTAACTTAAGCTGACGATTGTTGAAGCATTTTTTAGTCCTTTTCCTCCTCCACCGAGCCTGACAAAAACAGTTTACGTGTTACAATTACATATCGTCCGCTCACAACGGACACTGAGCAGCTACCTCACAGCTGCCTCAAAGCGACTGTCTCTAATAATGTCCATTTCCACCCTCTCTCTGAACAATAGTTCTCAATAAGTTACATCACCGGATACCCTGCTTGAATGTCTTCAGCGATTAAGTTATTTGGCACTTCAGAATTTAAACTCTTTACAACCTGCTAGTAGTTGCAACTGAAGGTTATGAGACAGTACACAGGTTTACGATATATATATCGAAGGAACATTTTACCTATAAAACAAAATTGTAAACTAAAGTTTTAGTGACACTGCCACTTTAGAGAAGAAGTTTCAAAACCCGGTATAAGAATAGAAATATGGTGAGTTCATTTAAAATTTAATTGATGCTTTGTGGGTTTGTAAACTGTCTGGCAGTCTGCAGTCTGACTTAACGCGGTGACCTGCCTGCAAGGCGTTTCGCTCGTAGAATCTGCGAGGCAACTGCAACGAGGCTCACACAGGGCGTCATATCCGTTTCGGGAAGCTCCAAATACAAAGTTGAAACGGAAATTTTGCTTTGAGTTGGAAGCTCGATTACAGAAGGCTGGGCACGACAAAAAGCGAGGGAGGAGGAGGAGGAGCAGCAGCAGCAGCTGTCGGCGGCAGGAAGCTAGAGCTGCGTGTCTATTATAACCCCCACGCCTTAGCCTTAGCTCGCGCTTGTTTTCATTTACGGAAAACGTTTTCGGCGGTCAACAAAGAGACGAGGTTGCTTCCAAGGCCGGGACGCTCACTTTGTTGACCATCAGTCTTTAAAACCTTTCCTCGGCTCGCTTCATAAAATCACCTCTTGCTTACTACAGTCAACAAAACCTCCTACGTAATCAGTTTTGTCTACAATAACTTTGTCAACAGTTCACTATCATAATAGCTAACAAATTATCTTCCCACGACTATTCTAATTTAATTATCTGACGAAAATTTTCAGTGCTGTAACATACATAATTCATCAGTGTATTACAAACATTCATTTTTACCTTTCTGCACATGGCATAACTATACTACCTAATCTACAGTTTACCTAAATGCTAGCAACGTAGCTCAACATTCTATTCCTTAAAAATAATTTGAAGTCACAAGTTTCTAAATGTAAATGCTGAACATCATAACATATTTGTCGTGTATTATTACTGTCTCTGGAGAAGTAAGCTATTGATAACTATTGTCCAAAGAGAAGGTGTAAATTTGCCAAGTTTGGGAGAGTCGTTGAAAACAGCTGTGAGGCAGATTTTAAGAGGAGTAGCTGTTGAGTTCCCGTCGTGAGCGGGCAAAATACAATTATAATACGAATAAAAAAACATTGACAGGGTGGTGAGGAATAGTATTAAGAATGCTTGTCGGAGGGAGCTTACATACAGAAACTTGATTTGTACAATGAAGTGACTGGTTATCGCCTCTGGCAACGGGAGAACTCATGTTTTCACATCAATTACATCAGCGGTGGAAAGTAGAAATATTAATTGTATATAATGGTCCAAGAGTCAGATAATTAATTATAAACAAAAATTACTTGCAAATTATTACAAACTTTTTAGAATTTGGTGTTAATATCATCATGTGTAACCGTGACTCGTATAATGCGCACCTAAGTGCTCACCGGATCATAGAGGGGGAACTCGCCCTCTCGGAAAGAGCCATAAAATAATCTGTTCACATTTCTGGCTCATAACAAGCTATTAGAAGAGATATAAATTCTTCATATTCTCTAGGGTCTACAAATATAGTCTGCTAACTACTCGTCACAAATGTCCCTGAGTGCAAGGTGATAGAATGGAAGTCAATAATGACTATAATTATATAATGGGACGTTAAAACAAACTTTAAAAATATCATGTGCAAGGGATTATTGTTATTTTTATTATTTTCTGTCAGTTGTTATAAGAAATTCTTTACCTGGATATAAAATGTGGACTTATAATTAAGCATCCTCTAGTTTTAATGTAGTTATTAAATTGAATAAAATAATTTAAAATGTCATTAAAATGGTCATTTAATTATCTTTATGTAATAGAAAAATAAACTTCAAGTTTAATATTAATTAAATCGTGTATTTCTCTTTCGTTTATTCAGATTATAATAAAGGCGAATTTATGAACTGTTCTACATGGAAAGCAACCTCAATTCCTTTAACATCAGACAAGATGCGGTTGACTCCAAACAACATGGGTGAGTTTATGATGTAGAAGATCGTTGTTTATTATCTTTGACTATTTCTTTCTAACCTCAGTTTATCTATATGTTATTTCCGAAAAAGACCTTCATGTCGAAACGTCATAACTTTAAATTTTAAAAATATTATCAGTAATTCTAATCAGTAGTTCAGATAAAATTTTTTTACTTTAAAATCAGACGTTAAATATATTATAATAGAATTATAAAACTTTATTAATGAGAGAATGAGTAATCCCGTGCCGTTGAAAGATTTTAAATTTTTTTATAAGTTTTCCCCAGTCTGATGCAACCCTTCATGCTAACCTATTCTGTACAAGCCTTTTCATTTCTACATAACTACTACATCACACATTCTCCATATTCTGCTTTCCGCTAATGTTAATTTTAGAAGACCCTCAAGTCTTAAAACGTGGCCTATTAATCTATCCCTTCTCTTGGTCAGTCCTCCATATTGTTCTCTCTTCTCTAACTCTACTTAGAACTTCCTGGTTATTAGCTTTATCCACCCATCTGGTTTTCAACATTCTTATATCGCACCACATTTCAAAAGCTTATGTTCTTTTCCTTTGTGCAACTACTATTTTCCACGGGTTTCTGTATCGGTAACGAAATGGAATTTAGTATAATTTCTGAATTGTCAGAAAATACAGTGCGAAGTTCCATTTTTTCAGCATTTTTCCCTTCTTATTTACAGATTAAAAGACGGTAAATAAAAACATTTCATTTGGAATGAGTTGTAAAAATCAAAGGAATTTATGGAGCTTTGACATTATATTTTGAAAAGGGTTTAAAATTAAAATGTTTGCGTTCATGGGGTACATTAAATTAAAATATCTTTATAAGTGCAGTAGTCTAATTTGGATCAATACCTTTACAATTGACTATTTCTTGCAAAAATAGCTGTACCCATAATTTGCTCGAATATCACAAACTAAATGTTTGTCTGCAAGTCAGAATCTAAACTTATATATAAAATATTATAAAATAAATAATTATGATATCATAATTAAATGTATCGTGTTTACGTAAGGAACGGAGATATATTATTACCAACGAACGTTTCTTATGAAGCTCCTTAAGCATCCGAAAATATTATAAAGCTTATCGATTCGTTTTCATAATCGTGGAACGTGACACGTTAGATTGATAGTGTTTTCTCATCCGATACAAGGTTTTATTTTGTAATTTCGGAGGAGATTGCCGGGACTAGTAAGTATTGAACAATTTCGTTCCGCGTAGCTGTGTCTTAATTAACGGAGTTCCGCAGACGAGGGATAAAAGCAGGAACGAAGAGGGCGCTCGCTTTACGACGTGACGTCACGACAGAAATAATAGATCGCCCGTCTCTCTAATTGAAAATGCCCTGGCCAAGGTTATGCGGGTTCACTGTGGACCGGTACCTCCTATGCCCATGCCACTAAAAATGATTTTACCACCACTGCTATATTTTAAGATAATGGTGTCATCGGACTGAAATTGTAGAGTACGTTGATCATAGTTCTAAAACTCGTGAAATACTGCCAGAAAATATATACAACGCCATCAATATTTTTATCCGTTACGGTGACGGGAAACAAAAAAATGGAAGAAGATGCTGTCCATCATTTAAAGAACTCGAATGCCTGCCTCCTCTGCTTTCACCCTCAAAAATAAAACCTTTTTAGCGTTCCACTTGTTGACATAAACTTCTTTTTAGAAACATACAGTCTATTTATTTTTTCTACGATCATTGAAAATATGTCAGGACAAAGAGATTACTTTGTAATAAAATAATAGTACTGCTCGTTGGACTTTACTCCAGGCGTCTGGTCGGCGGTCAACATGATTTTTGTCTCATGAGTTACAATAATTGTACTGATTGCAATTTTTTACCGTGTTTTCAAACATTGTTTTCGTAATTTCTCCAATCCAAAATTTCTTAAATTTCAAGTTTTGGTCGATAGAAAAAACCTTTTGTCTCAGAAAAAGGTGATATTAGTTTTCCCCATTACTGAAGGTTTCAGATTATAATTACAAACACTGAAATATTTTTTACATTCTTAAGCAGACTATTAAAATATTTTGAGTCACATGGAAAGTACGAAATGACGTTTCTCTTTTATATTCTGCCTGTGGAGTATCCCTATTGATGGTCCAACGATAATCGACCACAGTATTCAGACTAAATGAATTGACTCTGTTTTTGAGGGTGGAAAATAACCGTCAACGATTGTCAACGGATTGAAATATGTCCTTTATATTCTGGCTGATAATTGTTGGGCCATCAGGAGGTGAGTTTATAATAGGGTTTAAGATTTCATTACTTAATATTAGACTGTGTATATATTATCAAATAATGAAAACAACCACTTAAAACAGTCTCACAATTTATTTTAATTAAACACGTTGAAAGCTTTCGACATTTGTCATAATCATTCTGTAAAATTCAATGAAACAACTTACACTGATAGCTTATAAGTTAGGTCAATAGCTTTCAACGTGTTTGAATGAAATAAATTGTGAGACTGTTTTAAGTAGTTGTTTTCAATTTTTGGTTTAAGATTATAATTTCCCGTAGCTCGGAAATCGTGAGTTTTGGGGAAAATCATACATCATTTTTGAATTCATGAGGAAGATACTGTTAGTTTCATATATTTATATTTCTGATACGGAATGTTTATATTTTCTTTATTAGTTTAATTGGTTAAATTTTCTCATTTACATACTGCATATGCTTGTTTTTGTATTCAGTTAACGATAATATTATCACAGAAAAGTCCTTTCGTGTTGATGTGGTTACCAGAGCGTAGGTTTCCTCAGATAAGACTCCTGGCGCAGTCACCAAATTTTGTTTTTGCTGAAGGATCCCCTCGCGATCGCTCACTCAAGGAGGTTGTGACGGGCTCGAAGGACATCACACCCAGGTTGAGTGAGTAACCGCAAAGAGCAATCTAAATCCACAAGCATCTCATGGACTTTCTTTCCATATCCCAATACAGTGATATCCATTGTACATTCCAGTCTTCGTTGCTTTTCTTCGAAACACCCAGCTTAATGTGATCAGCAGTTTCTTGACCAGAACGTGACAAATTACGGTCCTTGAGGTATTAATCAGCTAAACAGATTCGGAAACCACCTGAATATATATCTCTTGTGCAGATTTGGCCAGCTAAAGACAACCTGAAACCTCTGGAATAAATATCTATTGTGCCGAGTTACAACTAGGGTAGGTTATTTTACCAACCTGGCTGGGTTGGTGATGAATTTAATCATATAACTTGATGCTTAGGTAAGTCTAATGTGCTTTGAAGATTACTATGAGTTTCTAGGGTAGTTCATTTTACTTCTTCCACTACGCAGTTCTCCGCGGGAAATTAATTTGGCCATTATTTCATAGACAGGCAGATGAATACTGGAAAAATTCATCATACCCACATGATAAATTTTTTTCATATGATATCATACTAACGACTTGAAGAGCAATAAACTTTCAAGGCTATTTATTGTGTAGGTCACATCTTGAACCTGTTGTCCGAGGACATTGTCCAGACGCAGATGCGACCAGAGGACTGTTGGACATGCAAGACGCATAAATTAGTATGTGTGTATGTGTTGTAACTGTTTTGTTAAGTTGTCATCCGTGTGTGTGCTGCACGTGACATTCCAGGGCGAGCTGACGCAGGCGGAGCGAGGCGCGTGGGAAGGGCGTGGGGTTCAGTTTCAGCCAGCTAGCTTGGCACTCACATTCGTGAGACAATGCGTCATCTGCATGCAACCTAATTGCGCACGGACGGACTTTTCTCGGAAGCAGCGGAGCGCAGTGGACGCAGCCTTAATTAATCCCCCGTCACCGTCCCCGCCCCCGCCAGCGTCCTCTTCCTCGCGCAACTCTTAAGTCGCAGTGACCGCGACTGCAGCTTTGGTCCTCTCATTTAAAAAGTTGCTCAGGAAAAAAGTGGAGAGGAAAAGGGACTCACACAATATTTGAGCAGCGATAAGGCGCCGAGGTAAACTTAATAACGGGACACTACCTCGTTCAGCGACCTTCGTTTTCTAACGAAGGGTGACGTGTGTCTCTTCCAGGATCGAGTTACGCCTTTGGAGGCAGGATCGTGTTCCAACGAGTCCACGGGTTGCGCTTCTCGACACGCCAGTTAGGACTTAGGCCAACGGAAGCGCGACGCTTTAACCCACACTTCCCTGCCAACAACATACTCGAAAACCTCTCAAATCGGAAATATAAAAAAATCACCAGCACAATCCCCAACTTGATCATCTTACGACAGGTCCAAGGTCATGATATTAAAGTTTTAGGTTTCTATTTTATCATACTTTTAGTTTTAGTTTTTAAAATACAATATTTTCCTCTAATAAACGTGGATATTAAAGACTTCCTTTTTCTAAGTTATTTGTTAGGCTGCCCATGACGTAATGAAACAAAAAGATCTCCTCAGTATGTGTCCGGTCCAGTTACTCTCCTTTCTACAAAGAATTCCCCTCATTATGAATAATTTTTATTTACTTTTCATTACCAACTAGGGGCCGAATTAATAGAAGAATCCGCCAGCTGCAAATATTTGGGTGTAACTTTTAGTAAAATATCTCCAGAATAGAAGCTCCAGAATAGCTAAGATCGTTGCTTATAGAACTTAAGTGCAATCTATTGTAGAGTATTTGAGCAGCTTGGGATCCATATAGGATTGACCACATTCAGGCACTGTACAATTTTGCTTTGAAAAGGATTGGAATTATTCTGGGATCACAATACCTAACCGGCAAGGAACAGTTTTATTTTACCTCCCATTTACTTATCTAAAAGCGATCATTCGTGTAAACCAATACGTCTACACATTTTAGGATGTATGGAAACACGCTCTTCCAAAACTAGTCTATCCCTGGAAGCAAAATTTGTCGCTTCTAAAATCAATCTCAACCCACAAATCAGTTAACGCACTTTCCACATACACACAAACAGTCCTCCAATTTTCGATCTCTGCAACAATGTTATCGCCATGAAGCACCTGATCAACTACTGCAGTAAAATTTTCCTCGGAGAATATAACCCAAACCAGATTCACCACTCAGCAGACTACCAATAAACCGTGATCAAGTTCTTAAAAACAATTAATTGTTATGATGTATTGAAACCAGCTTAATTTCACATTCTAACCGTTAAACGGGGTTTCCGCTAATGACTACACAGTTTGTGGGACCTTAAATAAAGCTAATAAAACGACTGAAGGAACAACGAACTGATGCAGGTAAATTTTAGTTTCTAAATGGAACAATTCGGATTTGGAACAGTCTACTTGCCACCATACGATTGAGTAATAATTAAAGCTTGAATTTTTTGGGGGTTCTGCGGACAAAACTGTCAGTGGCACCGATGGACCAACTGACGATGAAAATAATCGTGTGTGTGGATACCTAAAGAAGTCAATTGGTTGAGGACCCGCGTTTTGCCGGCTTGACATGTTCTTGACCCGCAATGTTGCCAGCTATGCAGGGTCAGGATTATTATTCCGATTCTCATTTCTCCGCCAGGAAATGGGTCGTTGCGTCCGTCGGAGCCCCCACTTGCCACAATCAGCCCGGGTTATTTGTCGACCGCGATACAGCTGCGGCACAGTTTCACGCAACACTCTCCAAACTCGCTTCGTCATCACGACATACTCTCGCTCACTTACGACAATTATGCTGAAAAGATGAGTGAAGTCATTAAACGAGCCAAAGTTTCCTTGTCATAATAATGAAACGGGGGAACGAATAATTTAAAATTTTTAGACAGGAATACTCGACATTAAAACTGCAAAGAATATCGATCTCAAAATACCACAAAAAGGACGAAATATTTATAAAAAAGTTTATAATTATTGATGAGACACGAAGTAACCAGGAATTTTATGTTTGTAGAGTTTTTTAACTTGAGAAACAGAGCATACCGTTTACAATCTTGTTTACCAGCTTCTTCGTCTTTACCGATTTCAGTAACTACTTCCCGGAAGAGATTGTTGGTGTTTTCTCTCGGGCCACAAATTCAAGGCTAACTTTTGAAAATCTACTCGCTTCAATCTTAATGCTCTCCTGTGTCATGACAAATACCGTTTATTCTACGCTATGTACCAGTCCTTTATCGGTTTTGCCTTCTACAACGGTACTTTGTTTCTAACTCCTTCACTTAGTTCTATATTGAAATTTAACAAGTGAAGCACACGTTAAATTTGTCTGAATGTTTATTTAGATGCCATTTATCTGTAATTATTTTTAAAATGTTAATTTTTAGTTGCATTAACTGCTAATGGTCATTAGAGACTTTCTACGAATCAGGGGTCTCATTTTTATAAACACAAACAACATCCATGCCATTGCCAGTATTCGAATCCGGATGCGAGACAGAGACGCTGACCATGTACTGAAATATTTCCTGTTGTAATGGTTAAAATTATATTAATTGAAAAAATATATTTATATAGATTTATAAATAATTATTTTATTCAGAGTGATGATCGATAGAAACATTCCACAGTCGAAATAACAATCGGTGAATTTTCATCAAAGTGTCCGAGTAAATATTTGTTTCTTGTACTGTATGTATTGCAAGCCAAAAGGCGTCACGTACTTAGCCGGAAAAAATAAATCCTGAAGTGAGACAATGGACGGTTTGGAAAAGGAATCGTGTTGGTAGTGCGATCGCGCGCAATGGCTACCGTTGCGTTGCGCCGCGCCGCGTCGCGTCCCGTCGCGTCGGGAAGATGACAGCTCTCCTCCTCGCTTTGTTCGACCACACCCTGTCCCCTATCGGGTTTCGCATTCCAGCCCCTCACCCACAGTCCATTGTCTTTACGTGGTGGTCTGCGCCTCTTGGCATCTGCTTCCGGACGCAATTACAACGCCAGATGTCCCCCGTTCTTAGAATTTTGGGGAATGCTCGCCGTCGTCGTGACATGTGTCCGGCTTGGCCAACACCTAACATGTTTTGTCGCTCTGGATTACACCCTGGATTACAAATTACGAACCGGATCAGACTTTCCTGGTGGTTTGTGGTTTTAGATTGAAATAAGCTGTGTCCAGCAGAGGAACTAAGTCTTCCAACCCCTCAAAACTTAACTTGGAAAATTGTAGCATACATAGGAAACGTGGGTTCCTCTAAAACATTTTTTGAAATGTCGAGCCATTGTCCAATTTTGAAGGTTAGAAAAACTGTTTAAGCAAGGATCAGAAATAGCAGTTTTAGAATGAATGTTCGGTTACATTTTAAAAAACATTGATTAGTTTTCTTTAGTTGATGCCGCTGTAACTGACCGATTCAAATCAAGTTATTGAGTGTCGATGTTGGGACGTGCAACGCACCGTGGATTGTCTGAGCAACAGTTATCATTATGCTTCCTTGGCGTGCGTCCTGTTGATATGTATTCCGGACGCATATCTCAAAGTTGAATGACATCTATGAGCCACACCTGCGCCTGACACTCGGCTCGATGCAGCCACAACGCCAGCAGCTTCTAGCTCAACGCTCGACACTGCAGCCGACGTTCACCGAAACATAGTTATTCTTATACATCACAACTGTGGAGAAATTATTGAAATGCGAATCTTTAAAGCGTGCAAATTGACGTAACAGAAAGCGGACGAAATCAACGTAGGCTGATTGAAGACTGGGCCATTAGCTAAGAAAATGGAAACTGTGAGCTGAGATGAAAAATATTTTCATCATGGCCCGTTGAATGATAGAGAATTTAGACTAAAACTTACTATTTGGACCTATTCGTTTAGCTAAGCGTCGTTTTCCCAATTCACTCCCTCATTCCACGCTGCGCAACCGCTGGTGACAATGTCACTAGAAAGAATACCTTAAAATTTATTCAGGATGTTATAATAGTTAACACCAAGTTAAAACGACATAGTTTAAAAGTTTATACGCTTTGTGTAACTTAAGTCATAATCAAGTCTGTTCATTTTAACTATTGGAACATAATAATCTAATAAAGTTTTTCAAATGTGTATGAAAATGAAAACACTGAATATAAAATTATTCTAACGTCGGCTTTTATACGTTACATAAAGATAAATAATATGACATTTTTATAGAGTATTTAAAAAGTTTTATTCTTCTGCAGCCCTGTTTAGTTACAGAATATGAGTCCTCAGGTAAATCGAAACATAAAAAATTTTTGCCACTCTTTAATTTTTCTTTTAGGTTGTTATAGTCAATGCACACTGTCCATGTGTCTTTCACATACTGTATCTTTTTTTTATGCTTAGCCGTTTACCTATACTAATTAAACGTTTTGTGGGCTTTATAACAACCTGCTATAATTGCATAATTTTCAAAATTATAGTATGATGAATTTGTTTTTCCCTTCGTTTTTTACCTGATTCCCCAAATATCCGGTTAAAACGGTCGTCGTAACTGACTAAAACGTTTTAAATTGTCTGTAAAATGGTAATTTAATTTATTTTTATGTAAAAATATTCTCAACAGAGTTCAGAAGCTTTTAGTCGCAGGAGTACGTGTTATGCTGCGTTGATTGATCCAGAGTTTAAGTTTGTTGACTTCAATTGAGAAGTGTGGTCAATGGCCATGTGGTATATGAGGAAATTGATAGAATGCGTCTTGGAATATGGACGCTCAAAGCTCTCAATCCATTAGCTGAAATGTAAAATTATGAAACATTTGTCTTTTAAAGAGTTGTTGAGACCTTAATTCATTGAAAAATGTTGTTAGATTGATCATGTACGTTGATAAGCGTGAGTTGTAGGTTGGACAAGCACCGGGCCAAGTCCTCGGGTGATAAATTGGGAATGAACCAGCTGACATTTTATTAAGACAAACTTTCCGTGAATCATTTCATTGTAAATGCAGTTTCGTGATAGTCTTCAGCACAACTTGCCTGGGCCTTTCAAAAATTACACGCCTTTGAAGGCAATATAGTCAATGAAGAACTGTTAATATAAGGATGAATGGAGTATTTCTGGTGGTGGGCAGAGCGCCACTTTAATTATAGATCGCGCGGCGTCCATTGAGACTGGAACAGCTGCGTCGGTACACGTCACATCTTATCTTATCTCTCTTCCTCTCTCCGTCTTCGAATCAGCACGCCGCTAACGGTCAGATCTACTTTGACATTTACTTATCCACCAGTTTACGACTGCTGATAAAATATAAAACAAGACCAATTTCCCCCTCTCTCTCACACACAGTCTGTCTTTCTCTGTTTTTCTCGCCGCCCTCTGTTCTGAAGATGGCGAACCGCCGAAATGAGAAGCCACTTAAGTATTCGGTGCACATAAAGTCAGTCAGTATGTGTGCATGTTTTATCGTCTTCCTCCTCCAAGTTAACTCCGCCATCAAGCGGCTAGCCAGACGCTCTAACAGTCTATAAAGGTCGCAGTAAATTCTGCACCAAACATTTTTAATCAAAGGAGAGAACTGTTCTATTCAAACAACTTGTGGAAAGATTGTAAGAGTAGTTCTTTTTACACCAGAGCGACCTTGCGTTCTAGCCGAGTGTATCACTATATAGATTTTTCTCCGTCCCTATTTCTACAATTATTCACAGTCTATAACTAGGTGACTATAAGAACATTTGTTGTCGTTGTATAAAGAGGTTATTCAGGTATTGAATCATACTATTTATTATTCCTACAAAAATATAGCAAACAGTTTTTAACTAAGCTGATTAAGATATGTTTATCCATCAAATAAGAGTCAATCAACATTATCACAGTCTCTCAAACTATTCGATGCTACAATTATTTTTCTCAAGTTTCGAATTAAATAGACAATCACTTTTTCCTTGTCCCCGACGTCTGTGTGCTATTGATCAATAATATACTTATGATTTTAGAAACCTGACGTCACCACAAATAGATGACTAGATTCTACGCCAGTATAAAAATTATTTTGTATTTCCTTTGCATTTTAATTTATGTATAAATTTCTTTCGGGTTTCCAACCGGGTCAAAGAGAAGAAGATGGGAGAGCCAACAATTGAAACGTCTCTGATATTCTTTTTGACTCTGTTGGAAACCCGAGAGTAATTTATACATTCCTTAAAAATTTTGATTGACGAATGATTATAAAAATTTTGATTATATTTAATAAATATAGTTTTGCTTTTGAGATTTATAATTAATTTTGTGTTTACATGTACAAAATATAATGTAATATTACATTTCTTCAAGGAGTTTTTTAATTTGTTAAAAGACTGATTTTTAGTTTATATAATAGTGGGGAAAACTGTTTTATCAGTCACGCCAATTAATTAGCCAAAACTATACATTGAATGTAATACCGATGCTATTTAATTTTGCAGGAGCTTTCGACATTGTCATAGTCATCTACAATTATTTGAAACATAACAAAATATTTTTATGTAATTTTTACAATTTAAAACAACTGTGGTTTTTACATGATTTGAATCTTAAAACTATTGTACGTAGCTTCATTTGCCAAATAATTTTGTGTATAATTTCTAAATTTCCTCATGGAATGTACATGATTCCAGACTGTGCTTGTCTACAATTATTTTGTATTTTTACTTTGTAGATGACAATGGTATTGGAGAAAGCTGCTGAAAAATTGAATAAATTTGTAATCTAAATTAATCAATATTTTTGGTTAATTAATTGGTGACTGATAAAACAGGGATTTCACCATTATAAAACAAATATTAGTTTATTCCGAAAATTTCAAAACAGTAATTGTAAGTGCGTTGGTGCATTTGTATTTAATCTTTGTGTACAGGTCATTGCTTTACTTGTCATTCTGTATTTAAAACTAATTAAGAGAAAAATCTTCGCAACATCCAGCTATATGTATAGTTATTCCTTGTTTCTCAAATTAAAGTTAATATCAAAATTAAGATCTTATAATTAGTTCTTATTTCAATCAGACGATAAGGCAATGTTTTAAGAATAAATTATTAGAATTATTATTTTTATACAACATAGCGATCGTTAACCATCAGAGAGGATCTAATATGTTGAAAATAAAACTAGGAGTGTGATCAGACCACGCTGTATAAGTATTTATTAATTATCACCGTGCTTGTGTTTTAAGAGCTACACAGAGACACGGTTTCGCACTTGCGAGCTATTTACACGCAAAGCGAACTACGTTTAGCAGCATGGTGAAAGAATGCTACACGCCATTTTCCTGGCACACATTACAACGAAAAGTAAATGCCAGTCCATACGGAAAAGGCGAAATAAAAAACCTTTTTAGTTGGGCGACAGAGTAATAGAAGGTATTTACGTAGAAATATGACGTCTTTCTCCGCAGTGCTTACCGTTTCGTTTTCTCAGGAATATTTAAACAGTCCTGGCAACCGTTACCCACAAATATTAAGCTCGAGGTGACACTTGCTTAATGTCCTGTTACAAAACAAAATCAGCAAAGTTAATGTAACATAATGACAGTCTGTATGTCGGATAAACAAATTATGTTCATGACTACAGAGGTATAAAAATTCAAAGTAGGAATATAAATTCGTTTAGCAATTCTTTTCAGGTTACGTAGTCTTTTTATAAAATCAACGATGGTTTAATGTAATACGCATATGATTTCAGTGCCAAATCTGACGCATATTCGTTAGAAATTTCAAGAAAAATTTAATTTATCGGTAGTAAAAGAAGGAGAAGAGTATAAGGGAATAATATTTCTTTCGCAAATTTCTGCATAGATTAAAGAACTAAGAAACGCTCCACAATTGTCTTCAAAGCCACGCCTACTATATAAATAATCTTTTGAAATTAAAAACGGTGTGTGCATTCACTGTCAACACTTGGATTTAATTAACAACAGTCATTACTTCTAAATAAGTATATAATGTTGTTAAATATCGTTTGTCTCATCTTAACATAATAGTGTAAATAAGCAGAATGTGCTATTAGGATCCTTAAAAATTATCTATTTTTTGTACTTGTTAATAATACTTTTATAAAGCCGGTCAGTAAATAAGGTCAATTACTGTGTGACGATACATTTACTGATTACAATAAACGTTAAATGTTGAACACAATTTATACGAGAAATGTTGAACCTGTAGGTTAAATTATAAAAAATTTCAGTTGTGTTTACTGAACTGAAAGCGTACATTTTGGCTGCCGGAAATGTAACACGAGAGAAGTGGAGGAATTCCAGCATATAAATAGCGTGCGTGCGTGAAGGCATTCATTAAGTGATAATGGTCGTGTAAACTACCTGATTAGAATTACTTTTAAGCATAATGAAACGGTCGTTTCCTGCTCCACGCCACGGAAACCTCAAACAACATACAACAATGTTGGTTGAAACATGTGTCGGAAACACCTGACATATTATTAAAGTACAGTAGACCATTCGTTACATTTTTCAGCGTTTGCATTTTGGGAAATTAGGAGTAAGGCGTTTCGTAATAAAAGTTTTAAAGCGTAAACATTGTTGGTGAATTATGAAAAATACACTGATCAACAACATGGATGGTTATACAAGAAGGATGTAATTTACTGTGAAAAAAAGAATTTCATGGCAATAAATAAGGATAATATACAATGCATCTAATTAATCTGACCGTTGGTGGGTAAATCTTGTAGTAAACAAAATTATAATATGAACTGGTATATTTATATAATTAATTTCTTTATTAGGTTTCGGGTTGCAATTTGCCATGTTCTCACATATCTTCCCTGATTATTATATATTGAAATTCTCCACACGTAATAGAAGATTTTATAAAGTTATGCGGTCTTCCGTACTAAGAACTTGTTTCAAAATAACTCTGTGAAATTTTTTTACAATAAATGAGAACTTTTTTACCAATAATTAGGGAAATATAGATGAAAATTATTTAAGAATACCAGAGAATGTTGTTATATTATTACAGCAACAGTGAAAATTGTGGGAATTAAATCGCTGTTAGAGTAATAATTATTGTGTATTTGGAAAATTTTTACAGCTAATTCATATTTTTTGATCATCACGATCATTATAAGAACACATTCAACACGAAAGAGAAAAGAAGCAATAGCGGTCGCTTTTTTTGGAATTATTTTGGCAAAATTCTTAACTATAGCCATGCACCATAAATTCTCGAAAGCCATATAAATAAAAAACTTGGTTAAAGATACTTCGTAGTTTTCAATCAAACAACTAATTTTGAAAGACAATTTCATTACGTAAATATAATATGGAAAATTATCTGCGGTCATTTATATTTGTAGAAGATGAGAAAATTACGCTTCGGGAAGTGGTTCAATTTATTTTACTCCCCTGATCGTCCTGATGGAGCTGAAGACGAAATGTCTGGGTATTTCAAGAGACAATATGAAAATTGGTAACAGTGTTGTCATTATTTATATACAGCTTCTCCAAGAAACATTACTTATGTTGAAAATATGAGTTAATGCTTTTCTACTGATTTCCTTTATTGGACACTGTCGATGATAAATTTCATCCAAATCAAATTCAGCCCCTAAAATCCCTGACGACGAAACGAAAGTAAAAATCAGACTGTTGGTACGAATTTAATGATGCGTATCGGTATCGTTGTAACCAGTGAGCTTTACGACCGACCGAGACTGCCTCCGTCCGACTTTATGACTACGGTATTTCAGGATGGGGAAGATTCGAGATGTCGCACAAGAGCGTATCTTTCAAGCCTCAACAGTTGTCGTCACTGGTAGCCAATTAGCATTCAGCATGACACGCCGCCATCCGCCGCCAGAGGGAACAAGGTCGTGCAGGTAGCGATCAAATATTTATTGTTGATCAAAGGTATTTTTTTTCCCCAGCGGAGTCGCCCGGGGATCAAGGATTAGCCGAAACTCGTGAACAGGTCCGCGTCATACGAGATTTCCATATCCATACGGGTAAAATCTTTTCAGATATGACCCCAACTGTTAAAAAAATTCCCAATTGCTCGGTGAAGAACAGTCAACAACAAAATTAACACATCGAGTTTGTTTTGAAATTTTTCCGTACGGCTGATTTATTAAAGCTCTCCATTTTTTGAATTTGGGCCCAGAAGAGAAAGACGTGTAATTTTCAGAATCCCATCAGTGTGACAGAACAAAAATATCTTAATATTGAATCATAGGTTCATAACGATCCGTTTCATTTTTTGTATTAACTTGGAAAATTAAAATACATTATTTGCATTAATTTTTAATGCTAAATATAATGTTATTTTCATAGCAAATAAAGAACAAAAAACCAATTCTAAACCTTTTATCGAGGCACAGGGTTTGTTTTACCCATAACTAAGCATTCTAGGGACCTAAGCAAGTCTTATTTTGATATACATTAGTCTTATTCATGAAAAAATGGCTATAGTAATCTGTAATTTTTGGAGTGTTACATTAAATTTACTAACAACAATTCTTTGTCTGTAATATTATACACTGATCACTTAAATGCTGTGTTTAACTCCTGTTTCTCTCTTAGTACTTTCCCAGTGTTGGTATTCCGTTCAATGTCTCAAATTTCTCTCTCTTGTTCATGTTTATCATATTTGGAGAAGCATATCGAGACGTTTCTAAGCAGTAGGCGACTGCCTACGGTGGCAAAGCCGCCCGAGTTAGAGAGCAAAGTAATATTTAAAACATCTTGAGGGATGATAATTCATCTGATCTTAACAATTTAGAATTAGCTGACCAAATAGAACGAGCTTCTTCGCTTTTAACACAAAAAGATGATCCAGTAGAGTTAATTACTTTCTTTAAAATTGTGTCTCTGCTTTAAGAATTTTGCAAACACTGCTTATAATTTATAATGGAAAAAGAACATTTCTAAATTACAAGTACTGAAAAATGATTTAAGAATCATGACTACTCAAAATCGTCTTAATGGTAAATGTTGGCCATTGAACATGAATTGAAATTATTCCTGATTTTGTATAAATTAAGTTTCAAGGGATTTTTTTAAATTTAGGTTTAAACTTATTATATATCATTCAACTAGTTTTTATTGATTTAAATTAATATTTAAATTATCTGTGAAAATAGTAGGATATGTTTTAGTTTGGAAGTTCATTGTCGTTATCTCATAAATGTATATTTTTATTTTCAACAAAAAGGAATTTTTCGTAAACCTATTGTTTTAATTTAATAACGTAATTTTAATGTGGTTCTTTAATATTTTTAAAAATTGAAGCTTTGGAGCAGGAATCAAAAACTTGAGACCTACTGAATTACCATTTAAAAATTTGAAATCACTCTAACTTTATTTATTGAATTTGATTATGACTCAGGTTAAATAGATCTTGTAAACTTTTTTATTTTGTGTCTGAAGTTAAAACTGATTTGATTTAGGTTTCGGTTCAGTTATTCATCAGATTGTAAATTCAGGAGGCGACGTATAACTTTTCTTTTTTGAAATTAGAGATACGAAACTCGGTTATTCTTTTCTTTTGGAAATTAAAGATAGGAAACTGGATTTAAAGTGTGTTATATAAAGTAAATATTTATAAAAATGGGTATTATCGGGACATACAAAGAAAAGGACAGATCTCAATTCATTACGGATTTTATTGGTCGTTAAATTTATATTGATGCACAAGTGCCACGTCACTTTCACTGCACAACGTGACTTATAAAATCCACAGAAGCATGGGAATGTCTTTGATAGTATATTATTTTATATGCTACTTCAAACGCATAGATAATACATGTATTTGGACGGTTCTAACGTTTACCAGCGGTGAATTCCATTTCGTTTACGGTGAAAAAACAATACGGTGGATGCGGCTTTACAAACTCATTACACGAGATTTCCACGCGTAAACTGGTTTCCTAGAGAAAAGCAAGAGTGTCGCACATAAAAGCCGGGGTAACAGAGAAAATACATAATTCATGCATTTTTTCTCTCTTCCTCCCAAGTTCATTTGCATTTATTTTGACAGAGTCCCTTCAATATTTGAAGCCTCATTAGCACACTTGTGAGTACTGCATGTAAGGGGTTTTCAAAAGCGAAAAAATAGAAAAGAGAAAAAACAGCGGGGAATGGAGGGGGGGAGGTAAAAGTGGTCAAGTAGAGAAGAGAAGGGGAAAATGGAGGAGAACGTGTCCAAGTGTGTCTAGACATTCCTCGCACATCTGTCTGAAATAAAAAAAGAGCTTCCCTTTCCCACAGAGGGGCACACACACAGGCTGTGTTGTCTCCCTATCGCGGTAATAGCTAGAACAAAGATCTCTGCTTCCATTGCCACCGTCATTCCTCACAAAGAACTCAACCGAAACAAGCTCACTCACATCACCTTGACTCACCGTCCATTCTAAGGGTGGAAAATAGCAGAAATACAATGGCAGGTTCTTCCGTAAGAAGAGAAACGACTATTCATAATTGTACAAAAATTGATAAAAAGAAAAATAATACTAATATGATCGTGGTGTGAGACGATCATAATAAACTATAAACTCAGCACCGATGTAGTCTGTTCACACGTTTTATGACTTAAAACCTGAAAAAACCTCTTACGTGAATAGAATATCACTACAGAAAGTGTTGTCGAATCAAATTAAAGAGGTTCACACTTGGACGTCATTTCCACAGGAACGTTCCGATCAGCCTATATATTTTGGCAGCAATATGAGCTGCGGTACCGAAAATTGTTCACATGTTCAGGAACGCAGCTCTTTTAGTTCTGAGAATATTAAAACACGAGAACTGGTCTTCATCCAGCCTATGTTAGAGTTATCTACTACAGCAGCAGGATGGAGAAGCTGCTAAAGTGGGAATAAAAAAATAACTTGAGCCATAGGCATGGGCATAAGAAAGTTAAGCAGTTAGGTTTGGATCATTTGAAAAATAAACGACACCTGAGCTTATATACAGTGTGACCAAATATCATGCAATACCTTTCAGTTAACAGCACGATTCGAAGATAAGACAGAGATAGTGTAAAGCTGTTGTAAAAAAAATTTTAAGTTCATAAACGCGAGCTATAATTGACGAGACTATCATACGTGCGTAAGTTTCTCACTAACACGAGCAACATTTTGTCAAAGAAGAAAGCAGGGAATAAAACTAGTTTAATATAAAAAAACAAGAAATTGACTGGGTGATAAAATAATAATAAACAAATATGCAAAGCTGCGTCGAAATATTTTTCATTCCCGAATTATTCTTTGCATATCAAAAAATGTCATCCTAAGCCAAATTAATTTTCCAGTGCTCTACTAGTGCTTTAAATGCATATCATTTTGATCTGCAACTGGCACTGAGTATCCCCGAATCACTGCACCAATAAATTAATTCACAATAAATACATAAAAACCTGTCACCGTTAGATTGCATTCGAGTATCACAATTAACGTATACATATGCTACTTTATTTATCATTTGACAAGTTCGTGGTAAAACGGAAATGCATCAATGTTTCAAAATATTAAGGTTAACCTAAAGATATAGCAAACTCAAATACTTTATAATTTCTTTCGTTACTTGAAAAATTACTGGACAAAACGCTGCTATCGGAAAGTCTAAAAAGCTGGTAATAATCCCATACAGACGATTGTGATCTCCTTTCACACAATTTCTTTTTTAGTCTTATCATAAAATAAGGAAGAATCATCATTATTCTGCGTCAAAAACGGAATACAGGATAAGAAATAACGACTGTATAAAGTTCCTGAGGAATGTAACGACACACAAATATTATTCCTACACTTGAAGAATCCCAGATGCTTCACTTTAATGACAAATGAATCAGCAAAACAGTTTTTTTCCAAGTCATTCATTCTTCTATTCAAGTAACTTATAAACACTCGATCAAAAAATTGCTTTACATTTTCAGAGAAAACCCTTAAAGTCATTGTCGTAAGTATGAAATATAACATAAAATTATCAGCTACTTTGCAGAAAAGAGAAATTATGAGTACACACTTTATGAATCGCACTTGTGATACAATAGCAACAGAGGCACACACGTGTTTCTGTATTCACGAACTGTACAATAAAATCCCTCACTTTTCCAATACCTCTGTGCGTAATAATCGAAATAACACATTTCCATTCACAGCTCAGAATGCATAATGTAAAATCCCTCCTTTGGGAGGCGCAAACCGAGTCTGAAATTGAAGTGAGCGTGATTTTCAAACAAAAAGTCAATTGTTTCACGAGGCAGTTTAAATTGTGTTTCTGACATGAATCTAGTACTGCTGATAAAAACTATCTTTAACTTCCCTGGGAAATATTTTTAATCTTCCCGAATGCTTCCTTTTCCCATCATCTGTCACCACGGATGATAAAAGCAAGACGTTTCGTGACAGGGAGGAACTTCTAGTGGATTTTCTAAAACGTATTAACTGAGAACATTAGGAAAGTTTCACACAACGGTGCCATAATATTATGTATAAAAAGGAATGACTAGAATGTAACTGTTTTTGACGAATTAGCGTCCTGCGACATAAAAAATAAAAAATTAATATTTCAGTGGCAGAGTTTCTGAGAGTATGATTTCAATTAATTAAATCTGATTGCGTGTCATTGCGGTAACGCATTCGAAGGTGATGACAATGACAGGTAGTGTTAAAAAAATTCCAGAGCAGTAATAAATTGCAATGTTAAAACCATAACGTCAACAACTACGGCGAGTGGAGAATGTAAAACGTTCTGACGGAAAGAGCTTACAAAAAATTTTTCTACTGTCTGAATAACCGACGGATCTGCAGAAAACAACAGAATTTCAGTAACTCTCTCAACACGAAAATTAAATGGTCATAGTAGAATATATTTTTGGTCTCCTTCACACTTATTCACGATGCGACTAGGAACAGCTTTAAACGACGACGTCCTTCGTCTGCTCTCACCAGGTTTGTTCCGTTCTCTTCCTAACAAGCTTGGGTACACCTGTTAATACTCATCCCGAGAGTTTCAAAACGCCGGAATTTTTTTCCCAGATAAAAAAAACGGGGGTCCTTAAGACTTAAAGAATAAGACCAGCATAATTTTTTTTAAAAAAAAGCACGGTCGACACAACGTTCCTTTGCTAGAAGTAAAAGTATGTATAAAGGTGTTTCCGTAATATTTATAAGGGGAAAATGGTAACATTAAGGTAAACGAATGATAGGAAACAAACGTGCGTGGAAGAATAACTAGGCGACGAATGTGACAGACGCAGCAGGTCGTCGTAAGTAGGACAGATTGTCGCAAAAATTTAGCATAGAACAAACGGCTGTTATAAATTAAATAACTGCAAGGTGAATTCCAAATGAATGAGTAATTTGACGTGTGACTTAGAAAAATTAATCATATTAATGATGCTAAAATAAGGATGTATGTCACACGATCAGCTTAACAAATGTATTGGATCAAATACAATTACTAAATTATGGAGACAGTCCACAACAACGCTTGTATTTAAAATAAGTATTCAAATAATGACAAATTTTAATATATCATATTATTTTGTGTTCCGTAGTAGAGGTTTATGATCCGCGTGTCAAACAAGAAAAGTGATTGGGAATCACCGTAGCAGAGTGACGTTGTAGATGGTCCTAGTTGGTGATTAATTTTTTTTCTCGTATCTTTATGTAGGGTTCTACGATCGGAATAGTCGCCTACGTGTGGAGAACGTTATTTGATTTAGACAGAGAGGGAAGTTGACGCCGCGTCGCACGTGTCCCGAGCACTCACCTGGTCCTCCGGAGTCATGGTGTTCCGGGCGCCGCCGCACGAATGCCGGCCGGCCGGCTTTGCGCACGCAGCCTCGCTCGCTCACTCGCTCGCGCCCGCAGCGCCGCCCTCGACGGCGTGACGGAACCAACTGGCCGCCGGCGCAGTGTTTAACCTTCAATTAAAGTAAAGCCCCGGCCCTGCCTGCATATCTGCAAAGCCAGACAACGGACAGGGTGGGGGCGGTTTCCGGTTCATAGATATCGAGGACCAGGCCCCGGGCCAGATAGCAGCGCTTGGGTTTCAAGGGGGCGTGCGAAACACACGACAACCGCACTATCAGCGATTGCGACGAAATCCAAAACGTCACTTCTGCATTCTGACAAACGCTCTAGGGAATGCTGCTGCCTTCCCAAAAAAGAGCTGTGCCTCTTCAAATGATAAACTCAACATGTAATCATCGAATGAAACACCACATTCCTGATAATCTCATTCTCATATATCCGTACAGTATTTCCTTACTTACAATTATCTTTTTCAATGGACCACGTATGAACTCCTATTGATTGGACTGAAATGAACTCTGAGACGAACCTTTTCCTACACGCCACATTTTTACTTTTAATAACAAATATTACCACCAGATCATTGGGCTACATATAGGTTCATCCCTATCTCTTGTTCTTTCTGAATTGGAATACTACACTTGAATAAGTTTTGTCTTGATGAACTTATCTCCAACCGTCATTTATCATAGTTATTTTAATGATCTTTTTGCATTATTTCATATGATTATATTGATGAATTGTGGAAAACGAATCACAGTGTCTTTTCCGACTTACTGTAATACACACTGAATCACATTCATACCGAAATCACTCATAAGAAGTGTTTCAATCTTTCTTCGTGGGCCACAGGCTACATGAGCGAGATCCAGGAACTGGAAACACCCCTTTAATAGCATAGTAAGCAAATGCTGAAGGGTAAGGGTTGATTGAGACCCCAGGGTTGTAGTTTAAGGATCTTACCCGATATTCAGCTGAAAGTGATGCAGGGCAAAACCTAGGAAACCTGTATGGTGTAGGTCGCGCTACTGGTACTTGGTCCACGCCCATTGCAATGACAGAAGAGGAGTTTTCTATGCTTTGGGGTGACAGCTTTCCTCGACAAGTTTAGGAGGCAGTTGGCGAACTGGTCGAATATGGTCAGCCGAAAACTCTTACCATATGAGAAAGGAATTGAAACTGAGGGCGTACGGAAGATATTTTGTATTTTTAATATGTATAACCAGTTCTTACTATAATATAGTTTTATAATTTTAAAACTACACATCAACACATCAATACAAAATTTATGTAATAAGAGGCAATTTATTCTTCAAATTAGCAATTTAAGATCGTTTTATACTTTTAATAAGAATTACATGAAATCTTCTCAAAATAAGGAACAAAATGAATTCCCCAGTTTTCATGTATGAGGTGTGCAGGGAAACGTTTTATTCAACGGAAGAGACGTTACAACTTAGCACAACGCCGAAGCACCAATCAAAAACCACCTCGTCATAGTACAGATTTATAAATAAATCGATACACGATTAATTACTTCAAATAATATATATATATATATATTAGTTTCTGACTTTTCCTTATGTCACGTGTAAAGTTTAGGCAAAAACTGTGCTAATTTTAGGAAATAAATTTTTAGATGATAAAATGAAAATGGTATTGAAACGCAGGACACAAGTTATGAATACATATTTTTTGCGTTTAACATATTATTTTTAATTCAGAGATTACGGACGCGTAGCGCAGAAACTAACGATTGAAACCTTCTGAATGTTCAGTTTATTGGAGGCCAATTTATAGGACTGAGTCCAATGACTCTATCCGGCGGAATATGATCCAATAATAGGCACTTTGTCGGACAGGGACATAAATTTCAGAATCTTGAGGAGCTCTTGGTGCAGGTCTTATGATGCTGAGGGCAACTTTTACTCTTTCTGGGAACAAGTGGCCGGTGCTAAAAATTTCACAGACGGCGGTGTTTCGGACGAAATGCGCAATTTAATACCGTCTTATTCGACGCCCTGGTTCCATTAAACAGCGTCACAGACGGATAAGGAGTATTTTAGAAGTATGCAGTGCGGGCGGAGAGAAGAAACGCGCGGGCCACGGGAGTGCATGTGGATTACCGACCTCTAAAAGCTTCCGGATGCGACCCGAAACTCGCCTTTGCCACTGCGAGGGTGTGGTAATTTCACCTCTATGTGAATGAGCTATCGATCTGTAGTTCGCCCACGGCGACTGCGTAACCCCCACCTCAACAAGAACCCCTCAGGTGGCAATATTCAGCGAGTCATTAAGAAACTTTCGCCACCCATATCATTTGCATGTAGGCGATGTGCACAAGAAAAGGGTCAACGCCAACCAATGCTCTCTGCCACTTGCTTTTCAGGTAAATCAGGAAATTACTCTCGGAAGAAACATGCTATATATTAGTTCCTTGCGACACTCTAAAGGTTAAATCAGTTTAGATTCAAATATGTTAAAGAAATGTCTGAAGACGTACGTTACACAAAAAATTTGATTATTAAGAAGGTGAATAGGCTGAAAGATTTCTCAAGCGTACTACATACAACGATAAAATATTATGGACACATAATGTAGCAGATATAACGTGACGTCATCAGAATGTGTGTCTCAATAAAACAGATGTCTCATCAGTATCGTGAATGAGGTAGCTTCCAAATGCGGTTTACGTCGCGTTATCCAGTACTTACACGGCAATCATGTGCTATATATTCACAATTGCCAGTTAGAAATAATTTTCTGAAGTCAAAGAAAGTAATAAACTTCATTCGTTCTGATGTCGTCCAAGACCAGTAACTAATAGAATCTCTCTTTACCTGCTTGATCAAAGGATACGGAAAACATTCTAGCATTGTAATTAATCATCAAAAATATCACAGATGAGATACAATGAAAACATTACAGGCTATACAAGTTCAATTATTCTCCAGAATTATTTACCTGTCATTATGCTCAATGAGAAAAAAAAGTTCTCTGACTTCTAAACGAATACGATACGAATTACTTGTAAGGACAATTTTTATGTTAAACCTTTAAATTCATTATGTTTATATTTCATAGGTCCACGTTGTAGAGCACACAAGAGTGACGAAATGAACCCGATCGACGCCCCCAAAGATCTCGTATGCTGGAGCCGCGGCTGCTGAATACACCCCAGATACGTCTCGAGCCATCGTGATTGACGCAGTTGAAGAACCAACGAAAGGTAAGTACCTTACATCTCTTGCTTTAGTTGTGTGCCCCTCAAAGATTCGCTATTTCTCCTAAATAGGAGTAACAGACTCTATCTTATTAAGTAATAATAAACAAGTGCAGGACCAAACACGTGCACATAAGGAAATCGTGATAAAACCATAAAACTAATATTAGACCACTGTCAATCAAAATGAATAGAATTTTAATTAAGCAATATGTGTCCCATTTTGCCAAACGACCTGATAGAGAATTAAACAAACATGGAATAGCCATATCATTCAGAATTACTTGCCTCCAACCAATGATTTTCCCACATCCTGTCCTTTTGCAGACATTCCTTCCTGGATAACAAAATTCGTTCACGCCCTCCCTGAGTCGATCCTCCTGCATTATGAAGATACCTATTTAAGAACCTTCCTTACGATAACAGTGATCTCTGCACTATGCAAAAGATTGCACCCTATACATTATATCGACGTCGCACGTTACTTAACCTTCTCCATTGATAGTAGAAGAGGAACAATCAACAGATAATCCAACTACAGAGCGAGAAACATCACCAATTCAAGTTTCCTCTAAATTAAACACCAACAAAGCTCCAAGAAGATGACCACGCTGTAAGCAAGCCAACATCAGAGCAAGAAACATCACTGATTCAAATTTTCTCCAAAACTATTACCAAACTATTCCCCTCAGAAACTCTCTCTAGACACATCACCGACATAACGGACAACACCGACTTTCTGGAGCTCCAAAATCCTGCTGTAAATAACCCGATTAAGAAAACCTTGAACCTGGAAGAGGCTCACGAAGTCGCAAGGAACTCTTATAATTCTGAACCGAAGGATCTCAGCTTAAGTTTTGATCCAGCCAGAAGTGCAATTGTTCGTGCTGCTAGAATAGAAACCCGTGGTGTACCCTAAGAGATTTAATGCCCCACCAGAAATGTTTCTCAAGGTTATATCAATTATGTTCTAAGCACTGAAAGACAGAGATGCAAAGACAAGGTTAACAAGACTGAAAACGAGACTTGCAAAACAGACATCAAAATACTCATCTAATGAGACTCTTCATAGTCGCAAGTAGCGGCCAATCTAATGAAGCTACTACAGTGGAATTGTAAAAAACAATTTAACTAGACCAATAGAAATGTTCAAACCAGAAGTGATTGTCTTCCAAGGAACAAACCTTAAATAAGATACAATCCTCTCCATTACAGTCCACCAAGATTTCCGTGTTTCAAGGATCGGTACAGGTGAGTCAATTTTCATCAGAAAATATATCCCAGCAGAAAAAAATCTCAATGAAGTCTTACGTAGGAGCTGAAGCAGTGAAGCTATACTTTTCTTTCTAGATTGTTTTTTGCTCCATTTACCATCCCCCAAACAAAGAATTCAGTAGAGAGGACCTTGAAACCTTGATTAAGCAACTAGGGTGGCTGGAGACATTAACTCTCACTACATAACATGGGGATCGCTTCAAACAGACGATAGGGGCAACATATTCGAAGACCTAATTTACTCCTACTATTTTCTAGCTTTAAACACGCATTTCAACGTATCTAATGGTAACACCTTATCTATAGATGTCATCTGCTCCTCCATGATTATCAAGGACAAGTGTGACTGGTTTACTCTAGACTCGCCCTATAATTACTCAATAACTACCGTTGTAGACATGCACAAAGAATAGGTACAAAGCGTCACTGGGGAAAGAAGGAAATTCAGAAGAAATGAATGGAATCCTTTCAAGCTTACGCTCCTGTCCCACCTAAACTCCACGGAGTGAGAGAGTGGGGGGCAGTTATACAAAAAGACTATAATACATTTTGTAACTTAATGCTGGCAGCTGCAGACGTAACGTGAAAAGCTGAATCAAAGGAGTCGGCCCCAAAACGAAGAAGGGAGATATGGTGGAATTAAGATTGCGCAGCAACGTACAGAAATTACAGACTCTATCTGAACAGAAGAAACCAGAATACCAGTTACAAAATCACATTTAAGAAGGTAAGGGCCCTATTCAGAAGAACTACAATAGAAGCTCGTAGAAACTGGCTTGGAGAATGGAAAGCCTTAATACCCCCGCAAAACAACGTCAGGAACATGAAAAGAAAATTGAGTAGTACGAATATCCTGTTAATTAACGAATCAGGTGATACAATCACAAATCTCCTAGTAAAAAGCTTCTCAAAAGTCTCCGCATCAGAAACGCACCCTCTAAATTTCTCCATTATAAAAAGATCTTTTGAGAAAACAAACCCACGCACACAATCCTTTAACCAATTGATAGGCTCAAATATCATCAATGAGAAGATATCCTATGCGCTAAAAATTTTTCACCCGAGAACACATGATTCCTGAAGAAGCATACGGTACGTATGTTATATGGACAACCTGCGACATCCCCGATAAATGGAGAAAATCTACTATTATACATTTTATAAAACAGAGGCAACCAGATACATCGGTCAGAACTACAGGCCTATCGTCCTAAATTATAATGTATGCAAGATGATGAAGAGAATTATATCTGCTAGACTTATGAACATCAATAACCTGTTATATATAAAGCAATTCTCCTTCCGTATGGAACATTCATTGCTTTCTCTGCTGACTGAGATGGATATTTTTTTACAGTAGAAGCAATTGGGATGAAACACCATTCGATTGCTACAATTTTACAAGAAAGATGAGACATTATCAAAACAAACTCTGTGTAAATTGGGACTTCCTTGGCGTAATAGAAAACCTCACCAGATAAAGATACATGAAAGTCAGGAATTGAGTAACACAGGGATCATCCCTCAGTGTTGTCTCATTCTTTATAGCTGTGAAAGACATCGATCCTGCAATCTACCCTCCGGTTGAGACCCTAATTCACGCAGATGGTATCATATTCTTAGCTAGAGATCCGGATTCGAGAATCATCACAGAGAGAATGTAGGAAGCTGTAAACAAAACTACAAAGTGAGCTGACAGCTGCGGTTTCTCCTTCATTTACATTTGTAAACAATTATATCACTTGACTCGAATGAAGAGAACTTCACGAGGGAGATAAACTTGGATATTTCATATCTTTCAGGTGGAAGTGTGTTTGATAGGGGTTCAATTTCAGTGAAAGGGAGCCGTTTAATATACAACGATCTGCGTATTGAACTTCGAAAGACGTGGATGAATCTGATCATCTCAGTGTCTTGAAATGTGCATTTTTTTCGGGACCGTGGATGGAAGCATCCATTGCTAGTCGGAAACTTTCGGAAAAAATGCCCAAGGTATTCGACGGTTCTCTCAAAGCTGAGCCGGAACCACATGATCTGTGTTCCCACTTTTGAAGCTGTTGCTTATTCACGTCGTGAGAGTTGAGTGGAATAGATGCAAAATGTATGGTTTGTAAGTGCTGCAGGGGCGCGACGCTGACACGCCGAACGCCTCCATATTGGCGAAGATATCGACGATCACGAATGTAAGAGACGTGTCAGTAAGATTCCTGTGAAGGAGTAACTTTCTGTTTTGAGACAGACCTCTACCCGGTCGCCGCCCGGTCTTCTCAGATTATATTTCAGGACTGTTCGGAAAGTTGAGAAGCTACGTCCTCGACAATACCTGCTATGGTTGAGGGAACAGAAAGATATTACGTAGGGTGCTAACTGCGTAAACAAGAAACCGAAAAAAGATGAGTAACCAGTTTTCAGGTTTCATCCGTGAGTATCCGATAGAGAAGAGACAAATAGATTCATAACCGTCATCATATCATTAAAAACTTATGGAACAACTGAACCACGATAAAAGCAGTAATCTATTAATAAAACTACAAATTCACACTTTTTTACAATAAATTGAATTTATAAATTTGTTTTCTATTATATTAAAATTCCAACCATCGAGGGATCTTCGCCAAGTAGCAAAGAGAAATACAATATCTAATTAAAAAAATTAGGGCCTGACATTAGTCATGGACGTGGGTCAGATCAATCAAGGATATTGCTTCTAGTTGGTTTATTATACATTCTATTTCAGTATTAAATGATTTTAATTGAAATCTTCAAGGTATATTTTTATTTACCTGACAACCGGCATATATGTCAGAAAGAATTTAAATAAAAAAACGGATTTTCTTTGAACTGCCTCAGGTGCTCAAAATGGGTACAAATAGAACATCTAAATTTAATGATCTTTAATACTTTAGTTAAATAAAAAATATACTACAATTATATTAATATAAAACAAATAAATACAATTTATTTATGTAAGTACAATTACAATTTATTTATGTAATTAAAATAAAATAAATTTAGCTCCAAATTTGTTAAACAGGAGCACCTGAAGAAGTTAAAAGATAAGTAACGAAATTTTAAGCTATTCCTTATTTTAGAAATGCATTCAATTTATCAAGTAACGTAGATGAAGATGTCAATATATTTCCCTTAACCGTCTATCCGGAGCAAAGAAATACTTGTAATTACATTGTAACACGGTATATATTTTTAATCTTCCAGCACAATTATTATCACACTAGAACTGCTGATGTGGCTTGGAGTACGTAAACGCCATTAAGCAGTTTTTATAAAAGTAAAAGTACCATATTTTAATGTTTCAAGAAACATTATTAATTGGTTTGGGCTTGATTTATAGAAACACTTACTGAGGAATAGAATAACTGAAAAATGTAATAAACTATAATGAAGCAGCAAGGAGTTCCTCGAGGAAAACCGGGGGAGAAATGCGAAGCTTTGCATCGGAATTTGTGAATAGAGCCAGCCAGAGATCTTGGTAGCAGACTTGGGAGAGAAGGTCCGACTCTCAATGCTCTTTCCCCCTGTCATGACATCTCTTGATTGCTTCCTTTGAGGGTTGGGCGCACATCAAAAGCTTCGTTGTACGATGCAGAGAACAGTTTCAACCAAAGCGTACATTTCCAGATTTATCTGCGCAAGGTTCATTGTCTCGAAGATTATAGAGTACTATGTCGCTATTTGAATTTCGAAGCAAAATGGAAATGTTCCAAGTCAAAAATGATGTTTTGGACTGTGTTTACTGCTTTTGTTACTCTGCACTGAATAAAAAAGGACGGTTTCTGTATGATGATTGAAATTTTTCGAGGAACCTCATTGCTCGCTTTCCAAAGTATCTTCATGTTCATTTTCAAGACACACAAAATCTAAATTTATAAAAACAATTTCTGCTGATATCTTTGAGAGTTTGCCTTACAGGATCCCAGATATATTAGTTTATATATATATTTATTATTGATTAAAGATTATTTTGTAATCTAGAACTTTACTCCTCTCTCGGAAACTTCAACTCGGAAAATACTTACAAATGGGCTAATTCCTTATTATATTTTGAAGATTTTGTTTAAATTTTTTAAAATCTCGATTTTTATTATAGTTTTTTATTTAAAAAACTTCTTACCTCAACATTTTATTTGCAAGTGGTCCAAAAAGTAGAGTTAGATATATATGTTAAATTATGTCAAGAAAGGCAAATAATATTTAATGATTAATCGTTAATACGAGGAAGTTACACAATCCATTCTACTCAGTTCAATTTTTTTTCGAATTTATGTGTATAAATCTGTTATACAGGTCGTTAATTCTTCATAGGTATTTGTTATTCACAGACATTAATTGATCCCATAATCCATCTTGTTTGTTCTACTGGAATTCTCTGTTAGTAGTCCGCAGATGGAGAAATCGAAAATTAATTTCGTTTAATCGCTTAAAGTGGAATAATTGGTAAACAAAGTTTTTTTGAATCCTGGATAGTTTGTTCTCGGATAATTTCTAATTTCAAAGGGTTAATCATATTTTTCTGTCAATCTCTAATAAGTGAAAATTCATTGATCAATTTCGTTTAAGAGATTATTGGTTGTCTTATGTATCTATAAATAATTTTATTAAGTATGTAGTCTATATACTCTGTAAATATTGAACTGTACTTTTAGTAATATTAAGTCCGTGTTCTGTTACATTCTTATTGAACTATCAGAACGCAACGGTTCTCAATTGTTGAAAATATTAATTGTATTCATACTAACCGGATGTGTAAACTGAGACAACCTTTTCTTAACACACCCTATACTTTTTATCTATTACATTTTACGGATGAGTTTCTTGTTCTACGACATATCATGAGCTGATAGCAATATATTTCCTAGAGCCAATGTTTTCAGAATTGCTTCTACAATACCAAGTTCCGTTTACAAAAAGAAGAATTTAAATAGAGCTCTATTGCAGAGCTGTCCACTGACCATCGTCCTGACACATGACGAGCAAAATCTCCCGAACAATAATTTAATTTTCGACAAACCCTACTTACTAAACAAAGGACTAGAGGAAGAAATGATATCTATCAATAAATAAATTTCATTGAAAGAAGTTATACAACATAAGTTAAACTATGCAAATAGTGAAGTATAACAGCAGAATGAAATTTCAGTTACAAAATAAATAAAGTTTATGTACTTTTCAAGGGAAAGTCTGGAAATTTTTTAATATCTGGTAAAGCAGGGATTGTTGAAATTTTCAAAAGTATCAGCAACGAGGAAACGGCTTTTTAACAAACTAAAAAAAGTCAAAATAGTTACCGTTAACTCTACGGTGGAAACTGTCGCAACTAAAGGGTTAAGGTAAAAATGAAACGCTTAATAAAGCAGCAGCTACAGAGGTCTTAAGAGGCTAAACTAAGGATCCGTATCAGGCACTAGATAATACCTGAATATTTTTATTTAAATTAATGTTGCTGTTGCTATAAGAAAGAGATTAAACCAACCAGCAATCCTTTTTGGCCTCAATGACCTAAGTTTGATACTACAAATAGTTGTCAAATGATAATAATAAACAATACAACTTTAATAGCACACTACTTGAAAGATAATCAGATGTCAAGTATTAAGTTAATATTTCGTGTTTCCTGGAACATACTAGGATCATTTCCACACTCGAATCGTTTTTTCAAGGAAGGAACTTGTTTCTTCCCTCCCGTTTTCAGGCACTTAAGTTCCGGAGGGTTGTTTCTTGCGCCATGATAGTCCGCCTTTATATGACGTCACATTGGTAAAAAAGAAAAGCAACGTGGTCGTCTGTAATTGAGGGCCAGCGAGGGCCACTGACGTCAACGGCAGCTGGGAAGGCGACGATGTCTGATCAACTCGGCTTACTTCAGTCCCAAGTAAATACATCAAATTACTCAGCTCTTACATATAAAGTAATATATCTGACGATACAGAAAATATTACAGTTCCTAGAAAGGAAAAAGTTCAAAACGGTTTTAGGAATAAAATTTTCAGTTTAACACGTTCATGCAACTGACATAATATAAAATGACTGCGCGTGCCATCTTACTTTCTACTGTGTAGAACAGTATGATCGGGAAACGCTCAAAAGCGTCAAAAATCATCAGTAAAACTAAGTACAGGGTGTGGTAAAAAGTACCTTATAGCTGTCTGTACATCCCGTTTGTAAACATATAACGAATATTTTAAGAAATGCTAATATGCTCTTCTCCAACGGATATGCTCTGTGTCGACAATACTCCCCCTGCACCTTCCCCCTTTATCTACTCTTCACGTCACACTGCTTTTTCGTGTTTACTGTATCTTGAATTGAATATACGAGAAACTATAGGAGTATAAATCTCCAAACTTGTCAACCCAATTTCCCTGTAACTATAATCAGTTTGGTTGTGAAAAAGTTTCTATGCCATCTAGATCATAAAATAATTATCAGGGAAAGTTGAGAATCGTCAGACTGACCTTGCAATAAATGCCTCACAATCACAGACTCGGTTGCTAAGAACTTTTCATGGTTTGTTAAGGAGCAAAAATAATGCCAGAATGATTTGGACTCAAATCAGTTGCGTTATCAAAATTCACTAAATTTTCGTGAATAAAGACTACTTCAATTAAATATAATCGAATTGATTATAACGGTCCAGAAATTAATGTTTATTACTCCTCCGTAATAGTAAGTTGAATATGTGTTAATTGGCTTAATTTAGCTTTCATAATATAAATTAATAAATACCCTTGATTCAGAAAACTATTTGTTACAAAATAATATACCATTTACAACGCTTCGTTCTCTTCTGGAACCCCTTCAGGAAGGACAATTTTAATGTTTACGGAAAAAATTATATTGGATGCAATGTTTCTTATACTTTTGCAATAGTACTTTATTTTTATTGACTTGCAATGATAATTTAAAAAAATAAATTTTAATCTCAAGTTTATCAATTTCGTCGATAAACATCCGAAATGCAGATATTGTATAAACATGCACATCGTCAGAAATCGAAACAAATTTCGTTTGAGAGTTGTGTTGTAAATGCAAAGAAGTAACTAGTTCCTTCTCCAGGAATAACTAACTTTTCCTGTAGGGGTTTCCATACCTCTGCAAGAATTTAATACGGGTCGAGATTAGTGACATCGCAATTTGTGTGGCCAGGTATGCAGATGAAAAGTAAGTCCCGGGTCACGCTCTCGGGTAATTATCTCTAGAATCCTCAGCAACCCTCCAACTCTGGCGCTCCTTCTAATTGTTGCCAAATTGTACGTCCTCCCATTCTTCAAGTTGCGCAAGAGACAAATGTGGACCGAGGGAACAAATCCCGAGGAAGTAGCGTCAGACTACTGAATGGACTTCTCTAAACAACTATTTGGAAACTTTATTTGTATACATTGTAAAAATTCGACGTTTCTACAAGTTATTTATCACAATATATACCTTGCAGTGTACGGTTCTGATTGTTAGATGGGATTTTATAATTTAGTATTTTATTTATTTTCAATTTAATGTTAAAAATTTTATTTATGATTATAAAAATTAATATTTGTGGCTAGACGGTGTGATTTCGTGGGGAGTATTTGGATATATTCTTATAAAATCTTATCTATTACGCAGAGATTAATTCTGGAGTCAGCGTATGCAAACTCCCTTATGTAAATTTTCAGAGACAAAAACCGAAGTTTGTAAAGTCGAATCGAAAGAAAAGCTTCAATCGTAATGTTAGTAATGATTTATATTAAATTTATTAATAGAGTTACTGCTCTATCAAATAATGGTAAGGAGAGAGAATAGGGATATAATAATTTAAAACAAAGTTGGGTAACCCCAGGCACGAGGACCACATCCGGCCCTCATGTAAGATTTATCTGACACGTAACTAGTTTTCTCTGTTGCATATTAATACGGCCCACGGCGTCACGCCGACGACATCTTTCCACAGGTAAACATCCAAGTCTAATTAATTTAATATGCAAAATGATTTCCCTCTCCGGCAATACTTATTGTTATTTATCGTTACTAATTTGGAAAGCACCTTACGCCTATCAACAACATCACTCTCACCAAATATTGAAGTTCTTGCAAAAGAAAGGCAATAAAATGTTTCTCATTAGTTATAGTTGTAACACTATAGCTTTACTATATGTAATACCAATGCTATGTATTCTTACATATTTGTACCCTCTCTTTTTAAATGAGTACTACTGTTTTGGCCCGTGGCCCACTATACATTTTTATACGTCCCCCTACAAAACTGGCTGCCCACCCCTGAACTAAATAAATATAATGAGCAATGCGTTATAATAAGTTTAATAAAAAATATCCACTTTAATGGATACAGTGACGACAGCAATCAATACAAACAGAAAAACACTAAGTTCCGTCCCTAATTTGGACGTTCGTCACCTGATCGTAGTTATATCTGAAAAGATATGAGATCTTAAATGTGCTTCAGAAATAGAAATAGATAGAAAATAATTTTTAATTAAAATTTTTAATGCTTGGTGAGCAATTATCCTGAAGCCGTTGAAGTGGACATTGAACTCAAATGGAACCAATTACGTCTTTATTAGGTCCCTGATTATTTTGATTGCATAATTTATCAACCGTCGTTTGTAAACACCGTGCTTGGACACCATTAATTGTATCTCTATGACAGATTTGCCGATCCTTCGATAAAGAATCTCGTTTATTCCTGACAGGATCAGCTGTCGTCAACTTCTTTCGTCACGCTTCTCTCGATAAGTAAACAACTTCACCAGCAAGTTTTGTATCCATTCTAAAGCTTGAACCGTGTTAGTCCAACCAGTAATATCAACTCAGTGCCCCGCATTCCAAAAATAGAACGGGACTGTACATGAATTAAATGCAGCGTACTTTCAGCGTCACAAAACAGCGACTGGCAACTTGAAGCCTACGCCAGTTCGAGGGCACGAATGATTGTTTTCTGCAATGTCGCCGAATCACGCACCAGTTGAGGGTAAGTTTCTTTCATCTAATATATGCCACTATTGATTAGGTCTGTGTAGGGTTTTGCTAAGGACGAATAATTTAATGATTTTAAATGACAAAGTGAGCGAATAGTGTCAAGCGTTTCAGGTTACTTATATGACTATTTTGATTTTAATTGAGATTATTTTTCCGTTACATAGCTTTACAATAGATCGTAACCAATCGACCATGACGTTCGTGTTATTCTGCCTGTAGACTATACATACATCAATCCTCGTTCATGTTACAGTGCGTCTAAGCCATTTGTGCCAAATGATATTTAAGGGTTTCTGCTAATACGTAGAACTTTATAAGCATTTTTTGGAGGGTCTATTCGCGTAGTCTCTCTGGTCCAGGTTTGAGCATCCCTGCCTTCTGCTTGTATAAACAGACACGCCGTCGAGACGATAAGCAGATCCAGGCGCTCAGACCGCTGAGCCAAGTGTCTCAGCGGGGGAAAATACTCATCACGAGATGAAAAAAATAAAAGTACCAAATCTTATGTACGGTTCGGAATGTTTCTTCACTCATCGTATGAATTAGGCGAGTAGAGCGAATAATTTACTTTTCTTTACAGCAGTATTGCGCGAAACAAATTATCAGTTTTTAAAAACGTAAATAATAGATCAATGACAAAAGCATTTCACAGTCAAGGGTTGTCATTCAATGTGTTAAAATATATATAATTCCGGTAGACTAGTCACGTAAACCAAGTATTTGATTATTTTACCTATTTTCATTCACCCCCTATTTTTCTTTAATTATTGAAATCACGATTAGCAGGGTTCAGGGACATCTGAGTTAATAACCGTTAATTTTTTTAAAAAACAAGGGAGGGGGTTAATCTTGACTAGAATTGCACGAGTCAAATTATTATCTTTCATTTTACATTCAAATATATAATTATCATATAAGTTGTGATAATTTTCCTATTTGAGGAAGGTATAACCTCTGTGCAACTGTAGAATCTGTGTTTTGTACGCATCATCTTTGTAAAGTTAAGGATAGAGAATCTCCTGCTGATTGTTGGATAGTGCGTTGAGTGGAAATTGAGTAATCATCCTTAATTTATAACATAAAAATATTCCAAGGACGATTTGTTTTTAATTTTAAGGTAATTAACGGAGAAGATGTATTTTGTTAAAAAATATCCGTTTGTATAAATCAGTTGTCTTATATATATCATTAAGTTGCCTAAAGTATTTTTTTAGAAACATGTGTTTTAACTATCTTCTGACCTCGATTTAAATTATATTTATATTCTGTTTTTTACGGTTGCGACTATAGTTACAATTTTTTGTGTGTGATATTAAATAATGATTAAAATATTCTGAGCAAAGGAATTTCTATGGTAAGAATCAAATTTTGATTCAAATTGCGCAATTCTCGAAAAAACTGAATGATACGACGATAGATAAACTATAATGGTAGTTAAATATTTTAGGAAAATATGATTTGATGATATTTTAAAGGTTTTGATTTGAAATTTTCAGGAACAACTTAATACATTGGAAGTAGAGTATGTTCGGCTCTCCACCTCGTTTTATTCGACGACAACCTTTTCATATCAAACTGATTTGCCTAAATTTTCCTTTATTAACATTTCTTATCCTTCAGTCTGTTTTGAATTTCCCTCTGTAGCGAATTTATTCAATATTTTCCTCTTTAGTTATAATGCAATAATACTGAACTCCATTAACATATGCAATTTTTCCCAAGAATTTGTCCAATTCTCTGTGTAATTATTAAAAGCAATTATCAACTGATCTTAGACTACAATATGTTTACCAACACTTTGTCCAAGCGGAAATTAATTTGTTATTGTTTATAACTGTTAATAATTAGGAATCTCTAATTCATTTTTAATGAGAATGAATATGGAACAGATACAAACTCAGTATTAACGGGAAAGAAGCCATTGTTCCGTATTTAGGACGCAGGCACCTCAGTCTTTTTCTTGTAGACTTTGTATGTTTACCTGGTGATGTTGCGTAGTACAGAGAAGCATCTTTACTCTAGAGGAGTGTACAAACTGTTGAAAGACCGAAATAAGAACAGTGCTGTTGTTTAATCATTTTTATTGATACGCCCGTCTTGATATTATTCAAATTACTGTAAAACTAAATAGATTTAAAAAACAGATATTTATAAAATTATAGAATGCATGTTTGGAAGGCAGTCAATAGAATAGAAAGTTCGGAGTGCGAATAAAGGTACAGTTGCAGGACTTCTTTGGTAAACAGAAGTATTTTGCTGTAATTTAATTTCCGCACAAGCAACCTTCGAGGATGGTGAGGTAGGGACGAGAATAGAGGAACACGATCTTCTGGTTCCTAACCATCGTCAAAACAGCAGCCAGCCGTCGCCTTCACTCCCATCTCTTTCTTTTCCTCTCTTCTCCCTCCACATACACACACATTGCCTCCGTCTTTGTTCTGCCTCGTGCCATAAACGAAACCCCATTAAGGCAAACATCTGCCCAGTTCCCATTCTGTTTTAGGTTAGCGTTTACTATTTACTCCCTTTCTTTATTGGTCTGAACCCGTTTCTAAATTCTACCCATTGCTCGAGTAGTGGACGAATCTTGAAATAGACGCTGGAAATCAGAGAGATGAATACGTCCTAAAATACTTCTACGATTTACAACTTATTTACGCCGAGATATTTAATTAAATTTCGTTTCCTTGGAATGAGCACTTTACAGAGATTTAACTCAACGTTTAGTCGCCAGATGCTTCAAATTGCAGAAATATTTTAAGAAAGTACACGCAATGCAGTGAACTGTGTATCAAATTATAAGTTTGAGAACAAAAATTCATACCGTACGAAAAGAGTTCTATATTAAACATTTGGAAACAAATGAATAAGCCAGCCAACTTGTCATAAATCTCTATAAAAAAAACTGCCTGGATGTGTATGATCCGTATATAAATCTAAACGAGTGGACCAATTTCAACCAAATTTGGTAAACCTGTTATTTACTACCCGGAAATAAGCACTGTTGGGTAATACTCGGCTACCAGCACTAGGAGTGGAGGTGGAGGGAATGGAAATTTTTAAAAAAGCAAGAACTGTCAACACTTTTATCATTCTTTCATCAATTAATTTGATAATGTGTCCGATACTGATAGCGTATAATTTCAACTCAATCCATAATCGAAGGGGAGTTTTCTGTGTAGGGGAAAAACAAAAATAACCAGAAATCAATCAAGATTGGGCTCTTAATCGATGCAATGTGAACCGCTGGGTTTAATTATGACACTAAAAATGCAATTTAAGGTATAGTTCGTCCCCTAAGAGGGGTTGGAAGGAGGTAAAACAGACTTCCGCATACCATCCATAACGGATTAATTTCGACCAAATTTTGAAAAGGTTTTCATGACGAACTAAACTCAACATAATTAGGGTAAAACACGGCTACCACCACTTGGGTGTGGAAGGGTTGTATTTTTTCAAAATCTGTAAACTGCCATTACTTCCTTCTGGGTCAATTAATTAGCGTTTTGGATGAATTTGTTTGCGTATAATTTTAACTCCATTCATCGTCCAAGGGGAGTATTCATAGGAGTTGGGGTGTAGGGTGAGTCATAAGATATTTAAAATAAAAGTCAAATTTGGTATCCAAATCGGTGCGATGGGAGTCTTTCAGTTTGATTATGACATGCAGAATGCGTTAAATTGCAGTTCATCCCAATTCTGCATTTAGAGGACAGAACAGTATTGATAAAATTTTGTTTTAATATATTTGTACTTCAATTTTATCCACAAATGGCCACCTATAGTAATAATAAATACAATTCAATATTCCTCTGGACTCAAAACCAAACACCCTGAGGAGGTGAGGGTAAAATTAGTGGAATTTTTATATGTAATAAGGGCTCAATTACTTTTAGAGTGTTTCCCCGAAAATATTTGTGTATAATTTCAACCCCTCCCAGCATGTGAGGGGTGGGGGGGTGAAAGTTAGTTATATAACTAGAAAACTATCGAGTTTGGTGTTGAAACCGATGTAATGCAAGTTGCTGCATTACATTATGATCTTTAATATGCGGTTTAAGTAAAAATTCATCCCTTAAGTGAGGGAGAATTTTTATTCTGTTCAAGTGCTGAAAAAATGTTTAGCCCTGCTATTGAACCGGAAGTATTTTTCACTCACTCGAGATACTGGGAGTATATTTGCGGTTGATATTGTGACGTTTTCTATGTCGGTTTAATCGTGTGTTGACCAAGAATTAAATAATGTACCCGGATAATATAAATTCATATCTGGGCAACGCCGGGTCCCCAGCTAGTATCTATATAATATCAAAAGTAGCACTATCTATTGTATCTATGTTCTGGAACTTCTTCACGAGAACAATTATAAAGAATAATAAGTAGACCTTTACAAGTCTGAAATTAATTATTTTCGACTTTACAAAACTGTAATTATGAGTAAAATAATTATTCAGAATGATAAATATAAAAGAAGCACGATAAAAAGTGCTTATTTATATTTGATGAAAGGTCTCTGTTAAGGTAGCAGGGTTATACATTTATGGTTAAATTTGAAAACCTGAGAAAATGGCCTGAAATAGGAAAGTAAATTTGTCAGCTTTAGTAGGTATTAAATTTTGTTATAGATTATCATTTAGTAGTACATTTATCACCCATGTTGTCAGTTTGAGTCTGTTTTGCTCTACGTTAATTTTTATTGTACTCTGAAGTTTCTTATATTTCGTTTATTTTTCTATTGAAACACGTTTTACCAATTGATAACTTTTGTCTTTCGTTGGTTGCTGATAGATTGTAATAATTTTAATGTGCTTTAAATTTTTGAATGTATCTAAACAAAATTTGTGACCAAGCTTGATACTGGGAGCGTGTTATCTTACCAAAGTAAAGTCTACATTGTTGAGTAAATTTAGAATCATGAGCTCACTATCTTTCTCTTACCGATGACTGTGCAAACATTAACACGATTCCTCTACGTTTCAGTTTAGAAAGAACAGGAACAAATAAAAAAAAGGTAGGGACAACTTGCGAGCTGCACGAGTACCATAGTCAGCAGTTCATTATCTGTTTAGTTTAAAATGAGACTTTTGTTTGGTGTCCATTGGAGTGTCCTGTGGTCTGAGTGAGACGTAGTTGCAATTATTTCCCAAACTTATGACCAATGACCAGAACACCTTAACGTTATCAGTAAAACTACTGCGCGTTTATGAAATAATTTTGGTGTCGAGTGAAAACGGAATGACTGTTGGTGGGATGTCCGGAGGCTTGCCACGATCGGAAATCGAACCCAGAGCTTCCCACTTGTCGCTCAAGTGCCACTGCCTGTGAGGCTTTGTGCTGCCTGCTACAGGGCGTTTCGGAAGCTGCTGTTGGTTAACCAAATCCTAAACAGAACCACACTATATTCAAATTTCATCATCAACGGAAACATTTTAACAAATGTAATCTGCTTATCAACCGAGAAATGACGGAAGTAGATCTTACAGAATATATTATTTAAGAAGCTAATTAGCTGCATGAGAATCTGGAAACGACGATAATGAAAATATATATCACATGGAGAAGATCAACTTGTTTAGAAAATATTTGCATTTTAACCAGTTGGCGAAAAAATATAATACAGACGTTTTTCGAGACTGTCCTGGTTGTTCTTAGTTCATACATATTCTATAGATAATATTCTTGGAAATTCACGTACATAACTGGAATATGCTATGCGTAAGCCGCAACTAGATTTAGCACGACTCTTTTAGAGCAAATTGGAAGAGTCTAAGCTATTATGAAAACATTATCGCCAGGAAATATGGTGTTCAGCTAAGAGAAAATAAAAGTGTGGTAACCAGACCTTCCCGTTCGTAAGGATGTGACGAATGTTTTCAATAATGGTAGTAGCGTTACGTCAGCTTCCCTTCTAGAGTTGGTTTCCCCATGACGACTATACTCCGCTCCATGTACTCCTTCCTTCTCCTTCTGCGCATCTCACACGACTTGTTATCTCTCACGAACTATAAAAGTTCTATTGTGACACATTGCTGCTTAGGGTCAGGGTAATAAAAGTAGAAGCAGACTTGTTTGATCTTGAGATAGATTCTACAGTACACAAGATTATGAGGTTGAACGTTGAATTAAAAAATCTCAATAAGTGACGTTTATGCGTCAAATCAGACCAAGAGAAAGTTTAATTGGAAAAGGATCCGGAAATTTAGTGACGGGTCAATTTAATTCGAATGTAATTCTGTTAGGATTCTATTTATTCGTCGAACACAATTATTAAATTATTTATATTTTATGATTGAGTAGTTTTATAAACAAAGTGAACTGATTTATTTGATACAAAAGTGGATTAATCGTGGTTCTTCTTTGATTACATTTTCACGATTTTAAGATGTTGTTCACCTGATGTATCCATAGCAAAAAGAACTAAAAAGTTGTGACTGTTGCGCCGTCATAATTTTAAATTCTAAAATTTTCTAGTGTTTTAGGATATGCGTCAAACTGTGATCCGAATGTCGGAAGCAGACATAATTTTGAACTAATTCATGTTTAATGGTTAATTATTTTGTAAACCAGTTGAACTGAAGTTCTGTTACTGGTTTCTTTGATCCATAATTTATCGTGAAACTTCTATTTATTGTCTTAGGGAAGACTAATACTGAAAGCGAAAATGAGAGGAATAATTTTGACCTGCTGACGTGCATCGAAGGTACAGAACGATTCTTAACCGTTCCTCCCCATAACCACTTTGTCCAATTATCATTCTTTGCCTGTTAGTCGTATGACAAGCTTTCAATCGCAGCTCGGAATGTTACGAACGTGGTGTCTCTCTTTCCGTCGATTGAGTGAACCCAACGGTGGACCGGGGTCAACCTTCAGCTGCCGAAACGTTTGTAGACGGCGTTGACCCCAAGCGTTGCGCGATGGGTTATTTTCGGAATGGGAAATGGGGTTAGGGTGTAGGCGTTGCGCTGTTGTGTCTCCCTTCCCACGTTTTGACAATGGAAGGGCTGTCACTGACTACAATGGCGACCTAATCACACTCTCCCTTGCCCACCGGTTTCGGGCGGAAAGAGGTTTCGGACGAGCCCCGATGGCAAGGTACCGCCTATCGCCGCAATGAGTCGACAGGAAGTTATTGAAAAAAATTGATTCTTAAGTGAGGGGTCGGCGTAGTGGCAAAACATTAACGACGACAAACTAGGAATAAAACAATAATGTTTATACAATAAACCAATAATCTGACAAGTATGAATTATAAAAAATACGGCCAATTTGTCATAAAATAATGTTAATTAACATAAATTTAATATATTAACGAAGTTTAGTCCATTTTTTAAAAAATGACCACTTTTACATGTACGTTACCCATGAAAGATTTAGGTCTGCTAAGTTTATTTAATTTAAATGACTTTTGAATTTAAACGAGATACTGTGCATTTAAAATTATAATTCCCGCACCTATGTTCATTGGACTTTTTTTCTTCTTTGATGGTTACCACCACCTCTCAAAATAGTCGACACCCTTCATATAATAGGATGGCCTGATCATTGAAATTCACGTAAAGATACAAACCATCATGACGCATCGCTAGTCACGGACACGATTTACCATCCGATAAAATATACCTTGAAACTTATGGTAGTCTCAAGGTATCACAAAATATTCGAGGGCAAACTTAATTTACCTAACCGCAAAATACTCATCAGTTACTCGGGTAAAAGAATCAGAATTCCCTGCCACACGAATATTTTATTTCGAGGAGCTAAAAATCCTAATATTGGTCTCTAACTGTATTTAGAATTCCTGGTAACCATTTTTTTAAGTCCACAAAAACGCCTGATTTCATTTGGTTTCATATCGATCCTCTTTCTTTCTTAAACTCTTTCTGTTTCGCTGAAATAAATTAACGGCTAGTTTTTCAAATATAGTTTTTATTTAGATTAGACGACGTTTCGTCACCGCATTTGAGTGTTAAATTTTGATGAAAGAAAAAATATGCCAGAAGTGTAAAAATACAAGTTTGATAGAATTCAGTCTGAAAGACTGGTCGTTAGTTTATTTCGTTTAATTTCTTTTTCGCGAAAGTCTCCGTTGTCTGTTCTATCCTACTTTTTCGTGTCTACTATACTTCTATCATTCTTGATTATTACGCTTGTCAAGTAACAGAATTCCTTAACTTCGTTCAAAATATCCTTATCCAATCTAACACCCTTTGTTATTCCACTGCTTCCCATACCGCCTTGGTTTTACCTCTATTAATCATCATATTCAGCTCTTTCTTCAGGACCACGTTTACGCCATTTATTATGGATTTCAAGTTATTTGAATATCAGAGGTTAATTGATTTACATTTTCTGTTTCATTCTCATGTATCAACATTTATTTCTGAATCTGTCATCCTTTCAGAGAGCATTGACAATAACGTTTGTCGTTTAGAAACGGCTCGTTGACGCGCTCTGTTCCTCAAGGGAATTCCCGTTGGATGAGGACCAGACAACTGGCCTCACGAACAACCTGTTTCGCCGGTAGCTGACCTGGGATTTAGGTTCAGTAGCTAGCCTGCATAATTGAGGAGCAGCCCCAACGGAAACCATGCGGAAACGGATCGCACCCCCCCCTCTCCCACGCTAATGAGACGGCCGAGGCAACTGCACATGCTGATGCATCCATTAAAGATGCGTGGCTGAATATAAATTCACTTTGGCGGTCCTGCGTATGCACGCGGGCTCCCGGCAAAGACGCGTTCGGCTAAGCTCATTAAAGCGCGAGGTCGCAGTCGAGAACCCTCGACGGCACGGCACCTCCCCCTCCACTGTGCTCCTCCTCCCCCGTAACCCTCCGGCTGCACTTGACCCGCCGGAAGTGGAGGCTGGGGTGGAGGGAAGCCGTGGCAAATCTCTCCAGCTCAGCGATATCCTCCTCCCTCGCTCCCCCCGACGACCACCCCCCATTTTCTTCAGAGGCCATCAAGTGGTCGAGGAAACCATTTCATGAGCCACGTTGGCAGGTTACACAATACCACCAGCTGCCAGGGTGGGAAACCCCCACACTTCATTTCTTAATCTACTACGCCAAGCCAAGTCGGCGGATTTTCTTCTCTCCACTCTTACCTTACAGAAAAAAATTATAAAAAAATTAACGTCATCAAGGATTAATACTACTTTATTATATTAAAATGAACAAGCAGTTGTTAATTAAAGTTTGGAATCGGATAGCGTTCTTTCGATGTAGGTTTTCACAATCTTATAAAATGACAGGAAAAGCAATCGATTCCATAACAGAATTCCGGAACTCGGTTAATATTTATCTCTTCTTAATTTAATAACGGTTATGCAGCTCAGCAGTACACGACCTTGTTACTCCCACTTCAGACAAAACAGTACTATGCTTATACGGACACATTCTAATTTTCTTCTAGTTGTATTTGTAAAATCATATTTCCTCGCTTTCTTTTAAGTCTTTTATTTAATTTGGAAAGTGTTCTCCCTTCTTTCTGAGATAGTCTTCGGGGTTCTTGGCGGATTCACATCCCGAGCTTCTATCTTTTAAAATATTTTAAAGCTTAATTTATTCTAGGCCTTTGTCTCTACACTCGAGCGACTCTCGTGTTAATTGACTTATCTCTTCAGAATAGAATTAATTGAAAAAATCTGAAGCCACTGTCCGGTCAAACTTTTAACGTTTATCATAGATGTAACTTTGTTAAAGATTCTCAAGCAGACTCTTGGTCCTGCAATAATAGATTTCCAATTATAAGTTTTACCATCTAGAGGTGAAATACGATTGTAATACAATGATGTAGATCTTCACCCGAAATCTTTCAATAAAAAACAATAGCTTCTAATTTATTGCACCTTCAAATCTCGTAAAAATCTATTTTTTAAATATTTTAGAAAGATTATCGTTTTATGTTTTCAAATGATTCTGTTCAATTTTTTTTAGAAAATAAGCAGATGAAATTTTAAATTGGATGAATACCAACAGAATTAACTAATAAATCAGATTATTCGCGGCCAAAATTGTCAGTCGCATGACTTTAAATAACAGAAGTCATTTCAGACGTAAGAATCAGATGAAGGTGGAAAAACTTGCAATCGTTATTAAAAATGATAATACTCTTACGATATTTTAATTCTCAATGCTATATTCCGTGAAATACGTTGAAACTCGTTGCACTAACTCAATGCTTTTGAACTTTATAATAATAAAAATACAATTACAGTGGTTGCAAAAAATGGGACAATTTAAATGGCAAGTTGCGTCCCGCTAGATTCACTTTGAAGCAAAAAAAGTGTGATCTATAGTTCGTAAAAAATGATAACTCAAAGCTGTTGTTGAAAATCTCATATTATACTAATAAGACCATTAATCATCTTGAAATTATATAAAAATTGCTCGACGCGTTTATATTTGTACTCCGTAAGTACATAAATAACCTAAAACTGTCAATTATATTTATAAGAGAAGAAACGTAAACCTTCTCTTCGATCTGATTACCCTGAAATAATCTGAATAGATATATGTATATACATCTACGAAAAATAAAATTGAGTTTGTGCAGCGCAGGTCTTTATGTAACCATTCTGCACGAGCGATTTCTAAAACATTTTACATATTCATAAACTAATTAAAAACGTATCTTAGGTGAAAATAATTTTTTTTATTTAACTAATGTTACTTTTATTTTTCACTAATATCACACGGGATAAGCGACTTTTAGTTAGAAATAAGACCGTTTCGCCGCCAGAGTCGTTATTTTCTGAAACGTTGTCGAAAAAAAAGAGAATATAAAATGTTGATTAAATTTAAGCACTATTTAAACTACGATATATAATCATCTCGCGTGACAGGCTACGTGAGATCATAATGTATCTTGTTGTTACCAACACCGGAACTCGTAGGTAGTTTGGCTGCAACGTTTGGAATCCTTGAAGAGGTAGCTTCTGGAATTTTGTGAGTTGCTACCTCTAGCTGAACACTGAACACAAATCTCCGATCGCTCTCTATCCTCCACGACTATCCACAACTAATTCCTCATCCCTTCATCTGCTTGACAACTACGCAACTGGTTTCTCACCCCTCCATCTTCACGACAACTCAGAAATTGCCCTCTCCTAAATAGATGGCTAACTACGAAACCTATTATTTCCCCTTCCCGATCAAATTTTGGCCAATAGGAAACAGTCTTACATTTTTTGGTACGCGAATCCGGGGATCACGCGTCTCCCCGAAAATTCGCTAAATGGCACGAACCAGAGTTTACTGAACCTTCTGTGTGAACGTGACAAAATATTAAAACCTCATATTATTCCTATCCGTCACGTTTATGAATTTTGCTGGCCAGCAGACTCTTAATCCTTCAACTCCATTAATAGGTGTTTTGATGCCACGAAGGTCAGATCTGAGGCCTGAGGAGACAGAAGTTTCTTTTCTACTTCTGTAACTTCGTTATATCATTTCTTTCACTGTATTTGTATTACACACCCTTATTGCATAGTTCTAATTTCTATTTATTGTTACTATTTCCAAATGAGTCAATGAAACGTTTATTTAATTTAGTATATTCTTCATATTCACGATTTTGTTGCTAAAGATTATCAATGAACGTTAATACACCATTATGATAGAGGAAAAGTATTTAAGCCTTTTTAAAAATAATTTTCAATTAATTTTCTATCTCCTCAGTTGTTTTTTCAATCCCATTCAATTCTCGTTATGCCTTGTTTGCTTGTATATTGTTTTAACGTCCCAACTTTACAGTTTCCATTCTGGTCGTGTCAGTTTCTGATTTCCTGACTTTCGCTCCATCTGCCTAGTCCTCAGACAATGGAAGTACGGTGTCGCGGCGTGTGATTCACACTCTCGCGAATCAGGGTCGCAGACAGACAGACAGACGGCGAAAACAACACTTGTTCCCGCGGAACTGTAATTGTCTGCGTTTCTCGCGGAGGACTCTCGGGCCGGCTATTGTTGGCCGCAAGTAGAGAGAGGGCTCTGCGAACTCTCCACGTCACGACCTCTGACGATGCAAGCACTCTCGGAAAGCCACTCGCCACAGCTCCGGTTAATTGCCATCTGCAACCTGCATCGAGGCATTAACCTCGTCGTTTCTTCTATGCAACACACAAATCCCATAGCTAGTCCACGAAATTTGGCATAAGAACACCTAATCAGACTTTATTGAACTGGGGAAAGAATTCCGCTGCTGTTCCATCGATAGCAATCGAGAAACTTACAGCAACAACTTGACTCGTATATTTAAATCAAATGTAACAACTGACTCCATATTTCAGATATGTTTAATCAATAGTCATTCTTATTCTACAATTTTACAACATAAATCTGGAATCGTCAGCTAATAATTTGTGATGATAAATTGATCAGTTTTGCAGCTGTTCATGGAAACTTAATCTGAATGTTGTACACTATCACAAAACTATTGCTGTAAATTTAATATTTATTTTGAAGGTCTTCTAATTATTATTAGTTTTTATTATCTGTAGAGTTCCGAATCTTGCGGACGAAATGTCATAATTTTATGAAATATAATTGTCATATTTTTCTGAAGTCTGTTCCTGTTCTTTACTCCTCATTCCTTCGTCGATTTTCAACCAAACTGTACACTCAATTGCCTACAGCTGGACAGAAATAGTTATTAGGAGACTAGAGTTATTATAAAACACTCATTTATAATTGAGATGTTCTAACAATTAGGTTCCAATTAATCATACATTCACACTGTTCAGTTCACACGTCGTGAAGAGTATCATGATTTTTTTCCATTATGTAATTTTAACGACAACTTATTCACACAGTAATTAAGAAACTACACTCTTCGGTATTTGGATACAAGAAGCAAAAAAAAACGAATACGATAAAACAGAAATTCGGTCAAACGTAAGAAAGGCAATTAAAAAGCAAACGGAAAAAGTACGTAACAAAAGATCGAGGAGAAGAAAAATGACCATTTAAATGTGTTGTGGAAAACAAAGCAGCGTTGACAAAGTACTTATAATTTGTCTTTAAGATCAATTTATTTATTTATATATTTCGCTTTCCACAGACATTAATTGAAGACGTTTTTGTTCTTAAAATAATAACTTTTGTCATATAAAGTTCTCATGTCTCGTTCGATAAAATTCAAAATTAGGAACGAAACCTCGAATAATGCATTTTATTGTGCTTATTGATTCAAGTATTAAATTCTTGTGACTTGGCCGGCTAAGATTTTATTGCCCTATTAACGAATACGGTTGTATGTAATTAATTCAACGTCGTTGAAACAGTTTATAAATTTCTAATAAACATGGATGTTGTGAAGTATTATAAAACGTTGCCTAAAATGAAAGGAAATCAACGATCCTTAAACACACACACAAAATCATTTTGTATCTGGCCAGACGTGACATAATAAAATTAGGTAACTTTGAAAACTATGGAGATAGAAGGTAAATTTCACCTGAGTCAGTACAATCAGATTTATGAACAAGTTTCTGAACGATTAAAAGTTCGTGTACGAAGATTGCAGTTAAGGACTGAAAACTAAATGATCGTGTAGGAGGGAATCCTTTAAGAAAAGTTGTTCTGTTGTTTATTACATCAGACTGTACCATATGTCTGCAGTCGGTGAGGAGGGTCTGGCCCCCATGAAGATTGGGAAATTAGGCGAAACACTCGGTAACATCAGAGATGACGTTATGCTGGAATATTACTTCTAGCTGTTTACTGATTACAACGATCAATTGTAGTACATTGTAGTTTCACCACATTCAGTTTTAGTAAATACGCAAAAAGGACTTTGTTTATTAATTTTGGCGTGTTTCCCACTTCCATTCAGGTAATCGTCAAGTAAATAGCAAGAGTAAGTGGAACTCTGTTTATGAAATAAATATATATTGTAGGATCCTTCACTAAACCAATAATATTCTATTTTCCATGCAAAGGTTCAGCATATATTCAACTTTGAATCAATATTCAAATAGCTTTTTCGGCGCTTTAAAATCACCTTCAATAAAACTTTCTTCTACTGATTGATTACCACTTGATTCTATCAAACAAAGGGTATAATTAATATTTGAACCACTCAGTAACTGCTTGTACGTTTCGTTCCATCTGGTCGTCCAGGCAACCGTTAAACAACTTCCCTGATGCCTCGTTCCAGCGATAAAATTCCCCTTTTTTATAAAAGGTACATATTTTTAATATTAATCTGCTTGTCATCCATATTTCCGAAAAGGACAGCGTGAGTGTCAATCGACTTTTACGATATGAATAATAAATTTATTCCAAATTTGTATTTTGGCTACTTTAAACGCAGGTGTTAATTTTTTAAAGTTCTTTATATAATATTGTTGCAAAATCACGTAAATTTACAGAGTCAAGCGCTACGGGAGTTTCTCGTAGACGCTTCAACCCAGAGTGACTGCGGGGCTTACCTGATCATGTCGGGGATGCCTCGCACTCTCTCTGGGTATTTTTTATCAAAGTTCTCATATGCCGAGACACCTTCACCTATTTTAGGAGGTATATGTACTGGGGTCAAAGACCTTGGGCATATGGCAAGAGCTGTCCGCTGATCCCATTGGATCAGTCGGCCAATTGCCTCCTGAAATTGGCGGAGACACGGAGAAGGGAATGCTGCGTCCCCACAGCAAACTCGTCTCCCGTCATTCGGAAGGGCGTGAGAATAGTACCCAATGCCCGACCTACCTGATGCAGGTTTTCTAGGGTTTTCCCTGCATCTCTTTAGGTGAAACACCGGGTAGGATCCTTAAACCATAGCCTGGGGGCCCTAGTTAACCCTTGGCTACCTTGCTCTACCTTCCGCATCCCCCCTTTTCAATTCCCTTCCTATGCTATTAAAGGGGAGTTGCCTGTTTCAGGATCACCCTCATGTAGCCTGTTACCCAAAAAAAATCATGTAAATTTACTACCCTTATCACGATCATGATTTATAAAACATTGTTCACTTGAAATAATTTTTATATATATCTCGTCTATATTATTGTCTGCACGTAGTATTTCCCGTCTCGATGCGATTGTAAGCAAGCGTTGGTGACGTCATGGCATCACGTATCCTAAACAATATTTACACTCTCTTTCGAAGGGCTTAAATTTGTGGCTTACAATCAAATAATTTAATAAAGCTACAAATGTATAAGATACACATTCCTTTAACACAATATGTTGTATAGAATAAATTAAAACCTTTTTTGAATCTAATCACAGTAGTTCTTCTTCGGCTCTACAGCCCATTGAGGACCAGGGCCTACCGGGTCAACTGCGGACTGTCATCTTGCATTACACTTTCCAGAAATACATCACACAACTATACTATATTATGAACACACTAATACGCTGTCCTGATACAGAATCATCCCCATTCGAATAAATTCCTTTTTTCAGATCTGTTCTTAAAACATAAATGTCTTCTTAAATCTCATCCAATTAAATTTTAGACAATAATAATAATCTTTCTCCTCTCCAAACAAACAGGACGGCCCCAAAGATCAGAACTCTCCCTCCGCCAAAGATGGTAATCTCTTCTTCACGTACTAGGCAAAGACGTCTTTCCTTTTTAGTCATACTCCTCAGTAATTAAAAATATTCACCTGTAGGTAAAAATATCCGATGTATTAAAAAGCCATATTTATGATATGTTCAGTACCGATGAGGATTTCAGTGTAGTTTTCTTAAGACGATCGTAGCATTTCAGAAAACATTCGTCTGTTTGAAGAAAGTTAGCGTGGTATGGGAGTGTATCGTGAAGCTTCGCCAACCTCGTGTGGTTTTCTTGAGTTGAAATCTTACTACGAATCGAGTTGTCCGTCAGCTGTGACGCGGGGAAGTCAAAGTTTGCTGTTGTGATACACCCACTCGTAGAACTACGCTTTCAGAATTTTGAAAGATCTCGTACATCAAGCGCAAAATGGCAGCAGTCTATGCAAGGCACCAGAGATTGGCACTCCCATGTGGTTGGAATTTAGGGTGAATGTGAGAATTTGTGGAAAGGGGGGTTGGGGGGTGGTTTGAACTACATTTCTTGGGTGTGTTTTGCAGCTGTGATGTATCGAGCGCCTCTCGTCAGAAGACTAGACTCGTCTCCCGGGCAACGTGCTTGTCCGGGTCTGACATTTGCAGAAATGCCACCCCCGCAGCCTGGCATTCGCAAAGGGCGTCCGCACGTGCGGCGGCTAAGTGGGGCCATCCCATCCCCGGCCTTTAGGGATAAAGGGTGTCGCCGCCGTTGTAGATATGTAACGAGAAGCCGTGACTGCGCAAAGAACACCATCATCGCCAATCGCCGAGAACTTGATGAGAGTCAACAGCCGAAGCCAGGCGTCGCGTCGCGTCGTGTAGCGTCGCACTGTTACTCCGCCTCTCAGATATCAAAGTCTGGCCTCTCAGATGTACAACTTATGTAATGAACACACGAGAGAGAGAAAAACTATAATGTGAATCCAATAAATTTAAGTGAATACAGTGCTTATTTTCATCCTTGATTCTGATCAGAATTTCTTACAATCCAGAATAATTTATAACTCCAAGACAATTGCTTCATAAAACTGACTTTTGATCTTTGACAGGCGTCTTTGAACTTATAAGTAAAAAGGAATTATTAAATATGTATATAAAGGAATTGCATGTTCACTTATGCACAGATAAAAATAAGACTGGGAGTTTAGAACTTAATTACATCAATTCTTATTGGTTTTTTTGTGTTCATATATGAAGGAACTATCATAGAAAGTTAGGGTCTAAAGTCGAATTTTTTATCCTGGGCATAAAGAGTATCGAAGGCCGCTGACCCTTATCAAGTGTTATACTCGAATTGCGTATTAAATTTGGTCTCGGCATAGATATGGTATTAGATCTAAAAGACGTTATTCGAAGGAGATTAACTAGTTTTGTTTGTTTTAAATGTATTGAAATTATTAATGAAAACAGTAGGTACTCATTAAAAATGTAAATTTTTCTTTATCCATAGAGAAATTCACCGGTCAATTTGTCTCAATTATATTTTTTGTGATAAACGTTTTTCTTATATAATTCTGTTAAATATAAATTTGAAACTTTGGGTGGCATTTTTCAGGGTTGCATCAGGCAGCAAAAACGCTAGGACCGGTTCTGTGAAAAGTTATAGATCATTAAAACTCAGTTGTTGTCTTAGTAGTCAATCAGAGCAGTTTATTTTTATCAAATACTTCAACACTCTGACAGGAGAGTAATTTGTTTACGACGTTAAAAAAATTATGACTCAGGTGTTACAATTGAGAGAGAAGATCATTGAACTTGCTAATTATGTTGACCAGCCACTTTCTGTACAATTTATTTCTGTAGATTGAATATGTGCGCTACGACATATGATAATTGTTAATATCTTGGTGATGTAATTGGAGGAATTGTACTGCATAATATTTCCAAATAGTGGTTGGGTTCCAGTTTGCGAAATACTTGACAATAGATTTTTGATTGAACGTGAAGAGTAGCGGCGTCGGTGGTGGATCTCTCCTGAGGGCTAATCCAAGGACTGTTGACTCAAGGGCAAGGGACGGAAAGTCATCATCAAAAGCGATCCGCGCGCTTCGTTGGGAAGGAGAAGCACGCGCCCGCTGCATTGTGCGGCGCACTTCAAGCCTACAGGCGCTCTTACTTGCCATTGTTCTCTACTTCTACGGTTCGAATCCGTCCACCACCACATACAGTCATCCGACATGACAGATTTATGTACTGTAGGAAGTAACCATCGACATACATGGACTACATATGAATATCTTACTAGTATTGATTGCACTGACAAGTTGTTACCCAACGATAAACATTTAATTATATATTTGATTGTTTATTATTTGGTAGATGGTATCAGACTTACCAAGTGGACTTTTGCCTATAAATCATAGCTTTATTTTATGTGACAAAAAATATCGCATGAAACTAACTGCAAATGAACCGAAAATTCATTTAATATGCGGCCTGTTAGGCGGGATAGTAGGATCTTCCTTTGCTGCCCCAAAATCAGTACAATATTATTTTCTGTTCATTCTGTTGTCCATTTCACGACGTTCCTGAAACTCAAATTACCGATGACAATCTCTCAATCGTGTGAAACCACCAGTGAAGAATATATAACCTGTCTTGTTTACCTTTTCAAATCAAATCATAGGTTTAAACATGAGATAGAGGTAACAACGTTCCGAGAGAAAGTTCCGTCATAATATCAGATTGTCGTCGTTGATATCTCTAACACTGGTTCCAAAAATATATCTTTAACAATATTTACAAAGTTAAACTTATGAATAAAAATTCATTGTTTACGTGTAAAGAAGCTCAAATTTCATACGTGTGTTTGTATGGATGTTCCGCATACAACTCTAAACGCGTGGAGCAATTTAAACTAAATTTTGCACACATTTTGTTTCCAAAATCAGCATTGTTGGGGTAAGACACGGATAATACCTATAGGGGCGGGGGTGGAAGTTGTTAAAGGGTGGCTTGAAGACCAACTGCAAGTTAAAAGTTCGATTAGGCGTTCCTATTCCATTCATCCCACTTATTATGTTATTATAAGCGTAATTTTGTCAGCATGAAAGAGAGAGAGAGATAGAGAGAGAGGGACGGAGGGCGAGTATTCTCACTCCATCTACTGTTGCAAACGTGTGAAAGCGGGGCCTGTTCAAAATCAAATGCAGGTTATAAAATTTTCCGTGAAGTGATCTTTAATAAATGATACCGTACTTTCGTTTTTAGTTTTTTTAGGAGCTATTTTTGCGTGAACGAAGGCATAGTTTAGAATGAATTTAAGAAAAATTCATTGCTCCTTCATTTTCCCATTTAAAAAGAAGGTCAAGCTTTTTCTGGGCCCCGATTTGCAAATTTTACATAGAAATAAGATTTATTTCAAATTAGTATTACATTTCAAACCCATGATGTCCTCCCAGCCAGTTTTCGTCGGGAATTAGAGACGTCCGTTTCTTTGTCTATCAATAAAATATTTGTTTTTGCGACGTATTTGAGTTGGTACGTTATTGAGTTATTTCTTCGCCAAATTGAGACCTCGTTCGTGATGGAGTCAGGTCAGAGCGACGCGACGCTTGCGCCCCCTCCCCCTCCCTCCCCTCCCCGCCATCCAACCCACCAGCCTTTCAGCGGAATATTAGCGAGGCTGCGTGGAAGTGATATTTGATTATAGGTTCCGGCCAGATAAGTGAGTGAGTTAGTCGGGATGCAGTTGGTATTATTGCGGACATCTGCGGGACACTTGTAGGTCTGTCGTAAACATTGCGAGGGCGGAAGTCGCAGCTGCTGTGGATTTACGACCGTTGCACTCCACAACTCGAAGCCATCACTTCTCAGCAGCCCGAAAACAACTACAGAAACAATGTGCTATAAACGGTCACTCTATCAACACCTCATAGTGATGGGTTTTGTGGCAAGATCACTGTCACATCGATTCCCGTGCCCCCTTGGTCCCCCACATTCAAAGCATTTCACAGCTCGGCTCGGCGTGAGTTACTTTACGAATAATTAAGAAATTAACACATGCACACACACACATCATACATGTACAGTAATTTACGAATGAAGTAAACACCTTTAAATTTTAAGCCATCAATTATTATAATAATAAAATTATAACAATAGCTTCATTCCTAGGAACATAATCATCCGACGAAAGTTAATGTTTTATTATTCTCACATGTGAATACCTTTTCCAAACAATAAATAATAGATGACTTAAATTTGAAAGGATTTTACTTAAATTTCGGAAATTAACAATTTAAAGGCCACCAGTATCCTGTTAATAAAGTGAAATGCACGTTGAAAACATCAGAAGCAATTAAATATTAAAACGTTTTACCATTATTATTTCAAATCAAACCATTTGTCATATTTGTCTCAAAATAATATTAAATTAAAATTATCGACGTGACAGTTCTCTATAAATGAAATAATATACCTGTTTTACTTATAAAATCATTATGAAATGATAATGAAAAAGGTCTGGCATTATTACAATAATATAAAGAAATAGGTCATTTGCCAGGAAACTGTCTTTCGTGTTATAAAACATAATGAATTTACAATGACGTTTCGTCCTCTTTTGGCACCTGTTTTTATTAACAATTACAAATTATTGTAATTTCACTAACATTTTTGTATTCAATCCTTTAATAATTTTGACATTAATTCAAACATAGTCTTCTGACTTTAAATTTACATTAATTAAAACATTGCCAATAAGTCAGTATATTTTTTATTACTATTTAATTAACATAAAAACGAAGTTTCGTCGCCATTTGTGACTTTTTCATGCATACAACCAACATAATATTATAATAAATTGAATATGGGTTCTCTGTTACAATTTTTTATAAAATATAAAAATTTAATTTAATTCAAGAAGTAAATGACATGAATTGTTAAATTTGTAAGTTTTGACCCATCTTTTTATATTTTTTAAAAATTTGTAATATAAAACCCATATTTAATTTATTGTAATATTAAGTGTCAAAAAGGAGACGAAGCGTCGTTTTTATGTTATTTAAATAGTACTAAATGCTCACTTATTGGCCGTCTTTTATTTATTGTAAATTTGAACAAGAAATGAAACTCTAAAGGTGGAGTTGTCCACTGCGCATCGTGTTGAGCTAAATCTCCCGAGCAATATATTATTGTACGTTAGAATCGACCTAAGTTATATTGAATAACTGAGGGGATAAGTGATCAAAACGGCTTTGTATATTATCTATGTCTTTCCGTGAACATAAATATCATTATCGTTAAATTCTTTCAACAGCTGAACATTGCTAAATGTTATCTCGACTTGGCTGAGGAAATAAACTTAGAGGAGGAGGAGGAAAAGGAATAGTTAGCAACGTTAACGAAAGCTTATTTGTCCTCACAGACTTAAAGATGCTGACTGTGTTTAACATCGAAGAAAGGCTCCTTTTATGGAAACAGCTGATTCACTGTTCAACGGTGTTTGTCTTATTTATTTTGGAAGGAAATGGTAATAAAAGGGTTATGTAAGACGAGAAAAAGGCTATACGTAAACTAAAAATATTTTATTCAATAATAATTAACTTGTAAATTGCATATATATATATATATATATATATATATAGAACATTAGATGTAAAAGGCAAAATATAACTGGTTATAAAAGCAGAAATGGATATTGAGACACAAAACCGAGAAATTGCATACAGTTTAAAACATTTAGTGGTGAATATTGTGTTGGAGGAATTGACATGAAAATACAGATTAATTTTTACATAAGTAAAATAATAAATATCTTTCTCACAAAGTTGTTTTACTTATTATTTATTAAAAGAGCATTCAACTATATAACTCAGTACACCATCAATCATTTAAATTTATTGCAGTTTTTTTCCATTAAAAAAGGCCAAGAATAATGATAATGGCAAATATATCCTCTGAATAGATAATAAGAAAAAAATCTTCGTGATATTATATGTATATAATCCTTTTTACGGCTAATTTTTATTAATACACAAATTAAAGGGACCATTTTAACTAACATTTTAAAAATATTTAGCAAGCACTTTTCTGTACATTTTGTACTTTTATCAGGGTGTTGTTAGTATGTTTTAATGCTAGCATTATATTACAAGTTTCACATTCACAACATAAAACAATAATAATGGTCCGTCTACTTATGAAAACTACTAAGTATACATACCACGATTATTTAGCTTAATAGATAATAGTATATAAGGTAACAAAAAAAACCACATAGAGCTTCTAAGTGCTGAAAGAAATAATAAATCATTTCAAATTACAATTTGATATATAAATTTAAAAAAATATATATATATAACATTTTTTCTTCTACTAAAAATAGAGTTTGTGTATCTGAAATTAGAATTTTTTTACTGTACCTCCCTTGGAATTTGGTTACCAAAAATATTATTATTATTTATTAAGCTAAATATTCGTGTTATTTATTATACGTAAAAAACTCGTATCAGTGAGTTTCAAAATGCCGTTTAATTTATTTTATGATAAATTGATACCGCAATAGATAAATCAATAGTTTTATTATTAATGAAAATGATATAAAAATACTCTGACACTATTTTGCAATTATTTATCGTTTATTTGCCGAGTAATTTCGTCAAATAATACACACGGGCGTCAGAAGTTGAGTTCCATTTATTTGTTGAGAAATTATTTTCTCTGTATACATAAAGTCTTGTTTAATCAGGTGACATTTTATAGTTCATTAACACACCTTGTTTGTAGAGAAACGCCCAGAGTTTTTGTGTGTTTGAGTAATAAACTTATAAAAATTCTGAGTATAGAAATTTGTACAGTTCAGTATAATTAACTAGTCGTGAGTCACGGCGATGTACAGTGGACAACTCTGCCCAGATTGTAATGGGGATAGACTGGAGCTCACTTTAATTCCAAATATGAAAACGCAACTTGTTAGTGTAAAAGCAATTGTGAAAACATTGCTACTATGAAATATATTTCCGTCAGTTGAGCATATGTTGTACGTCAAGAAACTCATCCGTAAAATGTAAAAGTATTAAGTGATGGGTGAGTCTCCATATCTCGTTCGTATGAATACAATTAATTTTTTTAACAATGATAGAATAATTCTGCCAGGCCGCTGGAAGGGGCAGCTCCTCCTCGAACGGCAATACTCCCGACCTTTTTTCCCCACTGCGCATCTAAAGATGCCATGTAGAATCTCACCAATTGTTTGTAAATATCAAACAAATAAATCTACACATTCCTGGTTTTATGCAACAACAAGCTATTGTTTTGTTAGATATATTAATTTAAGACAATTTTACAGGTAGCATTCTGGATTTCTTTTGACCTTTGTTTATTTTCTATCGGCCATCGTTAAATTTCATCAGACTTACTTCGCATTACAATCCCAGAACAATGGACTACTGTGCATCGTATTTTCAGCCTAAACAAACCGTCCCTATTATTTGCACACAGGATTAAAAACATAAAAAATACTTCCTACAATCGTCAATCCGAATTTTTTAAACGGTTATTATTGCAAAAGGACCACAAATAAACTCAAGTGTTCTTACCTCAAATGAGTGGAGAGCTAATTACTACTTAATAACCAGGAAATCGTTACCATTAATGGCATTCCGAGCAAGTACTCCATTGTTTCTGACGCAATCATACTTAAACGAAACCCGAGTTCAACCCATCATCAGGTGGCAATTACTAATCACCGGATACGTGCGTCACGCCTTAAACTAAATTTTTAGACCATTTTAACATTCGTATTTTAGTACTGTATGTTGAACGGTTTTAATTACCTGGTTTAAACGTTAAAAATGATATTGTGAACAAATTATTTCACTCATAAAACTAAAATGATTATGATGATATGGATTTTGACTACTGCACAGTCAGAAAATATTTATTGCTTTTGAGTGACTTCCTAAATACCGTGAATTGGTGATTTAGCAACATCAATTAAGCTATACTAGCTTATTACTAGAGGGGAGAACCAAGTGTCATTGTCATATTGGAGAAAATTTGTAAATTATGTTAAATAACTTACGGTCGGTTCAGATTAAAAAAAAGAGGGAATAAGCGCTAAAATAAAGACGTTATAGATTTCCATGTAAAGGAAGAATGAGAGGGAACACCCCTCATACACGAACAGGGAAGGATCCCATCAAAAGCAGAGAATAAGAATTTTAGCAAATGTCTCCAAAATAGAAATTTGATTGTAGAAGAGAAATATTATACCTTTCAAGTCTGAATTAGTGGATTATTTGGATGATAAAAGCGGATAAATAGAAATCACGAAGCGATTAGACTGCATGCTTATTGAAAAATGTTTAGGGCTGGTTAATTAAGGAACAAGAAAGGTTTAATCAAGTTTCGGGCATGAGGAATGAATACTGTGCTCTATTGAAGTGGCCAAGAGCGTCATTTAATTTCTGAGCCACATTGGTCGCCAGTGACATGAACCGGAAGAATTAAACTCTGAAGGAATCTTAATCGGGTTGAGGCCACATACGGAAACGTAATCGTACTCTGTTCCGGTATTTTATACAGGAAACTCGTTGCGTGTGTTTTGGGATGTGCGTGAGCGCGTATCACGGGAATACGTGATATAATTCTACATTACAATTTATGCTAACTCAGTTTGTCGAAAGAAATTTTCGGAAGCTGTGCAAGCCGGGAAATCACAAGTACCAACGTAAATACTATAGTAAGGCTACAACAGTTCGTAGTTCGAATAGATTTAATATATTTCTGTCTCTATCTGGGTATTAAAATGAATAAGAATTTTCTAAGTGGTAAAACGTTTAGCTTACAAAATGTATTAGCGTAGATTCGTAAGAAAAATACACCAATAATAAAAGTGAAAAAATATATTATAAAAAGAATTATAGTGAGGGGAGGGATTCATTTATTAATTATTTAAGTAAAGAAGTTGTATTTAATTATTTGGAAAATTGTTTTTGAAGGAGAAGTAAATAATGACAGAAATGAATTTAATATTAAAACATACATTTATTTTAACAAGAATAAAATTTTATTAAAAAAACTAGTAAAACCAGGAATAAAAACAAAATGAAGTTACATGAAAACGGTAGAGCAATAATAAATTTACATACTGAAACGTTTTATAATCGGGTAAACTGTGGGTTGAGCCAAAAGAAGCTAAGTTTCTATGTTACATAGGTCTGGCAATGTGACATTACTAACTTAAATATCAACGATACCGTAGAGGACTGCAGCTGTATTCTCTACCCCGAAACTTCTTTCCATTTCACTTCGTATAACCCAGAATTTTCATCCTCCTTTTTCCAATAGCCAATCGGCTGCGATGTCAAATGTTACCCATTGGTTGCCTTTTACAACCAATAGGAAACATTTCAGCTGCAATATGCAATCAAGTGCCATAGCGCATGTTTTTTCCGTCAGTTACGCAGTACAGTTTCCAATTATTCACCCATTGCTTCCGCAATTTTACTACGTTTTGGTACTCACTATTCTGGAAGAAACACTGAGTAAAGACGCCCATGGCACCTCTAACGGTGAGGGTGAAAGGCGGTGGCATTTAAAAAATATACGAATTGAACGATATTAGCCTTTAATAAGTAGTTCCTAGGATTTCAGAGATTAATACTCTTGATCTAGTTAACGTACTACTCGAATCCTTGACACTTACGTTGTCCTTTGGGTCTACATGATCCACAGAGTATTTATAAGCCGTAAACAATATTTTTATTTTCAGTGACGCCTAACTATGTTACAGGTTTACTTTTCCTAGAACATGGTTGAGGAAACCACGTGATATTTAAATATTTCGTTGCCTTCGTGGGTTCCCGATTCCACGCAAGCTGTTTAGAGGAATTCCGTAGGTTATATTCCTCCGTGCCCTAAAGCCATTCCAGGGGATTATAGACGGCATCAAGCCCCGACATGCTGACGCCGATTTCAACTTTCCAATCCTTGCTAACTTGTCAAATTAATTATCAAGTAACATATTTATATACTAAACTTAAATATACATATACGTAAACGATATCACATTAAACGTTAGAAATTACAAAAGAAACACGGAGAAGAAATTTGAATTTAACGTGAAATGAAAATTATTTTATTTTTAAGTTATGCACGGTTAATTAGTCCTCATAGGAGGAAATGGCTATAAAGTGGTGACGTGGTGAAAAAATACATCCACATTTTTAGCATAATAAAAAGGGGAATAAGCTACATTACACCCTAAAAATATTTGCGGACTTGAATGTGCTCTGATTTCTGGGCCTTTACATGGACTTCAACGCTCACACACAGTCAATACTGGGATACAGAAGAGATTTTGTCACATATTAATTGTTATACTGTTATAGAAAAATAACGTTTCTTTTTTAAAAAGGTACTGTGTTTTTGATTCTTTTCTGGAACGTATTTTCAGATGTAAGGGAAGAAAACGAGAATATCTCGGGGTAACGACTGTTCCCACATTCATTCCGTTATCGCCTTTACGAGTTCACGTGCCTCTCGCCTTCTTCAATTTCCTCTTTCCATGTCCCGCCTGTTCGATTCATAAAGACGGGAATGCGTTCGCAGAAACGGGGTTTGTCTTCTCTTAACACGACCGTTGTCAGTATTGCCAACGGACGCGACTACCGCTGCTCGTTTGTGTTGGGTGACCTCACCTTTCATGCGTCAACGATGGTTTATCTAGCAGTTAGCGTGTCGTGGTTTCATAGGTTTCTCTGAGGGGTTCGTCGCCATGATGTCATTGCACCTTAACCGAAACCCTACGACGGCGTGGCGTGGAGCTCGGATCAGCAAATTTCCTTGTTTAGGTGCTCGTTCTCTGGCTTCATCGGCCGCGGGTTTCAGATTCGACAACATAGGGAGTCTCGCAAATACGCAACACCACGACCTTTCCTACCAAAGAGCTTCTGAGAATGTCAAGCAGTAAATACCAATTGCGGGCAGACTGAGAAATACCAAGGAATCTTGTCGCTTGAGTAATGTAGGAAATTTTCCATATCTCTTTACTGAGCCTCGAAATGACTCTTCTATTGGTTCTTCAGCAACTTAATGCCCAAAATTACTAATTATATACTGTGATCAGTCTGGATGTCCCTATAATATAGGACGTCTTTTTATTGAGCAATTTTCATTTCACTATCATTTACCTATTTATTGAGAAATTAAATGATCTTTCCCAAACATTTTGTGAATCTCAATCGTTTAATTTTGAGTACATTGAAAATAAAGATATGAAACGTAAATTTGGAACGTTTTCATCAAGTTCGTCACCATTCGACTTGATTGCCTTCAATCCTTTTCTAAATGCTATCTTTTTAAATTTTTAACAATTAATTATACAACAAAATGCAATGGTCTTTTTTGAAATAGTAATGAAGCATGTCTTTCATATCTTAGTACTTCACTCCTCTACTATGGTATGACAATTTTTATCCTTATTCTTCCCTTTAAATTAATCAATATCAATATAACGCGAGATTGATGTTAATCATCCTTGATGATTTCTGGTATTTTGGTTACTAATTTTTATAGAAAACCAACATTTTCTGGACGCTTCTAAACTTTCTGTAATCATCCTTAAAACTTAAGAACGCCATGGATTTCAGTATTGTTGACTTTACAAAAAAGTTACACTCTGCAAATTTTCATACTTTTCTTAATGTTTAATGGCCAACGTTCATCAATTTCGATACGTCCAAGAGAATTACGGAGATAATTTTCCTAAACCTAAAAAGTTCACGTATATTTATTTTTTTTCTTCAGTTGCCTCCAAAAATTTCTGTTCAAACGTTTTAATGTCTGCATAGTTTATAAATCCTATATTCATCTAGATATTACATTAAATACTGTGGTGATACTCATTTCGAGGTTTACAAAATTAAATGAGCCAACTGTGATGCTCCTTACAACTAAACTCTCTATAATAACGTATCTAAAATACTTTGTGTTAACGAGTTTCTGATAATTACCACTTTGTTAAAACAATATAATATTTGATTGGGATAGTACAAGAATTCTGGACATTGAACACAATTATCATGCTAGGCTAAATTCCAGAATTGTACATATGGAATTTATTAATAACTCAAACTATTTGAGCAGTCTATGATACTACTTTACTTTTCGAAGAAATGAGACGATATTTAAACCTCTTTTATTCTTCAAGGATTATAAATTTAATATTTTTTATTTATAAATTTGGTATTTCTATAATATAAATTATTGTAACGAAGGAAGTTTTGGTGATACAATTTTACCATATTCATCGCTAAACACAGAAATGTAATGCATTACGAAAATTTCAATTTACAAATATAAAACGGTGGTCTAAATCCAATGAAACATTTGTTACAATATTTTAGCTTCACTGAAGACTATCTATATTCATAAAACCCGTAGCCTCAGTTGTAAACCATTCCACGTTTCGAATTCAAATTTGTCGATAAAGTATATGCGCGGACAATATATAAATATTTATATCTTATAAGTGCTTTAACGTAGAATTTTGTTTAGCCAAGCTGCGTGCGGGAAGGCGTGAATTTTTCGATCTTTTGTCGGCGCTCGAGCTCAAAGGTGTCATTGCTGCGACCGTTCTAATTACGGCGGTGGGGGAAGGGGGGATGCAAGTACTTTGTTAGCTGCACTGGCTTTTAATGATGCTAGCCAGAAACGAAGAACCGCCTCGTGCAGGGGGCCCGTTAAATTTACTGCGTTGGCCGTCCTGAAATTTAGTATATTGCGCTCACGGATCCTCCATCGGGCAAACACGCGTCCTGGTGCAGTAGCAATATTAGCACTTGATAGGGGCAAGCAGTCTGGGCTCTTGTTAAAATCAATCTATTGCCGAAGCCTCGTGGGGGTGTGCGCTTCGATTCCCGATCAGCGACGCGGCTCACAAATCCGTTCCACAGACATCGCGTTTGATGGCGACCCAAATTGCCGAAGGAGACATCTCCACAGAAATAATAAAACATAGAAGCAAACCAGATAAAAGCACTTAATTTCAATTAGAATAAAAATTGCACTAAAGATTCCTAAAAAAAATCCTGAAATATTCAAGTGTCTAATTTTTAGGCATATAAAATTCATCATCCAAAGAAGACTGTAATTTTAATTAAGACCGGATATTTTATATTTATGCATTAATATTTTTAGCAGCAAAATGTTTTATTGGGGAGTAAAGTCTTGGTTTCCTGGTACGTGATCAACTTCGCGCCGTGGGGATATAATAAAGAATATTTTTCAAGCAGAGATGTAGGGGAGGTGTTTGTTTAAACCCAGACAAGACATCGCCTGGGTCAGCAGCAGTATTGCCACTTACAGTTGAGTGTTTGTTGCGAGTGTTAAGTGTGAAGCACAGGACAAAGGCTGGCGGAAGTGGTTTTGTTATTCGCTGCGCAGTTCTCAGCGGAAGCTTTCGCGACAATCTCTCACACAAAGCTATCACGAGCCTGCCAGATCCAGTTCCATTTACACGAGCTCGTATTTGGCAACGGCTTAACGAAGACGTCTCTTCAGCGCGACATCGAGTCCAATACTCTTGTACTTGTATACATGAAAAATATGGTTCACGTTCCTGTCCCCCCTTCAGATATGATGTTACATGCAACCTATACTGTAAATCTCTGACTGAGGACGAAATGACGTCAAACTAATCAGGTATTCCATTGCATTAGTACAATTCAAATAAGGACAAAGTTAAACAGTCAAACAAACGCGGAAAGATACAAAATCAGTAAAACCCAGACGGATAAGATTTATGGAGTAAAAAAGTAAGAGCCACGAAGTGATAAAACTTCAAGATGGAAACTAAAAAAAAGGGTAATATAAAGTAAATGTCCTGTCTTCACAGAAAGCAGTTCGTCCAGAGCTAGGATCCAAACACTCATGAAGGACCTAGAGACATCTATCTCGAAATTTAATACCCGAAACACAATTCGTACTCAGACCACGAAAATACTTATACTAACATTCAGTAACCATTGTCGAAAAAATTAAAATTATATCAAAGTGATCTAAGACTGAATGAAAAATTATTATTTTTATTTGGCTTGAAACATTAATAGACGTAAACTATATGACGTTCTGAAAGAGTGTATGCTTTAGTATTCTTTAGACACATTTAAACGCGTGGAAAAATTGAAACAACATATTCTTGAAACCCCGAGGTAAACCACTGAGGGAGTGTTGTGAAAACACTGGCACAAACGTGTAAAGAATTAGACTTAAAATCATTATGCCAATGTGCCAGAACGTGAAAACATGTCACGTTACCGAGCATTAAGACGCACGGAATGTTGGGAAATCGACCATATTTCCTTGAACTTAATATGGCGTCTATTTGTTTACTGTGTCCTACTCTCATATTTTATCGATATATTTTATCCTACAAAATACGAGCAACTGGAAGATTCGTGGTAAACTGAATGGAAGATTTATTAAAACACTAAGTTTTTACTAAGCACCGCCTATAACATAATATATTCAAGGCAGATTTCAAACTCGATTACTGACAAATAATCGGGCAATAAAAACTTAATGAAATATCAAAGGGTGATAAAAGCAATAAGTAAGATTATTATTTGTTGTCAATTGCAAAGGCTGAAGAAATAATTGCAGCTGAGAATTCTTGATAAAGTCAGATTAATTAATAGTAAATACATAATGATTATAATTTCATAGATTTTATCGCCGAAATTATTACAAGTGAGAATTTCTAAAAATTGACGGCATTCCAGAACTTAATTGAAGAGTCGGTGAGTTTCGTTATTATTTTTATTTGGTCTATACAGTGAACCATTCATACTTAAGCTCCAAGTCATTTCCGCACACTGAATCTTAAATTTAGTGCTCAGTTACGAATTTTAAATAAATTGACGCATTCGAAGCCGGATAAATCACGTGTTAACCAAGAGAATTATGTTGAATTAAATACTGTATAAGGTCAAATCATTCAATTACCCTGGTGACGTTGGGTAATTTCCCAGTATATATAGTGAATCAGAAGCCACGTAAATGTACTATCTTGACGCATCCCTTGGAACGATCACGGTTAGTTAATCTTAATTGTTTTAAAAAAATAATGAAGTTAAAATAAACATTGTGGATTAAAAATAACGATACAACCTTTAAGAACTATCATCGTAGTTGAAGATAGTTGGAATTTTCAATATTTTGGTGGTGTTAAATATTTCTTGAAACCTTAGGTTTGTCTTTTGGTTCACAAAAAAATTTTATATCAATTGAAATTAACTGATATAATCTTTTCTTTTGCATTAAAGACTTTCAACGCTAAACGGTGGGACCAACAAATAAAATTCCGGTTTCTGGTGCCAAATATTAAAATGAGCTGCCGTCAAAAAGGATTGAGAACGATTGCAAAATGCTGTTTTCGTCGGGAATAACATTAGTGGAGATAGCGGCGAAGGAAATTTTATATTAAATGCTCTATAAAAAATTCTTTCATCATATTTTTAAGGCTGGAAGATATGTGATGCGAAACTAACGTCATTAAATTATTCAGAAGGATAGTAAAGCAGACGTGTTAAAAAATTACAGTCATTATTTATGGGAAAGACCTCGTGTCTTCTTATTTTGAAAGAGTAATATATGTGACTCGTTGCCTTGCTTACTTCCTCTTTAGTTGGTGTTGGATTTTTAGGAGCGGATGTGACGTAGTTAGTTCCGCACGGGGCGCGGCGTCATAATAGTAATAGCCTCTGCATCGATCATTAGAATCGAGGTACGAGGGTCGAAAGTGTGACACTGCTGGGATTAACGTCTCATTAGCAGAGATGATATATTATCTTTTTTTTGAGAAATTGCGCGTTCCTTAATAAGAGGCTAGAAAACAATCTTTAAAGGGAGACAAAATATTGGATATAGGAATAGAAACGTGGTTGTATTTATAGGAACACGTTTAATGAATAATATAAATCGCAGGTTTAATGAATGATGTCAGAGATCGCAGGGGGACTAATCCATTACTTCGTCTCCTGGCAGCAGTTTCGCCAAACATAGAATCAATTTGCAGCGGTCTTGGTGTGTTATGTTTGGTGTGTGTGATTGATTTGGCAGCTGTGTGTTCAGAGCACAAACACACACGCACACACATACACGTACATGCTTTCCCTGACACAAAGGAACGAACATAAGTTAAGCTGAAGGCACGTTGTGGCAGTTCGTCCTGGCCACGGTGCACGTTAAACGAGCACGTACTTATCAAGGACGTATCAATAATTTGTTCTGACTCACTGTCGTGTACACGGGAAATATGTCTCCCCCAAATTCTCCGCTCAGAACGCGATTGAGGCTGACAGCTTTATTATTTACGTGTAATGTCAACATGTACAAGAAAAAAACGTGAGGTCGATACCTTGACAGCGAATCAGAAAAAAATCGCTCGTTTAATCACGTAAGACAAATAAAAGCGGAAGATCCCATGAAGTCCTTGCGAATTGTTTGAAATAGTGTTTGTAAAACGAGATAAAATTACTTAGATAAGCTCTATAATTGCTTTATTACATTTAAACATCGCAACTCGATTCACGGTCGAGTCATTCAGCGGAGCTCAGGTTCACGTAAATAATAAAGCAGGAATGTAATTAAACATAAATTTATTACAGTACTTGAGGGTAAACTATATTCATAGCTCTAATACTCAAAGGAGGGGCGCGTAAACACTCGTTTTATATGTTTCCGAAGAGCCTAAACGCAACCTATTCTCAATCCTAGGTTGTGTAAATGGCGAAAAATCGTCAAAAAGGTGGTTTATTTAAAATGAGGTGTCATTTGGACCCATTTTTGATATGAAAGAAAAAAGTCATACGACAAAAAATTGTAGAGAATCGAATTTTCAATCGACCGTGTCATCCAATTTTTTTCTAAAATCCTGTGTTTTCGAAGTACAGGGGTCTAAAGTTGGAGAGGTTCCAAAATTGATTTTTTTTATTGTGTTGTAACTCAAAATGAGGGAAGGGGGAGTTTGTCTCTCTTGGAAATAAATATATCTACTGATACGTCTCGGTGAGACAAAGAAAATATTCCATTACTCGTTTCTTCAAGTTGAGAACGGACTTTACTAGAGGCTGAGGAGCACCGAAAAAAAAAATTAAAAAAGTGAAAAAACGGGGATTTATTGGTATTTACATTTTTTACATATATAGTATTATTATTTATTTAATTAAATTTAAACGTGGTAAATATTACTATCAAATGCTTTTACAAACAAGCAATTACCAAATAATAAAATTTACCTGACGCGAAAAATAAAACTAATTTGCCTATACATCGTAAGGACGATCCAAAGAAGTCTACTATTTCTCTCTGCCAACGATAGGTTAACACGAAACGTTAGTACTTACAAAATATATTGTGTTATAGAATATAGGTAACACGCATTCACTTTAAGAACTCACGATGCACGTATGGGACACGAAACTTTCTACGTAAAATGTTCTTCGCTCTTTTCACACACACGCATATGGACCAATTTTGGTGAAATTCGAAACAGTAGTTTGGACGTCTAAGTTGGGTCATGCATACTGACAAAGTTTTTAGACATAGATAAGGATAGCCCAGTGGTTGGGACACAACGTACGTAGCGGTGGTCCCGGATTCGATTCAGAGTTTAGTCTAGTTTTATTTACTTTGATTGAAAGCAGTTCTTGTGTTGTTGAGTACCAAATTCGGTTAAAAAAATAATTATTAAGAAGTATTTTACTTTTGCTACAATGCGAAATTCTTAAATTAACAATAGATTAATCTGAAGAGGATCCATATCATGACGGAAACATGTAGTTGCTTTTCAATTATATTTTATGATTCACTAATTATTGTGTGTTTTGGCCTTAATTAAACAAATTAACAATTTAAAATCGTTTAATATTACTAAACTTTATCACCTGAAGAAAGGAAAGAAAAGAAACGTTTATTTATAACGAAATAACGAATTAAATTTTTTCTGTCTAATGGATTTATTTGGTATTTATTTAAAATTCATATTTAGTTCAATCATTTCAAAATCGGTCAAAATAGGAATGCCCTATACAAATTTTGACTCTTAAAACTATTTTCAAAAGTTTACTGTTGTTATTATTACCGCATCGCATTGCATAAAACATAAAAATGGAATTTTATTTTCATTAAATCCATGTAAAATTAAAAATAAAACTGTAGCTATCGACTTTTATGCATTAAAAACGGGAACTAAAGCGGTGGGTTACCTTCTATATATTTTTCAAATCTACCGCTTTTTAAGTTAATATTTCAATACAGAAATAAAGTGACGTATTGGTATAAAATAAAACGCGTTGAATGTTTTGAGAAATTAGTGGCTAGAAAGCAGAGAGATTTAATTATAAGCATACGGAACCGAATTTGAAATGCTAAAATTTCTGCATTGATTAGATTAGATGATAATTCAAATGAATATTATTTTGCAACGTTATCTGTTATATTACGGTCATTACTGCCCCTTTTGTTTTCCGCGTAAGATTTAATTGGACAGCCTTACATGTTTTTTTTTCTGATTCCCACGGTAAATTGATATACTTTGATTGGTAATACAAGTTTTTCTGGTTTTCTCTTTAATTTTGATAACCGTAAGCCTGCGTGTGCTCGTCGCCGTTATCCTGCCACCATTACAGAGGGACGGTGCCGTAGAGGCTATTGACAAGAGGGAAATTGAGCTGCACGGTGAGCTGGGCGTAATGTTGCTGTGTAACAGGAGTGGTCGTATCGCCATTGTAATCACGGGGCGGATGCTGGTATCTGGACCAAGCCAGAGGGGCGTGAACCTGCCAGTCTGGCGACAGGTCCCGGGGGCTCAAATCTGACCACTGCTAGGGCCACCTACACCAGTTTTGGATTCTATCAGCAGAATCCCGAATTTATAATCAAGGTCCGTTTACATTTCAAAATTATTATACACCATTTCACATGTAGTAATTGGGTTACAGGTTACAGTAACATTTCACTTTTGTCCATGAGAATAACATGTTTTCTTCACAACTGCCGAATTTACAACCGTCGTTATCTCCGATTTCCTTTTCTTTTATCGACTGATAAAACGTATCATCAGTTAAACGCCATAAAACCCAAACTAGGATTTGACTCTGGAAGTCTATATGGGATATGCTCCTGTTTCTCTATTCTTGTCAAGAAAAGTGACTACATTCCTCAGGTGAAGAAACAAAAAGAGCCTTGCCAATCATTTTTAATCTGTAGTTCCCCCACACGGAAAAAAGTAATCTTTTCTTGCTCACGTGGTCTAGACAAACAAGTTTATTGAATAACTCTGTGTTTGCCGTCGGGTCAGCACACGATTTTTTTTATTAAAACAAACCAATGGTAACAGATTTCAAGGCCAATTTAGAATTGTTATACGGTAAAGTTATAAAAGAGGTGCTTGATCGACCAAACGATATTGTGGAAAGAAAATTGCGTCTGTTCAAGCTCGGGCAGCTTTGTGTGATTTATGCTGGTTATAAAACGTTTCGAGACAAGCAACGTGGAAAGGAATTCACTGAAGACGCATCGAGTTGCTTTTCAACGTCCCCTTATGACGACACGCGTGACGTGAATAACGATTTTAATGACGGACGTATGTGCTTTGCTCTAGAGACACTCTAGAAGATGTTCCTTACACACTGTAACGGCCGCGAATAAAATTGAGGACTACAAAATTAACAATTTATTCAATTTGATACTGAAATATCTTAAATTGACAATTTTAAGAAAAAAATTCTCATTTGATGTGATTTCTTTTTATGAGATTCTGTGCAGTGTTATTACGTTATTCAAATCAAAAAATAAATTTATTCATCAAAAGATATTATTCATACGAAATTAATCATTTATTCGCAACCGGTTTTCTTATTTATTCATTTTAGAACCTTTCTTGATTTTCTTATCAATCACTTTTAGTTAACAACTGTATTCTTTGTTTATTGATTTCGATTTCAACATTTCTTCTTTACTCTATTTTTATGTTTCTTGCGAAATAATCCACAAGTAATCCTCCGTGAAATTACCCAAAGATAATTATTTACTTTCATGTAGTTATTCAATATATCTGTAAACATATTTTTCCACATATAATTTTGGCACAGACTTGGATCGTTTATCAAGATGCAAATTAATTTATTTTTCTTGTAAAAAAACAATTGGCTCTTCATGGTTATTGAAATATCTTGTCCTGTGAAACGATATGGCTTAATATTTGTCATTATTTGAATAAATAAATTAAATGGCGAATACATCAGTATATATCACAAAAATATTGCATGAAATACATTGAGAATATTTATTGATTTATATAATTCATATTCAGATAATTGATATATTTTATGTAAAATGATTTTTTTATCTTCTTATATAAATAATAAACATCAAATTTACACACTTTGCTAAGCTTCAAAACAACAACAAAAATTACGCGATTTTGTATTAAAATTTTTCTGATGTATTGACAATTTTTTTATTAATTTTTAAAAATGATATTTCCATCAATAGAATATTTTGAGACTGATTTTTTCCCTGAATTATTTGATCTAATATCAGTTTCATCAGTTACATTTGAAACAAATGAAAAAGTTTCAATCAACCTATCATTATTTTCAGGTTAGGAATTATGAAAACGTATTATTTGTTAGTTGAAATTAATATTTTTTAGTTTCTTCAGTTATTCTCTATCAAGACAATCTTAACAGTCATGGCTAAAACGAACTCAATTTCCTTAGTTCTTATAATGTGCTATAAATTTTACGAAATGTGAACGTTCTCAATATCGGTAAATATTATTAGAGAATTTTTTACAGGCAAACAAAGAAGGTCGAGGCAAAACCAGGCTGGAATATATGCGATAAAAACAACGTAAAAGGCCACTCATGGTTAGAAATGGGCAAACATCGATAACCAAAGCTGTAATCTCTGTTATCGCTTTTTTATATACCCGAGCACTAGAAAAATAATGAATTAGGGAAACATGATTACAGAGCAAGGCGCTTAAACCGGATCGTTTCAGTGAATTCATCAAATCTTTCACTGCTTAAACGCAACAGCTGATCAAACACTAAAACTAAAAATTTAGTTACTAATTAAGAGAATGATTTGAATGAACGAGTTAGCTTTTTTTAAAAAAATTGAGACTATTGCTAAATGTTTTTGTTGGATGAATACTGCTTCGAATTTTGTAAAATTAATTCGTGAAAAAAAAAGTAATAAAAGGAACAAAAGTAATTATTGTAAATCAGTAAATTATGGTCACCCGAAGAAATAGTGATCAGTTAAACTCCAAAAGGATTTAACAGCATTGTTCCCAATTTATAGCAAAGCGCCACAACACTTTGGTGGTTCGGACGTCTACCGCTAGGTTCGCTAATTCATGGCGTCTCTTATACAGTTTCCGTTCTCGCCGCTAGATAGCAGATCAACCTCAATAGAATTTTTTCCAAAATTGTACTCTCCTGAAACTAAATAATATTATCAACCATCTAGTTTCAACGCAAACAGTGCTTAATATCGCGTACTAGGTAATCGTAAAAAATATTAATTGTTACCGTTATTCGCCAATTCAAAATAAACGTTCTACTTTTCAGCATTTACTGAATAGAAGACTGCGAGTGAAACAAAAAATCGGAGTTGTGTAGTTCCAAGAAGTTTGAATTAACATTTATCTTGTTATTGAAAAATGAAAGGGCGACTTCCACTTCCCTTCATCGTCAACCGAAGCGTCTAAATGGAATTTTTTTCCAAGGATCGATTATTGATTTCAGTTTCCGCAGGAAAAAAAATTACAAGCAATTTCCATCGCAGGGTTGTCCGAAGAAACGGAGGAATTAAGTTCAACTTGCGGAGGAAGAGTGGGGTTTCGCAATATAATTTAAAAGCAACGCAAGGTGTAATTTAATACCGTAAAAATGTCGTTTATCTAGGGGGAATCAAACAATTTTTTTGTTTTTCAACATGTTTAGAAATGAAAAATTACTATTTATTTCCAAAATAAATTTAATCTTAACTTGGAGTGATGTATGTATTTGACTTTTTGTAACATTTTTCAGGTTGATTATATTTTCCATTTCAGCATTTGATCAAAGTAATAAAGAAGCAGCTTATGACAATAATTTAACCTGGGAATTTTAATAGAAATTGTTATTTTTACTATAAATATAAAATTTATTTTAATGCAGAAATTGATTTTAAAGGAAAAAGAAAATAAGGAGTATAGAAGAGTCGGAAGTATGTGTCCCTTATGATTAAAGGATATTTCGGAGAAATTCGTTAATCTTTTCCTTTTGAATTATCGAAATGTTTATAAACTTGTAACGATTGACTGTAGGATTATATAGAATTAATTCCCTAACAATTAGAAAAGGCCGCATTTTAAAGCCTGTTGACGACTTTAATATATATTTTAAGTTAAATCAACACAGAAAGCTATTGGTGGGGGGATGAAAAAGTTGGTTTAGGACGTTTCAACGTCCCGTTAACAATTATAGTCATTAGAGACTTCCGTACCACCATTTTGCACTCAGGGTCATTTATGACGAGTAGGTAACAGACTATAGTTGTAGGCCCTAGAGTATATTACCCATTCATATCTTTTCTAATAGCTTATTAGGACCCAGAAACGTAAACAAAAATTTAATGGCTCTTTCCGAGTGGGCGAGTTCTCCCTCTCTGATCTTACTTCTACTTCAATAGGTAGAGCTTCCCTCTTAAATAAGCGCACGAGTAAGCATGGTGTAACGAGAAAAGATTCTGAATAAAGTGACCTGTTCCCTTCTAGTTAGGCCAGCAGGGAAAATAATCGGAACCCAGGGAGCCTTTCCAGTCTCTGAACTATCATCCTTAATATTACCTCCACTCCAGAATTTGGTATTAAATTTGAATGAAAACTTTGAGGATGATGTTATAAACAGGTTGGAAAGTGTGGTGTTCGTTTGCTTACACCAACAAAAATATTTTTGTACAATCAAATTGTTAAATAATAATAAAAATGTATTTAATTTGAATATTCCATTTAATTATAATATTACGTTATCAAATTTCCAGAAGAAATCTAACTCAAATTAAATTTTAGTGAAAATATAAATTTACGAGTAAAATTTAATCAAATTGGCTCAGTCGGTAAAGCAAAAAGAATAATCTACGCAGCTTCTAAATGGCTGCTCCCGGGAACGCGGGTGACGAACGATATAATTGTATTAAAAATCGCGAATCAAGTGGAAAACCGGGTTAAAATGCCGTTATTAGATATTAACAATGGCCTGGTGACGTTGTTCCTGGTTTGCCGTGCAGGATGTTCCTTCGCTGAACACGTCTCCTCTAGCGCCTCTTCTTCAGCTTAAATCTCTATCGAAATGTCCCCTTTTTGTTTTCCTTACTACAAAACAAAATCTTCTTTCTCGAACAATGGCGCAATTAACTTTTATGCATATTGTTTCCTCCACTGCTCTCTCTCTCTCTCTCGCCCCGACCTTCTCAGGAGAGCTCCCCGAACCAACTGTTGAATCTACAATCCACAGCAGGCAATCAATAATGTTGTAGACGGTGACGTTTCCCGCCTACTCGGCCTCACCAAACAATTCTCGTTTTCCATCCTGTGTACGCAAATAACAAAAACTAAATTATTTTTGCTTTACCCGATGAATGTAAGGGTCATGAATCACCACAAAAGTACTGAGGGAAAAGGAGGAACTGAAGATGTCCTTGACACTGTATAAAAATAATTCTATAAATGAAATAATACGGAACAATGGGTCTATATTAATGCCTTGGAACGAAGAAACCTTTGATTATGCAGGAGTAGAATTAATTTGTAATGTTTTGACACAGCAGTGATTTATCACAAATATAAACTTTTATAAGGAAGGCCGATTTTTAAAAATTTTGAATGAGGTTCAGAAGTTTTCATGATAGCTGAACTGTCGTCAAAGTATAGAAATACTCAATCATTTTTGTGATCGAGGCAACGGACAAATACATTAATTATACTACGTCCCATTCCAATATCATCAATTCCAGTGACACATCTGTAGCAAAAATCAACCTCAGGCGCCAATAGTTTGATTTTTGTCTAAAACATTTTAAATTAATTTGTTTCTCGTAGGTGATAGGCTAAAGAAATGGACTGACCTCCAGGTGAGGTTGGTGTAGCCCCACTTGCCGCCCTGGAGCGTGTATCTCTTGACTCGTAACCAGCCAGGCTCCGGCACATCAGCCACGGCGCATCGTGGCTTGCGAAGCAATTCTTCCGTCTCCACGTCAATTTCACCAGTCACTGGAATGTGACCATACGCCTGCAAAATAAACACTCTATCTCACGTACTTGTCTACATTTTCTTCAGCACTGAAACATTCAATTAAGTGCGAGTCCAGGTAGCAACGTAAGTCGTTGCACTAAAAAAAATTAAATTTTAGCGAGAATATAATTCCAGTACGGCTTTTGTTTCTTCCTGGATGGTTGGAATTCGGAGATCCCTATGGAGATCGCCATTTCTGATACACCAGGGAGCATTCACTGTTTCATAACACTTTATTTTTAAAGTTTTGAATGCACTTAATGTTTGTATCTTTTACAGCCCCACAGCCATATTGGTTTCAATATTTGATTGTATATGAGTATTTTATTGGACATTGTAAGCTTGGAATTTATTCCAATTAGCCAGTATTGTTTCTTTATTTAATGTTTAGTTTCAAATAGTGTTTTATTAACGTGTTCTTTCCACCGGAGCTTGGCGTCTAGAGTCAAGCCTAGGTACTTGGCACAGTGATGCCGTTTAAATCTGGAATTAGTGAAGTTTTTAATTGTTTATTTTTAAATATGGTATGTATTGATTTCTGATTGTTTAACTTTATTCTCCATTGTTTAGCCCAGTCAATGGCCTCTTGTCGTCTAGTTGACGCATTTTGATTTTTTTCCCCACTGCATATGTTGCCAGTTAAGTTTTTTCAAGTTTTGGAATATCATTAGTATATAATGGGACCCAGTACGCTGCCTTGGGGTACTCCTTTTTCAAATAAGAGTATTCTTTAACTGTGACATATGATGTTAAAATATCTACATATTCCCCTGACAGCATTTTGTTAAGTTTACGTATCAAGCCCTCATGCTTTACTTTATCGAAAGTTTGTGAACATCTAAGTAGACTGTTGAGCAGACTTGTTTTTCTTTCAGTGTTCGTTCAATAATATCAGGTATTATACGCACTTAGTCTATTGTTGAGTGCTTTTGTTTGAATCCGAATTGGAATTCTGGTATCAGATTATTATTTCCGATTATTGTTTGCTTCTTAAACAGTTTAGGGATGATTGACAATAGAGAAAGTGGTCTATAGGATTTCACATTACTGGGTTGTTTTCCTGACCTCAGCACCACGTCACTTCTGCTACTTTCATGCACGCTGGAATATGTTTTAATATATTGCAAACACGAACCGTAATATTCCAAGTTGAAAGTAAGATTGAATGGAATAATTTGTTTACAGTCTGTATCACGGGCTTATTTTAAATATATTTTTAAAAGGCGATTATTTAATTAAAAAAGGGAAACTTGGGAACATACTACCCAACGGCCACTTGTGTACTGCTAATAGTAGAAACACAGGCGCACTCCGTGCAACAGTGCAAACGAAAATCGACATCCAACTAAATTATAAATATAATATAAATGATACTCAATTACACATGTTTGAGAATTCTGACCTATATTATAACATAAAAAATATTTGAGCAATCAAAGATTAAAAATAATGGCAATTGAGTATAATTGTTCTGGCGTTTCACATTTCTAATTCTCCGGGTTTGCACACGGTTTAAGGTCAATTGGAAACATAACTTACCTGTAGTGTGCGTATAGCGTCTCTCAATTGGTCCTCCGTTCTAAGGTTTCCGGTTTCCTTGTCTGATTGTGGCAAGTATCCGAAGCGCATCAAGTAGTTTTGCTGCAAAGAAAGATAAAAATACCGTATTAACATATCACAACAATAACTTAAAAGTATTATAATTAATGTAAAATGTAGCTATCTGAAGGGACTTGTCTCACCAAGGAATCAAGTGAGATCAATAAACTTCTTTTTAGCAAGATTAAAGGTTAACATCTCTTCTTTATGAACTGAACAAATGAATCTTGATTTCTCTTAGAGTACCGCAGCAGGGGTGGATTATTAACCTGAATATTCAGAAGTGAATGACAAGGAAATGAAGCAATTCTGACTAAATAATATTTTCCTCCCTTCAATTATACCATGATAAAGAAATGTTGGAATAATAATATTCCCGTAAAACAGGCCTGTTTTGCCGTTGAACGAGAATTTTTGTAGTATTTCTAAATGTAAAACAGACGACGGAATTCTGAGGACAGCCATAGTTCTTTTTAAAAGGGGGCCAATTTGATACTGAAGCTCTGTCCTGTGACTTCGAATGCGACGCTGACACACATAATTGTCCTCCAAGTGTTGTAGTAAATTATTGCATTGTCAATTGTAACAGCGGTAGTGTATTTCCCTCTTCTCATTCACTAAAAGCCAGAGCGGCTCCCATTTGAAAACCAGTATAATTTGAATCTTCTGCTTTGATTGTGTTGTAATTAGATATTTAATAAATATTATAAACCATATTGCTTCTTATCTGCTACCATCGGACTTCATAATATTCCTGGTTGGTTATCAAATACTTAACTTTATGCCTACGTAAATCCCAATGTTATAGCGTGCAAATATTTAAGTTTTTGTGACATTCTGAAATATACTAATCGATGGATCGGAGCTGTGCTTAGTTGTGTTAGCAATATTCACTCATTGTTTGCCACAATTAATTCAATCTTGACCCAGTTTAATTCTTCCCAGTAAGAAGAAAGTACAGGTTAGAAGAAGTTGCTTTTCTTTCTTCCTTCACAACGATTACATAATAGTACGTTTAAGTTTTAGTCGTTTTTAGAATGCTGTTACTTTTCTTTCCACTGCTCTTGAGTTCTAGCGTTTTGGCACTAAGATTGAGTTAAAAGTCAAGAAGGTCAACGTAAAAGTTGAGAGATAAATATAAAGACCTTTCTGCTCTCTGTACATCGCTGGGCAACCAGCAGCAAGGGATTTTAACTTCATAAACTGACGAGGAGAAAGAAAAGAAACAAAGATAAATATAGATAATCGAATAAATGAAAATTTAATAAGAGAAATCACAGGAAGAAGTTGGGGGGGGGGATGAGAGACAAGCACCATGGTAAACCATGTTCTGGTACATACAGGGTAAATTGTATTTATAAAAAACCTACCCATTTTACTGGTGCGTTCCTTGACGTAAAACATATCCAGAACTGACTGACAGCAATATATTTCGTAGTGTAAATGTATTAGAAATTGCTTTTACACTACCAAGTTGCGTTAGCAAAAAGGGAATTAAAGTGATCTCCTGGGCGGAGTTGTCAGCTAAGCATGCTGTTGACACATAACTAGCTAAATATCTCGAGCAGTACAGAATATTTAGTTATATTTTAAGACAGTCTTCAATTACATAAACAGATTCTCACATTTGAAATGGACAGCGTGCATCTTTGAGTGGATAATTTATTTATTGACAATGGAATATGTTTTGTTGGGGGTTTGATTCGCGTACGACTAACTACATATTAATTAATATACGAGTAGAATAAATGTAATATTGAGATTTTTGCCTCACATGATATATCTGAAACAGTTGCTGGCTGCGAGATGTACGGAATTGACGTTTGGCAGTTGAACAAGGTAATCAGCATGAGATGGAGGAATGAACAGCATGTAACACATTGTGATGTTTTTTTGTAATGTCTGCTGTGCAAATGGTGGTGCACTAGGTGCGACACAGGCGCCGCGCCGGCCGACGTTGCCGGGAAGCATCGCTTTGTACGGCCACAATGACAACAATTACCGTGGCCGCAGTAAATTGTAATTTAATTGGACACCATGTCCTGTGACGACGGGGAATTATTGCCGTGTAGGAACAATGGTGGCCGAAATTGCCCCCGACGCACGGACGGACAATGCGGAGGGGCATTACAGCAAGAATAACGAACACGAGCATTGTTGTGCCCGGGGAATTCTTGTTCGACAGCGACCGATCACTGTTGACGGAATTTTTCAGTTGCCTTCTCATCATCGCTTTATTTTGCTGTAGTTCATGTCAGAAATTCGTCACACTATGCACGGTTGGATTAATACTATCTAAATCGCCTCTATTAGAACCACGATCAGATATCACACTACACCCAAACTCCATTAGCAATACTATTGTTTATGAAACTGACTCTAGGAAAATACGGAATTGCAACCTTAATGATCAATATGTATGGTTTTTACGTATATGATAAATTGTGGATATTGTACTCATTTTCACTTATATTCTCAAGTATTCAGGAATATTGTCGTAAAATGTATACTTAAATATTAATATACCTGATGCAAGCTTTCTAGGGTTTTCTCTGCATCTCTTTAGGTGAAACACCGGGTAGGATCCTTAAACCACAGCCCTGGCGCCCTAGTCAACCCTTAGCTACCTTCCACTTCCCCCCTTTCAATTCCCTTCCTATGCTATTAAAGGGGAGTTGCCTGTTTCAGGATCACCCTCATGTAGCCTGTTAACCCAATAAAAAAAGTAAAGAATGCAATTGGAGGAAAAAAGGTTTTTTTATTTTTTAATTTAGCAGCTATACATAGCATTTAATAATCACCGAGTATAAATAACTAGTATCACAATCCGACATTATTGATAACAAAAATAAGTACAGGAGCTAGTGAGTCAGGAAACATTTATTTAATTAATTAATTCTTACTTGACAACAAATCAAGTCCTACTTACGTTATTTTCGGTCATCTAGAGTGGTACATATTAACATTAACTAACACCAATAATTTTAAGATAAATTTCTTATTTCTGACGTTAATTTTGGGTAAATGAGTTTCTGCCGAGTCCGGAACATATTAAGCAATAATTTTACAGTCAGAGAATAGTTTTCTAGTTTAGAGACTCCACAATCTCATTACTATAACAGTAACGTCAAAGAAGGCATGGATGATTCAAAATCATACTTCAAAAATGTTTTTATATTTTAAATTGGAGAAGCCCCAAAATATAGACTGGAACGTTGTGATTTGTTTTCTAGTATGGAAAAGGAATGTAACTAATTTCGTAAATGTTTTCTAACTTACTGTTTATTGCATTTATAGGGATACTGTAATACGTATCAATAAATTATTCGATGCTCCTATACTATGTTTTAAAAATAACATCATAAGATGGTTTACATTAAAAACAAAGAAAAAATATTAGAGACGTTTTCTCAGTTATGCCGCACAACTTTTACAGTCTCAATATAGAAAATATAATTCAGTTTTGGTATAATAATAAACCACTTTATCGAAAATAAGATGAAATAATTTTTTTTACCTAGAAATAGTAGTACATGAAGTCTTCAGATTACACGTGACTTGAATTTCTAGAGATTTAAGCGTTTCTTTGTAAATATGTTGAATAAACTGTTTGATTTTTCCGACTTCTTTAGATTACTATAACTCTTAACATGTTGTTATTGCAAGTTTACTAAATCGTAATTTAATAAACAGTAAAAATACAACAGTTTCCAATTTCAGAAAGTTGTAGGATGGAACTGAAACGTAATTGTTGAGTTGTCCTTGCAACAAAGGTTGAGCCGTAAATACGCATTTAATTCCGGTGTGAATGAAATTATTTTTCTATATAGCCATCGTTCTATATCTAATATTAATTAAAAATAATCCATTAAGGTACTTTCACGTATTATAGTACAAATAATCTTGACACCTGTTAATTAACTTCTACTTTTGGGGTAATTGGGTATTTTATTTGCAATGTAAGCAACTAAGTCTATTTTTAGAAGTGGTAATTCCGAAATAACGTCTAGGTTGAGCGAGTGAACGTCTCTCTCCCTAGAGTCTGCTTGGCTGAAGGTTAGCCTAATTAGTGCATCGTCAAGTCCGAGTAACGACGTTAACGCCGAGCTCGGATGGTCAGGAAAGTTATAAGAGACTAATGATGAAGGCTAAATGAAGCTCACTAATGAAATCTGTACTATACTCTTACATCCCAACTGTGCTAATCGCCATCGTAACCACGAACTTAAGCCTATCTGAAGCATCTAAAACCATTATTTTTCAGTGTTATTATAGGAAAAGTGAAAAAACCCAAATTTGGGGAAATTTTCAGTATAATCGTAATTTTTTTTAAAAATCTAGTTATATATTCTTTTCCAAGGATATTTGAGTGAATGTACAGAAAAGAAACGACAGCAAAGCAGACCTGAATGAAGATTAATGATACTTTGACGAAATGTCATATTTTAAAATATTATAAAATTAAAACACAAAGAATGGCCAAAAGTCTGAAATGAAGAAATTGTATTTGAAAAAGTTTCGTCCCCCAACTTTCGGGACCTCCTCTGTTCTTTCTAGAAAATAATTTACGCAATTAAATATATACATAGTTGAATATAAATACCTTACTAGACGAATAAACTTGTTATGTCGTAGATACTTGAAGTTTTAAAATATAAAAAATCTTCATTTTGTTCCTGAAAGTTTTAATAAAATATAACAAAAAATTTTCATGTTGCTCCTGCAACAGGCAACAATGAAGGAGCAACATGAAAATATTTGTTGCCCTTTAATTGCAATGACCTACGATATAGCAAGTGTATTTATTTAGTTAGTTATATTCCAATATGTATATATAATTATAAACTTTCTAAAAGCCATTAATAAAACGACCTGTAAGTGACAAGTTTTTATTAAAGTAACCGACGTTTCGGAACCATTTTGTACCCTATTCAAGGTTAACAACTCTATTTTCAAAAAGAAAAGTATATTATCCAATCGAATACAAGGATTAACAAGTAGTTCAAACACTTCTGAGGCACAACTTAGTACATAGACACAGAGTTGTTTATAATTTAAAACTGATGTAAAAAAACTATTAATATATTTTTTTGTTGAAAGAACTGAGGAGGTCCCGAAAGTTGGGAGACGAAACGTTGTTAAATAAAATTATTTAATTCTCACTTTTGGCCATTGTTTGTCTTTTAATTAAAAATTATACAGTTTCGTCTCCTACTTTCTGGACCTCTTCAGTTTATTATTTAAAAAATACATAAATATGTACATATATTTTATTAAAAATATTAAGTAATTTTAACTACTTTATTAGTGATACAATGACGAGTTGAGAATTTTCATTACAAAATAACACACGACGTTTTAACATTATTATTTGGGGAAACACATTCATTGATAATTGTAGATTTGAATTCCGTATACAATGAAAAAAAAACAAGTGTCAATGCTAGTATTTAGACATTGACGGAATTTTTAGTTTTCACACTGTAAATTACACCCATTTTATGCCTAGTGTTATATTTTTTGCGTTACTTATTCAAGAATCAGGAAGAATTAAAAAACTAAACTGTAATAATTGTTTTAAAAGATGACCTTTTTTAGGGTTAACAGGCTACATGAAGGTGATCCTGATAGCATAGGAAGGGAATTGAAAAAGGGGGATGCGAAAGGTGTCTCACATTTGTTTTATATATTCAGAAAATCAATTAAATCACCTGTAATAAAGACAAGCTTTTTGTTACATATTCATGTAAACCGATGTTTTGGTACCTATTTGTACTCTCTTCAAGGGAACAATCAGTTGAATTTTTAATTTTATTTATTTATTTAAGAATAGATGACTAACTAATTTTTAATATATTTTTAAAAATGTGTATCGCTTTTTGGCTGTTATTATCTCATGTATATTATAAATCTTGAATAGGGTACAAGTAGGTACCGAAACGTAGGTTTAGATGAATATGTAAAAAATATGTAGTAGCAGAACTTCTGATAATTATTTGAAACACAATCAGAATTTAATAGTATAAAATTTTGAAGGTTAAAAGATGAAAAGCTTTTCGGATTAAAGTTAGTGCTTTTAATATCTTTGGTAAAAAAGGTTACTTTTCTCCGCGAATTATGCTTACTGATTGGAGCCTTTAGAATGTTGTGCGACGAAATTCAGCGATGCACACGTGCATGTTGTGTTGCCTAAACCGCAGGCGTTACAACATACGGATCTTGCATGTCTAAGAAATTTTATGTATTGCACAAAATAAATTCAGCAAAGTGTGGTTATCAAAGAAACTTAATTAGATGAACATTAACTTTTTTTCAGTCTAGTACGGAAAAACTTTAAAAAAATATAGACATTTGTGAAGTCTAATTTATATTGACTACATGTACCTCTATTCTCGGTTCACTTGTTATCAAACTTTTCGTGGAAAAAGGAATATATTTCGTTGTATGTACATTTTAATAATAAAAAATTATAAAACTCATTCAAGGGTTCACGTAGCATGAAATTTAACACGTTATATTTGGACACATTTTTGTAAAAATAATGTCATTGTCTGAACCCTACATACACTGGTATTGTGTGCTTTGCACATCTCTGATTAAAGAGTCTTCTACAAACACGGAACATAATTCGCAACAGTAATAAATTCAATAAGTATTATAGACAGGTCTTTGAAGCTGTCCTATCAGAGCATGCGTTTCCGCTCGCGTTGATTCTTCATTTCATTTCTTCTTTTCGAGCATGGTCGATGCTCCTTATTACATATAATCTTCAATAAACCGTTGTCCCCGATTAAGAGTGTTGAAGCAGTGTATATTGTGCAGCAATATTACGCTTCCTTGAGGAGAGAAGAGTGTGCTTCGGAGTGGAAAGCTCGCAGCTTTTATGACCACTTCTCTGTTGAGAGCCCATAAATCTGTCTCCCTCGATTTCTGTTTCTCTTCTCCTGTCTACCTCACTTAGCGAAAACAGAAGAGTTTTTTTTGTAAAAGTGTCGTTTTGCAGATGAAAAGGAAGAACAGCGGGGTTCGTAGTATTCTGCGATATAAAGTTTTTACTTTTATGGCTGTTGTGTTTTCCAAGAGGAGACAATTTCTGCGGGTTTACGACGATGATCCTGTATTGTAGTTGGAATTGTTTCTCGGGATCCTGAATCACCTTGGATACAATATCCAGACTCATTCCCACTTACTTTAAAATGTTTAACTGTTCTTCACCTTTAAAATACAATAATTGGTATCTGAATTTTGATTTTCTGCGCTGTTCAGAACTACATATGCCAACGATCCTGTTACCTCGACTTCAAGACTACCACTAAGATACATTCCTTATGATAAATATTCTGAAAACTTCTTACTTTACTTTGTAATGAATTAACATATATTATCGGATCATACTTTTTTTCAAATAATATTTAACATTTATCCACACACAGTTCAGTTCGGGAAATTTATCTAGTCATAAAGACAACTCCGCCCATATTCACACTCATAGGGTTTACGTTCGGGAATTTCTATTCTCATTTGAATCCGGGCGTTTTTTTATATATTTTCTAAACATAACCTTTGGTTACAGCACTGAAATTCTTAATAACCTGAATAAACACTAAGACTTTCCCAAGTTCCATTAGAACTTCAATAAATACTAAGTCATTATCTTATATTTTTTATTAACTACAGAAAGGTATAAAAATATATATTTAAGTGTTTTACAAAGTTATTGACTTTAAAATAATTTCTTATTCTATCTATTTTTAAATAAACGAATGTATATTTTTATACCTTCCTGTAGTTAGTAAAAAATATAATAAGATAATGACTTTTTTAGTATTTAATGAAAAATAGCCTTCAATGAAGGGGTTAATCATATCTTATGGGAAGTTAAACATAATCATATGAATTTAAATAGTAACATAGATTTAATATCAATTAAGCAATCATAACAATTTATGTACAATAGCTGACTCGTTAATTCTATTATTCTAACATTATCACGTGTTTTAGTGTGAATAATATTTGTGACTATATTTATTGTGAAACATTTAAATTAATTTTATTCAAAATTACGCGATTTTTTAAAAAATAGATAGAATAAGAAATTATTTTAAAGGCAATAACTTTGTAAAACACTTAAATAAATATATATTTTTATACCTTCCTATAGTTAATAAAAAATATAATAAGATAATGACTTTTTTAGTATTTATTGAAAAATAGCCTTCAATGAAGGGGTTAAGCATATCTTATTGGAAGTTAAACATAATCATATGAATTTATATAGTAACATAAATTTAATATCAATTAAGCAATCATAACAATTTATGTACAATATCTGAATCGTTCCACATCCCTTGAAGTTCACTTCTCTCTGGGATCAATGGAATATGATTTAGTATTGATACTGATATCTAAACATTCATAGATTCATCACTCTTACACAGATTAACATAGCATCCAAGGGAAAACATGATAAAGCAAAGCTGAGAGACGGGAGGTACAAAACTGCTTAGATGAAAGCTGTATTAATTACTGTGGTTTTCTGGGTAACTCCCTTGCTCCATAAAGCAGTTGTTCATGCTTTCCACTGGAGGACCACACGGACGGGCAGGATGTTATTTTAACCCCCGGGCCCGCGCACGGTCGCCACAAATATTGAGATAGGCCCTGTGTTTGTGAAGATTGGCTGACACAGTCCAGCCAGCGCTCTCTCCGCGGAGGCTTATTTTATAATCCATCAAAGTCGAGAGCGCCCGCTAGCTAAGCTTTATTGAGATAGGCGCCAGCTCTCCGGAGGCTGCCGTGCCGGAACTCGAATTAGGAAAGTGCCTTTAGTTTTAGCTATCTTTTTTTTTGGCGGGTACAGGAGGGAGGGAGGGGGGGGGGAGCAGCCACTTAAGCTCGTTCGCGAGAGCTGGTCATGGCCAAAGTGATCACCGCGGCTTCGCACTGTGACTCACTAAAGCCTCCTTCGCGGGCTTCATATTTCAGTCTTCCTCGTTTACATAACCGGCGATTCAGCGAGCTAAGAATAGCGGCATAAAAGGGTCGCTTCTATATGGCCTTCTCTGAGGTCAATGCACTCCAGTGCTTAAACACGAAAACAAAACAGTTTTACTCTAAATCAATACAGAATATCATTTCTTCTACTTTTTATTTTTTATTTTTTTATTGATATTAATTTACTTGACCTGTTTTCTAGATTCAATAACAGGTCTGTTTAACAATATTTTTCTTTTGTTGGTACATTTTTTACATAGATATAAATATGTATGAATACAATAATAAAGTATATGCGTATATTTAAATTTGTTTTAGCATGTAAGATCATCATCTGTTACACTAGTTTTATTCTTATATTATTTTCGTGGAGAGACTGAAGGAGAGAATTCTTAATTTCTTTGTCTCCTCATCCTTTCCATCTTTATACATTTAGTTTGTGAAACAACTCCGGTTTTCCGGTTACGACCCACGTTTCCGGATCTCCATGACGCGTTGGTCGAGTAGTTGTAGGTTCAAACTTTTTTACTAATTTTATACTCTAATTATTTATGACTGTATTTGTATTAGCAGAATTATGTAATTTGTTTAAGGTAATTACTTGAATAATCTTACTATTACTATAATTTATATTCTATTTTATGTTATGATGTCCATATTTTGGTTCTTATACTCATCGGGTTCCTGGATTTGAAAGTCCGGTCCGATGATGAGTATATTAAGTCTTATGATGTAACATTTAAGATTCTATATTTTTAGTCCTGTATTTTGTCAGTTCTAAAGCGGATATCAGGTTTGTCAAATTTTCTAGAGCCGCGGTGAGTGGTGGGTTTCTTATTATTTCCCATAGTCTTTCTTTTCTTAAGGTTTCTCTTATTGTCTTGTCTACCTCATAATTGGGGCATTCCAGTATGGCGTGTTCCGGTGTTCCTATCTCTCCACAGGCACATAGATTGTCTGGTCTGCTATTTATTCTTCCCAGATATTGTCCATATGGACCATGACCAGTAAGAAAATGTATAAGACCCTTGGTTGGGTTGAGGTGTTTAAGCTGTAATCTTTCTCTTATGTTAGGTAGAATTTCGTACACCCTTCTCCCTTTATTCGATGAATTCCATCTTTCTTGCCAAATGTTTAATTTTTCTTCTTTAATTTCTATTTTGGTGTTTACTTCCTTGCCTAAAATCTCTACGACTTTGCACTGGTTCTCTTTTTTGAGCCAGTACTGCGCGCTCCTTTTCCTGATTTCTAGATCCAACGGGACAACAGCTAGGAGAACTGTTAGTGCTTCTGAAGTTGTTGTACTGAAGGCACCTGATATCTATTTTTCTTCTACTCTACAAATTTACTAATTTTATTATTAACCATAACAATTTAATACCTACTTGCTCTTAATTGCAAAAAATCCATAGCCTACTGGTGCCCGCCGATTCCCGAGAATTCATTTATATAATCCAGCTACAATATATAATTCGACAGCAATCTTTTTGGCAACGTGTGGTTAATTCATAACGAGAGAGTTACATTTTTAAAAACTTACCATTTCACGCCCCCTACTTTATGAGAGATGAATTTCTTCATAACCACCGCGTCCAAAATTGGGAGTGATAGTCGAGTGGTTTTATGGATTAGGGAATTTTTACGAGACCGACAACAAATAGTTAAAGAAGGGAACGGATTATCCTCAGTAGCGAATGTTAAATCGGGAGCGCCACAGGGTTCCGTTATTGGTCCCTTATTATTTCTAGTATCCGTAAATGACTTAATTTATGACATTAATTCGCAGGAGCAATTTTTTGCTGAAGGCTGCGTAATATATCGGAAAATAAAAACTGTGATCGATGTAGAATTTCTCAGATCAGCGGACAACTCTTGCCTTATGCCCAAAATAGGTGAAGGTGTCTCGTCATGTGAGAAATTTGGGAAAAAATCCAGAGACAGTACGACGCATTCCCTACATAGGTGAGTCCCAGCAGTCACTCTGCAGAGAAAACACCCACAGGCTTCTCTATCTTGTTAGGTGATTTTTTTTTTGGTTAACAGGCTACATGAGGGTGATCCTGAAACAGGCAACTCCCCTTTATAGCATAGGAAGGGAATTGAAAAGGGGGGATGCGGAAGGTAGAGCAAGGTAGCCAAGGGTTAACTAGGGCCCCCGGGCTATGGTTTAAGGATCCTACCCGGTGTTTCACCTAAAGAGATGCAGGGAAAACCCTAGAAAATCTGCATCAGGTATGTCGGGCATTGGGTACTAATATCACGCCCTTCCGAATGACGGGAGACGAGTCTGCTGTGGGGTCGCAGCATTCCCTTCTCCGTGTCTCCACCAGTTTCAGGAGGCATTTATAGCAATTTATATATTTTAATAAAGCTTTCTTCGTCCGGACAGCGGGAAAGAAACATATTGACTGAGAGAGTCACGTGTACAAGATCTTATAATTATTTATTTAAATATTTTAAATTTCATTGTGATGTGTGGATTTAAGGAAGAAAACTGCCTATGTGTTGATACAGAACAAAAGTTGGAAACGTGAAACTGAAAACATTTGTACGTGCAAGTTTTATTTTTTTAATATTCGACCTCTGAAGAATTTTATGGAGGTCTTGATGAAATAATATAAATTTAACAAGCCTAAAATCTTTAAAACTTTGTGGAGTCTTTTTTTTATATAAAAGTTAAACATGATTTATGAAGGCGTTATATTTGACTAAACTAACGTGCTTTTTAAAACCGGGTTTTACTAACCTGCTACAAATCGTAAACTTCATGTTACGTATTGAACAACTCGTGGCATATTATTCACTTAGTAAATATTTATACGTTGGATTTATTTTATGACACACGGTAGCCGAGTACAGGTTTTTAGGATACTGCGTAATATACCATACGTTTATTACGGTACGTTAACCAGTTGCACTAACGGGAAGGGGAGATAACTTGAGGACTGTGATAAAGGTTTAAGTTCCTCAGTAAAAGACGTTACAGCAATCACAGTACGTTGATCAGATAATTCTATCTGAAGAAACTGAAGCAGAATAAAGCAGTTACAAAGACGGATTAACACCAACAGGAAACTTAGAACTTCTGGTAATAATATTATTTATTTTGACTCTTCTTGCCTTTCCAAAGGATTTTCCGCTAATAAAGCTTATCCGAAAGATCCTTGCTGAAGCTTTGGCCTATGGCAACCATCACCTCGAAGTTAGTTTCCAGAACACGAGCAGCAAGAAATCCATTCGAAATAACGACCGAAAGCTATGTGGCCTTTCCAGTTTGGGAAGACGAAAGGAGCAAGGGGTAAAAAGGCGGTTTCCTTATAAGGACTGTGGTCCTGCCGGCATCAAATCTCTTAGGAATCCAGAGATAACTGGGGAACTCCTACAAAAATAATGAAATCATCCAGCGCCTAGAAATCACACCAGTTGCAATGCCATATATATCTAATTATATGCAGAAAAATTCTAGAAAAATTGTAACACTAAATGTTTCCAATTAAAAATCCCCATCAAAAGTATTAAATATCTCACACAAAGTTTTCTCTAACTCCAGAACTAATACCGCATTAAACAATTGTAATTATCTTACCGGAAGTATATCAGAGCTGTGAAACTGATAGTGAATTTATACGTATATGTAGCTGCCACAGCGCCTTGAGAAAGTGTAATTATAAGCTGTTACGTTACAAATAAATTGAATTAAATATTCGACCTGTGAAATATTTAATATTCAAGACATAGAAATAATATGAATCGTGAAAATAAATAATGGAATAGAAAAATTAATTATTCGACGTACTTGTCACAAATTCAAATTTTTCTATTGGTTACTGAAATGAAAAATAACATAATTAAAATGCATGTCTAAATAAAATTATTATAATTTGTGTTAGTAGTATTATTCGAATGTTAACATACATTTCTATTCCAGAACCGAATGAATGCTATGAAAGTAAATTTAGTGACAAGGATGAAAAAATTCCCATCAGGCCATCAGATATTTCCCCCTTCCCATACTGATCCTTCAATACGACTCGTATAAATCCAAAAAGTTTCCTTAGTTAAAACACTAGTTACCTTTGACTAATCTTTTAATATTCACACTAGTTTTTATAAATAAGTAAATAGAAACAAAATTAAATTCAATAAGACTAATTTGTTATATCTCAATGATGCTGCTGCGCTCTTTTCATTGGAAGATTGTAAGGTGTAGTATAAAGGATACGAAGGAAACCAGAATTAACAAACATGAAATATTAATGCCGTTGTGTGAAATTTTATAGAACGTAACTATAAAATTCTAGAGTTATAAACTGAAAAAGTTTGAATGAACACTCCAATATTTTGGCTGAAATGACTGTTAAGCCTATTGTTACGTTTAAGATTTAAAAGTTGAAAAATTTATTGCATTGAATGATGAAAAATTCATAATCATAACGAGTCCTAAATTTTGTTTAAAGTATAAGTATAATGTTTGGATCTGGCGTGGATCTCTCTAGATAAAGAATGCAAATATTTTTCATGATTGTAAATTTTCGACATTTTGTAAACGAAATTTATTATCTAAATAAATGTGTTTCGACACGACTGAATAATTTTGAAGGCAGAAATTTTAATTATTTTTGTTATTATTGACACGCGTTTAAAGAGAACTTATTTTGGACCATACAATAAGCTTTATTCTTCTCTACTTTGTTCAAAAAAATTTAACTGATACGACTTTGAGACCTAATTTTTGAGTCAATATATTACTACTTATACTCGTTAAATTTATTTCTATTGCCTATCCAGAAGTTTTTGTTTTAAAAGAATGTTTTACACCAAATAATATTTGGTGGGTTTGTCTCCAGGCACCGAACGCCACCAGTCGTTCATTCTCGTTTGCGAGGTCAATTGATCTCCAACAAATCCTGCGTATGGATGGGCTGGAAAGTGTCCAACCACGTATCCTAAATTCTTCTGTGTGAAATAGCGTGGGATTTAAAAAGATGTATTCCAGGCGCCTTCTAGAATTTCAGCCGAGATCCTGTCGCGCTAACTTGCGATCATTTTGTGGGATTAGTCTAATCCTCTCTCTCTCCGCTACGTTGGCTGGATCCTGACGTGACCCTGGTCCAATTAAGATGCTGCGCGAGCTCCAGAGCTGGAGACGGTCCCATCCATCACTTTTTGCTCCAGTTCGTAGCCCTTGACCTTGAGAACTGGTCGCTCTCTCGATTCCGCGAAGGCTGTTTTGCTCTTCGCAGGCACATATGTGCGCTATTGTTGCTTCTTTCTCCCTATTTAGCGATATTTGTGATTATCGGATATTCATTTCGAAGTCTGCATGGACAAATTGACCTTGACGAAGTATGAGAAGGTGCACAAAGTTGGCGAAGATTTTATGTAATAAATCTTATTCCACAGTCCCTTGATAGAATGTAAAACGAAGGCGAGTCAGAGATTCTATTAACATTTATTATTCTGTTCTATGAACGGTTCAAGGACTTGTTTTAAAATTTATGTCTCATTTAACATGTGTTTATTTCAAATTGCCCTATACAATTCAATACATACGTTTAGCCCTTCAATGGCGTCTTGTATAAATCTATGTCATCCACTTCATCTGTCATAGTCTTTTAGAAAATAATTAATTTCTCACGCGTCCTTATTCCAGAGACTTTTCCAAGCTCGGATTTGATGTTTTTTCTGTCATATAATAATAACATAAATAAATATATTAGCCAATAAGTGAGACTAAGTCCACCTCGACATTGAAATTAATACATACTATAATAAATAATAGTCATTAATAATAAATACTTATAAAAATTTCTTCAATCACGTTTTATATTTAGCAAAAAATGGCAAGATCTAGTTCAAAAAAAATATTAAATATGATGGGAAAGATTTTTGAATATAGTTAAAAAAATTGAGGGCAATCAGAATAACAGTTTCTATAAGATATTTTTGTGTATTTGAAGTGTCCTGATGTCCAGTGATCAAAGCCCTGTTACCCCCACTTTGAGGTCAATTGGTCAGCATCGTTTTAGTCTTCTGTGGTTTGAAATAGCAGCAATGGCTGTATAAGAAGATTGGTATGGATTTCCAGTTTCTTGTGATGTTTATTAACTCTCTTGAATAACATCTTGGATGAAAGTTAAGCCTAGGTCTTGTTACAGAGATTGACTGCTCTTATACCATGGAGCGCCAACCATGGCTCTGAGGATATTTGATGGTGGCCCTGTATTATGACACTGTTAGACTTGCTTGAACAACCCCACAACTCGATGTTCTCTAATGACAGTTTTGACCTCCAACAGAGTATATTTCCCGAAGACGCACCGCCATTTGTTTTATTTTCTTTTGTATATGCATTTATAGGTTAATTTTAGTCTGAATAGATATTTTACATTTGTTGATACCGGGAGATGTTTGTTGGTGGGTATTGTTGTTTTCGTAAAGTGAACGTGAACTGTAAGGTTAATTTTGATTTCCCATTTCTTCTGTCCATTCCTGAAGTAAATTAAGATGGTCAGGTTGCTGTTACTGGATCATCATTAATAACCATAATAACTGTGTCGTCAGCGAGTATCCCGGTAATTGTACCAGTGGTTGAGGGAAGATAGTAAGAATATATTAAATATAAGATGGATCCCAGGACGCTTCTTTGTGGAACATCTGCTTAGATTGGGTGAAAGGTGGAAGTTTAACCGTTTACTCTAGTTCTGAATTTACGATTCTCTAGGTATGATTTTAGTAAGACTCCGGTAGTAACTGTTTGATTTTATAAAGAAGACCTGGATGTCAGATGCTGTGAAATGCCTACTGAACAGTATTTTTTGTCAAAAAGACATACTTTTATAGCATTATCTATACGATGACATTGTTGGCTGCTTAGGTCGAAAGCCAAATTGATGGTCTCAGATTATATCTTGAAGATATGTGATACTATGTAGTACTAACCGTCCTAATAATTTTTCCAGCGTTGGTAACAGGCTTATTGGTCTATACGAGTCGATGAAGGATTAAACTATCTTTTGGAATGGCATCCATAAATTGCCTACAAGATGGTTAAAATGTATAGAAAACGATGGACGATATTTTGAGATAAAGATCTTTTGCCATTATTTGTATATTTTTAGTAAAAAAAACATGTTAAACTTATATGTTTCAAAATTGGTGAACTGATATTTTATTCGTATATATAATGATATTTCGTTATAATTCGTTATCTTCAATGCCTGATAAGTGCGATGTTCTGAAATGCGTCGTGGGCTGCCTTCATCAGACTTCACATATGATCAGCTTCAGCCTTCACAAAATTCCCGCCTTTTAATTGGCCGAGGAAAGTCGTAAATTGAACGTTACCCGTTCTGTCTTCCGGGCGGCAAGAAACCATAAATTTATTGAGTTACGATTGGCGCAATTGACCTCTCCGACAGCCGAACAAGAAGCTGAAGAGTAGGAGGAGGGGGAGGAGGGTCTTCCTCGCTATGGTAAAATTGTGGCCCTGTTCGTTGGGCGCCTGGAACAGCAAGGGCCTTTGTGTGGCTCCAGCTTGTAACTCTCCCACGAAAGCGTATACACAGTGTCGGCTTGTTTAACTTCTTTCAAATATATGTATATATAACTCTCTAGTTTCGGGCCCTAACCACATTGTTTCTTTTCCGTATTTGATGAAGCCACGTGGTAACGAAGGCGCGCTTATTTCTAGCCGCCCTGTCGCGTTCAGATCTCAAGTTGCGTACTGGCAATTACTGAAAATATCATTTAAACTATTAAATATTTCATTGAGTCTGGTTGTCACTTACTTATAAACAAATAATAATTACTATGCCGTATAATACCATTTCTATGAGTAATCAAAAGAAAGGAGCATAAAAAATCGATGAAGACGTTCTTCTTATATTTCTACAATATTTATTAAAAATCTCCATAAATAATAGGATAATCACTATACTGAATAATTTTAACATTGTTTAGGTCAAAGTTCTATTTGCACTATATTTTGAGCCCTGGTTTTAATTTAATTATTTCCCTCCATTCATTAATGAAGCCATCCCTGCTTCCAGAATATAGAAAAACGTTTACACAAGTTTTATTGCATTATTAATTGGTTCATGTCATATGTTTACAGAGTAGAAGGAGAGGATAAGTAAAAATACGGTTATATCATTTTTTAATTTGTTAGATTAATTTCTGGATCCTTTAACTTGTTAAGTAGGGTGGCTGCAATTCTGTTTATACGATAGTTTTATACAAATTATATGAGAATTATTTTTAATTTATGTGTTAATGCTGTGAAATTGTGAATAAGTTATAATTTCTTATCATTCTTACAAAGCGCGTCAAAAAATAATTTCATCGAAATTTTTCATATTTTCTTAATTTATTTTATGCCGCATTAATAGCTGGTTACGAGCGACAGTTACATCGAATAGTATTACATATTATGGAGGTAAATTTCTTCATGGCATATCGTGTCTATGTGGGGTATCGTCCCAGAATATTGCATGCATTGATTTGTGTATTAAATTTTCTCACGGTTATTGGATAACCGTCCAGATATTCTCCAGTAATAACCTCAACTTTCTGAAACATATGCCAGCTGAAGAGTTAATTGCTGACGAAGTCCACCGTCAAGCGCAGTTCCGATCAGGTGTATTTTGCACGTTCTCCTAAAGAGGCCTGGAATTCTCAGGCATCGAATCGGGTTGTCAGGTTGTAAAGCCGCAAATGACAAATTTGCAGGTAGGTAGCTGCTGCTGCTGCGGCTGTGGGGATGTCCTTATAGAGGACGGTCATGGCCACCCAAGCAGAGGACGCGTGATCGCCATCTGGATCATCTCCCATTGTCCTGCGCTGGACCAGTCCTGGCCTCACGAAACGCTGGCAACGTCGCACCTAACGTCACATGTCCTGCATAACTGACGATTTTAAGTTATTCTTAAACTAATGCAAGCAAAACTGTGGGGAAGAACGGCCCAAGAGTCCAGAAATTACATCGATAATCTAATGTATTCCGTTCATAAGCGTATGAAGATCTCTGCAAGCATCCAAATTATAATTCTTTACTGAGTAGCGCTCAAAAGAGCATGATATTTATCTCCTAATCATCACCGCGCGGGTGTAAACAGTAGATTTAATTCATGATGATTTTGTCTTATTTGAAAGATATATTTATGAAGTGAGTGAGACGGTGATGAGAGCAAAATTTAATGAGAGGGATAACCACTCTGAAGAGGTAAACGAGCATACGGTCAGAGATACATATGCATTTGAAAACCACAAGCCATGGGCCAATCAGAGGTTTTATAATCCCTTGCCTTAAAAAATTCAGATTCTGAGACCTTATGGCAAAAAGATCTATATATTTTTCAGTCCGGAGAAAATGGTTGTATAAGTAACGTCTACCAAATAATTATTCGCCCGAGTATTACCAGATTTATCACTTGAATGGACGTTTACTGGATCAAAGGACGAATTCAACGCAGACGACCTCGGAGTCAAGTGGAATAAACAGATTGAGAATCATAAGTTCAATTTGCTCATGATAGATGTAAGACATTTTAACTTTTGTCCTCGGAAGAAAAATGAGCCTCAAATAAATAGAACTCATCCTCTTTAGACAACCCGCTCAACCCCTAAATTTATTTACAGACCATAATCATTTTGATAACTCAAAAATCTAGTTCTTTATGGCCTGTGGTTATAATCACTATAACTATAGGACTATAAAATGTTTGAATGAGACACACTGAGAAAAAGAAACATTCTGTATTGTTCATATATACCCTTCATTGCCTACACACTTCAGGTGTTAGTAAAATACTTTTGGTGGAACGTCAGTACTAAAGCAAAGAAAAACGTAATAAATATTCTAAACGACACGAAACAAGTTAAAAGAGAAAATACCGCCGCGTTATCCTATTTGAATCAGGTATTGTTACTATTCTCTTGAAATACAAGAAATTGTCTAAATCATAAAACTATAGAATTTATCCGTAAGGCATTTCAAATATTGGTTGAAGTTTGGAATTATTATGTGACCTAAGATGTTTATTGAAATGCCAAATGAAAGTTTTCTATGAACAGATACTGTCCTGAAACTTTTTAAAAAGCTGAGGATACCTGAACAAATTCAATTTCTTTTTGTTTACTACAATTTTTTCATTCATGATCCATTTTCCTTCTTTCTTTGTTATTAAGAACAGGTTTGTGTATTTTGAATTCTTAAAAAACTGAAGAATCAGGATGGAGAAATTTAGGAAATTGAATCCGAGACCTCTACTTGATACGTTCTGATTCCTAGGTCGATATTTTTCCATCCTGATCATTTAATTCAGATTCATAGCCTTCATGGTTGAGTTTCGTTGAAATGCATTTCATGAATTAAAATTACAGGGCAAATACCTATTCCTTGGAAATAAATGAGTGTTTTCACCATACAGTAAATCAATCAGGACAAAGTACGAAACAAAATATTTGTTTACAAATGACTGCCCACATTTCTTGATGAACCCCGTTTGAACTTTCGAGGACATATGGGAGATATTGTAATTCGGCTAAAATTTATTTCTCAGTGGACCTACATAACAGTTCAGCAGTTTCATAGAAAATTGATCAGGTCAAAGTATGTAATATAGCTTTTATTTAAAATTTTTTGTCTATGTTTCCTGTTAATCTTTTCTTCGGCCGGTTTATGATAACTGATTTTCTGTTGACTGAACCACTTTTTCGACCAGTAGAAAAATTAAAACTTGTGTCAACTTTCACGGAGTAGAGAAAAGTTTGCGGGAGAGCTTCTGAGAATGGTTAAATATAGCGGATAAGAGGGTCAAGCCTATGGGTGACCTCGCAAGGGTCAGAAGAAGTCTCGTGACGCACTTCCTGTCACTCCCTTAGTCTCAAAGCAAGCCAATGTACGACAGCATCACAACTGTCCTTGCCTCCTAATGGCTTCGCTTACGTTTTTTAGCGTTCGATGCACCGAGATCGTGTGATAAGCAACTTTCCTAGAAAATAATTACTGCAATTTTTTTTAAATATTTTATTACGTACGCAAGTCTACTCCAAACAAAGACAACAGTAATTTTATTACTGCTTCATAATTTGGTATTAATTTGTATCAAAAAGTCTTGGTCTTGTTTCACGAAATTATCGCATATACAATTACGTACTTAAATATTTTTTATAACCTGATACTACCTTTAAGTATTTCCACATAAGAGATAATAAAGAGAGGGCAATACACTTTAATGTCTTGATACGTAATCAATATCGTCAAGGAAATATTACTAGAGTGAATAAAGAAAATGGTCAATAGGTCACAAATATTTTTTAAATTTATTTTTAAACATAAATCACGACGGATTTGTCCGTCTTCATCATCAGGTATGAAATTTTAAAAATTTCTAAAATATAATTTTGTTGACATATTTGTATTTATTAGAAAAACAAAATTAATAAAATTTACAATAAATTATATCAACATGCCGTACTTGGAAGAACAAATTAACTATTTATGTATTAGATCCCCAATTTTTTAAATTAATCTCAATGATTTCAAAGTTTCATCAATAAATAGCTATTTATTAATTTAATTAAGATCAATATTAATTGAATCAAAATACAAGGAGAAGAAATAAAAACCTACGGTTTTCTGATGATATTTTGGCATTAGGGGAGTCAGAGGAAGACTTGGAAAACATAATAATGGCATGAACGTGATCCTGGAGGAAGAGAACAAAATGAGGATTAATAGAGGGAAAACCAAGGTGATGGAGTGGAATAACAAAGGCTGTTAGATTGGGAACGGATATTTTCAGAGACGTCAAGAAATTCTGCTACTTGTTCAGATTAATAACTAGGGATGGTAGAAGTATAGTAGACATAAAGAGGAGGATAGCGCAGGCAAGGAAGGCTTTCACAAGAAAGGGCTAATATAAGTTTGAAAATTAGGAAATCATTGCTAAAAATGTTTGTATGGAGTGTGGCATTATTTGGGTGTGAAACATGGACAATAGAAGTTGCAAACCGGAAAAGAAGCTTTTAAAATGTGACGCTAAAGAATGCCGAAAATCAGATGGATGAATAGGCTAACTAACCAGGAATTTCTAAGCAGAATAGGGACAGGGAGAACAATTTGTATGACTGACCAAGAGGAGGCATAGATTAATAGGCCAGGTTTTGAGACATGAGGGTCTTGTAAAATTAGCATCAGAGCTATATAATGTACTGGTCTCAGTGTGGATTACTTTCAAGTATTCTTTTTCTTAAAAGAAAAGTCTTCTGTAGTGGGTGAAAAATAGACCGCTTTCGGGCGTTTCTTTTCTCACTTGTTCCTTTTTAGGGTTGGTAAATCGAGGTTCATACAAGTTCAGGGTCGATTTTGGGGGTCATAAATCTGCTCGTAGTATGGAGTCGGGAATGCTGCATTTGCGCACTCGTCGGAAGGACGTGAAGTAAGAGTACTGAGAGCTCAACCCACCAATTTCAGGTTATTATATGTCTTGCATCATATTCTGAGCGAATTGCCGGGGGGTCCTTGAGTAACCCTTCGCTACCTTGCTCTTTCCTCCACATTCTCCATTTTATATTCTTTAATATATTATTAAAGGGAAGGTCATCCATGTGGATGTATAACCTGTCACGAAAAAATGCTCATGCAAGAATTATTTATTATTTTTATCATTAAGGAGGTTTATTTTAAAAAATGTGATTAATAGGGCTACTTCAGAAGTTATTTGCTGGGAATCTTCAATAGACATCTGGAAAATTTTCCCCCCTCTGTCATTTCGAGGATTGTATCGACGTCACGACGATTTCTGCAGGACGAAATAATTCTACGTCTGTCTGAAATTGACGAGATTTTTAAAAATTGCAGTTATTCTAATTATCACTGAAACTATCCAGTAAATATCTTGGATACTAGATTTACAACGTGTATAGAAATGATGATCTTTGCCATTTAAGCTCTACTTTGCATGCTCAATACGATCCACAAAGATGCCGATCTGTAGTCTGTGTTAAAGGGGACTGGATTTTTCTGGTTCGTTAGTACCCGAGACGTGTCCGAGCAGTTCGGTGACCCAAGGCGAGACCAATCATCTCATTGGAGGGAACTTCCATTGGCCGCCGCGGAGCACGTGAGAACCCAACCTCGGAGCTCTCACCTACAAAACGAAACTAACTTCAACTTTAAATGAAATATTTCTATAGATTCGCTGAGAACCAGTCGAAACCTTCTGAGGAATTGGAGTCATTTGTTAGCAAAAGCTGCCTTCAAATTCAATGCCAGGGAAAACGCTTGTTTATAGACCATCAGTTTTTTGTTATAATAATGAAAGAAATTAGTCCTTTTATGTAGGTTATTTAGACATCCCGAGAATATGCACAATTGTAAATATAGTATAAGTAATAACTCGCACTATGTATTAAATAATATAATTTATACGACCCATAAATTCCAATAAATATTGGGAATGACTTGTCATATTTTTATGAGACTAATATAATATATTCAAAGAAAACTTAATTTCTGGAATTTTACAAAAAAGTTAATTTAATGAAACTGAAAATTCAGGTGTATATCGCTTTTGTTTCACAATATCCTACATTTTTTAGAGAATGAGAGTCGCGTGAGGCGACAGCATCATTTTATGTGGAACGAATGTAAAAGTTAGAAAAAAATTTCTCCTCCCTTTTCAGGTCGAATGCAAGAATTTTACACTCTTCTGTTTACTGTCGTAATCAGACTCAGCGACTCAAATTACACAAATTTAGACAGTTTTCTGGTTGCTTTCATGTGGCGCCACTCCACCCCCCACCCTGTGAACTCTCCCCTTACATACTGAAAGCCACTGAGATTATACACAACATTGTTGGGGGAAACTATGTCAAAGTAATTGACCACGAAAATAATTTATCAACTCCTGACAGTCCTGATTCTGGTCTCAAAGAACACGTGTACCAAATTTGTTCGAAATTGCTTGAAGCGTTTAGATTTTTATGCGGAAAATACATACAGCCATGTCTACAAGTTTGAGATATCTTACACATAAACAATGAATTTCATTTATAAGAATAAGATAGTTGATCCATCTATTTGGTTTGCATAGCGCAAAATAACTTGTAAATTTAATGAAGTTATATTTAAGTAATGAAGGGAATCAACAGGTAGTGAGTAAGGATTGACTTCCTTTTCCTGAATTTTCCACCAAGAGTGACCTCAGGCCAAGGCTGCTAATTTTAGTCTCGTATAAAAGCTCGGATGATCTTGATTCGTCTGAAAAAAAGTATGCTCTAAGGTACGGTTCTTCACTGATTCCATTGGACACGTCGGTCAGCTGTCCCCTGAATTTGATCGAGGAATGGAGTCGGGTTTGCTACATCCCCACAACAATCCAGTATTCGTTCATCAAAAGGGCGTACGAGTAGTACAAAATGCTGGACATAGCTAGTGCAGGTTTCTCTGAAGTTTACTGTGGTGTTTGGTCTTCGTTTACACCGCAAAATATTATTATAACAAGTAATTGTTAAATAATAAAAAAATATATTTAATTTGAATATATTCCATATAATTATGATATTACATTAAAAATTTTCAAAAGATATATAACTCAAATTAAGTTTTAGTGAAAAAAATATAAATTTACGAATATCAAATTGGCTCAGTCGATAAATCAAAAAAAATAATCTACGCAGCTTCTAAATGGCTGCTCCCGGGAACGCGGGTGACGAACGATATAGTTGAAATTTAAAAATCGCGAATCAAACGAGAATGGTTTAAATGGAAAGCCGGGTAAAAATGCCGTTACCAAATGCTAACAAGGGCCTGGTGACGTCGTTCCTGGTTTGCCGTGCCGGATGTTCCTTTGCTGATCACGTCTCCTCTAGCGCCTCTTCTTCAGCTTAAATCTCCATCAAATGTTATCTTTTTGTTTTCCGTACTACAAATGAATCTTCTTCCTCGAACATGCCGAAATTAACTTTTACGCATGCCGAAATTAACTTTTACGCATGCCGAAATTAACTTTTACGCCTGTTCAGCCACTGCTCTCCCATTCCGACCTTCTCAGGACAGCTTCCGGGACCAAGTGTCGAATACAATGCACCCCAGGCAATAAATAATGTTGTAAACGGCGACGTTTCCCGCCCACTCGGCCTCACCAAACCATTCTCGTTTTTCGTCCTGCTGTACGCAAATAACAAAAACTAAATTATTTTTGCTTTACCCGATGAATGTAAGGGTCATGAATCACCACATTACCTTGCATCACTTTTAGGTGAATCGCCGGGTAGAATCCATAAATACTGCGAGGTGGCCCTTGTCTGCTCTTTCCCTATAGCGAGACCCTTCAGGTCGAATTGTCGGCACTTTCTTCCCTCAGCCCTACGCTTTTCATAGCGTCTCTCTCACAATCTATCTCCGTGAACGATCCTATTAAAGGGTATTATGCCCTAAGGTACAAATGAAACACGAGCTCCTATTCCATGTGTTCCAGTTAGGTTACTAACGGAAACTGCGGAGGGGTTGTAGAAAGTGGTAGACCCCCATGCTGCCGTTAAGTGCTTTCTCGGAGGCACCACCTTTGGGGCCTTTGACCCATTTTATAAGAAAGCCTTGTCAGTTCTTGGCAACCTTTCCCTGCCTTCCCTTTTCTATTCCTTTCTATGCCACCAAAGCGTCGCCTCACGTGACCATTGTCATCTAAAAATACTCAGGTAGCATGTCTTTCTAAAAATATAAATAAAATTAAAACTCGTATGCTAAATTATTTAAAAATGTTTTACTTGTCATTCATAGGGCTTTTTATGGTTGCCTTTTTACAACAGGTGTAGTAGCTTTAAATGTAGAGAACGGACCACATTTTGAAGAGAAGCTGCTGCTTGCTAGATGTCGTCATAATGTCGTTTAATATGGATAGTTTATGAGGCTGGAAATGCGGGAAGAGGAGAATATTTATATCTTTGAACTGGAATCTGAAGATTAAAATTTTAGACAGAGTTCTCAGAAAGGGAGTATATAATTATTTAAATTTTTTTTACTTCTTCGTTGGATTAGATAGAATAGAGATCACTACAAAAGAGAGCCGGCGAAATGTTTGAGCAAGTGGAAGTGACGTCACGTATGTTCGGCGGAGAGAGCGCCAATTACGTAAGGCCGTGGCCGCTGGTGACCCCGCGCCGTCAATGGGGATGTGTCATCCTGTTATGATGGGAGACTTCCTGCTCCGCGACCAGCAAAACAGAAACCTCGCCCGTCTGGCCTTGCCTCTTTTTTTGTGCAACAATGTCGCATTTTATTTTGGTTCCGGCCGCGTTGCCAAATGTAGCCCGCGGTTCTCTCCAGCCTGTAACGACTACGAGGATTATCACCATATTGGCGCTGTAGCTTTCCTCTAGTCAGCAAAAGCCTGTTCTACCACAAAGTTAGGAATTTCAATCCATAAATGGTTCTTCTACGAGCAAGAGCATCGCTCTGCTCGCACCAAATCTCTCGCAAGAACAAAGTTTGAAATTTTGAATTGGGAAAGCTTATAATCAGTTTTCAAACGGACTGCCAAAACAAACAAATCTAAATTAATCAAGAAAAAGATCCACAATTTTCTCGAATAGTACTTTTTCCCAATGTCAGTATGTAGTATCAGAAGCTTTCGGCGAAATGCTATATTCATCTGTCTTATTCCCGAACACGTCGCCAACTGTCCAAAATCTACTGATGCTACATATTGACATTCGAATAAAGTAAAATTACAGAAAATTGCGAACTTTTATGTTTTATTTTAATGTGACCAAGTCCTGAATAGCATTATCTAAAAAGTATCCTAATTACTTACTTGTAATCAAGGTGTTTAAACTCAATATTTAGAAACTTCAGATTGTAGTATAATTATTTTTAAAGTATTCCAAAGTCTGTAACAGGTAAAATTATGAAAATGGGAAAGAAGATCTAAACATCATCTTTTTGTCTGATGTAAGTTATAAATCACAGTAACGATCACAGATTTTTAGACATAACATAAAAATCTTTCAGCCTTTGATGTTGGACCGTTATCTGGTGACACACGACAATAAATTCCATAAGAATTACTAACATTAAAGTATAAAGCTTTAAATCTCAGGAACTAATCTTAGAGACATTTATCCGTTTTACTGTTAAAATTTAAAACTATTAACGTCAAATATAGTTTACATCCAATGGGCTTATTGTTTCTTAAATTTTAAATTTCTAACTTTTATTCTTCCACTAAATTCATTGTTATATGCTCATTCAATTTTTATACCTGCTTGAATCCAAATACAGCATTAAAAAGGTCAAGGGCTTTTGAGGCATACCATAAATTGAATTTAATCTGCTCGAGACTTTTTATTGTCCCGTTTAATGTATTTTCTTAAGATGAGAATTCTAATTTAATTTTATTTAATTAAATTATACTGACGGGTTTATTTAGACTTTACGTAAAATGAATATCAATTTTAAAAAGTTTGTTTCAGACATGGAAAACACTTCTGATTATATTAAATTGTGATATAATTTACACACTCCACAGATTCATGTTGTAACTTCATATTTTTTCTAATTTTTCTGTTAAAAGAGTAATGCACTTAACAAATTTTAAATTACAATTTTTGGAAACAGAAATAACAAATTTCTTCTCAATATCAATAACTTATATTTTCATTATGTATCACCTGAAGAAGGAATGAAACGTGATTTTCTTAGAAATATGTAAAAAAAATAATTGATTAATAATTTTTTCTACCATATTGGCTATTCCGGTTGTTTTGTAAACACTAAAATGTCAGATACAGTGTATTTATTTTAAAACTCATTTACATGCTTAATTACACATTTGACTCCAAAATTCTTGCTATTGAGTCCAAATTAAATACTTAATTGGTTTCTTAGATAATATTGTCAGACCTATTCACATCTCATGACGCGTGGTCACCCCAACATAACCAAATAATTATAACTGACATAAGTTAAATTATCAACACTATACTAATCTTTTTCAACATAGTTGTCAGTTTATAGATCCAGTCCTCTCCCGGGGTTAAGATGCAACGCCGTGAAGCCGAGTTCCGTGAGCCATTTTCCTCGATAGCTGAAAGAAAGTAGAACAAACGACCCTCCAGTGGAGGTCTCCAGAGATGTATAACATTTATGCCGTCTCTAGACGCAACCGAGAGAAAAAATACGGTCCCATAGTGTCGATAAAACAGGATTCTCTCACGAATGATTTTCGTAATACTACTTAAGGATAATCTATATTCCCATGGGAAGATTACCGATTCTTTGCATAACATTCCATTTTTTTAGCATGAATAAAACAGCAATTACAATTTACGAACTTTGAGGTATGAAATGCGGCAGTGTATAGGAAAGGACAAATTAAAAATAAGTTAGACGGTTAAAGGTGCAACTGAACTATTATTTATGAATTCGCATATGTGGATATTGGTCCACATGATTATCATATTACCCATTTGTGGGTATTGGATCATGCCAGGATTTGAACGAATGACTACGCAACAGGAATGGACTTTATAACTCTAGACCTTTCCTTTACGAGTCGAAAAGTTAATTGCAATTCGTTGAATCAACTGGTCTCATTCGTAGTGGCGTGTTGGAGGATGAAAGAGGTATTTCACTATATTTTATGAAATTGAGAGATGTTGACACTTCATAAAAATTTAGCACACAAGGCAAGGCTGAGAATTCGGGAAATAATTAACATTTACAACAAGGAAAAATTATAGCTAATTCCAACTATCTTAATCCTTGCGTTCCAAACGCTTAAATAATATTTTATAGAAACAAATTTTCTTTTCATAAATTTACAATGTCGAAATACTATCTCAAGATCAAAAGTATCCGGGTATGCAAATTCGTCAATAGCATAGAAGAAATCGTTAATGTTAATATTGCTCCTACTAAATCAGAAATTGATTGGCTTACGCAGCACATCCTCTAACAATTCAACTGTTTATTATTATTCGTGTTAATATTTATATGAAAGTCATGGCTACATTCATCATCAATTCTTAGTTTCTCTTTTAACTCAAAGTAGTTAATAACGAAGAATATGCGAATTTTCTATAAAGGAAACAGCCCATTTTTCTTTCAAAAATACTGCGCAAGTTGCGATATTATTTAGTGAAGACAAAGCGTATATAAGATCCTAGACTCTGTTGGTGTGAGGGAGAGATTTGTGGGCTGAGGCACTGAGGCTGATTACTTGGGGGCGAAGACCTAGGAAATGGCACTAGCTAGAGTAAAGATATTGGCAGAGACCACGCCCTAGGCCACACCCACCTGTAGCGGATTTTCAACTTTAACCTAGACCCTTTCTAGGAACCCCATATATTTAGTTTAGAAAAATTCATTAAACTGATGAGCTCAATAAGGGGAATATAATTAAAGACTTTGAGAAATTTGAAATAATAGTAAAAAGGAAGTTTACCAGGAAGAACGAATGGCTAATGGACAATTAATGGAAACGAAACCACGATAACAGCAGTTTGATAGCTGTGACTGGGTCATTAAGAGGATTAAGATGAAATGAGGCTAACTAGGACAAAAATGTGGGAAGCAGTTCTGGACATTTAAGACAGCCGACACACTTTTAATTTTAAATTTATGGTTCAAACCATAATATATACAATCCGGTATTAATATTTTGATACACCATTTATAATTAAGGATCAGAAAGCTCTTTCGTTTAGGTCAACACAGTTCTTCAGGCAATTCTTGGCTCTTACGAAAGAGTATTCGAAATTATTTATTTTTCTTCTGCTAACCCCCTCCTGAAAGAAATGATAAATAATTACTCCTATCATAATTTTAATTATGCATAGAAAGGAAATTACGCCCCAATCCGCATTAGATCTGTGAAATTTTGACGTATGTCAGGAATGCCTTTTTTCTACTATAGTTAATCAACCGAAAATATTTCGGAATTGTAAACGCGTCATATTTTAGAATGCATGATTCCAAAAGTCTAGTTTAATCGAAAGAGAACAGCAGTTTATGAATTAATAAACAATTTAAACACCATATACAAAACTGTTCATTTATTGAGAGACTTAGCCGCGAATAAGTTCACCTTAATTTAGAGATGCAACAATCGAGTTCAGAAAGTGTTGGTAATTTCTCACTAAATAATTAAACAAATAAACTACTGGTATTTTAGCATTACTTTAATGAAAATAACATTAATTTCCAAATATATATTTCAATTAGGCCGACTGAAACTCGTGAGTTAAAAAGACTATCAATAAATTGAGTTTAATAGTTCTACCATTTTGGATTAAATCAATTATAAACTTATTGAATTGTTTGTTAATGACTGTATTCGAGTTATTTTTAAGCCATGCAGTAACTTATATTTAGTCAAAAGCATAAAAGAGTTAAGTTCTGAAAAATCAGATTGTAATTTACAAAATTATTGTTTGCATTCCAATTAATGAACAAAGAGTCTGAAATTGAGTATTCGAAATTGTTGAGCCGTGTCCAAACACATTTATTTAATAACCGCAATTGCCATTGACAAAAAGTATATAATACAAGATTAACAACTGAAATGTTGCACTTGAAATCAAAGAATTTGCCTACGAATATTAAAGAATGATACAAATAATTTAAATAAAATTTATACGTTCTTATTGTAAATTATTTTTATTATTTAATTTGGTATGAGACCCATAACGACAAGAGTTTTCAATGTTAATATGGATCAACTGTAACAAAAATTACGCTCAGTAGCATTGACTGCGATTTATATCGTTTGAATGATGCTTGCGAAGGCCTCAATTTCAGAAATTTTTACCAAAAATTTATTCTTTTTTGAAAAGTATTAAATTGTATTTTTTTCTCTTTTTAACATATATGTAATATAATTTTTCGTATCATCTTTACATAAAAATTAATTAAAATTTTTGATAGTCTTACTTGTAGAATTCATCTTTACCACATTTATTTTATACTTGGGTACCTGAGAAGGTGCCAAGAAAAGGAAAGAGAAGTTGTTATTTTTTGTTAAATTTCTTCTGACTTGTTGGCTGGTTTATTTATCGATTTATTGAAAACAGACCATGAAATTCAATGTTGGAGTAATGAATGCCGCCCCGAACGTTGTCAATTTAAAGAATCCCTTATCGTTCAGCGTGATGCGTAATATGCCGTGGTTTGAGGGACATCAGTGTTCCCTGTAGACTTGTCGTTAATGGGGTTGTACTGCCTTCGACGTCATGCGAGACGAAGCGGAGGGGACCGAGGGTGGTCCATTAGCGACGCCAGGTTCCCCTTCAAAATAGTAATTAACTAGGCTGCGATAGTGTTCGTCCTAAATTAGGGTCGGTGGAGCCTTTCTTCTCGCCGTCGGATCTTCTTGGGAGAACTTTCCAGGTCGGCCGGAAGGTTAGTTCTGACACCTACACTTAGCTCATCCCACCCTCACAGTGATGTTATACTTATAGAAGTTGTGGCTGTCTTACAACTAACTTAAATCTACGTCAAAATTTAGTTTGCTACTACAGAGTATTTCAGACATAAGCACAAAAATTAGAGAACAGGGTTGATAAAAATCGTTTCCATGCCGAAAAAGTACAATAAAAATAATGCTAGTAAATAAGAAAAGGTTTAAGAACCATAGGGAGAATAGAAATTTAAAACCATTCAAGAGCAATTTCATACAAGTGCCCTGATAAAAAATATCAATTTCATCGTCTTTTCTATTTCCGCGTTTCAATGATGCCTTTTTAACATTAAAGAATTGGTCCTAATTTATTTTCTTCACTCTGCTTTTTATCGACACACACAAAATTCTAAGCTTACGTTTTTCTTACTTTTACCCTTTTCTAAATCAAAACATTTTATTATTGCCATATTCGTCCTTCAATCGCCCTAACACCATTTAAACAGAAAATATTGGAGGAAAGAAAAATTTAAAGAAACTTCTTAATCGTAATTGAGAAATATTTCGCAACTCAAGAAACCATCTCACCTGTTTTATCGACAGATTTCTTAAAACATTTACCGTGTGTGTGTTCGAAAATTACGATATAATGTATATAATGCAGTAAATTAATGTTTCGAACGCACCGAGGGATTTAAGCAAATCTATACTGCAATTAAAATCAGATGTATTTAATTATTGTTGTTGTGTTCAGTCCTTGGACTGCTCTGATAAAACCATCCATGCTAACATCCTGCACAAGCCTTTTCATTTCTACATAGCTACCACATCCTCTCTAATTTGCTCTGCGTATTCCATCCTCGGCCTCTTCTGTTCTTCCCCACAGACTTCCCTCTAATGCTAATTTTATAAGAGCCTCATGTCTTAAAACGTGGCCTATTAATATATCCTTTCTCTTGGTCAAAGTCTTCCATATTGTTCTCTCGTCTCTTATTCTGCTTAGAAGTTCCTGGTTAGTTACTCTATCCACCCATCTAATTTTCAGCATTCTTCTATAGTACCACATTACAGAAGCTTTTATTCTTTTCCTTCCTGCATATATAGTGATATAACCCGGGTAAAAATCCGAAACTTTATATTTATACTCTACAAAAATTTTTTAAAAAAGTTACAAAACACTATACTGGAGGAACAAAATTTTATAACAAAAAATTATGAAAACTTGCTAACATGAATGACAAAAAAATCATGTCGCAATAAAGTAAAGTTTATTTTTATATATGATGGTTCAGGCATATTCAAAAATGCAATAAATTTTATAATTTTTACAGTTGCTGCAAAATTACGTTTATTATTCGATGAATCTTTTGAAAAATATAATCTGAACTGCCAACTTTTTTGAGAAAGTTCTATTTGTGTGGTTTATGGTTGTATTTTTCAATTTTATCTGTGTGACTAGTCTATACAAAGACAGTATTATAATAATAGGAATGGTCTGAATTAATAGCCAAGGTATATTAAATCAAGGGTTTATTGTGGCAACTACATGGACCAAACGAGCCATAACTGGTGTAGCAGAATCACGTAGGAGCCCCGGGATTCTCAGCTTAGTGGTGACTGGGTTTTCGGAGTTGCTTGAGACAAAGGTGGTCTTGTTACAAAGGCCATCGGAAGGAAGCTTCCTTGCTTGTTTCAGGTGTCTAACCTCGGGGAACAAGAGCGCTATTCTGTGATTAGTTGAAGCAATCCACAGTCAACCGCCCATAAATACAAACAGGCACGTGCTCGAAACACGAAACCTCGCTCCAGTCACGCTTTATGTGGCAGAACCTCCGTGAAATATTACCTTACTTCCTACTCGAACGCACCATTTCTTCCTGGAGGCCTAACGAAAAAAAGGGGCTCTTTCATACACGCAAAAATTTAGGAGACGTTAAAAACAGAGAGGCGTTGCGAGCGATCGAGCGATTAATTATGCTTCTCGGTACTTCTTGAATTACTAAGTGCTCCTTCTTCACTTTCAACTCGACTAAACTCAAACGAATGAATCTGTGGTTACATAAATCTCATCATGGCGGGTACTAACCTTAAATCAACTATACAACCGACGGTGTAGTCGATATGAGTAATTGAATGACAAATGTGCACGATTACTTTGTCATATGGGATAGTGGCCTCTATTAGCACCTGGAGTAATTACATGGTGGCACATCTGCATATCTCATCAAACTTAATTTGGAGAGAAAGTAATATTTTAAGAATCTTATAACATCATAAATACACAAGAGTGCAAAACTAAATACGAAAATATATATTTAAAACGCAGTTCTATGCATGGATACAAAACTGTGACATTTTGTCTCTAAATATATATACACATTTCATGAATATCTTTTCCATCCCGGAGAATATCTCAATTCTCCAATAAATTAAATAACAGTATAATAAATCAAGAGGGGCAATAATTCAGCATATATATATATTTATTACTATTTAATTTACATAAATACGAAGTTTCGTCTCCATTTTGAGACTTCCTCAGGCATGCTACAAGCGTAATATTACAAGAAATTAAATATGGGTTCTATGTTTCAACGTTTTAAAAAGTTCAATACTTACAAATTTAGAAATTCATATCATTTACTTGACTCCCTCAGCTGAAAACTTTATTAAACGTATTGAAGTATTTATTTTAATTTATTAGTAATAAATTTATATGCTGACTTATTGGTCGTCTTTTTATTTATTGTAAACTTAAACTCAGAAAATTACATTTAAAAAGCAGAATAGTTTCTAAATATTTAAGGCTATACAAATCCAATAATTCCTGAGAAATAATAATAGCTTAATTGGTAAGAAATTTTGACACTTGGAAAGTAAATAATTTTCTCCGTAACATATTTGAATATATTTAAGTGATATACCTTTCACGGAGTCTTCAGTTTTATATGTGAAGACTTGAGAAACACTCACCTGCAACAAAAAAATTGTATTAGACCAATTAAAATTTTCTATTTACTCTAATTAATGCTATCTTAATTTTTTATTACGTCTGTTATTAATTATTCAGTAAGACACTTATGTTTATAACTTATATTTGGAGGAATATATTATAATAATAAACCAAAGTTATGCTATGACATGACACATTGGTGTATTAATGTTTGTTACTTTAATGTTGATATCTAACGAACTTCCTCGCGAAAAGTGAAGTCGCTGGCTGTAAGAGTTTTAGTCTTTGGTTTTGCTCTTTCATTTGATGTAAGTGTGTGTAATATTTCGCCTAGAAATAAAGCTAATTTATTCATGAGTTAGCTATAATACGTGTATAACTGAATAAAATCCTTGAAGATCGAGTCCCATGCAGATGATATACAATTGAAATTAAGTATATAATTTGAATATTTGTATTGGTAACTGAGTGAATGTTTCAGTAAAAAACCTAAGTTGATGATTATATTTTAAATCCTAACGTCGCATACTAAAATTTGAAAGGTTGTTTTTGTTATTTTATTGAGGTTATAAAACGTTTTCAGTATTCCGTGATGCAATGGCTTGTACACTTTTCTGCTTCTAAATTTCGGTGCAAAACATGTTGTGTTGTTAATTGAAGTTGATTTAAATATTTATTTTTCAATATTTTATTATTAGTAACAATTTCTCCTTTTACTAAAAAGATAATCTTTCATGGATGAATGTGGCAAACGCGTGATCAAAACATAATGTACTTTATTTAATAAACATACTTAGTTTAAGGGAATAACGGCGTGCTTCAGGACTATGAGCATGGAAAAATGATGCAGCAAGCACGATGACTCTGGTCGCTGATCACACGGTCGCTATGAACACGGCTCCCTTCTAGGTTACACCAAATCATTACTGACACACATGATGTATTGGTACGCCAATTGTTAAGTGAGAGAACCGTCTTAGTCTGTGTAGTTAGCAGGAGAGAAATTTGAATATGAGACCTACAGTTTAACGAGAATATTATTTGATATTAAATTTATACATCATATTAATCGTACTTGTGAACACGATGCATCACAATAGTGCATTTACGTTAATTTTCGTGAAATATGACTGATAGTTTATGATTGTTCGGTCTGTGGCCTAGTAGAATCATAATTCTACGAGGAGTACATCATTTTTTTAAATATTACTCCAGCTAATCAATCTATGATTAATCAATTTGATCGATGCCGATCCAGATTATTTCTGGATCATTAAAGCAGTAAAACTGAGCTTTCTCGTCGTTGTTTTTTCTGATAGCATATCCAATCACACCTTTTCCAATTAGCTTGGTCTCAAATTTTCGTTGCATTTGTTAGTCTTCTATATAAGGGAGAATAGCGACAGGCTGGCTTGGAATGCGCTGTGGAATCTCCAGAGTCCGAGCGTGTCGGCGCGCGAGCCGATGCTATTTTTCAAATGCCACAGAAATGCTGACGCCCGGGGCTCACCACAGTCCCCAAATACCTCAATTCTGACTCATAATATAACCTCCAGGGCGGAAACGTTTCAATTTGCATTTATGACGTGTAGTTTGACAATTGAAATGTAAAATGGAAATACTAATTAATTAGAAACTGTTTCGTGCGACTCTTATTTAAGCCTTATTTAATTAATTTCTTTACGTAATATTCAATTTAAATATAATATATATATATATATAAAGCTGTGAGTGATTTGTAAGTAATATTAAAAACATTTAACATTTCCCACTGTTACGTCTGTCTTGAAATTAATTATATAAAATCAGTATTTTACCACCTATAAGAAAATTTAGTAAAATAAATTTATTTAAGGAATTTAATTCAAAATGGAAACGACGTTTCTGAACATTTTTGTACCTTGATCATGCTGTGATGGCTTACTCCTAATTTGACTAATTTATCACAAATAATTAAAATTTTACTAAAATACATTTTCTATAAAAATAATACGAATTAAAATGAAAATTATCAACGCCAATCGTAAAACTAACACATAAAAATTTGGATTATATTTTATTAATATTAAACGTTTTCCAGCATCATTTCCATCTTGAAAGGCTTTCAAGACTGAAAGACAAAGAAAACCAAAGATATTTTTCCACTCATAGTTCAACAATATATCACAAAAATACCATAATTGAAGGTCCAACACTTAACAAAATATTTCCAAAGTCAAATAATAACCAAAAATATGTTTATTAAATAATTTATTATAATTTTGCTTAAAGTTATGGTATATTTACGCGAATACTTGATTATGAATTATAAAATGTATTACTTCGATAATGTGCATTTTTAATGGGGTTGTATCCCGTTAATATTTCATAAACTTTTTGTAGTAAATATTAATTTTTTAATAAAATTATTAATTTACGAAGATAACCTGATGAAGCTAAACGCACCGAAACTATTTTTTATTGGTCGTAAAATTAAAGTTTCATTTATAATTGTTTAGCGCTGGCTAGTAAAGCATTTTTTTGTTATTATTTATACTGTCACCTAATGAGACAGGTATTAACAACGGAAATATCCTTGTATTATTCAGTAATAAAGTCGACTCTTATTCAGAGCTTTAGTATTAGTAAGGTCATATAAAAATCAAGAAAGATTCAGTCTGAATCAAGAACACCAAACACGATTCTTGACAATTTTCCATGCTCTAACTCTCTGAAAGTTTCCTAAAGTTGAAATTTTATAATTTCGGTCGAAACGTTGAATCTTACTACTACTTTAATTTTCTATTATCTTTTCCTACTTTTCTGATCTCATTATACTCTGAGAATAGTTTACAAAATCTGTTTCTTTTATTGTATTTCCTGCTACATTGGGCGGACAGCAAGATCACTAAGCACCAGAATCAAAGAACATATGCCCAACAATAAACTCCACATTGACATCTGTTCTCTCCAAATAGATAAATTCGAAAATTTTAGATGCTCATCCAGAAACAATTTCAGAAAGATATCCGAAATGCTGTATATTAAATCTAATATCACTGTAATTGATGTGAATAATAATAATAATAATGTGAAATTCAACAATAACTCTGGTCTCTTACGATTAGGCTAACTTCTTTGCTTATTAGTTCGTCACTTGGTAACGACGTTTCCTGACAGCTCTTACGTGTTTTAATCACCAGAGGAAAGCAACAAAGATTTCAGAAACGTTGCGTGGTATTTATTTTATTAATTTGCTATTTCTTCATCAATTTGATCTAATAAAAACGTGTCTTATTACATACTTTCTAAACTCTATTCGCGTTCTTCTTGTATTATCTTTATTAGAAGTTTTAATCAATTTATTGCAACCCCCTTTATTGTCTTTATTATGTTTGTTAATATTCTCTATTATTTACCGCTTTTAAGAAATATGAGAAGGTGATAAATACCATAGATATTATTTTAAAATTATTATCTTTATATATAAAATTCCTATGTGCGTGTGTTTTTAATTCTTCTCCTCCTAAACAGATTCTGATGAAACTTTTTTTGTTGCCACCTGGATCACTATCCTAGCTATATTTGGAGTTCCAGAATTTGTTTTATAATTTTCCGACCAAATTTGTTTAAACACTTATTTTGAATTTCTCAAATAAAAAACAGATCACCAAAATTTTTTAGCCTGACTGTTTCAATAATCTGTGGTATTTGACTTAGTCATCAATACATGCGCAAGTTTATTGCGTCGTAGCTTCGCTTTGTTTTGACATTTCTATGTCGGATTTATGAGTTCCGATATATTCCGTACATACAGATGTAATAATTTAACGATCAATTTTACATTGAACAAATGTAATGTATTCCTTTAAGATACTGAGTCATCGCGGTTGTTTTGATGAAATTCAGCTCTCATAAAGTAGGTGACGTGAAAGGCTAAGTTTTCAAAACTGTGACGATGTCATTGATGGTTTAATCTCACGTTGAGAAATGTATTACAGTCTTATTAACTGCTGTAACCGGCTAATGTAATACTTAGTTTAATTTTGCAGATGAAAGCTACAGAATGCTATTTATTTAGCGGACTTAATTTTTGGTTAACAGGCTACACGAGGGTGATCCTGAAATGGGTAACTTCCCTTTAATACCATAGGAAGGGAATTTAAAAGGTGGTGTGGAAGGTAGAGCGAGGTAGAGCCAAGGGTTGACTAGGGCACACTGTCTATGTTATAAGGATCCTACCCGGTGTTTCACTTAAAACAGATGCAGGAAAACCCTATAAAACCTGCATCAGGTAGGTCGAGTTATTGGGTAACTATTCTCACGCCCTTCCGAATGACGGGAGATGAGTTTTGTGTGGGGTCGCAGCATTCCCTTCTCCGTGTCTCCATAATTTTTAGGAGGCTATTGAACGACTGGTCCAATGGGATCGATGAACAAACTCTTACCGTATACCCAAATTTTAATTAAGTTAACATTAAAATTAACTTTTAACGTGACTGTAAGACAGGGTTTTATAATTTTATTTTATTCTATTTATATGAAAATTCAGTCATTTGACGTGAATGAAGCAACATAATTTTTAAAAATATGTCTCACGACTCTAAAAATTGAAAGTATTTTAATAAAATGTGCAACGTTTAGATAACCAGCATGTTTTGAAAATACTGTCCAGGCTCAGTTCCAAAAAACTTCATTACAGTAACGGTGGGGAAACCTTTCATATTTAAACACGTGTTCTAATAAATATTTAAAACAATTGGAATCACGAGAATTTTTTATTCATAACTGCCGCGGAAAAGTCCTCGATCTCTCAAATTAAACATTAATTAAAAATTGCATTAAATATATGCGGATGCCAAATCAAGTAATTTCAGTTAAATATTTTCAGAAGCTGTTTGGAAATGTAATTAAATGAAGGAACTGTAAGAGTTAATTATGTTAACATAACCTTATAATTTATAAAAGTTCATAATAATTTATAATACGTTAATGATCATTTCCGGAGCACTATTATAAATGCCGTAATATTTGAATCCAGAGTAAGCAATTCGTTATTTTTATGCGCTGATATTTCTCCTAGTAAAATACTGTACCCCAACGTGATGAATGTTGTCGACACGGTTTAATGGACAGTTACGGATGAATTGCGCTAGTGAATGGTCGCGTATCCTCGCGAAACAGCAGCAACACAACACAGTTGCGTTTTTGTGCGTGTGGTCATCCAACAGATAATTTGTTTCCTGTGAATAACAGGATATCAAACGAGGCTGTCATCAATTTTCCTGTATGCGGTAATATTCAGCAACTGCAAAAAATATATTTCATAATGCAATATTTTGCATAAATCACTTACGAAAACATGGAGACTGGTTGAGGTAAGCGCTCATGAAAATACTAATAATAACGCTACAAAGAATGCATGTTTTATTTGTAGAACTCGAGTTAACTAGCATTGAGTGTATTTTAAATGGATATACGAAATTGACACTTCACGGTATTCCAAATTAATTTGCATAGGAAAGACAAAAAAATTAAATTGTACTGAGTTCGTATCGTATGTTCTAAACAGTGTAGTAAAAGTATTTTATAATTTTTAATCATGAAATATATACAGAATTACTAATATTATTACTTACATAATAATTTAAATTTTTTATCTATATATTTTATGTTTCGAGGACGAATAAGTAGAATTAACGCTGAATACTAAATATAAACCGTCGGGAAATATATTTAAATAACAATGCCACGTGGCGATCCCTTACGGCAAAGACGTGAAATTTGGAAAGAAGCGAACGAAAAAAAATCTATAGAATAAAAATAATAATGTATAAATATTATAAATGAATATGATCCTGTAGATCAAAAGCTTCAAAGAATGTAAATAGAACAAATGATTCAGATTGAAGATAGTGTAGTTATTTAATTGAATTTTTATTTTTTTACATTATTCGTTACTATTTCTTACAGTATTTGTTTTATAAAGATTCGCTCCCCGTGTAGGTTGATTTTCTTCTTTCAAGTCATTTACAATTCTTGTTTTAAGACAATTAGCATTAGAGTGAAGTGTGTGGGGTAAGAATAGGAAGAGGCCAAGGATGGAATACGCTAAGTAGATTAGGGAGGATGTGGATTATGCTAATTATAAGGAAATTAAAATGCTTGCGCAAGGTAGGTTAACATGGACGGTTGCATCAGACCAGTCGTAGGACTAAATACCACAACAACATTTTCCTTTTAATCGTGTCACGTATTCATTTTTATTGATAATATTTGAGTACTTTTAATGTGTACGTTTGAAATATAAAAAAACTGAAGGATCAGAAAAAAATATTTGAAGATGGATGGGCGTGGTTCAGATTATTTGAGTTAGTGGAGCGCGTGTGTTGAGCTAGAGGGAGAGTTAGGTAAGGGGGTGCTACACTGGAATTTCCCCGTCGCTAACCACTTGAACTAACAGTTGGGGGATGATTGAACCACCAAGGGTGTCCACAGCACAGGAACGAGCTTCAGCTCCACTGGATGCATTATTCACAAACGCATACAAAATATCACACGTGGCTAATTCACATCACAAGTATTTACTCCCCCCCCCCTTTCCCGCAAAACCACAGAACGAGACAAAGACTAACTTAATGGAAACCATAATCAATTGCCAGGAAACGACAGATTACCCTTCACAATCTGAATACTTCACATGCTAAATTTTAATTTGTCTTTTTAATTTACAGAATCAAAAGGTGCTTTTTATCAGTCATTAAACTCGTTCTCCATCAAATTCCCAGTTTTCCACAAAGTGAGACATGAAATATGGTTTCCACCCCTGTAACTGTTTTATTTTTCTGAATTAATAAATTATTGGCTAGAATATTCGTATAATAAATAAATAATCCCAATAAGTTAGAAAATAATTTTATTACTATTAAATTATTCGAAACACTACGTTTTCCAACTTTGTGGGCTTCTTCACGTAACTATACCTCAAAAAGACTACGTTAAAATTGATTTAGAATTCATATAAATTAGTTAAAATATCAAGTGTAATATTCAATATAAAATAAAATAAATGACAGACTTACATTATTAAATAGATGAACCATTTACACTAGTAAAATTACACGGAGTGCACAAAGTTGGATAAAACGTAATATTTGCATTGATTAAATAGGAATAAAATTATTTGTTGACTTATTGGCCGACCGTTTATTTTACACTTAAAGTAAAAAATTATATTAAAATATTCGTACTTTAAATACTGGATACCATTTTATTACCGGCATTAGCTGTAATAAAAAACCTCGGAGGTTTTTATAAACGGAACAAAGCTTTCTTTCATATTTTAAATACAGTGGTGTTAATAATTAGAAAGTTTTCTTATTTTGTCGTCTAAAATAAGACGCAAAGTCAATAATAGAAGAAAGGATAAGAAAAAACAGGTCTACGTTCATGGCACTTGTAGATTTAGAAAAAGACTTTGATAATGTGAACTGGAATCCTTAATAGTGATTAAGGATTTTGAAGAGGGCAGGAATAAAATATCGAGAAAGAACGTGATCCTGGAGGAGTACAATATTAGTATTAAATGCGGGAAAACCAAGGAAATGGAGTGCAGTATGGGAAACAGTGGAATAACAAAGGGTGTTAGATTGGGAAGGAATATTTTGACGGAAGTTAAGGAATTCTGCTACTTCAGCAGCATAATAACTACGGATGTTAGAAGTTTGCTATACATAAAGAGTAGGATAGCACAGGCAAGGAAAGCTTTCATAAAACCAGTAATTTACTAAGGGGTAATATAAGTGTGAATATTAGGAAATTATTGCTAAAAATGTTCGTATGGCGTTATATGGGTGCGAAACGTGGACGGTAGGAGTTGCAGACAGGAAAAGAATAGAAGCCTTTTTAATGTTGTGCTATAGGAGGATGCTGAAAATCAGATGGGTGGATAGAATCACTAATGGGGAAATTCTAAGAAGAATATGGGGAAGGGCGAACAAAATGGAGGACGTTGACGAAGAGAAGGTATAGATTAATAGGCCACATTTTGAGACATCTTCGTATGCAGACGAGTTATGAAGGACTTGGGGGGGGGGGGCTATTTTAGGGGGAAGGAAAATAAAAACTGGCATCCAGTATGTCTTTAAACGCCAAAGAAGAGAATAGTTGTGAGGAATATGTCAGGTAATGATGGCCGCTTACACTGTATATCATTGAGGAAGTCGTAAATAAATATTCAATCCTTAATTAATAGCGTGGGAAAGTATTAATCACGAAAGATTCTACCTCGACTGCAATAAACCCAGTGGCTTATTATTATATACCAATTAAACTTTTGGGGAAAAAAATGCCCTGCCGAGAAAATCTTTTTAAGAAACTCGATATCGGCTTCCTTGGCGTAAGCTTACACTTTCTTCTTCCCTGGGGCTTTCGCATTTTAATTAAATTATAAGAGTGGCTCTCGAGCACAACATTGGACCTCGGGAAAATATCCACCCCTTAACGTTACTCAAGTAAGTAAAACGGCTACTTTCTGTAACTAAAGCGGTTATTTATATGAAATAGAAGACGGGATGCTAGAATATTAATATAGAATAAGACAGTCATAACATACTTCACAGACGATTAACGCCGTAGATTGCTTTTACAATGAAATCACAATTGAATAATGGGTTTTCACTGCAAATATTTCAACTTAGAGGCGTGAGCACATTTATTTTTCAGGAAAATTGAATATGATAATTTTTAATATTTACGTATATTTTTTTACAAAAGTGTCATTATCTTTGACACTTGGTTGTCTGCAGTTTTTATCGGAAGTAAATTATGATTGAAGAGAAATAACTAAATTAAAAATTTTGATCGAAATCAACGTTGGTTTTTTTCTTTATTGCAAGCCATAATCAAATATCACTTTTTTTTCTGTTTAAGTTATGAGACAAACATGTTGCAATAAGTAGTAGGGATGAATGGCGATATTTCCGGAATTATAATTTGAGGTAAACAGGAGTTTATAGAGAATAGGCAATGAGTGAAAGGCTGAGTATTAAATTTTTAATGGCTAATCCTCAATATAACATCTTTTTAATTACAACGGATTCAGAATATATAAATCTGACCTGTGACGAAAATTTTATCCTCTCATATGCTCCTTTATTTTTTAAAAATCATTTCTGGATGGGAAATTTTGTTTCCTCTAATCGCGGAAATGTTTTCTATGGTGAAAGTTTCTACAAGCAACTTATCTCTAAATGGGTTTAGTTATTTTATTTTACAGAAAGTATCTTCAATATAATGGATATTATATGACCAATTACGGACATTGTTTTTTATAATTGCAAGAAATTTTATTAATCATAAAGTTGCCACATCTCATAACGGTAGTCATAGCTCAGAGGTTGAGATCTGGACTTGGTTTCGAGTTTCTCTCATCGCAACTATTTTCTATTTGTTTATTTTGTTTAAATTTAGAGTATTTTCTGTTTCTGGAATATTACATGCATGTATAAATTGTACTGGACCTCGAAGCGGAGGCAATCTTTCGCAGAACGAGTCTTTGTACAGCACAGGGTTAAATAAACGCCTATAACCTCCAGCAGTGTGTGTTACTGTATCTCACGATCCTTCAGAAACATGACTGTTTTTATTATTACACACCCTTTTTGTACTTTTATGTTCGTTCTTGAGGCTGTAGTCCAACTGAAAGGATTCCTTGATGATGTAATCGTTTCCTCGGGCTGTGTATGGACATTATCTTGTAAGAAGGGAAAAATAAATGTTGTTCACACTTGTTAGTAAAATTCCAGAGGAGAGAATGGAGTCTTGCGAATTTAGTTTGGTATAGTCTCTGCCTGAAAGCTGTTGTGAGGGCTGGTGAGTGACCTGGAGATGAATGACGAGACTACCTCGTCAGCTTTATCTCCGTGTCTGCTTCGGGAGGGGGCTAATAATACTCGCTTCGCAGGTGGAGCTGGAGGCCCTATCTGTGCCCAGGAAGTCAAGGGCCTTGGTTGCTCTCTCCCGCGTCTCCATGGCGACGGCAGATGATGCGTTCAGCGTCTAACGTTCGTTTAGCCTGGACCCTCGTTTCCGTCTCCGGCTGTGACGGGGTACTGGTCGCCATGGCAATCTCGACTTCGGGATTACTCAAGTAAAAAAGAAGGGAAAAAAAGGGAAATTAATTGCTGTTCGGCCAACGAAATTGTTGCTCTCGGCCTGTTCATTTCCTGACAATAAAAAGTTCGCAAACACCGTCGGAGGCCATCTTCTCTACGCACATTGTTTTTTAGTTCATTTAAGACAGGGGTGGCCAACCAGAATGATGTTGCAGGCCACTTTGGAAATGCGTCATAATCCCGCAGGAGACACACAAAACTATATATCCCCATATAAAGTGGAGTTGCCATTTATTGATTCACTTTCATGTAGCCGCTCACCTTAAAAGAAGTGTTGTAGATGATAGCAAAACTATTCCACAAAATAGATTTATTTTGTAAAATAGTGATGAATCTCGCAGGTCAGAAAAATGTTCAAGGTCGACCCTGATTTACGTTGTTAGAACTAACGTTGACAGTCAATATTTGAAAGCTGTCAGCTGTTGCAAATGTAGTCAATTGAGTATACTATACCAAAACAGTCAGTGCTAAGAAACTTTTCAATATACAATTATTACTAGACAATAAATTCATGATCAAGAGCTAAGAAACCAACGATGAAGCAATGATTACTTAGAATCAAGGAAACTAATCTCGTTGAAGGAACTTGTTTTGAAGGGATAAATTTCCAAGTACTTGGTCACTGGAAAAATAATTTGGTCTTACAGGATAAAAGTACATTCAAAGAAAAATTTAGTATGATTCTTTGGACGAAAGAACAAATTGTATTAGGAATTTCCCCATTACAAGTATATATGAATCTAAAAGCAAATAGACTTTTCACTTAGAATCTTGATTACGAAGAGGAAAACAGCTGAAGATAGAGCAAATATTATAAAACATCTTTGGACTTGTGAGACACAATGTACATAATAAAAATGAAGTTTGTTTCTTTGTTTGTATATTCTTTAAACAGAATTAAATACGTGGACAAGACGCACATTCTTAAAATTGAAGTGTGAATGAAAAAATCCTTAGCACGAACGTTAAAAAGATAATTATTAAAAATGCAATTGGGACGCGACAGTCTGCATTTAGATAGAAACAATTAAATTCGCCATAATTAGTTTACGCTATATGGCTGGCGTCTATGTTTTTACATTATGCTACTCTCACATTTGATCAAAATACGAACATATAGAAGGAAAGAAACAATACTGATGATTTTGTTAAATAGTTATCATAGTACCGTTTTATTTACGACCAAAAGCACTGCAGATTGTTATTCGCTTTGATCAATTATATCTTGCAATACGGAGTCAGGAAATATAAAATTACAATTGAAGATTAAAAGACGAAATGCTTGAGCAAGTTAAAGATTTAAAGACAATAACATTGGTATGCAATTATAGTTTAAGTAATGCAATGTTTCCCCGTATTTTTAGTTTTTTTACGAGAACGGTTTCGTCAGAATTGAATGCTCCTGACTCGTTATTATGAGGATTCCTCAGAAGAAAAATAATAGTTTTCAATAAAATCTCAGCTGAAGAGGCTATGATACTGTATTAAAAAATTAGAGTAGACAAATCTAGATGAATCGAATATATCAAATTTAGAAATTACTTGAAAGAGCTAATTTGGTAAGTGCCCCAACAACATTCTGTTGAAACGTAGTTTCCATCAAGCAAAACCAATGGCACGTTCTCATTCTCTGTTTTACAAGTTCCACAGCTATGTTTGGAAATGGTAATTTTTTCCTCTCATATTTGGAAGGCAATCTATCCGGCAAGATGGCTGACCTTGTATGTGCCGAAAGGCACGTTCAGTCACGGCTTTAATATTCCTATTCAACTGTACTGGCAATTTTGTTGTAATTTCACATGAGCATTACTAAATCTGCTGCCAACTACAATAATGAAATAATAAACACATGGAAATTTATTTTTGTTTCAAACTTTGACTAATTTAAATCGTGGAGCGCTGCCTGTTTCATTTTTTTTCTGCTCGTGCGTGTTCGTCTGCAATATTTCTCCCTGCCGCCGGCATTACCAACATCAAACTAACAATTTCCTGCTGCAGCTGGACTTGTTTAATAATTACTTTGCTGTCGTCTAGCGAGATTAACAAAAATATAATCCGTGTGCCGCGTGGGCGGAAGGGCGTAGCGTGGGCGGCGGGGCGGAAACCACACACAATTCTTCCGGTGCCTTCGGCAAACTTCGGCTCTTTCCTGCGGCCTGGGTCCTCACACAACGCACAGCTTACACGTCTAAAACTGTGGGCAAGAAGAGATCTTGATCGATGGGCTTAAAGCGGCACACTCTGTCTCGACAGAAATAGTCGTTCTGGAACTCAGATGCGAAAATGTTTTACGACATTCATAAAACTCTTGCAGAAGGAAAATATATGGAAAAAACTGCTGCTACATCAACTTCGGGGAAAGAAAAATGGACGCTTAATTACAATATTTTTATATTCCTTAATAATTTTTACTATCGGAATGTAGCACGTAGTCAGTATTAGACTATTTGGTTAAGTTAAGAGAGAATATTTTATAGTCTAACTACGAGCGGAAGTACAAAGTGTAATAATTTAACAAAATGTTAAGAATGTTTTTTCAATCTCAGTGAGTCATGTATATTTCCTAAATGTGAAAAGTAAAGACCCAAAGGTATAAAAGGTACAAAGAATGGACAAAAAATTGAGAATTTTAAAACGTTTCGTCCCCAAATTTCGGTGGCTTTTCAGTTTATTCTACAAAAACATATAATTACACACACACAGTTTAATATAAATAAATAAACTTGCTTTGTTGTATTTTGGTCACGTAGACTGGGAATCGATTCGCTGACCACGTATCACTACAAATTCGGAACGTGTCACGTAAGTCGCAGTCAACCCGGTAGGCCGAGGCCCTCAATTGGTTGTACAGCCAAGGAAGAAGATGATGATGTAGTTACAATTAAAATGTTATTAAAATTTTGGAAGGAAAACAATTCCAAAGAAACAGATCGCTAAACCTACCTTGTTGTAACTGAATTTTTTAAGGGGACGAAACGTTTTAAAATTATTCTATTTCTGTCATTTGGCCATAGTATTAAGCTAAGTTAATTATTTTATTTATAAAATATTACTGAATAACTATTATTTCCACACGGACGTATTTACAAGTACATTTCGTGAGATTCTACATGAATTGTTTAGATGGGCAGTAGGGAAAGGTGAAGGGGAGTATTATCGTTTGTGGAAGAACTTCCCCTTCAACGATCTGCTGGAATGCTACTAGCATTGTTAAATACATTAATTGTATTCATACGAACGGAATATGGAGACTGAGTCCTTTTAACACACCCTATTATTATTATTATTATTATTATTATTATTATCTATTGCATTATACGGATGAGTTTCTTGACGTACAACATATCCTGAATTAGCAGAAATATAATAAATTAATATTGGACTTTTTTGTTAGATGATTAAAAAACCAATATGTAGGCCTCATAATATATTTGTCTACAAAAGGCTAGCTTGTGACTTAACGGTTATCAGGCTGAAACAATACCATAAACCTTAAATAAATTCGAACACACATTGTTAAAAAATACGTATGTGAATCTCAGAGAAGAATTATCTATTTAGCAGTTATAACACCATCAGCTAATGGGTAACTCATCTCTGAGATTCACTTATTTTTTATCATTTTGTGTTGGGATTTATTTAATGTATGCCTTTACTGAATATGTTGTTTGTATTGTTTCAGCCTGATAATGACCATAAGATCGAAAGCTAGCATTTTGTAGACAATAAATAGATTGTGAGGACTACATATTGGGTTTTTAATCATCTGACAGCAATACATTTATTGGCGCCAATGTTTTCAGAATTTCTTTTACACTAAGAAGTTGCGTTTAAAGAGTAAATCGTGTAATGAGACTACTTATAAATGCTTCGGCTGTTATATAAGGCAAGAAGCAGGGAGGAAACCAAAGTCAAGACACAATTAACAAATATCGTACCTGCAAGTGCTGGGAATGTCCGAGACACAAAATAATGACTTTCAGCTGCGGACTTGGTGAAACCGAGACGCCTGACGAAGGGGCGAGGTGTTGGAGAACAGACATAATATTCTTGCAAGAAAATTCACAGAGCAACTCTTTCATTAAGGTTAGGACTTCAATTACAAAAGTTAGTCGGTGGTAGAGAGTCAGCATATAATTAATCTGTAGTTAATATTATATCGGGGTAAAAATGAATATTTAGTTGTTTGGTTACGACAGTGGAAGATATCTCGGAGAGTAGGAAATTGAATATTTATTTTTAAAATTGAGCGTATTGACCTAGTCTTGGCGCGATATTTAAAAATACTGCATTATGGTAGTTGTTTTTAATGTCTGGTGACACACACACACACGCACACACTCGCTCTCTTTTTCTCTCTGAATTCACGCCCAATGGTGTTGACGCATGCAAATTACATTTTACACTCGTTTCGTCGCCATGCACTGGAACGACAAAGCTACGGCTTTGTGTAATCTGCATAAATTTTGCAGTCGATAAGTTCATTTAGGGAAATTTGAAACAAGAGGAAATAAATGTATCGCCAAAAGCAGGAAGCATAACTTTCCGAGTTTCCGCGGAATAAATATGTCGCCGCTTTACTACCCAGACCAGGGTTCGTTTCTCCCTTATTTTGATTCTGAAAGATTACTGTCCCTTATTAGGAATAGAAGAGAAATCTTCCCACCCAATAATGCACAGAATAACGGAAATTGTAGTCAGTATAAGCTCCTAACATGTAATATGATTTATGCAAAAAATTGATTTGAAACAGTAGTTTGTATAATAAATGAATTATTCTAAGCAATTTCTCTTTTGGTACTGACAAGAACGTGGTTATTTTTCAGGCAATTTCGAACATATCAGGCTTTCTGATTTTCAAAATAATTGAAATAGCTACATTAACTTCCTCGGAATCAAATATAAGTGAGAAACTCTTTTTCAATTTTGAACAGTTCAATATTTGATTGGCCTTTAAAACTTCTTATTTTTTCTCTTCTCTTTGTGTTGTTCTTTAGCCTCAATGTTCACTATTAAACTCTCTGTCAGGATAGTGTATTTTCCGAATCTGATCTCTTTCTGAATCACTTAATCTTTGTGTAGCATTCTTTGTTGTTATCACTTAACAGAATTATGTTAATCAATTTATCTAAAAACTCGTTTAAATAACATCATTGAAAATTCGAGGGTTTACAAACACTAAATTTAACTTAAATATTCGTGTATATTTCATTTCGATAATGATATTAATATAATATAAATATTCATTCTATGGAAAGATTTCTTGGCAAACGTGCCTTTGAATCTCAAAAAGTGAATGCTTCGAAACGGCTTAACGGATTTCAATGAAAGTTCAGGGATTGAAACAAGAATTTTAACTTAAATTTTCGTGTATGTTTCAGAAGGTATTAATTTAAATACTTATAAACCAATTGACTATCCGCGCCAAAGGCGGCGTGAAAACCAACTGCGACTTCAAAGTTGTATAAGGCGTTCTCACATACTGTGTTATTATAAGATTAATTTTGGCAGCATGAGAGAAGAGAGATAGTGGGAGGGAGGGGAGGGAGGTAGGGCGACCATTCTCATTCCATCTACTGTTGTAAATATGTGACAGCGAGACCTGTTTAAAACTAGCTGCAAGTTATAAGGTTGGCCATGAAGCGATCATAAATAAATGCTACCAGACTTTCGTTTTTAGGGCAAAATTTAAAGCTATATCCGCGCGAACTGTCTATAAAATGTCCTGGATTCAAGAAAATACATTATAATTTGAAAATGAATTAAAACTGATATTAATTACTGTACAACTAAGTTTAATAATATGTTGTAACCAAAATCATTCCCCAGGCATCGGGTGGGATCAAGCTGAAGAATTAAACGTCGTTGGTGGCAGTTTCGATCGCTATCCAGTCACGTTTGCCCTTTATAGGATAGATTTTTGTAGTTAATGCTTTATACAGCAGATATGTTTAATTTTTAACTAGAAAATGACGTAATATGTAAACAGTTAGGGAAAAATCAGGCAGCGAATTTAATTAATAATTTTATAGTTTTTCAATGAGAGCGGGTGAACGTTGAAATGGAATAAATTACCAGTGTGTAAGTATTAACAAAATTCTTTTTCTATTTGAAAGGGCATGCATGTAATGTTATATTTACTTTGAAAAAGTAGTTTTCAATGGACTATATTAAAGGCAGTATATGTTTCATATTCAACTGAGACTTGCTTTTCTCCCTTGTGGACAAAAATCCGAGGAAGTATGCTATATATTTTTTGTTGGTCACATATTTCAAAGAAGTTATATGCTTGATGAACTCTCATCAGATTGAACTGAGTTTTCAATGCTATATTAGTTTTTGTTTCGTTATGGGAAATAAATTACCGTTTATATTTTAATCTCTCTTATCAAGTCTTACGATTATTTAAAATACTTAATGTTAGTTTATTATACATTATGCGTATAAAAATTAAGCTCTTAATTATACGTACAACAAAAGTGTACTACTTTTTCCAAATTCTTGATAATTTTCTTCATGAAGTTCTTTGGGAAATTATTTATTTTCTTCTAAACAATATTACGTTGTTTCGGCAGAAATTTATATTATGAGTACTGAATATTCAACGAATTCAAGTGACATATTACACAGACTATTGAAAATTATTCTTATTTGGCTGAAAGGACAATTTTTCTCTGTGTTTTATATATCTTTAAGCGATGTATTGAAAGCGGGCACATAAATGATTCCTTGTCCGAGAATGAATAAATATTATAAACACTGTATATCTCATACTGAATCAGAAATAAGGCGTTTTTCTTCCTAAGAAATAGATAAAAAATATCGGAATCAATACTTGCAGATTAACTTAAAGCTCTTGGCCGTTTTAATAGTACATAAAAATCTATAATTTGGTTTGACAAATACTGAAATTATTTTTCAGTACACATTTCCATTGGTTCTCTAATATTTTTCGGGACACATGTGTTGCTTTCTCGACGCTCCAAGGTCAAACAACACTTTGGGAATCAATTGTCCAGCAGGTCCTTTTGTCATCCTCGGAGAAGTCCTTCCTTTCTCATTGTCAATGCCCGGGCATTAAATCATCGAGGTACAACAGAAGCGATCTTTCTCTACGTCTCTTCCTTCCTTTTTTTGCCGCTAGAGAAAGAGAGACCTCTTGTGGCACAGATCGGTGAAATTCAACAATGCTAGTGTATTGAAGTAGTGAATGAACCATTATTTAAGGGATTGTAAGAATTACCATACAACGTTTATGCCTTTCTCCAGGTGCTTAGAGATTTTCAAAAACGCGTGAACAAAAACTTAAAAATTCCTAAATTGTGTTAGTAATAAAATATTTATTAAATTATTAATTAATTAATGTGTTATACCTAGTGTTGCAAGGCGTCCCGATTAACGGGAATTGTCAACGGTTTTACGTTTCGTGTCGCAGAGTCCTGAACTAACTTCTGGGGACTCCAAATAGTCCTACTTTTCAATTTTCTCTATTATCCATCTTGTTGAGCGTTTTAGTCAATCGATCATAAAGCTACAACATAGTTTTCTGACTTAAAATTTCCAATAAATAAAAAGACGTCCAATAAGTCAGCATATAAATTTATCACTATTTATTCAAAAGCGACGTTTCGTCTCCTTTTTGATACTTCATCGGGCGTAAAATTTAGCAATTCATCATATTCAAGGGGAAAACATTTTAATAACAATATTGTCATATTATGATGTTTATTTTTACTGGTTCTCCCTCTATATTTGGATTATTTCCGTTGCGGAAGATACTGGGGACACTATCACTTCCAACCATGCTATATTGGTACACCATGAACGATTCAGCTCACCGAACACGAAATGGAGAACGTCCTTCCCCTTGCCAATGACCTTCCGGATCGCTGACGACCGATAGCGAAGCTGCTATCCAATTAAAAACACAAAGTTGCGCAAGTTGTTATCTCTGGAGAAAAAATACGGACCGGAAACGTTGTCCTTCATTGAAAAGGAGAAAGCCCTGTCCTGATAATGACAGACGAGAGAGAACGCGAATCAATAGAGTCGTGACGTCATTAGAATATTAATAATCGGAATACTGCATTCTACAGATGGGACTAAGAATATAGAGTATTTGTCAATGCGACTGGGAAGGCAAAAATTTACTGTTTTCACATGTAGGGAGAAAAGAAAATATCGGGTGCTGAAGCAGAGTAAATTATAAGATTCCCCTCAATTAAGGGCATCGTAGTCTGTGAGATCACTTAATTTTAATTAATAACATGTCCTCATTAGTTAGCACGTCAGAATCAACTCCAACTCTTGGACGGCTTAATTAATCCAAACTTAGAACTTTGGCAAGATATGGAACCGTGTAACCGGTACCTCAGTTCTAAATATATTTTTTCCAAATCTAATAAATCTAATTTTTTTATATATATTAAATTCTGGTGTGCGTGCGTTAGTTATTCTTTACTCTACTGAACGGCTTGACCAAATTTCATGGAATTTTTTTTTGTATTTATGGTTTCAGCTGGATGGAACTTACAGTTGGATCCGGTATATGGTATGGCGCTGTATTTGTGATTCATAATTTTTTAAATTTATAAATCAAATGATATATATATATATATATATATATATATATATATATATATATTGAATTCTCAATTTAATAAAAACATAATCCGAAATTTTCAGCCAGATCTTTTGAATAATCTGTGCCATTGACTTACGCTTCATTACATTGCGCGAGTTCATTGCGTCGTGGCTTGGCATTGTTTTTACAATTCGGTTTGCCGAGTCCAGATATATTCTGTGTATTGTAATTGCTTCTATGCTGAACGAATATTTCTTGATTAATTCGTCAGTGAGAAAATGAATTATATTTATGTGAAAGGTGCGTTGTTAATATTACGATTTATACACATATTCATTAACATTTTATTTTCAGTATTCATTTGTGCGAATTAGATGTTAGACGGCGCGAAAAAGTAAATTTTTAACTGTGGCGATCTGTCTGATGGTTTAATTGCGTGTTGACAAAGAGATTACTGTAACATTAAATACGGTAGCAACGCCAGGCAACAAGTTAGTTGGTTTTATAACTTTATAGGTCAGGAAGTTAATACAAATAGATTATAGAATTGTATCTTATAAAACTACAAAAGGCATAAACGTTATGGGACTTCAAGAGGTACTACGTTATTAAAGAAAGAACTGGATCTAAATTAAATTTTTGGAATGCAGAAAAAAACTGTTCGTTACATTGTTGAAGCCAAATTTTGTTTCAAATAGGTGTAAGAATTTAATTAGTATTTTACAAAAAAAATAAGGAATGCTGGCCTGGCCGTCATGCACCGAGACGCTATTCTCAAATTCAGAGGTTCCTGAGACTGTAAATATTGCAGGAAGATTCTTTGTTAGGTTTAATAATGAGTCAATGTGTATCAAATTATTCAACGGATAACAAAATGAATCTGAAACGAAATTTTACGAGATATGAGGTAGTAATTATTTCGATGTAATCTTAAGAAATTTGTTTGTACTAAGTTAACAGTTTATACAAGTAATACAACAAATGAAATATTTCTACCAGGGTACAATCTCGTGGGGAGATATAGGCAAATATTTTAGTGACAATATGCGTAAGTGTTTTGTGATAATAGCTTATATGCTTATCTTTGTCCAGCAATTTTTCCTCCTTCACGCAAACGTTTTCTTCAAAATTTCACTTTCATGTTAATTAAATCACTATGCTCTGCTTTTAGAAGTCTCTACACTTCCACTTCACGTATTCTCTCGTCGTCAGCATCGAGTTCTATCACGACGTGTACCAATCGGCGGCTGCTTGCAAGCTTCTGTAGGTTTAATTTCTCAACAGGGGGCTGAATAGAATTAACTGTTTGTTTTATTTGACTTAAATATTGTCCCACCTCGCTCACTCTGTCGACTCTTACTTCTCACCCGTCCTGTCGACATCTGCCACTGTCTTCTTATCACTGTCCACTCCATAAATTCCCCCTTCGACCTTCGAACAACCCTCTTTACACGGACAGGTCTGCAAGACGTGGCAAATACGCCACGTTGCCTCATTACAGTACTTCTTCAATCATTCTGTGTTATTTAAAACGTTTATCTAGTGAGTAAATTACGGATAGCATTACAGGATCTGATCTATATCTGAAATATGGAATTTTTCACTAGTTGCTGTGATTGGAGAGACAAATCCATTTAGAAAAGACTGTTTTCATTGACAAACTGATAAAATGTGTATTATTAAATAAAGTTTATTTTACAGTTAATAGTATATTTAAAGACGTAAAAGGGAAACAAATTATTATCTCACCTATGTTCCAAGTGTTATTGTGCTTACATACTGCCGTGTGTTAGTCGCTCGTTTGACAGCCACTAGTTGGTCGCTGAAGAGAGATTGGGATGGAGGCTGCGGGAGGAGTGGGTGGAGGGAGGGAGGATGCAGAAGTGGTGTTAAACCCCGATAGTGGATGGGATTTCCATATGGAGTGACGCCTCGCCTTGTCCCTGCGAGTCACAAAGCAAGCAGGAAGATGAGAGGCTTGCTGAGGAGAATATTGCAACGGACAAGTTCAATCACACGGGATGCTCTGGATCCGAAATGCAGAACAGTTTGAGCGAGTGACGGCGAGTTTTGAATTGCAAACACCCCAAAGGCAGACGAAGCTTCTCCTTCTTCCCCCTTTTGTTCTTTGAGACGCAGAGCTTCCGGTGACGTCGGCAGTGACTTCGCGCGAGGGGAAAAAAGGCCCCGCAGGAATCTATTATTTCCCTCGGGGAGATTGTGATTTGCTTAGGCGACGTGGTGTAACTGATTAGGAACAAATCTAATTTGCAACAGAATACGTGAAATGTAGCTAACAAAAGCCTCGAATTCATTAGATGGTATGAGTTAGGAAATCAAGATCGAACAAAATTTCTTTAGTCTCAAGTTTTCAAAATGAAGTTATTAACTGTAGTCGGTGAAAACTACAATATATCGTAGATACTCTGAAATTCGCATTAAACGGAGGTATTACGAATTATTTATAAAAAGTAGGAAGACGTTTCATGGTAATACAGGAATCCATCGCTATAGATTGGCAAGTTCCTAACGAGACAGGAATTCTGAAATATATGACCGACTTTGTTTTCCGAGAAGTTTAACTCATTACCATTGTTCATTCATATGCTAATGTGTTGTTTTGAACTGATTCCCTCCCTGTATCTCTCTTTCTCTCTCTCGGCACTCTTTGTATGGAAAACATGCCACGATTGAAGAAGTCTAAGGAAGAGACGTGGTACGTTTTTTTATCAAAGATTTTCCTGATGTTCTTGGTTTTCCACCCGGGTTAGCCCACGACGGTTCGGTTGCATAGTCTGCCATCATTCTCAAGTGAAAGTGAGAAAGATGGCAGAGTAAACCATCGAAACCTCGTGGGTTGAGCTTCATTTAACCCGGGTGGGCACCAAAGATCTTTTTATTCTATTTTTACTAATATTTATTCACGTTGTGCAGTTTTACTATAAAAAATGTTTGGCAATTGTAATGAGAAACGGGTACAAAAAAAATTTAAAAAAAACCGAATATCTTTGTAAAACTCTGATTGCATATCCACTGTAAGTTAAACCAGAGATCTAGGATCAAAGTTGAATATACTATTATATGCATTGTATTTTCGCGTCTGATTTTTGAAAAAAGTAAAAATTTTCGACCCCTTTTAAGGCTTTATTTTTAACAATTTTGGAAGAGGGCAAAGTATTTTTTTAAATATTGAAATATTTGTGGTTTATATATATACATAGTGTATTTAAAATTGACACTTGATGATTGTTAATTAGGTGAGTGTTCTAAGTTACGTAAATTTTATTTGTTTAGTACAACATTACTACTAATTTTTTTGTTAACATGAGGTGTATTAATGTTCTCCACAGGATAATAACTCGACGAAGGTACAAATGAGTACCGAAACGTTGTTTTTTTTCTCTTGGGAAATTGTTAAAAATGTATTCTAAATGGGATCGATAATTTCTACTTATTTTTACTATTGTATAGTTATTTATTTTCTATTGTAATTATTATTTAAATAATCACTTTCACCGATATTATTTGTTATTTCATTATATGGTATCCAATACTAAGCCCATATTAACAATATTTTAAAGCAATTTCGTAAGAAATATTATGTAATGTGTACAGGAATATATTGTTTTTGGAAATAGCCAAATATATATATATATATATATATATATATATAATATGCGAACCAAATGTACATTACCACCCCAAATTATTCTCTTATTTGCCAATTTTAATTCTTATGCATAATTGTTGCAAAGCATTTTCTCCTTTCATAGCATGTCAGAAATGACACGTACGTGTTGCTCTGTCGACGAGCAGATTTTGTCAAAATTTCTAATACGGATGTATAAAAAATTCTCGTTTGGCTTCTGCGTGATTTCATATAAACATTTATCCTATAAATTGGCTTCATTGCATTCATGTACTATAGAAACGTAAGCGGATATTTTGAAATAAATTTTAAATGCATTGTATTTTTTTTGTTTTTTAGAAAAATAACTTTTTGATACGAATATAAATATCGAGATTTAAAAGTGTTGTCTATCCTTAAGTCCATTAACCTCTAAATGTGCTAAATTTTTGCATAGTCCTTCAAGATCTCGACACTCGCTTTCCATGAATTCATGTCGTTCACTGTAAGGTATTTTTCCTTTCGAGGTTATTTGGGTTTTCTTTGTAAAATTTTCACATTCTCATATTTTATTTATGGCTTAATTTTAAGTGATGTAAAGGCAGTGTTAGTTTTAGTACTATGTTTAGCATTATTTTTACGACGATTCTAAATCATAGTACTTAATATCATTAATATAAAAACTATAGTATTATTTTTTATAAAATTATAATTTCTTTTGTTTGGATGAATATTTCAAAATTATGGGCCTAAGGCTTATTGGTTTGGGTAAAAATATTAATGGAATTAATTTATTGAGACTGAAAATAGTGTGAGATTATTATTAATAATTTAGCAGTGAACAGAAATCTGTCGGTAAAGTAAGCATCTATTCGTTACACATTCACAAATAATAATAATTTCTGAAAAGCCTGGTCTCTGGTGGACTGTTGGTCGTGCCTGTTCCGTAGTTTCATGTTACTGGACCACGTTGCAGCTGCAGTAATATGTTAGTACGCAGACAACTGGCCAGCTTCCAGCAGCCGAGCAGAGCAGAGCCGAGACACAGGAACCGGAAGTTCCCCTCTCCTCTCCACAACCTGCTATTTACTACCACGACGCCGCGGTCTCTCACAATGGCAGTCGTGTCGTGTCCTCTCCTCCTCTCCTCTCCTGTCACCAACCATTCTTTGTTCCTTCCACATGACCTGTATCTTTAACTCCTCCCTAGCTTTCCTAAACAGGTGCCAGATTCCGGCAAACCTAATCTAAAACCATGTCCGTAAAACTAGAACAGAACCAAAACATCCGGTAACTATTCAAAATTATTGAAAGTCTTAGTGCAATCCTAATACGTATTCTTAACACCTTAGGAACCACTGCACCAAATAAATCTGGGAAATATACTATGGTTATCACAGAAAACAAATGATAGAACATGTCATCATGACTCACCCAAGGAGTCAAAGTTCCAAAAAAATAATTCTATGCATGCTTTGCCGTCAGATTTCGTGTTATTTCTTTCCGTAGTTAATGATGATAAAATAAGTTAAATATATTATCCCCACGTTGGTAACCACATACTTTAATAGCTATATGTCTTGTTTATTTTACAATAATGGAACGCTGTTAATGTTGTGATGGTTCTTCTTGTAAAATCTTCCGCGTATTGAAGTTAACTTTTTTTTGTGGGAGCTTGAAGCTGTTACCAATGGAACGAAAATTAAGAAAAGTCTGCACAAATGAATGCTGATGGTTTATGTTTTCCTCTCTTTCATTTTGCCGTAAATCTGAAATCTTTTTCCAAAGTCAATTTGGACGTTTTTTCCTATTTATTCCATTTTATAATACTAGGATTGAAGTTTTGTCTTCTCTCTTAAATTAATGCAAAAAAAGATGAGACCCAAATCATTAATTTTTTTCGTTTCCCTTCAGTGGATATTTTTCTATATTCCAAATTAATACCTAAATGAGCAAATTTCTTACAATAAATGATGTAAAATAAATTCAATCTTAAAATATGACAGTCTGACTTAATATCTTTAGTTAATTGGTTGAACATATATAATTTAAAGTGGCAGTTTTCTCATCACATGTTAAAATATATTTTCTTGAAAAATCAACTAAAGGTATTGAATAAATTTTTGTCACGAATATTAAATATTAACGTCTCATTTTTTCAACTCGAATTACTGTCACCTAATGAAGTCAAAAATTGATGAAAGAAGATTTTTTTTCTTTTAGCAATTTGCATTGATTTAAAAGTCAGTGTGATAATTTCAGTGGTTGTTTGGAGTTAAACTTGTGCTAAATTTTAGCCATCAAATTTGTTTATTTATGTTAAATATTAAGTCATTAAGACAAGGAAAATAAACAACCTGAAAACCATATAAACGAACACAATGATAATTCGGTTTTCGGTTATAGCGACAGTTGTTCCAGTGTTTAAAGACATATGGGAGAAGGATAATTAGGGGATTTTAAAATATAATAATGCTTAATAATTGGGAATCAAAATTTTGGAAGATACAAAATTTATTTGTTACAAAATGTTTTTGACTGTTGTAGGAATCTAGTAGTTTGCTTATTGAAAAAATTCCTTTTACTCTTTTAAAAAGAATTAGTTGATAATTATGTTGATGAAATTTTTCATGTTAAGCGATATTATAAATATTAAAATATTGTACTTAAAAGCCAGCGTCGACTTTGACACTAACTGAATTCACAGAAACGTTTCATGATTTAAAATTGTAATATTTATATAAAATTTGCATATTGACTTCATTTACTGTATTATTGATGTTTAAAATATAAGAAAAAGCATTTATCATTATTAAATTATATATTATCAGTTTTTAGGTTAATTTATTTATTCTATAAACTATACGAACGTAAATAAATAACGTATACAGATAAAGCTGTTATTGATATAGAAATTGAAGGAGATTCTAAGCCAACAAAGAGGAAATTTACATTTTTTATGCAGCCAAAATTCTGTATAGAAGAACTGGTAGGGATCGAACTGTGAAATGTATTTACTCTGATTCAAATTGTCTGCAAAAAGTTGATGCTGAAATATTTAGTTTTTTGTACCATTATCTTGAATAAACTGGTTAGTTTCTGAACTTTTAAAGGAAAATTTAAAATATTTTTAATAAATGTGGTTGATGGTCACTTGTGCTTTTAGTTGACGCTCGCCATCAAATTTTGTCTAGTGAAGACAGAAATTACATGTAGCTTATAATGAAACGTAATTCAAAGAAATGGTACAGCAGTGTTTGGAGCAGTAAGGGAACACAGTTTCGTCCCTTCAGGACGAAACTGACTTAGGTCTTTGGAACACCTGAATTTTATTGACCTGGAACAGTAATTAAATTTTTTTAAACGCAATTTTTACCATCATGCAGTAATGACAAATTTTTTAGGGAGTCGTCAGATAGATTCTTCGTGAAGAAAGATAGTCTGATCACTCCGGAATACTATATTCGATTGGGGTGTTGACTTCTTCCCAGGGATGAGATTTATCCCAGCAAATGCAACGGCTTCCGGGGCAGTGAACTCTGCAAGGCCCAATTTGCGTCCGAAACAGCCTTTGTGTGCCGCTAAATTCACGACCGTCTCTAAAGTCCCTTAACGACCGCATGACTTTACAGCTTGCCGTAATTAAAAAGACCGCCAGCGCCAGCAGCCAGCAGTCAGCCAGCCTCACCACACAAATGCAGCACGTGCTTAAGAGGGAGGGTTCTTTTTTATCATTAGCTCCTTATTTGAGCAACACCCTGCGCTGCTGCTTCACAACCGATGCTCCAGGGGCAGACTTTCATTCTCGGAGAATGGCAAGATACTCTGGGATGACATCACACACAACCTGACCACGAACACGAAGATAAAAACAATCATCTCGGTTCCTAACTCGCCAGGCCAGCCCGGAAAAATTCTCTTTAATACGTGAAACGCCCCTTAGCACTTTCCTCTTATAATTTATAAATATACGATAATATCACGCGTTTCATTGAGGCAGATGCGGGAAATCGTAAAGGAAAGTCAGCGCCTGTTAAGAGAGGCCCCAACTTATTGACAGTATTGTGTGTTGATGGAGACGACCTCAGCAGGTCACATTTCTGTCCTACATTTAGAAGGTCAGCGCAGAAACGAACAGCTACTGCTGCAACGGAACACGTTTTGCACATATTTATTAAAGCCTTCCAAAATGGAGGCAGTTTTGGAGAGTGCGGGAAAGGCACGTAGCACAGTTTGGAGAGCAGGAAAGAAGCTGCTTCGAAAGAGACGTTTATGGTGCGCAGCCGTGAGGGTCCAGGAAGGAAGGCGTCTTCGCTTATGTTCCAGGGGCTCGAATCTTGGTTAGTTGGTACGAAGGAAACACCGCGTCCAGATTAAGACCTTCGGTATGTTTATGCCGTGTAATAAGTTTTCGACATGTCTATGAGACTTGTAATTTTCATTCCCATGTCTTCATGGGGAACGCGAGACTCCTGGCAGGTCCAAGTACCTTTTTTCATCATGATCAAATCTAAATTTATTATCTTTTGGGGACATTGTTTTCATGTTAGGTGTATTTATTTTTCTTGGTTTGATAATTTCCTCCCCAAAAAACTGGCAAGTTGTCAAGTGGTGTAAAACTGAATCGGTTTTGGCGAAATCAATACATAGAATTAAGGAACGTTTTATACCGAAATGAGATATAACAATGAGTGTAGTGAAAAAAACAGTTACATTGTAACAGTTTGAAATTAAAACAAACACGGAAAAATATGTAGACCAGGTTACAAACAAGTAATATTGGACATAAGTTGAAATAACTGTTTAATTATTGTCGTTCAATTACATTACAGGCTTCAGTGCTAAATGCTAATATTAATATAATTAGTCTTCCAAAGTATTTATTTTTCTCATCTCCAACTTCAAAATTTGAAAATTAAACCATTCGAAATTGTTTGTGTGAAGCTAAACGTGCTTCGATACTACTAAGCATTTTTAGAGTTATTTATTTCGTATGTTAAACTCAGATGGTAATATAGAATTTATTTTATACAAATTATTGTAAAAATAAACTTTTTACCCAATAAATACAATATCCACGAAGTCAGAAAATATTTAACTAATTATTTAATGACCGGGTATAACATTTATTTTGAAATAGTTAAAATGCCAGATATGTATTATAATTATTTAGAACTTAAATTTACTGAAAAAAAATTAATATTTTACGTTGTATGATTTTATTAATATAATAATTTAATAACTGTTGACGGAAATTCAAAATAAATATTATTAATAATTTAATATCAACGACGACGTTTCCGTACATTTTTGTATTCTCGAAAAGTTCGAGGTGAATTTTATTATCTTTAAACTTGATGAGTACAAAAAAAGCATATTAGAATGTCTGTTATAATAGTCATTACATTTGTTGTTTGAGTTAATTTAAAAGAAATCGAATCAAAATTTAACATCAATGAATAAATATTTGATTCCAACTAATTTATTGTATTTAGTCTCAAATTTTGATATTAATATTGCATATCCTTCGATGAACGTAGTTTTTTTCTATTTTGTTGTATTTTCGAATAATTATTAAAAATTATATGTTCTGACTTATTGTATAATTAAATATTAACTTAAAAATTATTATCGTAACATAATTCCTGAAGTTAATGTCGAATACCTAGTGCAAATTTTTTACCAGACTTGGATCTATTGAAACAATTATTTATGGAGTTATCGTGTTGCCTAATTTTTAAAAGAGCATATTAGAGATTTTGAAATTGTGAATCATTGCCTCTCAGTTAATTCTCTAAGATGATTTCGGATTTTCTCCAATATTGAGATTCTTTCTTGACTGACCATTCACCAAGTTTTTTCCTGCTAACCTACCACTTAACTGGCTTCCTAACCTCACGGCGTGTATCTTTGCACAAAGCTGTTAACATTTCCATTGTAGAAGTTTAACCCTAGCCTGTCTACAATAGCTGAGTTACTCTGACAGCGGGGTTGGAGAAACATTGCTTTCCAGAGCTGTTTCAGACAATGGCAGCCAGTCAGATGTACGATATGGAACCCAGGCTAGGCTCAGCTCAGCTGCTTACCAATGCCAGTATGCAAATGGAAGCCATTAGCAATGAAGAGAAGAGGAGGGTGGAGAATATGGCTTACTAATCACGGACCATTACAATGGGACGTGCTACAACAACAAAAGCTTCATTACAGCAAATAAATCACGACAGCAGGCGATAATGAATTTGTAATACACGAAATGTTACGGGTCATCTGACCTGTGAATCTGTAAAACCACTCCATGGCGTGGTGGTAAAGAGGGCTATAAAATAGCGACCAGTCACATTTACTGAACATAATCATAATGTGGGGGAAGAGCTTAGTAAACATATGGATGACCTTGCGACAATAGAAACGTATACATTCTGACCGATGACGTATTTCGAATACAATCTTCCTTTCTTGTTGCAATGAAAATAAATGAATAACTGGAGAGAAATAGGTTTCGTCTCAAAGTACGATGCGCAGACATCCACTTACCTGGAGTAGTAGTGATAATAGGCCGGAGTTCACTTTGACACAAAACTTAATTACCGAAAGTCGGTAATGTAAAAACTATCTGAATTTTAGACGAATGCAAATATATTTTCAGTTCAGGACTCGTCCGTAATAGTTAAGTGATGATAAGTACATGGCGTGATGTGGCTCTCGTCTGTATAACTCGTTCGTAAAATTATAATGAATGTTTTATTAATGATGATAGCGTTAAACCAGCTTTCCTCCAAGCGCTTGTCCCCTTCCACAACCCCCCGCTACAATAATCCCCACCACCTTCTCCTACAGCGCATCTCATACCACAAGCTATTTCTCTCGAGCTAGAACTAGTTTTTCCATCGGTATGTTGCGTAATAGTCGAGGAAAGTATCGACACCTGTATTCAGTGATTCTATTACCTGTTGAATTCTTCACAGATTCCGTTTCCATGATTACGAAGCTGTACTGTCGAAAACACGCAGAATGTTATGACATAGTAATTAATTAATCAATGTCTGTACATATGAGGCAGTCTAACCCCGCGAGATAACGTCACCAAGTTACGTTAACATCCCATCTCCATAACCTCGGCTACCTGAAACGTATTATATTATGTATATTAACCTTTTAATAACTTACTATGTATTGAATTATTCAGTTTTAATATTAGGAAGAGTCATATTTTCCAATTAATACATTTTCATAACACCAATTCTTTATCACTTTAAATGAAAAAAAAATTATAAGTAGCTTTTGAAACTTCTAGTGAATTTTTATATTTATAATTTTTAAATCAGGACATATTTTTTATACTGGTATACGAATTTATCTAAAGCTGTATTCTAATTGTTCTTCTTGTATTGTGTTCAAATTTTCTATTCACTGAGACCGATGGGTCATTGAATTTATATAATTGTACAAAACAGCAAGGTATTATAAAATTACATTTCCCTTCCGTTATATCTCGATCTAACCCGACGTCCAACCAAATAAGCCGCATTAATAAAATTCTGCCTTGGACAGCGTTGATGCCACTTCAAAGGATCAAACCGTAAACGGTTTAACAAAATTAGTATCGCTGTAGTTATACTATTCATCGTTCTGTGGACTTAGTCAAGGACAGAGAAGGAGTAGTGAGTGTAAAGTGAAGATCATTTTCGATTATCTTCACCCCGTCAGATGTCTGGCTCCGAGATAATCCCACCAGATATATCCGGGTCTTCGATAACTAGGTGCCAGGTTCCAACGATCGATCCCTATTTGAGCATAAAAGAACACGCTCAAAAGCATCGAAGAAAATGCAGATTCATTTTGATTCCCTCTATGCCTTATCGAAATTCCTCGTGGCTACCGAGTAGAGGCAGTAAGTCTTGTTACTTTCACAATTAGCACTACGCCCATGCCGTAACAGACCAATGGTTAACACGTCCTACTCTTAATGATCGGTCAAGGTTGTCACCAGTCGTAGATTTCATTCCATTTAAGTAAAATTCTTCCAGAGAAATAAAGGCAAAGTATAAAGTGTCTAAGAAGGTAAACATTCAAAAATGAGATATAAAAATTAATATTTTTATTTTTCGATTTAAATTGAACTAATAATACTATAAAGGATATTCTGTTCATGGAATGTAATAATTTTTTTAGGACATTAATTGTCTATTTATTTATCTCTGTTGTAATATGTCAAAATTGCGCGTGAAATTGTCTGAAGGCCTGCAAAGTACTTTTGTTGCGGTCAGCGTTACACCCTTTTTCGGATAATTGAAAAGCCCCTACTTCACACTATAGGCAACAAACATTTTATGTCCTAATTTAAGAAAAATTTGCTTCTGTCAAGTTGGCAGCTACGCGTAATTGAAACAACAAACTTCGGTACTATCGCAAAACATTCCTGACGACACTTATACACACCCGACAACTAATAGTTTCCTATTGGCTGCAATTTTGTAAATTTCATTCAATGGATGTTTTTTATGATTGCAGGTTGTTGGCTTCGACGTAAGGGAGGAGTAGAATTCGGAGCCATACGAGTCAAACTGAACAGAAGTTATGGAAGGGAAAGTCATTAAATTTTGGACCGCTGGCGAGAGCAGAGTTGAGCTGTTGAGTTCTAAGGGGATGTAAAATTTTGGTAGAAGATTCCACTATTTTGACCCAAAGGCGTCACCCATCCGGCCAGGCCAACGAGAAACCCATCGTCTTAGCCGAATTTGTCAACACGAAGCAGACCGTACAGCCGCCACCACAGACAACAGCTGCAGTCTTCTGCTGGTATCGTTGACATAATTTTTTTACGTTCATATTGCCAATCCTATTTGCCAAAGAAACTTTGCTTCGTTTGGTTTACCTCACAGGGTGACCTTACATTATATAACTTTCTATATAAACTATTAATGCTCCAACGTTTTCATGTTAATTCAATTTTTATTCCAACAATTGATTAAAATTGAATTCCACCAGCATGGGGCATAACTTAAATAATTAATTAATCATAATAATTAAACCGACCTTTTTATTGCACTGTTTTTCTTTAATGTTTTTTGCTCGAGCAACGTGAGGGTTTTTACTTGTGAAATAGTTTCACCGAGGTTGAAGTTCGTTGAAACTAAATTATAAAGAACTAAGGAATGCTGAATGTTCTTGACCTGGAAAAACTTAGTGTAGGTCAAGAAAATAAAATTTCGGAAAATTGAAGGAAAATGTAAATGAGATCAATACAAAGAAGCAAAAACAAAGCAACTAAAAATAGAAGTAAAGTTCTACGATGAATATTTAATTATATTATAATATTCTACAATGCTACAGGGATTAAGTTTTATTTACGCTCAGAAAATGTTAAACAATGCTTTAAGGACTATTGATAATCATATTTTAGTTAATTATACCTTATTTACAGAGTAACTGTTGGTATCTGACGATGACGCTCAATTAACATGAAGTTAAATCAGTTATTCACATATAGAAAGAGTCATTAATCGAAAGAAAATGCAGGTATCATTAGCCAATAATTGAAATAATTTTCTCTTGCCTTGACTAGAAATTTGACAATTTTAATTAGCTATGTTGTACATGTTTAACATAATTATGTTGAATAGACAATGAAAAACTATTTGGCGGTCAGTGTTTTTAAAAGAATTAATTTATTACAACGGACGCTTTTGGCAGATTTAACTGCCCTATTCGTCCTATTATATTAAAAACAATTCTACTTTAACAACATTATCAGTACAGTGAACTTTGAAAAAAGTTTGTTTTCAACACGTCGTCTGGTATTGTCTCTGGTTTTTAATTAAATTTATTATAATTCTTTCACCCCAAATGTATCAAAAAATTAAACACTTATACTTAATTTTCCACAAGTTTGTATACAAATCGAGGTATTTTGTTTTATTAAGGTTTCCACTTATCTGTTTTATTTTTCAACGATATGGTTATGGCGTTCAGACGTAACGTCCCTTAATTCAGTAAAAAATAATGATAAAATTTACAATTTTTTGGTATTTTTCTTCAATTCTTGATTACTAAGAAACCAGTATTAAGGATCCAAATGTTTTTATTTAGTTTAATGATAGCTTTCAAAATTTATCAATCAGTCAATTGAGGTTCAACTACATATATTTCTGTCAGATTTTATATCAAATAATTTTTACGTAAGTATAAAAGCTACAACCATATGAAACGTCAGTTTATTTATGAAAAATGTTGAAAAGGATGATTAAAATAAATTTGTTTGGATGCTCATTAATAGTATTTTAATTATCCGTTATTGAAAATATAACAGCCTCAATTACATTTAAATTGATATGAAGTGTAATCATAATTCTATTAATAATAAGTTCTTTACTTAATTTGAGTTATATAACTATATCGGATTTTTTAAACATGTCAGACTAAAATCGTAGGGATTTACAACTACTTGTGTTTTTTATGGAGATAATACTAAGTGACAGTGATCACAAAATTAGGTGTGTTACATTTGTCAAGACAACGAAACCGTTTGTTTCACTTTCCTTAGAAACAAACTCGTTATAATATTCGTAGCTGTTCAAAGTATTTCATACCGTAAAAAATGACTTACAGCGTAGATGTTCAGCAATTTGTTTCCTCAATAGCCGAAACTCACCTGAAACAAGAAATGAAGAGTTTAGTACATAAATTACAAGCGATATAAATTTAGTGATTAATAATATTTCAAGGAGTTTTGGGATTGGTATTTAAGTGCATAAGCTATATTTCACTACTCTACCACTGACCGCAGAAATTTATTTATGAACGGAAGCCATTCGTACCTGTTCTGCAGTTCAGAGAAGTAGTAAAATAATTTGGGTCGGTCCCGATTCAGGAGGGCGGAACAGCCGCCGCCCACGCAGCCTCCACGCAATGCGCAGATAAATAAACACGCGTTACTTTCGGGCGAGGAGGAAAGATTTACGTCGGCGAAATCGTTATCTGGAAGACGTACGGTAGTCTCCAGTACATCCAGGATGTAAGACTATGGCGAAGGAAAAAAAGGAGAAGGAAAAACACGCAGAGGCCTTCGTTAAAGTGAGAAATGGGGAATTAAGTGCGTGTGTTTAAATTCATGATGTAGATAACGCAAAGCCTAGTGGGTGTAATTTTACAAAATTCCTTGCTCTGATTGTAATTTCTCGTATGTAGATCAAATTTAAAGATCAGTAGTCATACCAAAAACATCCAATATCAAAGTTTCCATCATTTATTTCATCAATTAGTTTAACAAGATTTTTTACTGTTAATTGTAAATGTCAAAATTACTAAACTTTACGATCGTTTGCTACACTCGTTTCGGCTATAGGGATAGCTCAGACTTTTTGAAATTTCCCTACAAATTATTATAATTATTTATTGAATATTCAGTAAATAAATTTTAGGAATTATTAAATTTTACATTCACATAATTGGATCATTTTTTAAAATTATTCTCTTTAGCTTGCTTTAGATATTCAGCCTTGCAGATATCCTCTTACTAAATCATTTAAACTGCCGCTGATGGAGAAAATTCCAGGAAAAGAAACGAAACGACGCGATTTTTTTTACTTTATTTAGTTGATTGTGATATGTTGGATGGTTTATTTATAACCGAAGTTCGGTGCTATTGTTTTGTATGACCGATTATTACAGATTTCTGAATTAAGGACAGTTTATTTAATGATAGAAATACATACAGAATTGTATAAATTGAATTAAAATTGTAACAATGTAATTTATGACATAATAAGTTTTAAGTACAATTCAGGAGTTTTAGCTAGTTTTGTATGAACACGATACGGATTATATTGGGGGTAGACAGGAGCTCATTTATCCTTTAACTTTGTAAACACAAATTGGAAGTGTAAAATCAATTCTGAAAACATATTTCTGTCAGTTCAGGATCTGTTGTACGTCAAGAAACTCATCCGTAAAATGTAATAAGTAATGAGTATGTGTTAAAAAGAATTTGTCGCAGTCATCATATCCCGTTCCTATAAATACAATAATTTTTTTTAAGAATCATAGTTGCGATCCGACAGATTGCTTGAAGAGGCAGTTCCTCCTCAAACGATAATACTCCGCTTCTCCTTTCCTTACTTCGCATCTCAGACTTAGAATCTCGCGAACTGTACTAGAAGTTAATTCCAAATGTTATTGATTCATAAAATCACTTTTAAAGGAAGTTTGAACCATTAAAAACAACTGAATCCCATTCTTAAACAAGTGGTACCAAAAAAAACTCCCAAGTTTTGCTATTATTTATACGGACTTTAGAAACACAAGACAAGACCAATTATTGTGCTAACAGGCTGTTATATGATTGTGATGATTTTTCTACAAATGCTGTCCTTTCCGCCATCTTTCTTCGACTTTCTCTAATCCTTGCTTGATGAATAAATGAGGCTTATCTGACAAACTAAGTGGTCTTTTTTGGTTAACAGACTACATGAGGGTGATCCTGAAACAGGTAACTCCCCTTTAATAGCATAGGAAGGTAATTGAAAAGGGGGGATGTGGAAGGTAGAGCAAGGTAGCCAAGGGTTGTCTAGGGGTCCGTGGGCTATATTTTAACCTAAAGAGTTGCAGGGAAAACGATGCCATGGGAATATAAATTTGACAGAGTTCCCTTTGCATCTGCTAGTAAGGCTCAAACTGTACTTATTTCTGGTTTCTGACTCGAGAACCAGCTGATCCGTGATGTTTTGTGAGGAAACAAGCAATCCCGATTTCCCCGGGTAGCCACGGTGTGTGTTGGGAATGGCTTCAGCATGGCGTCCGTCGTGTTTCCTTTCTCCTGAGAGTAAATACAGCGGCCTTATTAACGAGCTGGCTGTGGCGCCATTGCCTCAATTTAAACGCGGAAGCAAGGAGAAGGGCCACAGCTCAAAGAACACTCATTTACACCCACAGTTTAATTTCCTTGGGAAAATGAACTTGCTTTTCACTTTTCTTGTGGCACCTACAATGGTTTTTAATTAATCAACCTGGTGTATTTTTTAGGAATTAAATTTTGCCTCAACACCAACTGAAATAGTTTTTGCAATCATGATATTTTTGTTCCTACAAGAGATTGCCAATGACTGGAGAGATGCTAGACTCATTATCCATGTTCACTGAGGACATAAAGTGAAAGTTGGTCTCAACCATGGAGAAACTGATTAGGTCGGTTTCTAACCAACCATCTGCTAGAAAATGGCTAGAATGCTTGGAATCGGATAGACAAATATAAACCATATTTTTGACGTTGGCATCCAAAACATGTCGTGCAAATAGTAACAGATTTTGGTATTGATGAAATTTTGAGAAATCGGACAACAGACTTAAGATCTATAAATAATTTAAATTTTGTAATAAAAAATATTAGACAAAATTTTATATTGTAATCCAGTGTAAATTGGGAAAACTAAGACTTGTAAAAACGCGAATAAAGGATCGCCGAAACAACATCAAATGTGGTATTCAAAAGCACACCGTTGTGTGCAATGCTAATTTTGATTGGTAAAATGTGAAGTGTTTCGGAATGTAATCCTAATGCATTTCGGATGTAACCATCCCTGGACGCAATCAACGGCACACAATTATCTGATAGCGTTTATAGGTTTATCAATTTAAAATGTAAATATGTTTTAAATAAATCCAACAAATGACCAAAAGTCAGAAGTTGAATAATATTAATTCAAAATAAGACGTCCCTGGCTGTTGCGGTAGTAAAACGATATTTCTGTTAAACTTTCAATTAAAGAACTGAAGAGGTCCCGATTATTGAGGACGGAGCGGCTTATTTTGAATTAAAATTATTTTATTTTTGTCATTTTGGCCATTTGTTGTATTTACTTTTAATATTCAGTCAATTTAATTTATAAATCTCTTTTATAAATTTTTATAATTTATTTGAAAGCTATAATTTTTATTCTGTATTCAAAATTAGAATTTATTCAATTTTTTCCTGTTACCTGAGGAAGATGACTCAGATAAATATTAGTATTGGCCGGTTTTTATTTATAAAATAAAAATGATAATTCGGTGTTGTAGTAACTAGGCCTTATCCTGGTCTGAAGCAACCCTCCATGCTACTCTATTCTGCACAATCCTTCTACATAGCTACCACATACCACGTCCTCTTTAATCTGCTTAGCGTATTCCATCCGTTCCCATCTTCGATGCTTACCTCACACACTTCCCTCAAATGCTAATTTTACAAGACACTTATGTCTCAAAACGTGGCCTATTGATCTATCCTTGGTCAACGTCATCGATATTGTACTCTCTTCTCTTATTCTGTTTAGAATTTCCTTGTTAGTGATTCTATCCACCCATCTGGTTTTCAGAATTCTTCTTTAGCGCCACAATTCAAAAGCTTCTATTCTTTTTCTTTTTTAGTAATGATTTCTTAATATTCATACTTTTATTACCTATAACTAAAATCCTCTTGTTTGCTAAGCCTTCCTGGCCTGTGCTATCCTATCCTTTATGTCTACTCTACTTCTACCATCCCCAGTTATTTTGCTCAAGTAGCAGAATTCCTTAAATTCCTTCAAAATTTACTTTCCCTATCTAGCACTGTTTTATTCCACTATTTCCCATACTATGAACTAAATTTTCTTTCTATTAATATTCATGTTGTACCCTTTCTGCAGGACCACGTTCCTGTTATTTATTATGGTTTCCAAGTAGTCTTCTGACTCCCCTAGTACCGCAGTATCATCTGCAGGGGTTTTTATTTTTCTCCTTGCAGAATGATTCCCTTTCCATAATCCTTTTTAACTTCATCGCCTGTTTATATGTAAGTTAAAGAGCGTGGGTGATAGACTGAATCCTTGTCTAACTCATTTCTTGATTTTTCCTTTATTTTTTGTCCTTTAATTCTTATTACTTGACACTTTATTCTTGGCCTCTTCGAAATCCGTAGTATGTTCCAGTTTACATTATCAATGGCTTTTTCTAAGTTTACAAATGTCTTGAACGTAGTAGGCCTTTTTTTCTTGTCTTATAAAATTGGACCCAGAGTCAATATTACTTCCTATAACCAAACTGATCTCCTAACTCGTATTATATTTTACGTTTCATCCTGCTATATACTATTATCGTTAATATTTTGCACGCATCGGATTCTGACGTATGTAAGTCAGTATGAAATCGTGGTTCATTTTTACACTACCTACCACAGTTTCGTGAAAAAGAACATGATATGCAATTTTAGTTGTTTAGCGTTATGGGTATTTTTTTTCTACGCCAGTAGTGGAAGCTTTCTCACAATGTTGTGGTGGCGACGTGACTCACGAGTGTGTGTATTCCGTCCGCACATGCTGAGTTTATTCCAGATTGCTGGCTGATTACTGTGACGGCAGGTGCCAGTGATCACTACGTGCTGTGCCTGGAAGATCACGGCCCCAGCATGAGATAGCAGCAGCATTGCCATGCAGAAACGAGCGACAGATGACATCGCGGCCGCTCAACTGGAAAACTACATCCACCGGGCTTGTGGGAAAGGTTTTTCTGCGAGTACGGGATGGGAAAGATAAATAACTACCCGGTGGTCGACGAAGTACACTTATATCCATGCCAACAAAAATAAAAACAGCGCCAAGATTTCAGGAAATTTACAGAGTCATTGCTGGCATTTACAGGGCAAAAAGGAAAAGAAGCTAACATCACCTTTTAATAACTAGTTAATTTTCATTTTATTCCGATACGTTTAACACTGGACAGAGTTCAACAATATATTACTGTTATCTCGTATCCGTACATTGTCTTATGAATAAGCCTGTACTAATGATTGTTTTGGTATCTCAAACGCCTTTCACAACGATTTCTACTTTTGTCTGCCCTCGATCTATACCAATTATCGTCAACGCAACAGAAAATCTATAATATTCCACCATGTTTTGGCAACGTGGAGTGACGTCACGTTCTCACAGTAAATAGTGCCGTAACATCCACAAAATCCTTGTTGTAAAATACTTATTGGGTTACTTGGTTATATATAATAGTCTTAAAGAGTATTATGATTTGTTTAGTAAGATAAAGTGTAGTATAGTGAAACAATATGAAAATAATAAGAGTTAAAACAGCCTCTTTGACAGTTTTTATTTTAATTTAAATATTAAACTATACGTCTCATTTGAGACTTTAAGTATAAAACTTTAGCTCTACATGGAACCTCGCTCCTTGACCCCTTCGATCGGTAGTGAGCATTGTATTTCAACATAACTTGCTATTTTTCTTCAGTTATAAAACACAACGTTTCGTCTCTATATCCGCGTACTCTTCAAGTCTTATTATCTTATTTTCAAACAATTGGGGACAACTCTAATGTTTTTGTTTTCTATGTGCAATAAGAAAAATTCATCAACCGTTTCATATTTAAGATAATTTGAATAACTTTCAGAAAGATCTTTCTTAACACAAACCGTCTGAAGAGGTCCAAAATATAGGGAAGAAACGTTGTTTTTGACTTTATTTATTACTCTCAACTACAAGTTAATAACTAATTATTGTAACTCATAATTAATTTATTGATTACTTTTTTAGCCATTATCACATTTTTTTCCTTTATAACGAGTCATTTCTTGTTCAATCCTACAAACGCTCCAACATCGGCAACAATTTAAATCTTGTTTTTTTTATCGCATTTACGTTAAGTGTAAATGCGACTACTGAATTTTATTAACTTTTTATTATGAAGAAAACCAGAATAATACGAATAAGTGTTTGTAACACACCGAATGATTGACGCAATGTAATTTTCGGAAGATGACACAATTTCCTTTCAACAACCTCCTAAGATGAAGGGGGAGAAGAATAATCATTATTCCGAAGACGTTTTCACAGGGGAAGTTTTGCTGCTGTGGAGGGAGAGCTCTGCTCCCGATATCATCATCTACCGGAAGAAAAAGAGGAAAGATAGATTAGGGGGGCAAATATTTGGCCGTGGCTCAGAATATTTATTTTTCCAGGGCAGAACGCATAACGAAAAGTATTCCGACATTCTGCAGTGTCACAATTTCAATTTTTTACTTGCGTAAATATTTCCAAAATGGATAAAACAATAAAGCTCATTTTTATTGTTTATTAAATTGTAGTTAATAATTTTCGTTAAGTAATATCAATAATTTATATATTTGCAATAGAACTGTGATTATATCAGTTTAAAGAAAGAATTGTCATTTTTGTTTCATAATATCTCGGATCTTAATCGAACATTTATCAACACGTCAGTTTACGTATTGTAAAATCTAGGATTTGTTTGTAAACTGTTCATTTTAATTTACAATTCCTTTTATAAAAAGAGACGTAAGTGGAATATAATATTTTTATAATAATAAATACTGAAACGTTGTATTTTCACATCTGATATTTTTAATAATAAGCAAAACGTTTGACCACTTTCAGACTTTATTCGTAACAATTTCCAAATAGGAACAAAACAACGTTTCGGTACATCTTTGTACCCTCGTCAGGCTATTATAGTTTCATTCCTGGAGCAGATATTGTCATAAATCAGTATCTGCTCCAGGAATGAAACGATAATGTGACAAAGGTACAAATAAGTATGGAAACTTTTTTTTATTTGAAAATTGTTAATAATAAAGTGTGAAAGTGGTCTTAAATTTTACTTATTAATAATATATACTATTATAACTTGGAATTTTAATTAGACTTGAATATCCGTCGATTTTTCGTAATATTTATACGTAAAATTTCCCACAGTGTTTCTTCTCCTATAGTAAATTAAATCCCCACTAATTTAAGTTTTAATAGCTTCATGCGTTTCAGAATTACACTAAAACACGCTTTAGTATATGTAAATATTTTTTTTTGAAAGTAATGTTTCCGAAGGAAAAATATTTCTGTGTTGTATAGTGCTTTTCCGCCAATTTAATATTAGATTATTATTTATTTTTGCCAATTCTTAGGCTGAACATTATTAATTTAGAAATAGTAGAACAAATTATACACTGGGGATTCTACAATATAAAGCGACTTGCTCATGATTTTCTAGCAAATTCCTTAAAGGAACAGGAGTCCTTTCCGGAGTAGAGCCTATATAATAAGCAGTATAGTATGTAAACATTTTCTAATAGCAGAAGCAATCTTATTAATGAACGTTTACCGCAGCAAATATTTGATTTTGAATTTATTTGGAGTTACAGTGGACTATCCTCTTATTTTCGTTGTAACAGATGCTTATATACGTCGAGAGCTTTTTAAATTTATGTAGTAGATTATAGAAGCCGTGTGTCGTGAAGCAATGTTGAGCCTTTGTCCGAGGATGCGTTTGAGCACCCACGCGCTACCTAAACAGAAACGCCCAATTCTCTGGGTCAAGGCCATCCACACTCCAAACTCAAATATCGAGAACCTTATCTGCCCTTCATAGTACACACTGAACACACTAATCACTGTTCAAACATTTTCTCCACCAAACATTCTCTGGTGACTATGCGTCTGGTTTCTCTAACCTTCCCGGTAACTTGGACGGAGTCGTCTATAATTAAAATATATTTTGTAATTATATACACATTGCAATATTTACCTTTCCTCGGAGAATTAGAAAAAATGATTGGCAGTTGCTGTAAAAAGAACGTTTTTTCCGTTAAGTCAGCTATTTTTGAGCCTCTTTACTAATTTGGCGGCAATAACTGCACATAATAACCAAATTTTGAAATACCCTGATGAGGGAACTTCGTGATAATCCAAAAACTGATGTTTGATATTTATCATAGACCCATGGAGTTAAGTATTTAATCATTTTTAAACAAGGAGTTCGCCAATGAAATATTTAATTTATTGGAAATATAATTATAATTACCTGACACCTTTTAATTTGGCTATAGATAAATAAAATTCCAATTTTGGTTACAACTAGGAGTGGAGCCAGAAGTCGCCTTTTACAAGTACATTTTTGAACTCTCATATGTTTTTTAAGTTACTTCTCTATTTTTATTTTTTGAAACATAAAATACAGTCTGGAGAGTTCAGAATTGTACAGCAACGTGTCCATTACAATGATAGTTTTAATTATCTTAATAAAAAGTTAAAATAAAGAAAAATATTATATGAACAATTTTTTGTATACTATGAAGTTTTGGGAATGGCAATTTTTATTAAAAATTTGTAATACTCAGTCATAAATTTATTCAGATGCGCCTGACTGTTCAGAGTTGAGCAATTATTACTTTCAATTCTTTTAATTTCTAAAATATTTCTCAAAAATTTTGTCAGATTATTTGAATTTTGGATAATAATTGGGCCAAAAATAGATTAAAATGCCGGTTAACCAAAATGCTGTTTTTTATAATCGAGAGACTTCATCTATCACTAAATTAATCACAATATTTTTCTGAATTTAATATAATTTAAAATAAATGGGAACTTCCAAATTTGTCCGAAAAAAATAAAACCAAAAAATTAATGGCATTTTATACTCTGTTTAGGACTTAATTAGTGGTAGAAGCATTATAAGACATAATTTATACACATTTCTATTAAAAGAGTTAGGAAATGAATTGAAAATATTTATCAAAATTGATCGAGGATTTTTTGTATTATAATATTCATGACAAATTTCGTTTTCCTTACAATTTTAAGGAAAAATTTATCGAATGTAACATGAACAATCTATATGAATAATTTTAAAAGTAAAATAAATATTATTTAAGTGATTTTATTAAAATGGTTTCTTTAACGATTTAATTGTTACAAAGCTATAAAATAAGAATAGAGTCTTTGGTTTTTGCAAATAGAATTACCTCAAACGTTTGTTGAATAAATTCAGAATTTTTTACTGATTAGTATAATCTTTCGACCAATCTTTGCCTGATTTTGTGTTGCTTGCAGGTTTTTTTACCAATTTTTCAAAGTTTGGTATTACAACATTCATTTTACGATGATTAACTGTAGTAAATAAATTAGTTTTCGTGATTACCTCTCTTCGAATACATTAATGAAAAAATATATGATCGCCTGCAATGTCGCCATTGCTCACTCTCTTACTTTTCCGAATTTTGTTTGCGAGATAGGATATAATCAATTTTAGCAATCGTTTTGACGCTAAAGCAAATAATTTTCTTTGGTTGTGTTTCAATTTTAGATACAGCGTTGCACAAGTTCCCTATCCCTGCCTCTCCCCGCCCCTATCCTTTATATTCCGCGAACTCAGATGTAGATCATTTATGAGATGAAATACGTAAACAAATTTTTCATATCGCAGCGACGTACTAAGCGCTTACTCGAAATATAGACCGTTTATAGCATGGAAAATAAATCTCGATGAAGAGACGATCATGGAAGAATTAAATTGTAACCCGGACAGTTTACTTTGGCCCGTTGTCCCGTCGGAGTCGTTGCGTGAGTAGCAGCACTATTTCCAGAACGAGAAATTGAATTTTAGTCTGGCTACTTATAGCACAAAAGGACTACTATACGAGACTTGTTTTTTCCGGTTGTCATTGCCTCGCTGTTAATGATTGTGTTATTTCTAAAATGACTCTGTAAGCAAATACCATTAGTTAGAAATTAAAAGCACTCAGAAGGATTTTTAAATCTCTTTCAGGTATAATCTTTAAATTTTGTAATTTATTTACTTCGTAATTACCAACACTGCCTGATCGACTAACTAAATCAACTAATTTTAATAATTCTTTATCGTTTATTATTAAAAGGATTGCAATAATTATCATTAATGGTAGTAATCATAATGAACTATTTCAAATTTCTGTAAAGACTGCAATGTTCGTATTTGGATAAATAAAAGACCATATTTATAATTTAAATCAACTTTGTTACAAAAATTTAGTTATCAGAAAACGCCCATTCAAATAAATTCAGTTTTATTTTGAATAATGTAACAATATTTGATTCCAGAATCAAATATTACGCGAGTCTTTATAAACTCTTACGTATTAAATCGTCCATTAATACTATGAAACTGCCGCCACACGGGCGCGGAAATTAAAAGAAGCGCTGAATATTACAGAAATACGGCGTTCTCAATGGACCAAAGGAAAATACAGGAAATATACAAAAAAATTCAGTAGACGAGTTTTATCTACTAACAACCCCAACACGAGACTGAGACAGGTAACTACCGGTTGAAGCTCGACAGTGCGTTTCAGTGAGAGGACAATGTAAAATATTATCCAGAAGGACTCGGAGACAAATGCCATCACAAGAAGGAAAGGAAATAGTGTGTATTACCGAGTCTAGGCTATATTCTCTGCTACAGGTCCCAGAGTTCTACCCCTAATACTTTGTTGTGCAATGTAAACTATTTCAATCTGGTGTAGTGTACACCTACATTCTAAATAATTAAAGGGGTTATTTTTTATTCATTTTAAATAAATTTTAACTAAATTTTACGAGCGGCGATAGTTGAGGGTTCATTGTACTTCAGGCAGCAGGACTATCGTCAAAACATCTGTGGAAGGAGTAGTCTTTTGAGGAATTAAGAGTCCGTCGAACAAGTCATAAATGTGTCGGATGGTAATATGAGGTCTCAATATTTTGTCAGGTTCAGACGTTCCCACAGAAGTTAATTTACCTCTGGTGCGTGCTGTTAAAATATAATTTAAAATTGTAAAGTTCCGTATCATTTATTCTCCTTGCTATAATTTAATTTATAGTAGAATTCAACCGCATTAAACTTTATACCGGCCTCTGTTTTCCGTTAAAATGTTAAAAGGAATTTTGTGAAGTATATACCTTTTAAATTAATTCTCTTTTTATTTAATTAGTAAATATACACCTAAATAAAATTTCTTTAGAAGTTGTAATGTCAAGATAGATTGCTACCCTGGAACTTGTGTATTGTATTTAAATTACATATTCAACAAGGGCATACATCGAAGGAAGTTATGTAATTTAATTTTAAACTAAGAAATATTTCAGAATTAGATGCTATTAAATATAATAATAATTTAACGATGGAATTGATAATGGCAATTAATTTCTAACAGTTCCGTGTAAAGGATACTGGTTTCAGAAATATACGTATGGAACGTGGCTAATGTAATTGGTGGTTTTAGTGAACGCAGCAGCGTTTGTAATCCGCAGCATTAGGGCGTCGTTTTGTAGATTCATTGTTCAGTGAAAATGCGACCCACGTGGGCGGTACATTAACCCTCCGGTTGCTATCGCCATCGGAATGCGAGAAGCCGCGCTTTATCCTCTCCCATTTCGGCATTAGTAACATTTATCGCCCGGAACAGGAGTTGAGCCCGCTTGGAAATTGGAATAAGACGAAAAACGACCCCCACGCCGCCTAAAATTAGGTCTCACCCTTGACGCCGCGCAGACTCAACTGGAGGGAGAGGAATCTGACGCTCTTCACTCAACAGCAACGCGCGTGAGGTCTCTTACAAGGACACGCTGACATCTTCGTAAACAATTCCTTCATTACACACAGCTCTCACCGACAGAGATACGAGGGACAACGTGCCACATCGGCAACAAACAGATCAGTCCCACAGCAGGCCCGTGATTAGTCTCACTTCCTCCACATGTTCCTGCTTGCATGAAATCAATGATCCCGCTTGATCAGCCACCGGTTGCGTTTAATCAACCAACTCAAGTTGCTTCTTGTTACCTTTTTGGGTATATTAATTATTTTGAAGACTCTGGTCCATTGTCCCGAGAGGATGTGGGTCTATTTATCCAGCAACTCTCCTCATTTCACTCAAACAGTATTATAGAGCTTTCCTTGTTCCCCACTAATCATTGAGCGTAAAAATTACTAATGCATATTTCTGTTCGAAAAAAACTGGACGGATTTATATCCCGTGTCTGTCTGTGGTGTTGAATATGCGATACGCTGGAACGCCCCACCAGCGGCCTTTCATTGAAGACGATCCTTAATTCATAACAAGCCCGTTGCTTGCTTTTTTTTACTCCGCTCTCTCGAGTTACAATTTCCTGTTGTAGTACGCGCTGCTCAAATGGCAACATTTATACACTTGTCTGTCAGAGTAAAAATAGAAAGGACTCGCTTTACTGCACGTCTGGCTCGCTCATTACTGGAGAAACAGGGGGAGTCAAGAGGAAAACTCGTTACAAGGGTCTTATTTCCATTACAGGCACATACTGAAACGATTACGTCCACACTTGACGCTGACGTCCCCAACCACCCTATAATCCCTGATGATAATTCTTCCAGTACAGTTAACCTCGCTACATACTAGAGATTCCTGGTGTTGCGCCTAGGGATCCACGCCTATTGCGGGTCGAAGATAATATTTTCTGCTTTAAAATTTTATTAAAATTTTAAGAAATTGGAGGAAAATAGCTACTAACGCGCAATGGGCCGTTGCTCTAGGGTGTTGTGGGAGGGTAGGTTGAACTCAGTTTAACTCGAATCTTTATTACGGCAGTCTGTAAGAAAATATTGTGTTGAATTCTAAAAACTTAGATTTGTGCTTGTACGTCAGTAAATTCATTCATAAGAATTAAAGTAAGGGCGTATTAAAAAGGCTTTGCCGCTCTCTGATAACTCGTTCGTAAGAATGTATTGAACGTTTGGATCGATAATAACGCTACGCCTGCTTACCTAACAGCGAAAGTTCTCATTGACGACCATCTTATCCCTTCTCCGGTTGCGCATCTCATACACTTTCTGTTTCTCATGAGCTATTATTATTAACCGTTTTAATATGAATAAATGTAATATAGATTTGCACAGGGAAGTATGATTGACGCAACTGAAAGAAATTTTTGCTTTTATATTTGCACAGAATGCCTCCGTAAGTAGGATTACATCGTAGAGACGGTCATGTAACACTTTGGATTAATTATAATGATATTCGTCAAACTAACTCGTTAATTTTTTAATTTTCCTAGTTCTTACTAAGCCCATTGGATTAAAATTAGGAGACGTAAACAGGTGTTAATTAATTTTACACCTTTTAGTAATGTTATTATCAAAAAGCAGCAGCCCAAATAGTGCAATTAATTTTTATTTCTATGTTACAACCCAAAATACTTCGGGAGTATATTTCCATAAAGATTTGTCAAGGTTGTTGATGCAGAAAAGAAGGTACTGTACATAATTCTTACTAACGTTGTCAATTTTAGAACATATTTTGAAAAATAGCAGGACGGGAAATATATATTTAGGGGCTCATTACACCGACCACTAACCTTGGACTAAAGTTAATTTATGACTGGACTGGTCCAATAAATTAAAACAAGTACACGTTTATAAGCAAAACCAGATACATACGCTTTTAGATTTTTAAACCGGGAATAAGGTTTTGTAAAATTTATGTGGTAGCTAAAAGCCGATTAGCTCAGTAATTTGTTTCTTTAAAAACTTACAAATTATGGACAGGATGGCATATTAAAAATACGTCTATTTGAGGTTAAAAATTTTAAAAATTGTTTAGTGTAATTTTTAAAATGAAGTTCAAAGAATATTTCCTTCGTTTGTCTTTGAACTGAAGCAGATTGAAAATGAAAAGTGTCAGAATTTACTACTAAGAATTTTCTTCTTCTTGAAGAACTTCTTTTTGTTTCCTTATCAAATGTTGGTAATTCGTTGAGTGGACCGTGTTCAAGTTTTAAAAATTCAGATGCGGAGGAAATGTGTTCGTGAGAGAAATCATATATGTGTGCATACATTTGAATTAATTTAATGGTTACACTGTCAATAAAAGTTTAAATTAATTGGCATGAATAAATTAAGACTGAAATATTTTTAAGTTCGTGTTGAATATTAAATTTTTATGCATTTTTAGTAAGCTTATGGGAGGAATGTAGCATATATATTTTCTGTATCTACGATTTTTAAATGTTCCAATTAAAATTGGGCTGTTTTAATATAAGTTTAGAAACAGAAATTGACTATCTTCCGAAAATTTGATTTACCGATTTATTATATATTTTTAGAACGTTTATAATGAGATTTTTTGGGGCAACTATTACAATTTTATCACGGAATCAAGTATGAGTGATTTATTTCAATTATATATTTTGACTACAATTATTGTCAAATAATTGTTTTAGAGATGTGTGATAAACATAATTTGGCTTAGTATGACGGTATAGTTTACAGAGGTAGTTTTTGATTGAATGGAATTAGTTATAATTGTTACAGAATATTCAACAATGAATTGTAACATTGTAGTTGAGATGTTTATACAGAAATTTCCTTTACGAGTAAGAATTAACGATTAAGCAGAGTTTTACCTAAAAGAGGTTTGTTTTTTTAGTTTTCAGTTATATTTAATGATCGAAAGGTCTTTGTGCATTATAATTATGGGTGCGGACAGTAGTTTAGGTTAATAGTTGAGTAAGTTGCGCTTCGACCGTTGGAGAGATTAATTATGCCGTCTCTGATCCGCGCATTACCGTAATCAAAAGTGGACGAAGCGCCCCAACAATGGGGAGATTATGGGGGAGGCCTACGCCCTGGTCCACCCCCGTGAACAATGGCTGGGGGCGCGACGAGTTCCGGTCTTTGTGCCGCGGGGGGCCGCACCTGTGCTGCCAGCAGGGGAGACAATTCACCCGAAAACTTCACATGTCCACAAGCTGCAACCGTGACCGGAGCTGTGTAAGGGTCCGCCTCTCGTAACGACAGAATAATAGCAGGAACTCAAAGAGAATAATGTACGGGAGCCTTACGGGAACTGTATCACCCTCAATCCTGACACATTAATGACAGTTTTACATCTCAAAAAGGTTTCAAGAGAAACCTACAACAAAGGGGCACTAATATTAGGTTTCGGCTATGCTAAAAACTAAAATGAACGTAAATTTTCTATCATGACTAGTGCAAAGAGAATTTCATTAAAAAGTTCTAATTTATAATTAATTTCATCAAAAATTTTATTCTCAACACGTTGACTGCTATTATGTAATATCTACAGTCCTGGGGATAATCTTAATTTTCAAACTTTTAATGTTCCATATTATTTCAAATACTTAATTTATCATTAAACATGTAACTACAATTTGAAAATGAAACGACATACACAAGGAATTTTCTATCAGGTTAAATTACTGTTTGAAGATGCAATTGCAAACTTGTAGCTTATAAACAGCACTATTTTGTGGCAGAAAGTTAAAACTGTATAAGGAGACAAATTGATTTATTAAAATTGAGTGTTATTACAAAATGAAACTTACTCCTTCATAGTATAGATAAACAATTATCACAACAATAACTAATTTTCTATACCTAGTTTGTCTGGTTGTTTGAGCCAGTTTCTCAGAAATTCTTTGACCTCCTCGTTGTTGCTTAAAGTTTTTTTTCCAAATATTGCCTCATGGAGTGGGCCAAACAAATGAAAATCGGAGGGAGACAAATTTCGACTGGTTTCTTGGGTAATCTATCGAGACCCACCTTGCAATTGTTTTGCTGTATCTGAGTTTGTTACTGATAGCTTTATGAACCGTGCCAACGCTTATTGCTTCTTTGTTTACTTTAATGGTAATACGTCGGTACGAGTTTCAGACGAAGGAGTTGACACTTAAACTGGCCGGTCAGGACGTTTCGCGTCAGTCATCGAATTCAAATCTTTTTATTAAACCGACAAAAACATTTAAAAGTATATCCTGATGAGCACGCACGGCCCAGCGCTGTGTATTTTGTAGCTCATATTATTGTTGGTTCTTGAACGGGGACGGGATAGAAACAATGTAGCACACATGTAATGCGGGAGACCTCATTGAAAGGCGGGCAGTTTAAAGTCTTTGAAATTGAAGCAAAAATTCACACTCTTAAAATTACAAAACAACCGATTCTTCCTAAATTAATTCAGGAGCTGTAGCACATGAGCAAGTTTGAACCAGGTGTCACTGATTGAATGGACAATTTTTTCAACATTAATAAATAATTACATACATTTGAAAGTATGAGTTTATAATATTTATTTATTTTAATGAAAAATTTACGAAATAGGAAACGAAATATTGTCACTTCAAATTACTATTTTGTTTGTAGTTAAAAATTTACAGAAATTTATTAAGTCAAAAATTTTAAAGCAAATAAGTTGAATAAAACTTCTGAGTCGTCTGAATAGTGGCCATTTTATTATCTTTGTAAAAATAAAATACAATAAACGGCCACAAGTGAAAAATAGGAGCAATTTAATTAAAAATAAAAGACTTTTCGTCCCTAACTTTCGGGACTTCTTCAGTTCTTTAATTCAAACATTAAGAGTAATTTTGTGTTACTACTGCAACATCCAGAACTGAAAAAGTCTCGCAAGTTGTGGACGAAACGTCATTTATTTTGAATTAAAAATATTCTATTTCTGACTTTTCGTCATTTATTGTGTTTTATTAATAATATGTATTAAGTCAGCATAAGCTCCATATTTCATCTTTATGTATATATTTAAAGAAACAGTCGTAAAGTAAATATATTATTTATCAGTAATCCTACTGAGAAGCAAAGATTCGAGGATACGGAACAGTAATATATTTTACATTGTTTTAAAAGTTTTAGGAATGTCATATGTATCAGTGATTAACAGTCATCTGATTGCCAGTTGCTAGCATAATCACAATTAAAATTTAAATTAGAAATGCTGGCTGTCAACCTAATTGCGATGACGGAGTTCACCGTACAAACATTGGCCCGGGTTGAAACCCGCGAATTACGTTTAAATTTTACTGCATAAAATCAGTGTAATCACTATTTTCCATAATTAAAGTTTACTAAGAGTTCACGCTGACTATTTATAACACTCTTATAATTAAATGTTAGTATTATACCAATTTCGTGTGTAAATACTAATTTTTCTAAAACCTAATTTTCAGAGCATAAGCAATGGCTGAGTAGAAATTTTTTAAGCTAACTTGAGATTTTCTTAATTCTTTAATGTTATTAGGAAATGTTTTCAAATTACTAAGATAACCACGTTTCAGTGGACTGTAGAGCCCTGATTAATAATCGGCAGTGCTATGAGATTAGTGCACGATATGAGCTCAATACTGTGGTAATATTTGTGTTTGTTGAAGTGCGGGTAGATGTAGATGTCGTGCGCGCTACAGCTGTTCCGGACATTGATTCTCCCAGCTGTGGTCTGCTGCTGCTTAAAGAGGAGAGCTCAGTTGGGAGTTGCCAGATAAATTACAAAAAAATCCAAAGAAATGCGGGCTGGAATTTATTTGAAGCCATTTCAATATTGACTGCGTTAACTATACATGCTTTCTAGTGCCACTACACCGCTAACAAAATAACTTCTTTGAGATCAATTTCAGTTCCAAATCGAAACCAGCCACAGTGCTATAGACACAAAAATCAAGATTATGACATTCCAGCACTATTTTTAATATTTAGACACCCTGTGAAGAATCCACACTTTTTATTTAATGGGATACTTATATTTATATTACTAAGAAACACGATTCAGTCCCAGGTCTGTTGTGGAACCATGGAAAATTAACAGAAACTATACATGTCAATGTTAAAACATTTCAACAGAATTAAATATAAGTATTTAAAATTTTATCTCATCATAATTGACTGAACAGCCCGGTGTGGGTCTTAGCCTTATTCAGAATCTGCTGCCATTCCACCCCTAAGGTCATCCTGTCCCGCCATCTTCCTACCTCAGTTTGGGTCGTCAGTTCATCTTGTTGCTTCCGGTTTATCATTAAACACGACTTTACAAATCCTGTTGTTGTCCATCCGAATTACGTGACCCGCCAAGCCCAATCTGCCAATCCTAATATATTTAACAATGTCTGGTTCATTAAATAATTTACACATCTCATAATTGTATCTCTTCCTCCACTGATCTCCCTCCTTGACTGCTCCAAAGATTCATGTTAAGATCCTCCTTTTCAAAGATACCAAGTGCTTTCTCATGTCCAACGTCTCAGACTCAATGTTAACACTGGTCTCGCAAGCACTTTATATAGCATTAGTTTAGTCTTTCTTGAAACAAGATATGATGTGAGGTACTTCCCACGTCCATAGAATGATTTATTAGCAGATATAAATGTTATCCCACATAGGTGAAAGTTTTCCAATCTGGATAGATACCTGTGGAAGCTTCCTCTCCAGATTGATTATGAGGCATACTTTTATTTCGGCAGTTCCCTGACCCTCATTAAGTGTATTATTAAAGATTTATATCTTGTCTTCTTCGTAACACTGCCGAACAAACATTCACGGTCTCAAGTGCAAGTAATTAACGAATCTGGTGGGACTTAGTAGCAGTTGAATTACTCTGTGTGTGGGGGACTTAGAGAGTGAGAGTAATTTGGTGTGAGTCAAAAGACGGAGAAGGATAATTTTAGCATTGCATTCGCGTGGGCGTTGACGAGTCCTCTCCACTCGCAATCAGCCTCTCACTCCAAAGTGGACCACGATACTCTCTCACACACACACACACTCTCACGCACTTCTTCGCGTCAAGAAAGCGTTCACCTCGCCACGTCACCAGCAGTCAGTAGTTGCTTCGTAATCAAATCGTTCCTCACAAAATATTTTCCATTCGATCATATTTGACTACTAAATGGGAATTCGGCACCATGATGTTAGCTACGCAGTAATTTATCTCAAGGATAGTTCAGACGGTCGAAGGTCTTGAGAGCCATTCGTGGTCCGGTCCAAATGTTCAACCTAATTCGTTAATTCAGTTTCTTCAACTTTACAGATGATCTTGATTGAAATCGTTTCGCCTTGATTTTAAATTGTAACCATTAATTTGAAATATTTTCAGTGTAATCTCACGACCAAAACGTACATCCCACTGAATGACTTGAAAGGTGCGAGTGCTGTAACTCCACTCAGCTGGACAAGTTCGGCCTCGGCAATTAAGCAGCTGGAGACATCCACACCCACACCCGCAGCCATCCTTTTAGTTAGAAACACGCCTCTGCTCTTTAACTGTCTGTCCCGCTCTCAAGTTCACCAGAAAGTAAATGAAGAATACACGTGACTCTGTCGGCGACCACAAGCAGTAATGAACTTGACATGGGACTCTTAGTAAATTATCTACCTTTATAAATAACTCTGGGAAAAATTAGTACCTATACAAATTGATTCGCCACTAAATGAGGTACGTTACTAAAGACGGAAAATAGTGCCTCCGAATCAAACCATGATAACTTCCATCAGTGACTGGGAAGCAGAACAACTGAGATATTGTCGTCAAAAAATCGTTATCACCTTAGATTTAGTTTTCTTAAATGTTTTCAAAGTACTTCTTCCTCACAGATCTTCTCTAATTTCTCCTAATGATTATATATCGTTTAGAAATAGTTTCTTGATCTCAGTTCACTAAACTCGAACTTCCTTCCCCGTAAACCACTGTTGAAAATATTAGAATAATTTGATCTGATGTTTTTATTGCTCGGCTTGGAGAAAAAATGAGTGATATAGTGATTAAATTGAAATATATTAAGGGATAAAGTTAATTCAAACACAGAAACTAGAAACGAAGATTCAGTCTCCCTCGGCTCAACCAAGTAGGTCCATGCATATGTTCCAACCGCTTTCCAATCACTCGTTCCTCTCTTTAAATTAACTTTCCTCTTTTATCCAGATCAAATTTCTCTCCTTACAACTTATTTTAATCTCCAAATTCAGGAAATTTGGAGTAACGTAATCTCAATCTGGAATCCACTGAATTTGAAATCCGAAATATACAAATGTTTAATAAGATTACTTTAAACTAAATTACGGTCTGAAAAACGAGATAACTGTTGCTTTCTAATTGACTACCCTAGAAGTACCAATGATATTTGTTAAGTGAAAAGTATTATTACCCCAAAGACAAATTAAATTAAAAATGAGTTTAACATTGTTAAGAAACGATGTAAAGAAATTCCTTTCTTTCTCCTTGGTGCTACATTCAATTTATGACCTTGGCCTACCGGGAAGATTGCCAGGCTGTCATCTTCCATGACATATTCGGTATTCTTTTGGAGTGGCACGTGATCAGCATATCGATTCTCCTTCAGACTTAACCTCAGTTCTCCTGAACTAGGAAATTTTGTCAGGTAACGAAGACATCCAAAGAAAAATATTGTATGTAGTATTCTATGCACACAGTATATCAGTAATTCCAGTCATGACGTTTCGTGGTTGAACATCCGAATGGCACAGTCATTTTTGAATAAAATTTTCCATGGCAGTAATGAAGAGAGTAATAGAATTAATTATGAAATTTACAGTAGTTTATAACAATTTACTGGCATCATCTTTGATTACATGCTAATTCATGCGTCCACATGTCAAATGTTATTAATCTAAATATAATACAAATATCCTTACGGAATAAGTGAATTAAGGCTTTCCCTGTTTAGTTGATGCAGAAATAGTTCTAGGTGCGATTAAAACGCGATGTTTCGACCACCACGTGCGCAGGATGACGATGACGACAGAGCACGAGGTCGTCGAAACGTCGCGTTTTAATCGCACCTGTACCCGAGTGGAAACCCGAGAACTATTTTTGCATCCTTACGGAATAATTAAATTTGTTTTGTTTCCTATTTTTTACTTGAATTCGGGAAACTATTTCCTCAATGTTAAAGTTTGCGGAAGTATATTTATTAAAATCGGTTCAGGTTATATTTTTGGTTTCGATGGATTGTCACGCTCAGCAGACTTTATTAATTCTTTAGAATGCTGTAATTTATAATATCCAATGGGCTGTTGATATATTCATTTACGCACTCGGTAAAATACTGAGTTTTTGTAAGGAAACCATCCTGAACTGTAATCGACGTATTTGAATATTATCAGGTCTTGCACTCCCCAAGTTGGTTCATCTCATTCGAAACGAAGGATGATAAGAATAAAACCAGAGCTGATGGAATGGAAATATTCTCTATTTTACTAAGTTGCATCGAGAACTTCAATGGCGGTGCAGGGGGAAAGAGACGAGAGGCTGATGTCCAGCGAGGATCATGTGTGAGCGTGGCACGTGCGGCCAGGGCCAAGGACGGAAGCGGCCCATTTGCAGGGCACAGAGACTCGCTCTTCAGACTCTCGAGTCAGGTGTGGATTACGCCAAGAAAGTGCTCTCGTGTTTGCGCGCCTCGAGGGCTCGATTAGCCGTGCTTTCCATGCCTCCTTTACGTAATGCACGGCGAAACTGGAGCACGCAATCTTACGGGTAATAGCTGCCACGTCACGCGGATCATTGAAATCAACCGGTACATTTTTAACCGGATCAATCGAAAATCACGTCATAGTGCTCCATATAATTCATGTATCTTCTTGTAGTGATTCGCTATTATTTATATGAAATGAAACGAACGAATGTTTCAGTGATGAAAAGTTTCCAAGCCAATTGTTTCGATCGGCACAGGTGATATTTAAAGCCCATCTGGTTTTTCCAATATAAATCTGTCACCGATACTAAAATTAAATACGTTTATTCACTTCCCACCAACCTTATATTTGATTCATTGACATCGTAAGCTACTTGAAAACGGTGTACTTTCAATTAATACCATTGTTATTTCAAAGAAAAAAATCACTTAAAACGTCGCTTTTTCACCATTTTCGTCAAAGCCCATTACACTCCTTCATGGCTTGAGTTGAAGTAAACTGTAAAGTCACCAAAACTGCAGAATGTATTGAGTATTTTCTACTTTGTATAGAAACAATTTTCTTCTGTATTTGAAATTGTATTATTTACGTTTTTGAACGTCATTACTGTGGAATTTTACATTCCTGAGCTCAATAGTTGCTGGTTGACGTCCGAGACTCCCCTTATATTAGGAGGAATTGTTTGCTTCAGGAACACAAGCGCGAGATTAACACAATTTATTGGCTCTTACGGACATGACCTGGAGCGCCAGATTGATGAAGCAGCGGTCCAAAATCCATCAGAATCAATTTTCAGACTGTCGGAGAACATTTTAAGCAGGACGACAAATCCTCATCGCACCCACCACGGCGCTGTCTTCCGGCTACCAGAATTGGCTCCTGTGACTTCTCAATTGCTAACCTAAGAAACGTACTGATAATCTCATTCTTATATTACGTTTAGTCTATGTTGGATCAGGTCAAGTCGACAAACGTACTAAAATGAAGAGAAATCGTGCCATGGACTCGGGCAACCTATAAATCAGTCTACAGAACGAAGCAGCCGAGTTTGTCAATATTGTGATTGGACGACAAACCAATTAAACTAACGTCTCTCGGAAATATATCGGGGTGTCATTCCCCTAAGTGGCAGATGAAGAAGCGTGTGATGAGTACGCATTAGTGTTTCGAGTTTGTCTGTTGATATCTTCACGGAACCAGGATCTGAGTGCCTCCGTTGGCCAGATGGCTGCGTCTCACGCGACTCGGCTATTACTCGGCCGCAGGACCTTTTGGAAATCTACACGCTCGAAACATCCAATAATGCCGCTCGTCTCAAGATTTTACCAACATCTTGAATATCCTGGTTCTTTAATAACATCACAGTAGCCGTCATTACGAAGGCCATTTACTGATATGGTCCAGACATATTGGAAACTCTCGTGTCATTAGCTGTTTCGGTCTTACCAGACGCGAATCCTAAGGATTTACTGCGATTTGTCACTAATTATAAATTATTAGTGCTGCGTTGGTTAAGTAATGAAATCCTTATTATAATTTTCGTGTTAATCGTGCTCATTACTGACGGAAATCTAGCTTCAACTGAAGGGATGAATAGATAGTCTGTTCCAAATATGATGCGGAGCCGTCGGATGACCTGGGATTATTTTTGGATACAGCAGGAACTCAGTTTTTTACGCATCTATGTTACGGTATCTTCACAGTCTAAAATCTGTTTTTAAAACGTTGTCAGAAGGGATTATATTGTTGAACGTCAAATAAAATGATCCATTAACGTCAATAGATAATATAATTAACGAGCTATTGATCTACTGCTACACCTGAAGCTCAGGTCAGCTACAATTTACTAATAACATTCATCACAAAGAAATATTTGAATTGAAGTATTCACTCATTGTTTGAATGTTAATAGATAAGCTCAGGGTTTGGTAATCTACGTGCTGTCTAATTATCTCGTTCTTAAAAATGTTACTAGCCTTTTTGAAGAATGTGTGTCAGCTTTCCTCCCCCTTCTCCTACTGCGCATCTCATACGGCTTATTATTTCTCACGAGTTCTACGACCTTATAACTATAAATTACAAAATTGTTTCTGATTTTAAGTGAGCAATCTCGTAATTTATTTTCATATGTGATGACCTTATAGTTATACAATAATTTTACATGTCTGGTGACTGGCACAATCATCACTCATCAATATCATTACCCCGGTGACTATGGCAACTGAAAAATATAATAGTGAAGCTTCAAAATAGTTATTTTTATTTTAATAATTTATTATGAATTACCGAAATGTGAATTATGAGAATTAAAATTTGACAGAAATTTATAAATAATTGTGGAACAATTGAAATTAAATTATGTGAAAATTGGCAACATGGATTTGAATTTTTTTCGTTGTTCAATATATCAATCTGACAATTAACTATAAATAAAAAAATTCACAATATGGATCATTTTGGACCGTTGACTGAGTCGGCAACGGTTACGATCGAAATAAAAAGCATTGTGTAGTAGTTTCATCCATTTAAGAATTTATCGGATGAAATCCACAAATTTGGACGGAACGTCGATATTACATTAATTAAATATTAATTCAAAAATTTTGCTGACAAATTGGGTGCATTTTTTATTTTCACTGAAATTATAAATTCATAAAAATTTATCGGTTTTCACCTGTCTCGAGGATAATAGGTGGTGTTTAGTGTTCATAGGAATTTAAGTAATATATCTAGTATTTATAATTAGTATGCTCATATTTAAAATAAAAGATCTGTCTTTCTGTCTTGTGTTCTTGGCGCATATTAATTTTTTGACATATACTTGTTCGTTTATCAGAGTATTGAAACCAATTTAAAGCAGATTAAAGTTATCAAGTATGATTTTCATAATTGAATTCATGTACCACGCTATACATTTTTGAGGTATTAATTTCTTTGAAGCAATATACCGAATCGTATGGCAAGATAAATATGACGAAAATGATATATGTAGGTTTTTTCACTTAAAGAATGTTAGGTAGTTTATTTTAAAGAGGATCTGGCTACGTTAGCAGTGTTTAACAAGTGAAAATAAAGCATATTTAGGGTGTGCTGTATCCCGCTTCTCGACCTGCGACATTCCATTATTTTGGGTCGGAAGTCGGGGTGCATTCACGCCAAGATCCCATCGATCCTGAGAGAGAAATCTGATTTAAGGAGGGAGCACACCGTGGCCGGTACGCGCCAGCACAGGTCCTAAGAAAACCCACGGGAGCTACACAAAGGGATCGTAATTGTGTTCTTCCATTTACAGAATTGTTCTGTCCACTTATTTTCAAGAATGGTAGAGCCTGGCGCCGAAGTGTTAATTTGGTGCTTGGTTGATTGATTCCTTCAATATGACGCTGCATAATCTGTATAAATACTTTCTTCTTTTCATTGCATAGAACCGGGTGTTTTAATTTATATTCACCATTGTGCAGCACAGGATCCGAAACTGAATAATTCCATATTCTTTTCTGTCGGTGCTTTTGCTCTTCACAAGAAAGACGTAAAGAACCTCTATTAGATTTTCTATCGCAGTTATATAGGCGAGTACAAAGCATTTTTGTAATATAAAACAGCCATCCGCAATCAGCCTCATCTTTAACTGTTCGTTTATGGGTTTAGTTATTCTCTTTAGCAGTAAAATAACATTGTGGCTACCTTAAGTTGCGATCCGCCATTTTAAAAATTTTAGATTATAAAAAAATCATGAATGTAAGTAATAAGCGAGAATATGGCCATACAGGAGCCCTATGGAGGATTAAATTAGAAATATAATATTATTAATGACCAGATAAATGTCCTTAAATATATATCCTGTTATTTGAGTGCCCGGTATTGCCAAGATATTTATTTTTATTAACCCAGTACAGTGTTTAAGTTGACACTTACGTAATTTAATGTTCGCAAGATGAGCACTCAACGTGAAGGTTGTGTTTGATACAGATAGAAGAGTTTTGTTAACTTATTTTAACTTTAGACCTACAGGTGGGAAACGTGCGACCTCCGTGAGTTTATTGTGCGGTCTTTATTAAAGTTTGTACAGCGGAATCTCGGCGTTCGTCGATAATACGTCAACGCAGTCGGAGAAACCGTGGCAATTATTTTCATAAGGAGAAATTAATTCGTTCCCGGTATTCGAGAACAAAATCACATTTTTTATAGAGAATATTCATAGTTAAATAATAAAATTTTACTAGCTTGAGACCTGTTATTTAAATATGTAGTTGTTTATTAAGGTGATTAAGCAAAACTATTCTATATTGAAATTTTTTATGTTAAACAATGAATAATTCTCTTAATGTTCTATTGTGCTGTGAGTATACAATGCAAAAACTATAATAATATTATTAAAAGACGCTGTATAGGTATATCAACTTATGAGGTCTCCTTTATAAATGTCTAATTTAAATATGGTCCCTAATGGTAGAAATATTCTACACCTCTGATCTAGAGTGTAAATAGGCCTTATATACACACATTGTAATAATTTTACTATTAATGTTAAAAACATTTAAAAAAACATTAGGAACTAAATTTAATGAAATTTAAATTAATGTACTTCTACGTCTAATCGTATGAGGTCTAATTTGGTAGAAGCATGTAATAATTAAATGGAATTGCCCCAAGAGTTATATAAGGTGTGTCCCAGACCTTTATTCCTCCTCCTACCATAATCGCCGGCGAAGCCTTACGAAAGAACACAGAAACCCTGTAACTGGTCTTGCACGTCTTGGGAAAACCACCTTCGTAGTAAAAGCGACCCTCAGTGGTATATTCTTTCAAAAGTGTCGTAATAAACAATACTCGGTTATAACATTTCCCAAAACAGAAACCGCAATAAAGGTCAAAGCGATGAAAATATAAATGGAAACTGCATTACCTTGCTGAATAGATAACCTTTAAAATATTACACAGTTCAGTGTATTGAAGGAAGTTAATTTTTTGGGAAAAAGTAAATTTTTAGAATAAATTTAATACATTCAGGTCAGAAACAATATGTGCCATAGTAGATGCAAAATAAATACTATTGTTATTATAAAATGACACTAAATTTAAATTGTATCTATAAACCTGTTTTATTATGATTTATACTTTTTTCATAAAAATATTTCGTTTCTCCTGAGCTCTGTTGTAGTACGACAATACAAATCAATCTAACTGATAATATTGACTTTACTCATATCGGCTATTGAAGGGATGTAGGATTTTCATTTCAATAATATTGACTCACTTTAGCTTACCAAATATTATACATTTTACTGATCAATTTACAACAATGTTATTAAATAACAAATATAGATTTATATCTATGTAAATCTGATATAAAAAATTTATTGAATTCAAAGTTTCTTAAATTCAACAATACAAGGAATTATCTTATTTTTCTCAGAGAATTCCAAATTTAATATTACTTATAATTGATTTTTTTGTATTCCTTCAACGGTTTCTTTATCAGTCGCAATTTCAAAAGAAATCATCGTGAATAAATTAAAAATACATGAAAAAACCTTTGTTTAAAAATCTTGAAGAGAAATCTCAGCTGAGAATTCGAACACCGAAAGACTTAAGATTAATTTATTGGTTCCATTAATCCTCTATTGGGTAAATAGGACAAGTAAAAAAATATACTTAGCTAAACGGATGGATAAAAATGCATAATTTTGAAAATATATAACTGCAACAAATGTACGGTGAATAATTTTAATAATTAAAGACTTTACCGGAAGATGATTAAGCAATATTGTCGAAAGCTCCGGAAGGGACATCATCAGATGTTGTAAAAGTAAATACTTTGGAAATAAATAAAAATGTGATAAGAGAGAAATTCTAAAAAATAAATTCTAAATTTAGTTTCGTAGCCATGAAGAGCTCAGCCTTGATGCAAGCATTTCTCCTTACCTTATTGAAATTCTTTGCAAAAACGTTGTTGGTTTCAATTTTATCCCCAAATATATTTATAAGTAGTAATTATAATATTTATTCATAGGAATTTTTTTATTAAATGACTGATTTTAATTATGATAATATTGATGAAAACCCTTGGTTTGAAATCAGTCACGCAGTATAATAAAACCAAAATTATTTATTTAGTTTTGATTGTAAATTTTATTAAAATTTTTTAGGTGTTTTCGGTATATGCCATAGTCATCTACAATTTAAAAATAAGTTAATTGAAGCATTACAATACATAAAATATGACATTTTATGCAATATAAAAAGTAATTTGGTTATGATTTCCAAAAATTTAATAAAATTTACGATCAAAATTGAAATATAACTTAGGTTGTATAGAATTGTGTGGCTGATTTCAATCCAAGGGTTTTCATCATTGTTAATTAAAAATTATTTTCAATTTATTTGTAGTTCTCCGGTTTTCAAAATGTTCATATTTTTTTAAGCCGCACCAAGAGCTTGTAAGGGTTACTCGATTTGGAAACACACAGACGTACACAAACACCCTTGTCAGGAATCGAACCCGAGACCTCTAGCAGTGACGCTAGCCACTAGACCACAGACGACTGCATCAATTTTTATCTAAGGTATTCCAATGATTTTTAAATAAAGAAGAGAAGAAATGGCTTCAATCAAAGCTCAGTTCTTAAGGGTTATGAAAGTACATTTGGAATTCTAATCTCTATAAAAATTATTTTTATTTATAAATAACTGATTTTTATAACAGCTGAATTTGTCCCGATTGAAGTTTATACACCGTTGGGAGATTGTAGACCTTATTGTAGTATTAATAACCCGTGCTCGAAACTGTTGGCAACTTTGAGAAGAGCTCCGCGTAATACGTGTCAGACTGGAATTGTTTCAGTGCGTTGCGTAAGTACTGTAGCAATATTTCCATGTCGTCCGTCGCCTGCTGCAAAGTTGAAGGTGACTGTTAATTACCCTAATCCCCTCCGACGACTTGAGAGGTCTGGAGTTGTACCACTAGACGTGGCGTGGGGGTAACGCGCGCAGCCGTCTACTAGGGGAGACGACGTCGCGTCGCGTCGCGCCGCGTAGCGTCGGGGCGGGTCGATAGCGTACAATCGATAGCGCCAACGGCTGTTACAGCCATCTTGTGGCAACTGCCCACTCGGTAGACACACGAGAGACGTGCGTGGCCTGTCTACTTGAAATTAGCAGACTTCACAGTCGGCTCATACACCTGTATATCGCAAAAGAAGGAACGTTAGTACAGCCAATGCCCTCGTTTCAAAATTCTATCTTGGGTCTAGGGCAGAGCAGTGTAATCAATCAATAAAATGTCGCTTAAGTTAACGAAATGTAAAACATGAAGAATTATGAGAAAAATATACGAATATATTCCCTTTGTCCAAAAAAAATTTGAAGGAAATAATTTTTAAAAATTTCGAGAAAGCTTTCCAGATGCCAAAAAAACTATTAGACGTGAGCAAATGTTTCCCATCTGAAAATGCATTCATTTCTCTTACGCTACAAATTCAAGTCTTTCGATTCCACTATCAAAAATTACGTTTTCATTTTCTGGGCTGAATAAAAATCGTTTTTTATTTCTACGAAGACTCCTGCCATTTTTCGTACGGCTCAAACATTTCCCTGTTTCTTCTTTCCTACGTGCCATGAGTTTCATATTACAAGTTCTACAAAATTGTATCTCAAGGGTTACAGGTTACGACTGTATAACATTACGTTTCCATTTGGAACACAGAAAATATAAAGTGAAAAAAAAAATGAAACAGGTTATGGTAAAATTAATGGCGTGGTATTTCTACTCTTAAATGGCCAACGTGTTAAACGAATAAGTGCAAATTAAAATTTTTGTCAGTTTATATCTCTAGAATTTATTTATATTAATTTATTATTGCAACTGAAGAGGTTCTAATGAAAGGAACTAACAGTCGCGATGTTCTAAATAAATCAATCAGGCATTTCCCGATATAAATAAAAAGTGCAGGCAATTTGTCAGCAAACAACATTATTATTTAAATAATACATTTTCAACGTTCCGTCATTATTTATGGACTTCTCTAGGTAACTACACAAAAAATTAAAAAACAATAATTTTGCATACTGAATATTTCATTGAAATATAAAAATGAAAACTGTCAGATAAATAAGACAGACATATTTTCAAATGCAGATAAATTTCCAACGTGGACTGCGACGGTCGAAATGCTATTTTATTCCACAAATATGGAGGAAACGTTGTAAATGTATTAATAAAATATTAACATTATATACTGACAGGTCTATTTTTTATATATTTTCAGATGAAATTAATTTTCTAGCTAACCAGGCAGTGTACACACAGTTTTCTGAAAATAAGTTTAAATTAAATAAAAAGACAGCCAATAAGTCAGCATATAATTTTATTGCTATTTTATTAATATAAATGCCTCTCTATCGAAACTTCATCTGGTATAATACAAACATAACATTATCAAATATTGTAACACAACTTCTATTTAATCTTCTATAATGTTATATTTGTAGAATGCTCGATGAAGTCTCGAAAGGGAGACGAAACGAACGTCGCATTTATATTAATTAAATATCAATAAAATTATATGCTGCCTTATTCCTCCCTAATCTGCTTAACCTATTCCATCATTTGTCTCCCTATTATGTTCTTAACCCACACACTTCCCCTTAATACTAATTTTACAACACCCTCATGTCTCAAAACGTTGTCTATTAATCTATCCCTTCTCTTGGTAAAAGTCCTCCAAATTGTTCTTGGTTTCTTATTATATCATATTATGCTGTTTGAATTACTGATGGCATTTGTGTTTTTATTTATTTTTATTATATATATTATAGTCACTCCTGAATAGTTATATTCTTTGCCGATTTCAATATGCCCTTATTCAGTTTTTTTCTGTTTTCTTTAATCACATTTCCTACCACGTTTATTTTTTTGCACACTCGTCACAAGACTATTAAAGCGGAAAGTAAGCGTTAAAAAAATTTCTCCTGAATTGTAGCGCTGAATGAATTATGAAAATCCAACGGTAACATATGCGATGGTGCAGCATCAAGCCTGTTGCTTGCACTGGAGATAATGATCATTACATTTGTTTAGTTGAAGCCACTACTTTTTATTTTTACGCATAAATGTGTCATATTACCAAAGTTTTGATTTGAAACAATTTTCCAAAGAAATTGTTTTTCAGTGCTGCTGCAGTGGGTGGAAATGAACTCGATCGCCTCCTTGATGATGCTCTTGTTAAATCATTAAAATTTGATACGAACTTAAAAATATTTTCGGGTGATAAATTATGCAATTTCTGACTCCATTTCTGAATGTCAAGTGATTTGATTCGGTATTTGTAAATGTTCAAATGTTCGGCAACTCACTTTTCACCGAGCGGCGAGTCCTGCGACGTGACAGGATCGAAGAACCTACTTTTTAATACGCAATTTCCAGCAGATAGGAGAGACTTCAACTATTGAGCTGAAGGGTGGAAGGGTGGAAGGATGGAAGGGTGGAAGGTGTGCTGGGGTGAGTGGGGAGCGGAAGAGGTGCTGTGAAAGGGAGTAATCGAATATCGGACCGTCGAGTGTCCATTAGGAAAGTTCGCCAGGGGCTGAGCCACTGGACAAACGCACGGATCGCCGATGTCAGCAGGCTCGATTTATCCTCTATTCACCCTTCCACTTCCCGTGATGTAATTCATTTTAAGGTACCCCTATAAGCTCCATATATTACCGCTATGACTCCATAAAATTTTAACCTTGCTAACACATCTCTTTTAATGGCCTTTATGTAGTCCATCGAGTGACTCGTATTTTAAGAGCACGTCGGCATAAATTTAACACGAGCCGTTATTAAATTATGCAGCCTTATTTTAGGGTGAGGACATTGGTCGATAACCACTCGAGCGTTATTGTACGAGAATAGGGATAGTAGAAACTCGGGTAATTCTATTTCAGTCTAATTTTCATTTCAGACCCTGTCTTGATAGTGAGAATGCGCTGAAGCAGAGTGACGATGCTCAATCGCAGAAATTATTACTTATATGTATTTTTTTTTTCTGACTGTAACTGAGATCGTTAAAACAATGATTCAAACTGTTATACAGAGTGCATTATCGTGGATTCGCTAATTTGAATTAAATCGTTTAATAGGATGACATATATGTTAGGTTTTGATTTTCCAACTCCCCTACTTTTTGTAAATACATTAAAAGAGAGATTTACAACTAGGCCCATGTGGACCTTTCTTAAAGTCCTACACCTTCCTGGGGTCAATAATAATTTTTTAATTTTAAAATATTGTTTAAATTTTTAGGAATGTAATTATTATACGATAATTTATCTGACGGACCTATTTTCTTTACTGAATAATTTTCCAAATAAATCACAAGAAAAATAGATGAATTTCATTGAAACGCGAACAGCAATACTTAAGTTTCGCTACGAAATTTATTTGGGTATTTAGGCGTCATGATTTTTGAAGTCTTCTAAAGTCTCTTGCATCTTTCTGCTTTGAATTTGATGTCAATAATAAAATAGAAACAATGGCCAGAAGTCAGAAATTGATGGTTTATTCAAGAAACTTTGAAATGTAATTCTTGTCTTTAAAAAATTCAGTTAGAATCTGTTTATTTGGCATTTCTTTCCCTCATTTCGTCCCCGGACGTTGCAGCAGAAACACGAAATTTTTAATAATATTTTAATTATAATTTACTACTACATACCAAGTTTATTTATTTATATTCAACTATGTACTTGTAATTACATAAAGGTTTGTAGAAAGAACTAAGAGTTTCCGAAAGTTAGAGACGAAACGTTTAAATTCAAATTAAACTCTTCTATTTCATTTATAATATACAGTCATATTAATTAATTATTTTATTTGGTGATAAATGTTTATGGCATTAGAATGTAGACTGACAACTTGAGAAAAACTAAATATCTTTCTAAGTATTAAAGATTTTATCGGTATCACAAGTTGGATCGGAATTCATTTGGAAGCCAAACAACAAATGTTAACGTTCAATCCAATATTAAATAAATGAAATTAAGATTTTCATAGTCTTTAATTCGTTCTGGAACGATTTAATTAAGAATTTATTAACAATACCTAGAAGTAGATTAAATATTTCTGAGCGCTGTTATTTGCGATAAATATCAACTTTTACTCTCTCTAATGTAAAGAAGTATTGTAGACAATAATAAACAAGAGCCATAGAATTATATTAAAAAAGTTATATTATAATTAAATGTCAGTAAAATTGAAAATTTCAGGAATTACATGTTTAATATGACTGGTGTATGATTCATGGATGTTTTGGTACTCTATACCAATTGTCACTTTTTTATGTAAACTAATATTTTCGATTTATTTTAATAAATTAGACATATTGGAGGTTTAATTTATTTAAGGAAGGAAACGGGTAATTTTGATAATTATTCATTTGTTGTAATTTTTTCCGTAGGCAATTCATGGTGAATTGAAAACGTGTTTGGAGAAAATATAACTTTGTGTGTAGATAATTGTGGAAATATTGACAATTTTTTTGATATTAAGTATTTTAGAAAGTTATGGATTAAATTTCTTATTAAAATAGACAACGTATTTGAATATTTTACATTAATTTGGGTTATTCGAGTTTCTATCATAATTTGACAATTATTTAATTTCGAGTGACCTTCAGTGTATTAAATTTTTTTTTAGGAGTTGACCTTACAGAGCTGCCATTTCTAGTACTTCATTATTTTTCCATTCGAGCAACAAGATTAAAAATTTAGACCGTTCCGGAATCTGTCTGCGAATTATTTTTGCGGCAGCTGCGCGGCTCTGCGGAGGAAGCGGAAATGAGGTGTCGACAATGCTCAGGAAGGACGTTGCATCATTTACCTGCTGCGGGGATTTATAAGTGAAAATATATCTGTGCTTCTGCAATGTCTCAACAGAACTGAGATTTTGACACTGCTATTGGGGATCGGAACCGTTTTTTCGAAAGAACCTACGATGGTATTATAAGCGTAATTTTGGTAGGAAGAGAGGGAGGGTGAATATTCTCATTCTTCTTATTGTTGGCTAACTTCCTGAGACATAATAAACTTCTTTGGATCGTCGATACGATGTATACGTAAATTGTGGTTGTTTTTTTGGGGGGGGGGTGTTAACAGGCTACAGGGGGGTGATCCTGAAACAGGCAACTCCCCTTTAATAGCATAGGAAGGGAATTGAAAAGGGGGGATGCGGAAGGTAGAGCATTGGCTTCGAAAACCCAACTGCGAGTTATAAGGTTTGCCCTGAAGTGATCATAAATAAATGATACCGTACTTTTTATATTTTCAATGAATATAACTTTATCAAAATTCTGTACCTGTTGTTTCGTTTTTAGGGCAAAACAAAAAAAAAACTAATTCCGCGCGAACGAATTCACTGCCATAGCTATTCGTTAATAAATTGAAACAAAGAATGCATCAAAGAATGAAAATTGATAGGATGTTGAGCTAAATATTCGTCCTCTAGGAGAAACTAAAAATGTAGGAAGGAAAAAAAAGTACTCAGTTTTAAGAGAAGTTGAAAATTTTTTTAAATACGTGAGGATAAATCTCTGCGTCAGTGCACAGTGCAGTAATCGCAGGAAATCGCGTAAATGCACAATTGTGACGCAGCGCTGGTTACGGCCAATATTTGCACTGACTCACCCTCCAATAAAGATAACAATTGTTGTGACAAGTCATCAAAACTCTTACCGCAGCGCAGCTGTGTGGACAATAATGTGTGATAACGTCCAGTGAATTTGATTCGGCGGCTCAAGGAACAGCTTTAACGTCAAACCCGCTCCCGTTTGAAAATAACTACAATGCATTTGGTTCATTTAGACTGTAATACCATTGCGGGAAATTTGTCACCAAGAAAATTTCTGAATTTCTGGATCTATCAATCAGAATGTTCATTAATATCGTTATCTGTATTTATCCCCGTTGAAACATCCCATTTAAATTAGTAGTTTTTTCGAGTGATCTCATTCGAAGTATTGAAATTCATTGAGCCCTTCAACTTGGTGATTAGTGAAAAGAAAGATTTTATTCCTCGTAACTGGCGCCGCAGTAGTGTGACTCGTGACTCAGTTTTTGGTATTACATTCGTTTACTCATTTATTCAAAGGGGGCCATAACCTCAATGTACAAACCTACATACGAACTGGAAATCTGAAGTCCAGAAAAATAGAGGATTATAGCAGAATGAGATTTGAGTTCTTTCTGATAGGTAAGTGACCGACAATGCTCTATTATTGACCCGCGTGACTAAGGTACGAGCGATTCAAGGAAGGACGTCTCATAAATTAGGCACCGCACGCGCCGCTCGTTTAATTCAGGCTTCCAACATTTCATTCGTGACTCCGAACAGAAAGCTCACTCTGGTGCAGGCCATGAATTATTCTGCATCAGCACCGCAAAGCACAGGAAGCGATTACCCCGTATCCGTTAACAGATTCGTACTAATATATTTTTAAAAGTATATGCGTTGCCTATCATCTCTGCTTCTCCCCCCTCCCCTGCCATCGGCGACTCCCTTCAGTGTATTCCAATGAGTTGTTCATCCAGGCACGAGTCGATGCTATCAACCGAATTTACCTTCGTGAGACACGGCATCAGATTTCATTGTTTTAACTTCAAAATTATGTAAAATAACGGCTATTCCTTCACCATTGGTTAATCAGTCGAAAATGGAACACGAAGTTCTCCACATGTAATTATTAAAATAATACATTTAAATTTCAGACGTTTCTGAACGTGGATTGAGCCTAACTGTTTAGTATAAACATAAATTTTTGACGGCTTTCCTTCTTAACTAGAAGCGAGCTGGTCAATGATCCTTACTCAGGATTTCCCAATCAGCTTGGAATCAGTCGGTTACCAGGAAGCGATTATAATTTTTACATTGATATTTACGTCAAAGGAAGTAGATATCCTTCAATTGAAGCTCAATTAAGAGCTCAAATTTTCCTCCTACTTGATCCTACTTGAGCTTCAATTGAAGCATTTCTACTTCCTTTGACATGAATTGCATGCACCTTTGATCAATGTCCATTATTCACTAAATTCCTATTCCTATTGATGAATGTTATTAGTAAACTGTAGGAATGGAGGGATGCTGAATCAGTCCTTGAACGTCGACTGGGATTAGATCAGTGGTAGAGTCCTCGCCTGGAAAACGGGAGGTTCGGGATTCGAGTCCCTGGTACAGTTGACATTTTCCCATTCTTGATATTTACTTTCTCATAATTATCCATGGTTTGCACTGATGGGAGGAAATGCCTATAACCGGATGAGAACAGCAATCACCTTGGTCAAGAGTATGCAGCCTCACCAAGGTACTCGGATTTCATGGACCAATCACCCGTGACATCTTAAATAACATAACAATTAACAAATAAGATGTGAAACATACAAGCTGTAATCCTAAAAAAAAGCCTGTGCTCACCGGCGTAAGAAAACTCAAAACTTTCGTTGTATCTTTACGAAATGAGAATCAATCGTTTTGTTACTTTATCATATAAAAATTATAATTTTCTAGTAAATGATAACCCTGAAGTAAATTATGCGTATAAAAAATAATTAAAAAAATATTTGAATTGTAATTGTTATTAAACTCATATTCATACCAAATTTAACGATATTCTTGACTGCAAAACCATATTACTGAAAACAATTTAGTTTAATGAAGTGATATTGTTTCGTACAATTCATTACATTCATAATCCATAGAAAATAAACTGAAATGTTATTATAGTTCGTCTGTTTTCAGGAACAATTCCGTTGATTTCCCTTTTAGAACACAACTACTCTAGTCTTATATTTATATATATCATAGATTTTGTTTTCAAAATTTTTCCTGGATTAAGATTAATTTTTATATATTTACATGGATTTTCAAGTACCTTTATAAAAGATACTTTCCATACGTTCCATTAATTCATAAACTAATTATTGCTATTTAAAAACTGCGCATTTGTATGAAGAAAAGCTTCTCGGGTTTCCACCCAGCCTTGAAGAAGATGGTAGTGAAAGCCGTTGAAACGTCACTTTTCTACAATATTTCCCGGGTGCAAACCCGAGAAGATTTTTTTTTCTTTAATTCACCGATCTTTAGTGCCCATTTGTAGATGAAATAAATACATATATATGTCGGATTTCACCTAAGAAAATTAAATTTGACCACTGTGATGATTTTGGTTTTAGTCCAATTACATAATTTTGAATAAATACTTGTGAAAATTCAATTACTAGTGATAAACCAGTTGTCATAATTATGGTGCATCAAATAAATGTAAAATAATGACTTCCTGATGAATAATTAATAATTTACACATAGTGAAGCCTAAAACACTGGAATATGAATATAATGTTATATTTTAAGTCACTCTGATTTACATTCATTGCGTTTCAACCTTTACAATGCATGAATGAGATAAATCAATTTATATTCACGTGCACTCAATGCCAGAAATGTTGGAGGTTTGCCCAGTTGGAGAATTACATACTTTATTCTACATATAATTCGTTGAAATATGTAAATGTTATCTCGTTGGAAATTCACGTAAATCTAGTATCGTAACTCATCAACGTTCATGGACACGATTTACACGACTTTACTGCCAATAAAAAATATTCTTGTCAAAAATTAATGTTAGCATGAAATTTGAGAATTTATTGCTGGAAATAGTTTCGTCCTTATTACAGTAGAATTATTTGTACGTCTTAATGTTGGGCCCTGCGTTACATTTAATCGATTATTAACTGAAACACTTAGTATTAATATTTACAAGTTCTGTTAACAGTATAATCAGTTTTAAGGTATCATCTATGACCTCAATGAATTGCCTGAAATAAGGATTTTATTTTTCAAGTGATTATTTTAGATTTGACTTTTTTAATTATCGTGACTCAACACACTTCGATTTGGCCAACATAGCAGTTGTTACATGTAAATTTACAAACAATGCTTCGTGTTGACAATTTTTTTTAATTTGCCTTGAAAAATATTTGAAAATTTGATTAGTTTTTTAAAAATCATAGATTTAGTGGGATATAGGAAAATTAAAAAATTAGTGAAAACGTTAATAATAAGGCGCGCCATAAATCCAATAACTAATCGACAGTCAGTCAAAATATGTATTTTAAATGTACTGCTATGTTACAATACTGCATTTATACTGAAAGTACGTACAGAAAAATATTAAATACTTCGTATTTCGTCCTGAATTTGTGATTTCCGTCAGGTTTTACATATATATTAATAAGGAAATTAATCAAAATTGATAAAGCTATAGAATGTATCACCTGAAGATGTCCCAAATTTGGGACGAAACGTCCTGTGTCTGTTTAGTATAAATGCTTTCACTAAATTTATAAGTATTGTACTTAACAATATCTTACTTGCTCATTTTCTGAAACCTTGGCTAACATATTGTTTTAGTTAAATATCCTATAAAATCACTAAATGCTGCTGCAATAGTTTTGAGTAGAATAAATTCATACTTGAATCGAAAATATTGCAATCAATGTTTTTTTAGAGGAGGAATTACTTTGCTTGGACAATTTACTATTTTAACTTTGGCGTTAAATGGGTTAAATATTTTCCTTTTAATATCATTGAAGAATTCCCTCCATTCCGTATTTCGGATCTTTGATCGTGTTTGTTGTATTAGGTGGAACTTTTCAGTTCACATAACAAAAGTTTTTCCGTCACGCTTGTCTTCACCCCTTCGATCATCTGAGGATTGCGACGGAACCGCGGTGGAGTTGAAAACTTTCTCTTTGCTCTTGAGACCACTAAGACTGTGAGGGATCGCAGTGCAGATCCAGCCGTAAAGTGAATTTCAGGCAGCCGACATAAGGAATCGCGCAACACAACATGGAAAACATTCACATCTCGAGGATTTACGTCAGGCTCGAATTGAAATTGAGCAGAAAGCTATAAATTCAAAACCAACTCTGAACATTATTTTTTCCCCACTTTCTTGTTTGATCACCAAAAAATTTCGTTACATCAATGATTTAACTAGTTTCGATATAAATCTATGAAATTATGTTTTCTGCAAAAGACTGTTCATATTTAATAACAAAAAACTAATGAACAACCCAATTATTCAATATATTTTTTTAACTTACACCTTCAAGTGCTTCTAATAATGTGCAACATATTGGAAGTAAAATTAAAATATTCTAGGTAAAGTAGTAAACTTATGGAGAAATAAGTTCATTAGAGCTTTATTGCCCCTTTAAGCTATATTAGGTCGCTGAATTGAGTGTCGAACGTTGACCCATGTGAGCATTGGAAATACTGTGTTATTCCCTTGGAGTTTTGCACGTCACCTTTTGTTTAAAAGGACAACGATTCGCGTGTAGAAGGGAGGGGCCTTGACAAGGTAGCGTGGGGGAACTACTGTCTGCTAACCTTACGACGAGACAGGTTCGCGTTACACAACTCCAAAATGAAGCTGTTGTCCTAGGCCTCTCCACAAAACATCTACATGGATCCACCTTACAGTTTTGCAATTATAGCTGTGGTGACTCATGGTCCCTACATTGAAGCGGTAAAGCGAAAATAATTTAGTTTTTGTAATTCGCGTACAGCAGGACGAAAAGCGAGGGTGGTTTTGGTCAAGACCGAGTAGGCGGGAATCGTCACCGTTTACAACATTATTTATTGCCTGGTGCATTGTATTTGGACAGTTGGAGCTGTCCTGAGAAAGACGGGATGAGAGAGCAGTGGCTGAAGAAACAACATGCGTAAAAGTTCAATTCGGCATGTTTCGAGAAAGAAGATTCATTTTATGGGAGTACGGAAAACAAAAAGATAACATTTGATGGAGATTTAATTTGAAAAAGAGGCGCTAGAGGATCTAGAAGACGTGATCCAGGAAAGGAACCTCCGGCAACGGCAAACCAAGAACGACGTCACCACGCAGAGCATCTGGTAACGGCATTTTTACTCGGTTTTTCCAACAAAACCGTTCTCGTTAATTCGCGATCGTTTTTATTTCAATTATATCGTTCGTCACCCGCGTTCCCGGGAGCAGCCGTTTAGAAACTGCATAGATTATTTTTGCTTTACCGACTGAGCCAATTTGATAATACATTTTATTCGTAAATTAATATTTTTACTAAAACTTAATTTGAGTTATTTATTTTGGAAATTTTATATTGTAATACCACGATTTCGAATTTTATTATCATAATTAAATGCAATATATTCAAATTAAATATACTCTTTTTATTATTTAACAATTCCTTGTTATAATAATATAATTTGTTGGTGTAAACAAAGAGTAAAAACACCACATAGTAATGGAATTTCAAACATCTGTTACATGAAAGAACAACATAAACAAAAAATTAGGAATCTCTACGTACAATTGACGTGCACTAAGTCAAAATACCTATCGAAAAATAATTTTTAATTAATTCCTAACTTTTCTTGGTTTGACGCTCAGACGCGAATTTAACATTTTTCTATTTTTATTATTAAGTAATTGTAAACTAAGAGAACAAGTCTCCCTCTTTGTCGTATGATTCCAGAAACATTATCCGTCCTCTAACGAGCGTTTTCTTACGCTAAATACTGTGTCATCTCGTTAGTTTTACCGTGAAATATGTTGGAATTCGAAGAGAAATAATTATGTAGGCGAAAGAATTTTAACGAGACAGTAACAAATAAAGATATCCGGGATAAAGAGAGAGAAACAAAAAATGGTAAGAAATAACGTCGATATATTTTTAAAGAAGTGGGGAACCTGATTGAACATCTGTTCTTATACTTATCTTCCATCTTACATTTCTTGGATTGTCACTAAATGAAAATTATGGTTTCAGTTCCAATTGAGAACACGTCGTATAACACTATTAATAATTTATTATAACGTCTGTATTTACTAATAAAACATTTAATCCTTATTGACAGGCATTATAATTATAAATATGGGTTTAATAAAAAAAAATTATTTTACAACCTACGGTTTCGGTATATAAATATTTATTTTTCCCTCTTTCAACCAGTCATTTTTGAAACGGGTACAAATATGACGAAACAATGTGTTCTTAATAAATAATTGTATGATTAATAAATTATTTTTTAGAATCATTAAAGTATGTTAACGGTATAAATAAATATTAATGCGGAGAAAACCTTTTATTTTTGCTGCTAAAATACTTAAGTCTAATTTTTATCAAATAATGAAACAAAGCCAATAACATTCAAAACAAAATAGTTCAAAGTTGCATTAAAATTAAGCAATTTGCAGTACAAAATAAAAATTAAAGTGACAATGTTTTAGCCACATATTTTGGATCTCTTCAAGCGTTATATGGACAGTTTACTTTAAAAAATAAAATATTGAACATAAATGTAAATGAGAGAAAATTGTATTACAAATATATTAAATACCATAATGTAGATGAGAATGAAGAATAACCCTTTGGTTTTAATCACACAAATTAATAAACCAAAATTAAAGAATCCGTCATCTAGTATTAAAAAAACTATTGTAGAAAATATTCTATAATATTGATAAATTTATATATAAAATAGATTAATACATTCTAAAAGACTAACATGTCCCAAGAGGAAGTTAATAATTTTTTACCCCTAAATAAAATTTTCCAATACGAAAGAACGCAGCCAAACGCTATTTACATACATTTCTTTACGACTTTTCTTCCATATTTTTGGACTTCTTCGGGTACAGTTAAGTAATCAAATTTCAACTGAAGTTAACTACACAAAAAAATTCGCGCTAGAAACGTTAATGTATGTTCAAGTAACGATTTAGATATTTACGTATTTCATTGTAGATAATTATGGTCTAAGAAAAAAAAGTGGGCCTGTAGTTTCTAAATTATTGTTGAAAGATTGATAAATATTTAAACTCGATTGTGTATGAATCTAATTTGGGGTCCTACAAGAACTACCTGTACATAAAATCTGGACGAAACGCCGTAAAAGAACATATTGACTGAATTTATTAAGTCAGATGATTGAATTAATACATACTAATAAATAGTATCGTTTTTCCGGGATGATTTAGAAATAACTCAAGTCTGAGGACTTATTGATCCTTAAATAATTTTAATTGTTTGGCTTTTTAGGTCACTAATAACTTACTACTGGCAATTCTCGTGTGCGTCTTGCTAAAAAGACTTCTAATCTTTACAGTTTCCGTGTCGCTCAATAAACAAACTTATAGGAATTTAGTAAATTTAAATACACGTTTATTTTCTCCATATCTTGAAGATCATTTTAGTCCTAATTATGCTTAACGTAAGATGTCTTGTATGAATTTTTTCGTGAAGAGCCCAAATTTAATCTATTTGCATTCATCTACTTCTATTATGTACCTTTAAAATCTACCTTCCCTATTCGTATTCACTGCGTTATGAATTCTATTAATCATGTTTGGACTAACCAAGAGTAATTAGGAACAGAAGTTGGACTAAGTTGAGTCTTCACTTCATGTAGCTTTTATTTCGCCTCTCGTTACGTAGCCCGTAATTAGCACCCAATACAATGTCCATGGCCAGTTTTACAATTCGTAACGTATATTGCGTCATTGTGAAGCCCGTAAAGCAAAATGAAGGCCGTTACTTTGAGCCGCGTAATGGCGAGTGCGGTGATTGGATCGGGAACTCCGGATCAATGGCCCGGCCTTTTAATTGCGACCATCGTCGACGTTGGTACATATTCCCCGTGCCTCGGATCTCTGTCTGCTTTTCCCCTCCGAAGCATATTCGTGGACGTATATTTTCCGTCCGTCTGGATCAAGGGAGACAGCTGGCGTCTCTTCGTGACACGAGATACCAGCAGACGTCTGCTGGCCCGAGCTCATAACTCAGATGCCAGCCAGCAGCGCCGTTTATCGACTCACGGGAGGGAATATCTACTTCTTCTTCATCTTCTTGAATACATTCGGCGTGACGGGTTTCGTGAACCCCCCTCAAATTTACAAGGCATGACGCAGCCCGCTTTCTTCCCGTATCGTGTGACCTTTCCAATCCTTCAGTCCTCCCTCGTGAATGATTTCTCTCTGTTTGTGTGAGTATGGATGTCTTACTTACTCGTTCTACTGAACAGCGTAGTTTCTGTTCTTGAAAGAAATACCAGCATAACGCATTCAAGGCGTTAATTTTCCCTCTAGAAACAAAAAAATTGCCTGATCACCAACATTGAGTGCCACAAACGCGCGGATGAAATAATTGGCTACACGCACTCCCTGACACGATTAATTCTGATCTGATTGAATAATGAAGTGATTGGAATTTTATCGTTCACAAACGTGAATTTTCTTGTACTCGTGTAGACTGTCTAGTTCGGAAGTTTATTCGCTGTGGTCTTGAAACAATTGCTTAATATTAGGCGTGAAAACATCAAATTCTGTTTCGATTACAAGAACTCTAAGCGTAAATGTAAATAGACGTAAATTAGACCAGAATTGCAAAGGTTTGCATACAAATTGTAGCGTTAAATTATGAGATTTCACTCAAGTCCTGACACTGTATTAGTTTTCGAATGGGAGCAGTTCTGACTTTTCCAGAATAATAGCAAAGAAGTGGATAAATGTTTCCAAAAGTCACAATTGAAGAATAATTGACAACAAATCTTGAGCTACTTGCGTGGACATAACGAAAAGGCACCTACTGTATATGTCACCTGACACGGATAATGCATCTCCCCCCTGTAAGTGCTCGCAGATCAGAGAGGTGAACTCGCCCACTCGGAAAGAGCCATACAATATCTGCTCATGTTCCTGGCTTATAACAATCTATTAGAAAGGATATAAATGGTTCATATTATTTTCGATCTGCAACAACAGTCTGTTAGTTACTCATCATAAATGTCCCTAAGTGCAAGATGATCGTATGGAAATCCCTACTGACTATAATTGTTAATAGGACGTCAAAATATACTAAAAAAACTTGCTTAAAAACAGCTGCGTGGATAATTCTACGTGCCACGTCACATTATTTGGATTCGACGGCGCAAGGAAGACCTTCGAGGTCAAAGCGGTTCCCATTTGAAAAGAACTATAATTTAGAATAGTGGTTGGGTGTGTCTCCGTACATGACACTCCGTTGATTGAATCCAGAATATGTCATTGTAATATGTACGTAGAACTATTTACAATGTTCACCATTTTAAAATGAATGATGCAAGTCATGAAGCTCTGTGAATGCCCTAGCACAATGTAATACTGTATGGAATTACGTCTTACCGTTGAACAATTGCAAGATAATTTGGCACAAGCTGGTCCATTGGTCCTAAAAATAAGCTGCAGAGTGTATATAGTGTGCAGGTATAGCACTTGGCACTCCTTGAGGAAGAGGTAATTAACGCATTCCTATATTCATCCCATTGTCTCACCCAACCAAAGACAAAATGAACCAATATTACAAATTCCAACATAAAAACAGTAGTTTAATAATTTTTATCCGGTTTCCATTTTCAAAATAAAAGCAAACAAGAAAATAATATCTTTCCTCAGTACTGTCAATAATACAATCAGAAATCCTACCTATAATATCGTTTCTCCTTAAAATACTAACCGTGCATTAAGGTTTTTGTTTAAAACAGTGGCGAATACTGACACAATCGTAGACAGATTGTGCATAAATGGTGAAAATAGTGCATTATTCAAAAATAAATTAATTTTGGAAATGGTCACCGACGTTGGGGATAAAATAGAATTACAATTTTTGAAAACTTAATATGTAATATATTTTGAAATTCTCGTTAGTGTATGTACTATCGTGATTCATCACCGTTCGACAAGTTTTAATGATAGAACATTGCCAAGAGAGAAGAATTGCTTCAATTGATGCTCACAACAAAGACTTTCAAACTATAACTTGCCTTCATGTGGTTGTTGTTGTGGTATTCAGTCCTAAGACTGGTCTGATGCAACCCTCCATGCTAACCTATCTTGCGCAAGCCTTTTAATTTCCTAGTAACTAGCACAACCCACATCCTTCCTAATCTATTTAGCTTATTCTATTTGACCTCCCTCTTCTGTTCTTACCCCCACACGCTTCCCTCTAATGCTAATTTTACAAGTCCCTCATATCTCAAAAATTCACTTGGTCAACGTCCATATTATTATCTCTTCTCCTATTCTGCTTAGAACTTTCTCCTTGGTAACTCTACCCACCCACCTAATTTTCAGCAGTCTTCTATAACACCAACGTCCTCCATATTGTTCGATTTTCCCCTTTTCAGTTTAAAACTTCCTCGTTACTTACTCTATCCACCCATCTGATTTTCAGCATTCGCCTATAGCACCACATTTCGAAGGCTTCTCTTCATTTCCTTTCCGGAGCTCCTATCGTCCACGTTTCGCACCCATATAACGTCACGCTCCATACGAACATTTTTAGCAACGATTTCCTAATATTCACACTTATATTACCCGCAAGTAAATTCCTCTTTTTCGCGAAAGCCTTCCTTGCCTGTGCTATCCTACTCTTTATGTCTACTATACTTCTACCATCCCTAGTTATCACACTTTCCAAGTAGCAGAATTCCTTAACTTCCGTCAAAATATCCCTTCCCGATCTAACACCCTTTGTTATTCCACTGTTTCCCAAACTACACTCAATTACCCTGGTTTTCCCTCTATTAATCCTCATATTGAACTTTCTCTCCAGGACCCTGTTCACGCCATTTATTATGGTTTCCAAGTCTTCTTCTGATTCCTTTAATACTACAATATCGTCGGCAAAGCGTAAGGTTTTTATTTCTTCTCCTTGCAGTATGATTCATTTTCCATTTTCCGTTTTAACATTCTTCATCGCCTGTTCTATATATAAGTTAAACAGCATTGGCGGCATACTGCATCATACTCATTTGTTGATTACAGCTTTCTTTTCTTGATCGTCTCTTCTAATTACCGCTGCCTGTCTTCTGTAGAGGTTATGTATAAGCCTCCTTTCTCAATATTTTATTCCAGTGCTCTTGAAATTAATATAACCCCGAATTGATCTAATCTTTAAAGATCATGTTTGCGTTATTTAAAGACAACTCTTTTATCAGATTTTGGACAGGATTGTGTACGTATTTTGAGGGCTCCAATGTGTTGATGAAACTTTGAATGGTTCCGTGTCGTTTCCCTCTCCATTGGGAGTTGCTGGGTCACGGTCAGGAGTGATTCATCACCGCTGACAACTTTCACCAGGCTCACCGTTCCATTCCGTGGAAGGTTTACCCTGCTTTGAGCTCCGGATGTCCCCCTCAATTAAAATGATTGGACACGGCCGTGTGTCAGATGTAGAGGCAAAGATAGCCGTGTGCAGTTGAGTGAATGTCGATCATGTCGTTTCCGGTGCGATGTCGTGGCAGGTGGCGGCTCAGGCTCGGAGGCAGTTTCGCCAGTCTGAGGACAGCGGCGCGTCGCGTCGCTATTTCTGTACCTCGCCTCTCCCCCGGGGCCAACAACTCCGCCAGCACGTGCACTCTCGCTCCATTCATGCACCACGGCACCACGCTTCATACAAGTTCGCAATACAGACCGCTCGCTCGCTCGCTTAAATGACTATCTTACACGCGCTATTTTCAACTACCATTTTCCGGGTACTTAAGGTCAAGAAATGAAGCCTGTTTAAGTACGGCTGCCTTTACTGTTCTATTCTTAGTTATACAATACTGCTACTATATTAAACATCCTTATATCTCGTGTAGTTCGACACTACAGCATATTATTCTCATTCATTACATTTTCTGATATCATAGTTATTATCTGTTCAAACCTGTCATGAAACGCAGTGATATTCCTAAAAGAAGTGTTATCATTCCAAAAAACGGTGTAGCTACCAGAGGTTGATAATTAAAATATGACCTAACTTTCCTTTAATCTACCACCCAATTTGCATTGACATTTGACAAACTGGGGACACCTTGAAAATAATATCTAAAACTGGTACCGTTTTGTACTGTAAATGTGAAATAAATTAATAAGGGTTTTTTCATACTAATGGATACAATAATTCTCTGCAAGTAGTACAGAACCCAGGTATGGTACTTGAAATCATTAAGGAAACAAATTTTATTCCTCTAACAATGTAGGCGAAAAATTACGGCCAAAATTGGTCAGAATTGAACATTATTTATTTTGACACGACGTAAAATATAAACTTGCGAATCTCTTGGAAGATTTAAAAAAATCAAAAATGAAAATGGCTTTTTCTGAAAATCTGCAACATAATTCCCCGGTTTTTTCTAGTATTAAAACACGCCTATTCATTGGTCAACTCAGTTCCGGTGTTTAACATCACTATCCATTTATTACTATAGAATTATTATAATTTGCCATTAAATTAGTGTTTACAGCAAAAACGAAAATTTAAAGGTTTAAAAATTGAAGTTCTGTGGGGACTATACTAGTTATTTTGTTCCTCAGCACATAATTTTATGTAATAGTTTTGGATTTAAACATGAATATGTTTTGTTGTGGCGCCACCGTAGTATATTTACATTAATCTCGGTGGACACAAATCACCCTTTTGATTCACAATGGTTATTATAGACATCCAATAAAACAAATTCATCTTATGATGTTTCATTCTTCGAGAATGCCATGTGCTACTTTTCTGGTCGTTCTGTATAATGATGCTAAATTTAATTAAACGTTGGCAGAAAATTGAGGCAAAATTCCTATAGGTCTGTTTCCCAGTTATTTGATTGTGTGCATGCGACTTCTCTTAATTATTTTTATTTGCGTCCACGAAGAAGATTCAGACAACACTTCCTGAAGGTGGGTTGTGGTGCCAATGACCAGAAATTGGTTATCGGTTGTCAGGACGTTCCAATAGGACAATGGCGAGCGTTAAAGTGATCACTGTGGACGCGTAATTACCTCACGTCACAAGCAGCCAGCTGATGAGGAGCACCACAATGAAGCCGAGCCTTCTGCAGCGGACGTGGAGAGGCCAATTCTGTTTTACGTAATGTGCGGGACACAACACATGTGTCATCGACAACCGAGTCGCGTTCCTAGTCCACCAACGGAACGGAACAACAGCTTTAAGCTCTGGACTAACCCGGTTCTCTCTACCTGTCGATAACGCTGCAAATCCTCGAGGATCGATATTCCAGGTGTCAATTTACACAATATTCTCGGCCAGAAGCCTCGTTATAACTACGCAGAGTGATCTATACTGAAGCAATCGATAATAAATATGAAGGAAAGTCATAAAAGTGAACGTACTTTTACCTTTATGGATTTTTTTTTGGGCGTAATCTACCAGATGCTTTCACTTGTGCGGATTACATCGTTATCACATCACTTCGCTCTGATTTGTCTTTTTCATCACAGAACAGCGTTCCTGAATCCGTTTTTTTGTGGTACAAGTCGTGCTTTAACGGTCGGACGAAGTTGAATAACGAGGAATGAGCAGGACTTGTAACCACTTCCACTTCTCATGACATCATTACTCCAGCTCTAGTCCTGATTCCGAACAACAGACGAGTGGTTATTGATGAAGCAGCAAACAGTGTGCACAGAAGTCTGTCAAATTATGTAAAACAGGCTCATTCGTGTGATCAACAGGTGAAGGAAGCGGAACATCCGTGAGTTGCTGCTCATCCGAACAGCCATTTTTCTAAGGATATCCGGAAAGCTTATCGAACGACGAACCAAATACATTGGAAAATGTCTTTGTATATTTTATTTTTTTCTGTGAAAAATTAAAACGGTTGAGCGTATTTACGTTTTGACTCAGCCTCTCTGAATTTGCTTTGATATGATGAAAATATGATAAATAGCAAAATATGGTTGTCTCAGTTATAATTTTGGCACATTTCGTACCGTCCAGAGTAATAAGCAAAAAATTGAAGTACAGATGCAACAATAAAGAAGAACATTCGTACAGGTTTCAACTCACTATTGAAATCGTACGTTTCAGGTTATGTCAACACATGAATACTCTGCCCTGAGGACAGCCCAGGAAACTTGATGATGGAGGCTCCATCTCGCGAAACGCACATTTTTCACACGAATCCTCCGGAATGAAACCTGAGTACTGTTGTTTCAGCAAATTTCCTTTGGAAAAAAATTAACCATGTTCATGATCAGGAATAGAGGGATTCAGAATTGACAACTGGATGAGCAATCTCTCATATTAAGTTCATAACTCGATCAAAAATGTATGGTGTAATGCGTACTGACTGGCATTAGTTATTACATGACGGGTAATCATTTGCGAATGATAAGTAATATTCAGGTCAACATCATTTTTATTCGCAACATGTTTCCTCATGTAGCAATTGTAACCAGTCTTGCATTTTAGTCCAGATTAACCATGGATGCACTAACTCCTTATGTTGAAATAAACTTTTATCTTCTCTCAATACCCGTTATCTATTCCAGAAAAGAAACTTTTTCGTTTTGTTACACCCTTTATTTGGTTTATGTGGTCGCGTAATTTCAAATCATGCTGTTTAGTGGAAAAGACAAAAGATTTATTATGACAGCCGCCATGAGTTGATAATTCTTGTTTGACTATAAAATATGGCAGGACTAAAGATTTTGAATCATGGGGAAAGTATCATAAATTGAGAGTTATTATTTATTCTGAAAGTAAAAGAACTGAATTTCTAAACCACTTCGAAAATTCAGTATATTTTTATTTTCTTCACATCGTAGGTCGTACACAATTATTTTTTTACTTCACCTGACGTAAACAAACTGATCAAATTCGTTGCTTTCCCCTTCTTATTGTCAATTCATAGTCATTTCTGCTACACGACGTTTCAAACCTTTCAACATATTTCTCCTTTTTCCTGATAATTTGGTCGAAACAACTTGCACCACAATTTTCTTCGGAAATATGTATTTACCTTGTTTATCAACCCTCGTTGATTCATTTTTCTTCATCAGATATCCGAAATGTTTAAATTGACTGTCTGTTTTAATGTTTGGTTGTCAACAGTAATTTTTGAGCTCTTCTCTGTTTGATATTCTCATTCCTTTTGATTTGTTTACAATTTGTATGCTCTGCTTTAGGTTGCTGAGGTATGCTCTGGTGCATGAAGAGTGTAGGTTCGACGTTATATTTTCGAGGAAACATGCCTTGGATGATCGATAGACCATTCGTCAATGTAGGAAATGTCGCGGAGAAGTCCCGTCCTCGTAATTATTACATGTGCTGGCGTCAGTCCAGAGGGGCATGCCGAAATTTGCATATAGAGTGGAAGTCCGGAAGAACAACACCGCATTGCAGCTTCCAAGTCCCCGACGATCTTGTCCATTGGCGAGCGGCTAGATCTTCCTACACGGCCGACGGATTTTAATTAACTTCCATATTTCTCGCAACTGTCGCCAGACGTCGTATAAAATATCGTTCCTACTCGCTTAACTTTACGAGTTTTTGAAATGCATCCGGCATCGTTTTAAATTGCCTAAGAGTTCTTATAAAACAGTAACAACTTGATATTTCCCAATAATCGTCCATTTAATAATTCCCTTAAAAAACTATAGTTATCAGTTTTCTTTAAAACAATTTCATTCTCAATTTATTTATTACTATATATTTGTCTGACTTTCATAAAAATTGCCAGGAAGTCACAAAATTATGTATAAACTATATTACAAATACAAAACACAACGTTTCATCCCGACATTGGGACTCCAAGTGATGAATAAAATAATCCTGAAATTTCTTCTGGTTGACATATTTGAATATTAATTTTTTTAAAAAAATAAACATCTGTAACATAATTTGAGAATATTAAAAATTTTTAAACTAAATTACATACTGACATCAAACGTCACTAGAGCAATATGCCATAATTTTATAATCCTGTAAAAACAGTTTCTTGACTTAGTTACAGAAGAGTACAAAATTTAAACGTGTAAAAATTTATAATATATATGAATTGAAAATAACAAATCTTCCATTAACAAATTTTCAAATCCAAATACTTTTTTGTATGGACAAAACTTAATGAAAAGTGAATAACAAAATACGATATTAAAATGAACTAATTTGAATTGGGATATTGCAAGGGCATAAACCTCAAGAAAAAACTCAAGGTGTAATAAAGCAGTTAAGAAGGTACATTGAATTTAACTGCTTTAAAATATAAACAGACTTTATTAAGTTAAAATAATAATTTTTTGAAATTTTGACATTAGTCTTTTAATATAAATTTAGGTTTAATTTCATTTCATACTGTTTTTTTTAATTTAAAATTTTCCAAAGTTGTTAGATGTGTTAAATTTTTGTTTTCATAGAATTTTATAACACAGAATGTACTACAAGTGATGAAGTTGCAAATACGGGATGAGACGTTGTACGTTTGTTTGTTTGTATTATATATTATACTTATTTAAAAAAATATTGGCTATTTCATTTATTATTTATTTTTTTTCTCCAGGTTTCGATCTTTTTGATCATAATAAGGCATAAAATTCTTCTTAATCTTTAAACTTTACTATCGCGCTTTAAAAACGTACGTATATCGATTAAAATGTGTTTCTACGAATTTGTATACCGTTAATTTTCGCAGTTCCAAGTCACGCGTTTTCTTGACTCTGTAAGTAGTTATCTATTCATATTCAACAGATCTGCATTTTGAACGTGAAAAACATCATCCTAATACAAACCCGAATATCCCTTAATGGATAAAAACTGCTGATTAAAATGTAGATCTTTTCTTATTGCTTAGTTTTGAGTCGCGTCAACAACATGTTCCTTAGTGACTATTGATGGTTAATAACAGATTACAATGGAATAAGTCTTTTGGACCCTGGGTGGGGTAGATTCTGAAGGTGCAGTATAGATTCTTATGTTTTTTGTAATACATGTATTTATATTTTCTTTGCTAACGCGGATCAATATGCCTGATGTTTCTTCAAAAGGGATCTATGACATTGTTGCAGAAACAAGTGACATGCGGTGGATGTGGTTCCACGGAAATATTAATATGTAGGAACTCATTCAGTATCTCAGTAAGATATGATGATCTGCGTACTCCTATTACAAATATCTTTCCTCAGTCCAGTTCATATCTTTTCTCTCTGACCGTAATTCCGCTGAGGAAAGCTGAGACAAGATTCTACCTGGGGGCTGAACCGGACCGAGTAGATTGATATATGTGGAATGGGTTGCAGACACGTGTTTACGTTGTTGTGAACGGATTCTCCTTAACTGTGCCGTAGTGCAGAACTTCAACATCACTGTCTGAGTCACCATTCCTCATATTTCCCCTCCTTAAGCCATACAATGAAACACAGGAAACAATTGTTTTTCTTTTATTCGTCTCAAAGTTGAAAGAAATACATTGCGGACAATAAGTCATCAACGAAGGGTCGGTGCGGCCAGGATCGTCCGTATTGCTGGGTTGTAGTTGACGTAATTGTTTTCTTACAATTCGTGCTCTCTGCTGTGAAAAGAAATTAAAAAAAGAGCGGACAACGATGGGGGCAGCTGCAGCTGTGCCCTCGTGTGGGGACGGAGGGTGGCTTTGATAATGTGCCCTTGCTACCCTGCCCACGGCAGATCCCAGGTGCAACTTCAAGTGCACCGAAACTGCCTTACAACAGTTTCTCTCTCGAGAACCCCTTACTTTGCGTTGCGTTGAGTCGCGTCGCGTAGCGTAAAGCATGCTACACCCAGAATTTGCACCAAAGCGACGCACAATCTTTATAAAATACGCCGAGGCTCAGGACGTCCTCCAGGACGTGTTAACATAGTTCTATTGATTATATCTGGGGCCCAAGGGGCAATGCCCTGCTGCTTTTACTTGTGTAAGCAATTCAGAGAGCATAAACTGGCTCGAAGAGATCACATACGAGGCGCATAAACACTTTCTAACAGTCGCCATAAGACAGATACTTCATTACAAGTGAATGATTTTATAGTGCAAATATTTAAAAACATGCTGACAGCCTCAATGAATATTAATATAATTCAAAATAATTAAGCATATTTTGTTTACTCTTTAATTTCGCCACGTCTCAGTACGTTTGTTCATTAATTTTATTTTTAATCGCTTCAACAATATCGTCAATTTTTAAATTTACTGCTCCGTATACACTTAACTTTGAATTTTCTATATACTTAAACTTTACGTTTATGTACTCGTTTGTAAAATTTACACATTAATTATAAGTTATAATTAAGGGTACAATTTAGGTTATTTTCAGAAACTTGATTATATTCTCTTTGGGTATTTGTCACTTGCACAAGCTCGTTGATGTCGGTTTTTTACAGTATTTCTTTCATCTCTTCATCACATTTTGGACAGGTGTTCAAGTATAATCTAGATATTGCAACCGGTGGGAGGGGGGGTGATCATTTGTTATAATGTAAAGATGTGTCAGCTTTGTATGTCCAGTTCTTATTCTCGATAAGTTGATTTGGTCTCTTCTCTCGACTTGAAATCGTTTGTTTTATAATGGGTTTTCTAGCTCTAAATGGCTTTCATTTTATATTCCAATGTTGTGTTAGCTTTACGTGGGCTTTTACCATCGATTAAAGCCATCGGTGATTGTCAAGTCGTGCTAATAATTTATTCAGTCGGGTGACAGCCGAATGAAACACTGTAAAATGATTTTTATTAAAGTATTACTTTTAATGGGTGGTTAAATTCTGCACAGCATGCATACAAAGGACTTACAAGTTTTAAATTTATATTAATTTATTCACAAAACTTTTACAGACAGGGTGTGATTCTGAACTAGAATATACGTGAGTTAAAAATTCATGTATTTGCTGTAAATTAACACTAAAACCATGTATATAAGTTAAAATTTTCAGAGTTTTAAAGCTCTTTTTGATACGCACTGTATATCTTATAATAATATGAACCGCTGAATTAATTTCCCATTTTTCTGGTACACACACTATCGCTCCTCTAAACGCATTTATATTCAATTAGAAATCCCTGCACTTCTTATCACTTTACTTTCTTTTTATAATTCACTGTGCAAGATTTTATGATTTAATGTATACTTTATGTCGACGCACATGCTTTATTAACAGATTCTTATATAGAATATACTGAAATCATGGAAGCCAATCAGTATAGAACACATTTTGTGAAATGAAGTTACGACTCCGTCCCTAATCGCAGACTAGGGCCTCGAGACTTGTTTATTGTCGGTCTCTTTTGAGAAATGCCGACAGAGGGAAAACATTGTTGAGATGCCGCGCTATGATCGCGAAACAAGACTAAGCAAACGGAAATCGAGGCAATCGACTACAAGGCATGATGGCGTAAGGGTGTGTGAGTAAGTTCACGAGAAGTCGCGACCAGAAGTGGAAGTTTCGGGTCTGGAACACGCTACCGGAATATTTATAGTGAGACACCACAGGGATTTTTGTGTTTTATATGAGTGTCTACGGCGATGTGTGACTGAAAGCTGAGGTTGAATTATAATAATGACCACGCCCTGTGTTTTGATTTCCACTCATTGCCTGAAATAAATTTGTATTATTTAAATGAATTGAGGTAATTTTAATTAAATAATTATCTGGCTCCCAATCAGTTAAAGTAAACAGTAATCAACGTCGGAGCATAGCTGAGGCACGTAACATTGGCTCCATCAGATCTGTTACACTTCATTTGACTTTATATTTGCAAGCCCTTTTTTGCTTCCCGAGATTTTTATTTTTCTTAGTTGTTACAAATAAAAATAAAATTTATACAATCTTTCTAATCAAATTAAATCGTGTAAGAATTTTTTTTCTACGGTTTATCTTACCGTTCCAGAAGATCTTCCTTTTCATATCTAAAACTTCTTAGGAAATGGTCCACCAAATAAAATAATTGACGCGTTTGGATTCTGGAGCTGAATCCGTTCCATGATTTGTCTGCCATTAAATAATTTAAACCATCCTCCTCTAATAATTTCCCCTCTCGCATTTCCGTGCTGTATAACATTCCGTGGATGTTGTATGTTTAAGGGACTAGAAACTTCATCTGAGTTACTCAATTTTGCTTATTGAGTGATTGTGGTAATTTTTTAGGTGTTTATTGAGATTGTTAGTATCTTCGCTGATGATAAATACCAATTTCTCTCTTTCCCAAGTGGTTTGTTACAAAATATGACGTAAACACGCAGGCAAAGTAGCCATATTGTGTGGCTTGTGGCGCGTTGGAAAGTTTCAACGCTGATTGCTGTCATTCACACCTTTTATCAGCTTCTGGCTGGGCGCGCAGCCTGTCCGCGAGCGAATCTGACGGCTTCGCGATTGCTTTGTTTCGTGGCAGTGAAACGCCATTTTATTTTCGGTGCTGTGTCTCATTACGGACGGTATCAGCGCGTCTCGTAAAACCGCTCTTCCGAAAGAGCGATTCTAAACGGTCACTTGCGTTTGCAGTCGCTCATGTAACCGTTGAAATAACGGTGAAAATATGCACCGAAAATTTGTATCAATTTAATTGTATTAACATTTACTACATCCAGAATTAGAATAATGATTTTTACCAAAATAATTCATACCGCAAAAAGTGCTTATTTTCGCATAAATTCATTATTTGACAGTGACAATAGTTCATGGGCGAAACTTGTGTTCAGTTACCACATCAGCTGGTTTGAAAAACTTAAATGTCCTGTAGAGAACAACGAAATAAATATGATTTTGACTCAAAGAGTACTTTAAATATTTTAATGAATTAATTTTTCATTTAGGGAACGCGATAGAATTTTTTTTTGACTGAGGGAGTCGTTTATGTACTTAAATAACACAGTTGTCGTTTGGAGAGCAACGAGGAAACTTGATTTAACTGACGGAGTCGTTGATGCATTCTTATTGGAGCGTTCAGAATATTAGTTTCACCGAATTGCTGTTTAACTTTCATAGATTCGCAATTTCCGTATAGAGATGGGTATTATAAATCATCTTACTGCCAATTTCGATGCTGGTCAACATAATTTTCAAGCGGCTACACTATACTACAATCATCATCATTCTTTTGGTGGGTGGCTGCCTGATTATGATGCAGAAAGTATTTTCACGTTTCGATAACGACTCAGCGATGTAACAAAACTTATTTTTGTTGTAGCTATGTTTTCATATTGAGATTTATTAAAAGTTTAATAAAAAATTTAATATTCTTTATAAGTTTGTTCCTATTATTAAATTGGATTTTTTAAATGTATTTTACGTCGATGATATCACAAATTATGTCTTGTTTTCTGGTTGCTTTCCATATGACATGCATTCGGCTCCCTCAGTCAAAAGAAGAACTAAGTTATTTCCGAATCAATTTCCGGATCAATTCATTCAGATATATAAGCGACTCCTTCGGACGAATCACGTTTCTTCTTGTTCTCTAAAGAACAATCTACTTCTTCATCCCAGCTGACGAGGTAATTGGAATACGTTGCATTATCAATAAAAATAAGAAACGCGTTAATGCTTTGGTCATTATACTCATTATTTATGCTAGCTATTCCCGCGACTTCGTTCGCGCGTAAATAGCTCTTTTTATTTTGCACTAAAAACGAAAGAACGGTATCATTTAATTATGATTGCTTCACTGAAAACCTGACAACTCGCAGTTGGTTTAGAAGTTAGTTCGCTTTCACGCCGCCTTTTGCGTGGCAATTTAATGGATTTATAAATATTTACATTAATACAGTTTGAAATTTGCATGATATGTAAGTGAAACATACATAAAACTCCTGTTTAAATGCCTGAAATTTTTATTGAAATCCGTTGAGCCATTTCGAAGCATAAACATATCAAGAGTATAGGCAACCTGCATTCACTTTTTTGGAGATTCAAACGCACGTTTAAAAGAAACCTTCCCGTAGAATTAACATTTATATTACAATATACTAATATCATTATCGAAATTAAGTATATACGAATATTAAAGTCAAATATCCTGTTTTTAAACCCTCAAATTTTCATTGAAATTCCGTTGAGCCGTTTCGGATCCGATTCGAGACAAACATACGGATAGATAATTCATAACAGAGAACGATGATTGAAAGTATAGCTATAAAATTTTAGGTCTTTTTCTATTAATTATATTTTTCAGTATTCACTAGATGTAAAATATTTAATTCAAAGTCGTACCAAAAATATCTGAACGTTTCTCGTTTTACTATTGAAATTTAGATACTGATTGAATTTTGAGTTTGTATCACGGTCGTCAAGTGAAATACCATATATGGTGACTTTCGATTTGTTCAGTCCATTAACTAAACGAATGCAAATATATGACGTATTGATTTTAACGGAGTTATAAAGGCAGGACGAATACGTATCCTTGAAGGAGGACACCGACGGGATAGTAGCACTCGCATGCATGCCGCGTACAGGCGCGTGAAAACGCCTCCGCCTCCGTACATTTTCGCACAAGGATTCGCAAGTAGGCTTTTATGCAGCCATGCTGGCGTTTACGAGCTCTGCCCACCGTCCGTCAATCTGACATTTACAGTTCCTTCGCCAAAGACTAAGTGGAAAAAGAAAGAACCCTGTTCGACAGATACCGAGAAGTAACGACACTGGCTAATTGTATTTCAATTTTAAAGGCAGAAATATAATTTAGTGCATATTAGGTTTTCGGAAAAGCGGCATTCTGTATGGAAGTAACAGCAAGAGAAAAAGGCGCAGATAAAAAGCGTTTAGATAATTACTAATTATTATTAACAATAATACTCATCCAAGCTATAACAAGTGACGGAGATTTACATTTTTTATTACTATTTGACTGTATATTATAATGTATTTGTCTTTTTATGATTATATATATTGTACGGTACAATTAATATTCTTTTGACGCAGTTACTTATCTTTGGAGCGATGTTATTGTATTTTATTTGTATCCGCGGAATATTGTTAATCACAATTTCGAGTAACTATAAAATGGACAATAGTCGACAGCAACTAAAGAAACGGACTTGGAAATAATCATGAAAAAGTTATTTATTTGTTAGAAATAGTGTATATTAGGTCGAGGACATTTCTCTGAATTTATAATTATATAAAATGAAGTTCATAGACAATTAAAGACTCCCTATTTAAAATAACTTCAGATGAAAGGAACGTTTCGATATCTTCTTCCTTCTTCAGTTCTAACTTCAATGAAAAGTTATGCAATTAAAATTGTCCAGCATGAAATTATAAGCACTGCCTTATATTACGTTATCTACGTTCCGTCAGTCTAAATTAACTAATATTACTACAAAATTCATTATTGAAGTCACAACCTGAAGAGGTACAAACATTCCCAAAAGTTGTCCTTATGTTGAACAGAATTTATTTTAATAAAATGCAAGTTATCGGATATAAACTAAAATTTATTTTATGAAATTAAAATAGACGTAAGGTCAACATTGTTATTTATAATGACGTTATGGTTTTAAATGTTATATTCTCCATGAAAATAACATCCGGATTTGAAATGTCTCGACTTTGTTTATATTCTATGAGACTCTGAGGTTCTGATTCACCTGAAGACCAACACAACTTTTATCATTCTAAAATCTTGAACTTTCTTCTTTCATTTCCTATCTACCAATCTACTCTCCTGTCTCTCGGTTAGTTCAGTGTTTCCTACGATTTTCTTCTTTGTGTTGATCAAATTATTCTTGCAGCAATATCGTAAAGACGTAAGTCAGAGTAACTTAAGATCTCCTCAACGTCACTAAATTCCATTCTTCTGCCACGCTTTACTTTTGTTCTATATTTATTTTGTTTATGCATCCATGTAGAGGTTTCGTGTGTGTTTATCATCATCGATGTCGCTTGAATCAAACCATTTTTGCGTGTAGTCCCCTTACATACAATTCTAGGAGTCGTATTAGGTACTTGACTATCTCAAAATTCTGGTTGATTTGTCAAAATTTCTCAATTCTAGTCTATCGAATAAACAGCATTTTTGTCGCTTTAATTTAATTATTCAGGTGGTTCCATCTAAATTCCTGACTTCTTACGACGTTCCATGCCCATTTACGTCCAACCGACTGCATTTATTTTGGAAATTTACACATGTAGAAGTAATGGAGCGAATGAATGAGGTTATATTTGGTATGTTTCTTTCCGCATTGTTAAGAACTGCATGCTTCTTCTAGTGGTTTTACAGGAGTAATTAATTCATTTTCTCACGGGTTTAATTCTCGAATTTACACTCTCCTGTAAAGGATTGCTTGATAGGCTAAGGAAAGTTGTTCCAGCAATCCTTCATTACGATGCAAGATAAAATTCCGGACTGTTACTACTCAGATGAAATAAAATCAAAATGGTAATTCTGAGCATTAGTTTTGAAAGTAAGCCATTCGGTGTTCGTATCCTCGTAAGAGTGGAGTTTAATCCTGGAAACTTCCGTCACCATAAAGTTAACTGTCTCGCGAATGTCTGGACGTGTGGATCATTCAAGAGTGTTGACGAGTTTGTCACAGAAACATCACAGCTTAAATTCCATTATTACAGCGACTGGAAAACAGTAGTTTTCTTGCAATTAATTTGCTATGAAAAGTTTGTTCATCAAGCATTAATTTATTAATGGAACCCAAAAATCTCCTTATCTCGAATGGGTTTCATGATTGATGTGTCGAGGAAAAGGAATTATAAACGTATGGTAGGTTTTCATGTAAGCACAATGGCTAGCGTTGACCAGAACTCATCAGTCTGAATCTTGATGAGGAACGACCTCATTGTCTCTCTGTACAATACAATTGCGAGCACGCCATTTGTTTTGAACATAAACTGGACCGTTTCTTATTTGCAAGCTGCCTGGTAACCATTTTAAGTTGTTGTTAACAAGCGCATCAGCCAGGCACATAATTGCAGTCTGGAAAGAAACGCTGCAAGACAAAGCCATTGTTGTGGAAGCTGAGGTTGGTATTCATAAATCCACGTAGAACGGCAACTGCGTGTTTGCTGTCCCTCGTCATGCGTTCTCTGCTCAAGGGAACGATATGATACGCTCGTCATATATAAATAGGAGGAGGAGGAGGGTTCATCCTCGGTAGAGTACAGTCAGACATTTCCCAAAGTTTGCTTTCTTAAGCGCATGGGGAAACACAAACTAGGCACGCTGTCTATTTTGAAAGTCACAGATTAATACGCTTTTATATTTGCCGAGTGTTACCAGCGTCAGTTCCTCAATGAGATTCTCACCAGATTACTCAAAATACTGGTTTCTCTTTCACTTAATTCAACAAGAAACGATTCATTCCAAACAGTGAGCTCCAAAATTTGAAACCATAACACAAATGAAATTTATAGATATATTTAACTTCGGTATAAATATCATGAAGCAAAAGCAGCCAATTTTGTAAGAAATAATTTAATATTATAAAAAATACAACATTTTATCCTCAATCGATAGCATCATTAAGTGAATTTATTAATAATTTTTTAAATTTCCATATTTTGAAATTACAGAAATACAAATAATTTCTATATGTTTTTTCATAAATGTGTAGGGCAGGTGGAAATTCCAGGCTATTTTTCGGGTGGAAAACGCGTTTGTCTGCGTTTTGGATTGTTTTTCTGAAGGGACGTTCACCTTGCAGAATTTTCCTAGGACATCCTTCCCTTCGTTAGCTCAAAGAGTTACCGCGCTGGACGGAGGACGAATAAAGATTGGTGAACACAAGGTGCTTGTCCTTGGAGAAAGATAAAAGAGGAGTTTAGCTGAGAGGCGAGAAGACAAAAATGGGTTGATCAAGATGTTTAGAGGGAGAGGAAGCAGGGAGGCAGTCAGTATTGCGTGGAAGTGGAGGAGAACAGGAAAAATAAAAATTAGGGGAGGAAAAGTAATGAGCAATTAAATAGTCAGTGTATCTTCGTAGTGGAAAAGTGCAGCAGTTATATTCTGAAAGAAGAATGAGATATTTCCATATCTTCTCGAAGATTATCGGCTAAACGGGGTCCCTTGGGGAAGGGTGGAAATTTGAAAAGGGGTCCATCGGAGGTCTAGGTTCATTTTTCTGTTTTAAATTTTATTTATTGGGGATAGAAAAGAAAAAATTATGTGTTACAATTTAACTTACTGAGCGTTGATGATAATTTTAACAGTTTTTAAATTCTTTTTAATGGGGATCAATGGTAAATTACTTTATTCTATTTTTTTTATTTGGAACCGATGATGAACTATTCCGTTTTAAAATTTTATTTAATTTTTAAGAAATGTAATTATATGGCAGTAATAAGATGAATATGAATAAATATAATTTTTTATTGGGTGACTTGATGCTCAGATCTGAAGCCGAATGTCTTTGATCATTTAATGAGGTTATATCTTAGTTAGTTTTATAATTTTGATCGGATTGTCTGGTTTCAACCCAAATTTAATTTTATTATCATACTTTGTAATCTAGTTATTAAATAAGACTAATTCTAAACCAATTAAATTTTTCGTCTCGATGGTTTAATTTCGTCTGTGACTTTATCTAATTGTGTGAAACACTAATCGTTAGTAGTTGTCGGAACATTGAACATTCCTACATATTAAGAATAAATTGCGAAACTCGCAAACTTCATTATGTTCGATTAACCTTGGAGACTTTATTCACGTTTGGGTGCAGTGTAGAAATTGTCTCCGGAACAGTTGCCACATACAATTCGGATAACCGGAAGTCCTCAGACTGCTTCACATTCAGATAAAAGCAACCGAGAATTATTTACGACTCTGAGAAACTTTACGTGCGGGTTTCCTGCTCTTTACGACTTGGTCTGTAACAGCCTAAAATACTCATAATTTACGTGAAAGTTGTCTTCGTAAATCCTTATTTTATTTGCTTTCGCAGTTGATTGTATTGAATAAGAAAGCAGACATGATAAACGTCGCCGCAAATTCTACGGATCGATTTTGGAAGTTTTTGTCTACCTTACAATTCGAATTTGATGAGCTGATTGCATTGGTTCCAATATTATAAAACAAATATAAATATATGTAACGGATGGACGATTCAGAAAAAATATGAGTTGAAAACCCCAGTTTATAAGTGGTTATTTTTTCAAGAAGATAGAGAGATTAATCCCCAAAATCGAAACTAGAATATGGAAACGGAAATCAGTTTTTTGTGTTTTGTGTGAGGTTGAAGAATTTTTTTTTGGATTAACAGGCTACATGAGGGTGATCCTGAAACAGGCAACTCCCCTTTAATAGCATAGGAAGGGAATTGAAAAGGGGGGATGCGGAAGGTAGAGCAAGGTAGCCAAGGGTTAACTAGGGCCCCCGGGCTATGGTTTGAGGATCCTACCCGGTGTTTCACCTAAAGAGATGCAGGGAAAACCCTAGAAAACCTGCATCAGGTAGGTCGGGCATTGGGTACTATTCTCACGCCCTTCCGAATGACGGGAGACGAGTTTGCTGTGGGGACGCAGCATTCCCTTCTCCGTGTCTCCACCAGTTTTAGGAGGCAGTTGGCCGACAGATCCAATGGGATTAGCGGACAACTCTTGCCATATCCCAAGGTCTTTGACCCCAGTACATATACCTCCTAAAATAGGTGAAGGTGTCTCGGCATATGAGAACTTTGATAAAAAAAATACCCAGAGAGAGTGCGAGGCATTCCCGACATGATCAGGTGAGCCCCGCAGTCACTCTGGGCTGAAGCGTCTGCGAGAAAACTCCCGCAGCGCCTCTCCTGATTGAGGTTGAATTTTTTTTTTTGGTTAACAGGCTACATGAGGGTGATCCTGAAACAGGCAAGTCCCCTTTAATAGCACAGGAAGGGAATTGAAAAGGGGGGATGCGGAAGGTAGAGCAAGGTAGCCCAGGGTTGACTAGGGTCCCCGGGCTATGGTTTAAGGATCCTACCCGGTTTTTACCACACCAGGAACTTATCTCTTAACTTATATGGTTTCTTAAAGGGCAACATAACCTGGATGCAACACAATATACTTTCCTATGTCAATATTTTAGTTTTTAGTGGCAGTTACACTTAAACTGCGTTCAAGTCTAGCCCAATGGATGACTGATCTCCAAATTTTGAAACGACTAGCAACTTACCTAAATATATATGGATGTGAAACCTGGTGAATTGCAGTTTGGAAGTAGTTCTAAATAAACTGATAAAGCGGGGAACGAGTGTTCTTAGAAATTATTAGCTCTTTGGAACGTAGTAACAAAAAGACGAGTCACGTTGCTAAGACAGCAACTACATGACGGAAGGTACAGCCGTGATCAAAGTGCACAAATCAGGTAATAATAAAGCAAACATCAAAGAATACTAAACGAATGACCAAAAAAGATAGAAACGAGAAGAAGTAACTAACAAATACCTCAATTTCAGTGATAGCCTCTGTAGAGATCCTGCATCAAGCCCATGATATTGACAATGAATTCTGCATTCTTAAGTGACTGCTCCTGCGAATTTCGCGTATTATTTGACCGTCTGGCTTAACTATTTATATTCATTTAGACCGCCTTGAGCTCGCCGCTTTTAGAAGCGATGCATCAACTGGCAGTCTGGTGGCTGTGGAATAGCTGGAGGAAGGCGAGAATCATCGTTAACGGTAATTGGCATTCCTAACGCATCCGATTTCTTCTGTGGACGCCCATGTGGCAGGAGAACACAAAGTCGCCGCACAACCAGAGACAAAAATAAAGCAAAATACTCCTAAAGATGTAACACTCTTGCCATGTATACTATAAATGTTAATGGCCAAATAATAAAAGATTAATACAAATTTATTTTAATTACACGACGTCCCTTACTGAAGATATATATATTTATTAAAAACTGTCAGAAAATTTTCAAATCAGGTTTTCATATATAGTATATACCAGTAACGAATGTTTCAGGAATAAGAGAGTATCTCTTTACAAGGAATATCCTAGACACATTTTTATATATTTGAAATTATTTTTATCCTCCCATTACTAGTGAGCATGAATACGTTTTATAGAATTAAGTTGACCAATTCGCAGAGAAACGAAGTTTTTATTTTATTATTATAGTGTTTCGTCTACAATATTGGGGAATGACGCAAGGATGCTTGTTTGAGTTTTCTCTCACGGTATTTCTCCCCAGATTGACTGCGGGGATAACTCGACTGCGTTCGGAATGCCTCGTGCTCTGTTTTTTTTCCCCCAAGATTCTAACATGTCGAGGCACCTTCATCTATTTTAGGAGGTGTATGTACGGGAGTCAAAGACCTTGGTCATACGGTAAGAGTTGTCCACTGATCCCATTGGATCAGTCGACCAACTACTTCCTAAAAGTGGTGGAGACACGGAGATATGGAATGCTGCGAGGACACAACAAACTCGTCTCCTGTCTTTTGAAGGGCGTGAAAATAGTACCCAATAGCCCGACCTACCTGATTCAGGTTTTCTAGGGATTTCCCTACATATCTTTTAGGTGGATCACAGTAGGATCCTTAAACTATAGTCCGGGAGCCGTAGTAAACCCTTGACTTCCTTCCTCTATCTTCCACATTCCTTCCAATGCTATTAAAAGTGAGTTGCCTGTTTTTAGGATCACCCTCATGTAGCCTGATACTCAAAACAAACTTGGGAATTCTTCAGGTGAAGACATGTTAATTTAATTCTATATACTTTTATAAATCCTGACGATGGCTTGAGAGACATCATGAAACTAGATTCACGTGATAACAATACAACCCATCGGTTTAAGATAAAATACAAACATGCTTGGATGTTGTCTACTGGGCATGAAATACTACTCCGTTATGTGTTATTTTGTTTTAATTTTTTCGTTAATAAAAACAAATACAACAGATTTCACAGAGTTGTCAGTTTGTTGATAATATCATAAATCAGTCTCAACGAACATACTTCCTGTCGTATGTCATTCATATGGCTACATAACATGTGGAACCATGTCCTAAATAATAACACGGAATAAATTAACTTGACTAGACACCAACACACGCATTTTAATGAAGAATAGAGTCGACTCTAGCTAAAAATAAAAGTTTCAGTCCAGTGCAATTTCACCAGTCATATCGAGCGTTTAATTTAATATAGTTTACAGCGAATAGTTTCAATTTGCGCTGGCCGACGTAACATTACTTTATTACTCGGACAGCGCATTTTTTAATTCATGACAAAAATACATTTGGTTGATTATAAAATGTTGGAAATTAAACTGATAAAGTAAAAGTAATTAAAGGATTAGTCGTTGCTGCAACAGGTGCTGCTGTTCTGCATCTAGACAACGCCTCACTAGATCAATACCATACACACACACACACTATATATATATATATATATATATATACTGATAGTTAATATATCATAAACAAAATATCAGTATACCTAAAATATTTTTCAGTAAATTACTCGTGTATTTTATGTACCTTATATTATTAAAGGTAATAAATAATATAACTAATTAACGACAAAAGTTTTTACGTGTAGTAAATATCAGTGTTTAACACTTCACAGCACCTGTGAGAGTACTGAATTGAAAAAACGATTATAGTATAAATTTCATTCTTTTTTCTTCATGTGCCTCGTTTTAAATTCCAAATCTTCATCCTAGGACAATCTGTATAATCGACATCGTGATTAGAATTTAACAATTTTTGAAAACAAAATGAACGTCAATTGCGAAAACTATCAAAGTAAAAAGGTATGAAATCATTATTAAAGTCGTCTAATCCGAACAAAGTTGTCGTTTTTTGCGGAAGTCCCGTGTTTGACTTTCAATTGTTTTCCTGCTCGTCAATTAACGTGACTTCGACGACCACCAGAGGTCGCAGTTACGGACAATTATTTACATCTGAAAAAATACGAAGTACTTGTGGTGATCGTTGCTGACGTGACAGATAAAATTCTTTATTTACAGATAATTGTCTTTAAACAAAAACGTAGGAGGTCGTATCCCAGAAACATTTTTTAATGAATTTTAAATATTTTTTTATGCCTACAATAGTTACTTTTCTCTCCCTTCGTATTATGAGTGTCTTTGAATATTTGAAAAACCAACCGATGTCTTGTAGACTTCTCTAATAATCAAAGTGACAACGTTAGCATTTTCGAGTTCATAGTAAAATATCCAGATACGTGCACCTCCAGATATTTACAACGATACCAACCCGCAGCACAAAGTTAAAAAAATTAGTTCCAAAATTCACTACTTTAGTATAATAGAAAAAAGGATCTTTGGTGTATTGACAAGTTAGAGGTAATTTTTTATGAAAAAGAATTCAGGTACATCAGTCGTAACATACTAGTTACGATTGAGATGGATATTTTTAATTCTCAATTTCTGTAATCAATAGGAAACTTAAAAATAAAATACGCAGTGCTAGGAGTACGTATTTCTGAAGATCATAAATTCGATGGTTTAAGTCAATTTAAAAAAAATAAATGACAGTTGCATCGTGGAGGATCCTATTTTACAAGATGTCACTCAATCATTTGGATCACCCCCGAAGATGGCGAGTAAATTGATAGTAAAGATCTCGTACAATTCGTAATGTGAAGGATTTTGCGCAGGTGTAAATTGATAAAATTAATGAATGGGATGAATTGCCTCTCATTCCTTTTAGGATTTGCATGTGCATGTGTATGGGCATACGGTAAGAGTTGTCCGCTTCTCTCATTGGATCAGTCGGCCAGCTGCCTCCTAACACTGATGGAGACACGGAGAACGGAATGCTCCTACCCCACAGAAAACTCGTCTCTCGTCATTCAGAAGAGCGTGAGAAAAGTACCCAATATCCCGACCTACTTGATGCACGTTTTGTATGGTTTTGCCTGCATCTCTCTTACGTTAATCACCTGGTAGTATCCTTAAACCATAGCCCGGGGGCCCTAGTCAACCCTTGGCTACCTTCCACATCACCCCGTTTCAATTCCGTTCCTGTACTAAAGGTAGATAAATAGAAAATTTAGATTCGCATCTCATACTCTTCGGAATTTTTTCTCTCTTATCTGTCTGCCTCGATGTTCAACTGATGAATACTCTTCACTGTATAATCGATTGCCTGGAATAATTTCCATCGGTGCAAAATGAAGATACAACTGATTTTTTTCTATTATGTGGTGCAAAACAGCTGACAGAAATCCTTGAAACCTTGGGCGCCGTTAATTTTTTTTGGGTCATCGTACTGGAAAACGACAAGCCGCTGGTAGGCTGCGGGCTGTCAGTCAGGTCTCAGTGAACATTGATCCGGACAATGATTGACTTGTTGATGTATTTGTTGAAGAATAATATGAAGATTACGTTAATGAGTTCAGATAAAGGTGTTGCTGTAGCCGAGTGATAGGAGGAACTCTTGATATCAACAATAAGGAGATTGCTTGGTTGAGGAAAGGTGGTGGGGAGATACCACCAGATCGAATTTTCGAATCATAATCGTTCCCTTTTATATAAAAAAAGAAACACGTATTCAGATGAAAGCCACCAACGTTTCGCTGATTAGTGTACAAAAAATTGTTGGTCAGCAAACAAAAAAATATTTAATGATTCAGAGATAATCATGTCCTGTGTTTCAAAGTCGATTTGTTAAAAAAAACACGTACTGCTGATGAACGAAACCAATGTTTCGCTGACCATTACACTAAAAATTAACCTTCATCAAACAAGTAAATTTGGAAATGCTTCAGAGATAATATTGTTGTGTTTTCTACTGTCTGGTTTGGTCTTCCTGAGCTGTTCATGTATTAACGTGGCTATGCAATTGTCATCAGGTGGCACCTGAATACACAGGTTGTTTAGGTCAGTGAACCACCACCTTAATCTTTATCCATCACTCGCAGGTGACACGTACCTGCGTCAAATATCAGAATGAAACACTGAGAAGAGCATTATCTCTGAATAAAATACACTAGTGTGGTTTTCACGCCCAGATTATTAAATTATGTGGTGGTGCAGTCTCCTAGAGAATAATTGATGGGTAAATGTTATCCTCTATAGGCTAGTTCTGTAACCCGGTTCGCTAACTACTGTTACTAATAATTCGGTCTGGCGTCGAGCGTGAAACACTCCAGCTGCCAGGGCACGCACTCACCACTTTGTCGTCGACGTAGAGGGGCGGCGGTCGGGGCCTGGCGTGGCCGCAGCCCAAGAGCAACGCGGCGGCGACCAGCAGGCGCGTGGTCGGCGTCATGGTGCGCCTGCCATGGGACACTCGCCACTCGCCACACACTCACTCGGACCCGGCAGAGGCGCTGGCGCAGGCGCAGCGGGCGGGCTGGCGGCGTTCTCTGCAACTGCTCGCTGCACACTGCACGCTGCACACTGGCACGGCAAGGCAAGGCGACGTGACGTGACGGGACGGCCTACACGAGCCGCGAGGGAGAGGGGAGCTCCGAGCTCCTGCCGCAACGCACCACACCGCACAGAACTCTTCGCAACAATCTTCAATGTGTGAGCCGCCGCGCCACAATCCCCACCTCAGGCGCCTCGGGCGTCGTTTCCTGATTCGCGTCTTCTCCTCCTACTTTCACAACTAGTTCTGCGTAGACGTCATACTAGAAATCTCATTAATCCAACGTCAATTCACCTATCCGAAGCCAATTACATTAAAAGTCAATCATGGAAAAATAAATTTACAAGGTGACCATCTTTAAGGAGTAAAAATTACAAAATAAAATTTAAAAAACTCCCGGGTGTTTCGACTTGATTTAGCGTATTGTATTGTATTTATTAAATCTACAAATGGGCAGATGCACGGTGGCAGATACATGGAAATTAAACAATAATTAATAAACTGGTCGTAAGGACCACATTTACCTATAGTTGAATGTATAATTATATTCAATATAAATAAATAAGTGTGGAAGAATAGTATAGGTAGGGAGGCGCTGCGGGAGTTTCTCGTAGACGCTTCAGCCCAGAGTGACTGCGGGGCTTACCTAATCATGTCGGGAATGCCTCGCACTCTCTCTGGGTATTTTTTATCAAAGTTCTCATATGCCGAGACACCTTCACCTATTTTAGGAGGTATATGTACTGGGGTCAAAGACCTTGGGCATATGGCAAGAGTTGTCCGCTGATCTCATTGGATCAGTCGGCCAATTGCCTCCTGAAATTGGTGGAGACACGGAGAAGGGAATGCTGCGTCCCCACAGCAAACTCTTCTCCCGTCATTCGGAAGGGCGTGAGAATAGTACCCAATGCCCGACCTACCTGATGCAGGGTTTTCCCTCCATCTCTTTAGGTGAAACACCGGGTAGAATCCTTAAACCATAGCCCGGGGGCCCTAGTGAACCCTTGGCTACCTTGCTCTACCTTCCGCATCCCCCCTTTTCAATTCCCTTCCTATGCTATTAAAGGGGAGTTGCCTGTTTCAGGATCACCCTCATGTAGCCTGTTACCCTCCCCCCCAAAAAAAGAATAGTATTGTTTTCCCTGAAAAAAAAACTGGAAATACATTTCACTGTAGTATTTCGCAGCACTGATCACATCACTAATTGCACTACACCACACTAAACTTAGATTGAGTCGAAATTTTCTTTCTGTTAGAGGAAGTTCCCCAATCACTCCTGCAGGCAGATTGTTCCAGTCATTAATTGTCCTATTTAGGAATGAGTATTTTCCAACGTCTTGTAATTTAAATAGGTGATCACTCCTTCCCTCCCGTTCCGAGTCGATTCTTTCATTCTAACTCGGATACCCTGCCAAGGTTTTTGACCTGCAAAAGCTCTGTAGAAAATGTGTAGCCTAGCTCTTTCTCTTCTTGTCTGTAGCGTATCCCACCCTAGTCGCTTTACCTTTTCGTTCCCATGCCCAGGTCCTATTTTATACGAATTTTGCGGCCCTTCTTTGCACCCTTTCTAAGGATTCTATTTGACCTATCCTGTACGGATCCCAGCATGCTGCACCATCTTCCATAAGTGGGCGTATTAATGACAAATATGCCAACTCTTTAGATGTCGCATTTCCCTTCTTGAGTTCTCATGACAAAGTGCAAGGTGTTCCACGCTTTCCTTGTAGCATAGTTTACCTGCCCCCAGCTTACTGTTAAAATAAATGCCTAGGTATTTACAGTTTGTCTCCTCGATCACTGTTTTCCCATCTATTTTATATATCAAGGCATATTGAACACGCATTTTAGTAAATCTAATCGCCTTACTTTTACTATTGTTGATTTTGATTTCATTCCACTTAGCCCATGTACTTAGAGTATCTAAATCAGTTTGGAGAGCAGCTACGTCTTGTTCCCCATTTATTTCCCTGTAAATTACACAGTCATCTGCAATAATTCACTGAATGTTCTTTTGTGTTGTGTGTACAATGCAGAAACAATAATTTGATTAAAAGTCGCGTATATAATAATATCAACTTATGCGGCCTCCTTTATTCCTGTTTAATATAAATGTGACCACTAATGGTAGAAAAATTTCTCAGCTCTGCTCTAAGTTTTGGCATTCCAGTAATGAAGTAGTACAAATTTAGCCTGTTGATTATATCGTTGCATCTGAGTATTTTTTGCGGTTGAATTTTGACGAAATATTTCGATCTTGTAGCTCTCAGTTCAACGGCGGATTTTTGGCAAAAATCATTCATCTTGTCTATTCTGTCACCTTACCCTTTTTTTCTATTATTAGAACCTAGGACCTAGTTTTCAGTTGTATATATTTTAGTTAGGTTTGTCAATCTTCTGACCACGTCTGTGGAGGGGCTTTCAGCCCACACTGTGTACTCTATTGTGTCGGGTCAATATTGCCACGACTACAGGGGCAACTTCAGTCGGCAAACCTAAGAGGAAACTCCGCAATAATATAATCCACAGAATCGATTAGCCTACGACGCTCGCTTGGAGGGAAGCCCCACGCTTTGCCAGATACGATAATTAAAACTGGCCTTTCTCTTTTCATGCCGAGGAAAATAAATTAATAAGCGCATTGTTTTACTTTTCTTTCAGCAACACGGTTATCTGCTTGTTCCCTGGATATTACTTTCGCCTTTATATATATATTAAATGTACTTAACTGGTGAAGTTTGGATCTGGAATTGAGCAGAACGCGTTACGGTTGTACTTTCGTTTCATCTTTAATTCTTAGCATATCCTTCTCACCCCACAATGACCCCACTGAACTAGTGTTATAATTAGAAAAATGTAGTATTTACAGCAGAAGCAGAAGAATCGCATCACCAAAGGAAATCACAATTGAGTAGTTTAATAATGAAACTTGTAATAAAAAAAGCCTACAAATAAATGGAAATAAGACTAAATGTATGGAGAGCAAGAGAACACCAAACAAAGGACATGAAAACTTGAAAGTAAAGATTTTTCTTTTGAAAATGTGAACGAATTCAGTTATTTAGGTAAACAATTAGATAAATCTAATATAATTTTCTACGAAATTAAAACAAGGATACGAAACGAAAATAGATGTTATTACGTATTTAAGAATTTAATGAAGTCGGAAATACTAAATAAAATCCGGAAGCTTAAAATATATAAAACCATTATAAGGCCATGTTGTGACTTACGGTTGTGAGACCAGGGCTTTGGATGAAATGATCCTTGGCACCTTTGAACGAAGGATCTTGAGAAGGATCTTCGGCCCTGTGAGAAATAACGATGGTTTTCACAGGATTCTAATAAACAATGAACTGGGCTATTTTGTCGAACAAGCAAACATTATAAGGTTTACTAAGAGCAGAACAACATTTGGGCATGTGATGAGAATGAAGGAAACCTGGATGCCTAAGAGAATTATGCTGTAGAAACCAGAAGGACGAAGACTAAGAGGAAGGCCCCGGATAAGATGGGAGGAAGTAGTTGAGGATATGAAGATTATGGGAGTACGAATATTGTGACGCATAACAGGATAGGGGAGAACGGAAGAAAACTGCAGACAAGGTTAAAACCCACCATGGGTTGTAATGCTGATAAATAATAATGATAGTATTTCCATGGAACCCTATAAGAGTCAACGAACAAAAATGAACTAACACGCGTAATTGCCCCATAACATTCTTTAATATTTCAATTATACTCTGTAGTCACTCTTCAGTTATTAGTTCAACTGTTACACGTGCGAATAGGCAAAATAAATCTTTACAAGTATAGAAGAACAACAGATCATTATTTACAATCATTTAAATGCATGAATTAATTTTAACTTGACTCAATGGCGAATTTTGTTTCTTAGGCCTATGCATTTAAAACATTTTTAATGAATACAAATTAAGTAAATAATATTTAGAGGATTATTAATATTAAACTTATAATTATAAATGAAAAAGAACATAGCGTTATATAAAAATTCATTTTGAGAAATGTTATAATATTAAAATAACGCACAAAAATCCATAAATTATAAGAAAACAATGTATTTGCCTTGAACACTGATGAATTTTATACATTAAAAAATAAATTATTAAAACGTTATCACAAATGTGACATATTAAAGAAATTCAAAACACACTAAATTATTATGACACCATAAGTTAAAAAATATTTATAATACATTTTAACTTTTTAATTTCTGATTTTTTAATTAATGAGACTTAAAATAGAAATTTTTTAAAATAACTTCATGATTATTATATTGAAAGATTGTTGAAAATTTATTATTTGTTTTTAAATATAATATAGGGTTACAAAATCATAGAAGAAAACTGTTTATTTTTCTAATAGACAATTTTATATAAGCAAAAATTGGGTAGTTTCAATTTTTTTTCTCTTTACAAAACTTATGGCTATTTCTTTTGTCCATTTAATTAATATAGTAGAAGTTTGTATTAGTCGTAAAATTATGATGTTATTAAATTTTGCTCAGTATTTAATAGAAGCGGATCCAATCCTCATTTATGAGTAATAAGTCGTCACTTTACAAACTTGTAATGCCAGAGATGTGGAGAAACGGAGAGATTCCAAACATAGGAAGGAATTTTTTAAATGGACTACGCATACGCAATTTCAGAGCGTAGATCGACGTTTTTCTTTCGCAATAACTATTTGATGTTGTACAAAAAGTTTTAATTTTGGGGTTGCAATTTATACTGACACGCCAATCATTAAATAAATACAAATCTTGACTGACAAATAAACAAAAGCAATTTTTTCTGTTTTTGTAATGTTCATTCTTTTTATACGAAATTTTAATCCTAGATTAGGCCACATATTTAATTTTTGATCAGCACGTGGGAAATATTCCGTCATGCACGAGATTTCTCGAATATTTTACTCGGCAGCTTCGGACAGCAAAAATTTTCCGCTTTACCTGTTTCGGAAGATGTTGCAGGGGAATTTTTTTGCGGCTTTCTGATAACGCGAGCTTCCCGTGTTTCATTTCCTTCCCTTCGCAGAAAGCAGAGCGACGGGAGAAAATATCCTGGGCAGGTTCGTTGCATAGGATGTTTTGCTACGTACGTAGATAATGGACATGTATTTTCATTTATTTGCAAGTCCCAACGCAATCTGTTTAATAAGAGTCGCCTTTGTTACGTGGTATATTCAAAAATGTCTTTCATGTACACAAGTGAGTAAGTTCTTCCTCTTTGGCAACAATTCAAAGTAATATTTCCCACTAGTCGGTTTTCTCGCTACAGCATTCCCCATGTGCGGCCTAGGAAAGTTTTTGTCCGTTCGTTTTTTGCTTACGTCTTGCATGACATCTTAATAGTTCCCTTTTTTGATACCCATAATGGCCTCTATCTGCTTAATACTCCCTCGGTGATCTGAAGCAGATAAAATCATTTGAGTCATGCCTGATTTTCCATCGTAAAATTATAACCTCTCTACCAATTCTTCTCAGATTTCTATTTTGTCTCTGATTAGACACACTAATTCTTGACTTACTGACTTATTTATTTTCGAATCATTATTTTAGCAAGGTGGCAATATACACAAAAAGTTTTACTATCTACGAAATAAAACTCGAAGCGCTGTAAATTTCAGGTTACATTTCCAGGACTTATTATTTAAACTTAAGGGAACGAAATATTGAAAATCAATCCACCTTCATCAAACCTTCCAATTCGACTCGTCACATGTACTTAAATATATTAAGATATATTTAAAGAACGACGAATAGACGTCTTGTAAAATTATAAAATATTTCTTATTCCCAAAAAAATTATTTAAAATCACAAGTAAAAAAAATACTTCCAATTTACAAGTAAAATATTTATGTTTAAATGTAATTGATGTTCATCAGCAGGTGGCGCTGACACACAAAATATATGTTAAGGTCGGTTTATATCCAATTGTCTTTTACGTAAACGTAAGAGAACTATTCATGGATAATGACAACTGTTGAAAGCTACCATTGAAATAAGCTAAATTGATTAGAGGCTGCTCAAGGCTTTTTAAATAATAGAAATTAATTCTGTTCATAGATAACGAAACATACCTTTAACAATTTTTTCTGATCTATATACGTATATTTCTTTCGGTATTATGTTTTACTAATATATTAACATCTATAGTAAAAAATTGGAATGAAATTAAGTATTTCTTTCTGTATGGAAATGTAATACACAACTGAATATTCATTTATGTAACCATATTGAGTAATTTAATTATACTGATTTATATACGATACATATCAATTATTGTGTCATCTGGATTTAAAATGGATTGAATTAAATAAAATAAAATTATTATTGCTATTAAACAAGCTTGATTTTTAAGAGGAAATAAAAAGTAATGAAATATAAAAATCTGTAAGGGTTTGTATAGTGATGAATTTCTAGGTTCAATTTTCGTCCACGATGAACTATTTGCAGGGTCCATTCATTGAGTTTTGGCCAGTAGTCTAAAGAGGAGTAATCCATATAAACAAACAGTCATGTGTCTAGGAGCAAGCCCTTGTGTTCAGTTTAGAAGTAACCATGGTCCAAGTGGGTCAAGTGTTAGCGTGTTCTAATTAACCATGTTCACACGCCGATGAAGGGGAAAAGTTCACCTGGAGACATTTGGTATGTGTATCTTTTATGAATTTTAAAGTAGTTTATCTTTAAGGGATAAATGATTTTAAACGTGACTAGTATTTGACAAAATTTGTGACAAATCGAATCAAGTCTGTAATGCCTTTTTCTCTGCTTGAATCTCTCACCCATTTTTAAATCAGTATGAAATTCGTCGCTAATTTTACGCCATAGAAAGGTGAATGCGTAATTACGTTTCTTTTTTATAGATTTCAGATTAAAGTACGAATAAGTAAATTAATTCGTCAAACGATGCTTTTAATGTAAATATCTAAAACATTTTTTCCATAGTCTACCGGTTTTTGGTTTTTAAATTTTCATATTTAGTGTATAGTAATGATTAAACGCGGGATAAGAGGTCAATTAACTGGTTAATTGGCCTACAGTATAGATTAACATTGTGTGAAATTTTTCCGCAAAATCAATTATTCTTCTTCTGTTTTGTACTGAAGCCGTCCTTACGTTGGACTTTAGCATTTTTATTTCTACGCCCAATTTTTCACTTTTCAATTCGTCGGTATTAAGGATAATTGAACTCTTCAAACCTAAATTTCTTTCTGTTTGTGTGTCTTAATTGTATTTTAAAATACTTTGTCCATGTGTGGGAATCAATATGTAAAATTTCTAGGAGTGTTAGACAAAATTTATGGCAGCAAGCACCACACTTGGAGGTACAAGATTCTATTTCTCCGTTTTATGAATTCCAGCCGATTTTCAAATTCCTTGCTTAAGATTGCATTTTTTTTTCAATATAATTTTCGGGTTTGATCTTCACAAAGATCGGAACAGAATCCGGGTTAATAATTTTATTTAAATTAATTAACTGTATAAATTGTTAATTTGTGTAATCTCATTGATATTATAGGTGAATTTACAACGTTGTAGTTACTCGAATGGGGCCCATGAAGAGGTGAATTTTTCCATGAGTATTTAACGGGTGAAATTGTTTCGCCATATAAATGGCCCAATGTGATCGTACCGTAGTTTAGTTCTAGGTCGTTACATTGTATTCCAGCCACCCGATTCGATTTTATTAAATCCACTAGTGATTAAATAATGAATTTTAAAATACCTGCAGGGAGAATATTCTATTACATACACATTTTTGCTTTATTTTCATATACGTAACCTCATTTAAGGCTTCTTTCTCACGCTTCAATATTTCGTATATTAGTTTCTATAATTTATTACCTGAATTTCTTGAACGATTGTTAAATAGAAAAAAAATTGGTTTAACATAAAGTTATTAGATTAAAATGCATGACGTGGAGTTCTAAAACCATTTTATGGGATAGTCATTTTATCCATAATTCCTTTAGTGAATTAATCGTTTTTAAATAGAAACATACTGGTTCTACTTCGTTAATGACCAGCTTTAGATTGAATTTTAAAAAGGTAGGCTTTCATATTTCTGTAAATCTAGTCAATTATATCGAGTGTTTGACCAAATTATATGCAACAGGAATCAAGGCTGCGACTGCAAGGAGAGACTCGCTTCATTTTAACAGATGTACTGCAGAATTCTGATAATTTTTGTAGTAATTTGTGACTTCTCTCCTAACAAGAAAATTGGTTCAATGGTTAATGCAAACAGAATCTGCATACTTGAAAGTAGTTTCATACGAAAGTATCCTTTATTATGGTTTATGAATTGTTTTTGGAGATATCTGCAGGTTTTTAACTGAACATATCTTGGAGAAACCATTCAAATTTGCTGCCTCGAAGAAAGGACTTAAATGATACAAATAGTTCACATTGGATTTCAACTTTTTCCTCGGGAACTTTATACAAAACGTCTATTCCTCCACTCCAGTTTATGCTATACTCTAAAAAATGTTTCTTTTATTTCAGTTCAAGTTCGTCGAAACGAACTATGTCTACATAAACTCCACGTTTTGAACAAGCTTCAATATTAATTGAAAAAGGTGCTGATCAAACGCAAGTATTTATCAGCCAAGGTGTAGTAAACTAATCCTTTATTTATTACTGCAATATTGTAAGTTCTATTAAGCAAAATTCAGTCACCTGATAGATAAATAACTGTAAATATATATTACATTAGGCGGTTACTCTTTCCTTTATTTTTGAGTAACGTTTTCTCACTTCCTCAATATCGTCAAAGACATCTAAATAACTTCATTAGTAAGTGATATCCTCAAAATAATAATCGCCAAAATTTGGAATAATATATATTTTATAACTACACAATGTTATGGTCTTACCTGTAAATTATTTTCAACTTTTTCGGTGTACCCCGAGGAACGTATTACTTGAAAATATTTCTTATATCGCTTAATGAATTTTTATTTTAGTCTGGTATTAAAATTTAGTTTCTTTAATAAAAGTTGACTTTTTTCATTTTGGTTGTAGCCAAATGAAAAAAAATACTAAACATTCAATTTTCTTCCATATAAGCTCAAGTATAATTAATTTACATCTAAGATTTCATTTAATTGTATCGAAATATCTTGTTCTTCTGACCACGATATACTAATGGGAGTGTTTTATTTAATTCACGCAGACAATCCTCAACTTCAGGGTTCCTACAGTAAATAATACAACTAGAAGAGAATGTCGACGCAAAGGCTCTGTACTTTACAGGTAAATGGACTCTTCATAATTATATATTTTTGCAGTATATTATTGAAAGAATTTCCATTGTTTTAAATTTAATAATAGTCATACAGATTTAAAACTATTTAAAACTCGTCAACTTCCATTATATTTATTACATATTTACGGGACTGTATGAAAATTAACCAATACATGCAATACTCCGTCCAAACGAGTATTTACAAAAATTTCCATTATAAAGCTCGATCAGCATTATTATTATTATTTTGTTTTTGTAGTAGTTACATAGTTAAATACCACCAACGCTTTAATCAACATGATGTCGAACAACAAAGGTCGTGTACATCACGTTGCTGCTCAGTTTGTTTTGTACAATTATTGCAAACCATTCACATTAAACTGAACTGAACACAACGTCAACTTTTAAATTTTTTCTGGATTCTGAAAACGTTAAAAGGTTTGAAATTTTGACAAAATAGCGACCATATGATACGCTGAGTATGCTCGCAATTACAATGCATTGAAAATTTACTCTTCTTTCATTTCTTTCAACATATTCTTTGTTTCTTTCAGAAGCCTGTATGATGTTAACAATTCTTTAAATTCGATCGTTGGCTTTCCACCCTCAGCAAGGTTTCCGCCCTAGGTAAGGATTGAATTATTCTTATTAGTATATTTTACTACGGCTCTACTTTACTTCAATCAATCACACCAATCAATTTGGTCTTTGCCAATTGTTCGACCGTATAAAAAGAGCATAATCTACTCGTACCGTAATTCCGATCTGGTTTGTTTCACCGCCTTCCTGTTTGTTGATTAAATTCCAATACATCCGCAAATAACTCCTTTTAAAGTAACACAAGGGAAAACATTTATGTACAACGGGATTTTTGCTTTACTTTCTAACAAGATTTGTCTTCTTTATCACGATTGAAGATTTAAAATACTAGATCCGTTGTTTTGATATTTCTACATCACTTAGATTATTATTACCTGAATTTTGTAAACGTTTATTAGATTACATAAATAAAGAAAATTAATTTATTTGAAAGGAAATTGTATAATATCGGCCCACATAGATAATACCAAATATTCATTGCAACATTGAACTGTATAAAACGTGAATTCTAACTACAATATCTTATACACATTATTATTTAATATAAACATATTGGTTTTACTTCATCTAAGATTAAATTCAGTTTTAGATTAAATTTTATAAACGTAGGTATCGATATTTGTGTAAATGTAGGAAATTATTTCGATAGAATTATTTACAACACAAATGAAGGTTGGGACTGCAAGGGCACTACAGTTTAATTACAAATGCTTCAGAGCACATTTTACAAAAATTTTCAAAATAATTTGTTAGTCGTCGTTCAGCAATCCGATCTTTAAATTCAGTACTCGATTATTTTGCTTTACTGGATCGTCTCGTCGAAAATATTTACTTCTCTGGCTAACTAAAATCCTCCAACATATGATATTCCTTTGTTATTCGTATTTATTTTCAAACACTTCGTACAATAGTAGTAAAACAGTTAAAATTTGTAATTTCTCTGTTCAATCTGACTTGACATATAATGACGGATTAACTATTCTTATCGCTCAACGTGTTATTTCTTCATAGTATAAATTAGAAATTAGTTGAGTTCCCTTAGCAGTAAGTAATGCATATTTATGTTCGAATTTTCTTAATTAGTGGACGACGTTAAGCACATAATTAATTTTCTCTTGGGGACTTCTGGTTGTTCCAGTAGGCTTCCACTTTTTCCGAGAATGTATGTTTACGTATATTTACTATTATTTCTACCTAATAAGGACCCTTCCAAGAAGATTTGGAAATCATTTCATCGGAAGTAGTTAACGTAAACCTTACGTATAAATAATGAAATTCGTGACGTCATTTATTGTTTACCTTTTATTACATAGAAGTAGATTTATATGGTTTTTAAATTTGTAGTTGCTGGTTGGCATTTTGTATATTGACAAGTTGTATGTAGGATTAAGTAGTTTCTAATCATTTTGCCAGTTTAATACTTTATCTTTAACGAACTATTAGTCACTTCATTTTTTCCTTAACATGGACGATAGAGGCTGGTCTCCTATTAAATACATTATCTTAGAACTATTTCCTGTGATTTGCAATAGGGGGTAAGACGTATACGTTGGCAACAATAATGTGGCGTCACGAATCTCCGTGATTAACCCCTTAAATTATATTTTTTAATGTTCTTGAAGTGTTCAAAACGATAAGTAGGAAAAATAAATTTTTAATTTGTTTATAATAAGAAATTTTAATAAATTAGGGCGTGTGGTACAAGTTATGATTTAATTGAAGTTTATTAAATGTCAATCATTTCTTGCTCTCTGATTATAATTAATAATTTTTCTTTACACCTTTTTTTGTATTGCATCTGAACTGTTTGTGAATAGATAATGGCCATTCACAGCAACAGCCTTATTGTTTCTAAGTACTCACATGAGAGAGAGGATCATTTATGATAGATTATCAGTCGTTTATAGAGATACTTGTAGGATTTTTCACTGAGAATCTCTTTGAGAAACCAAGTTTGCTGCCTCGATGGAAGGACACGATAAAATTCGTTCACATTTTTCTCTGGTCACTATATACTAAAGGTCTATTCCTCCTCTTCAGTTTGTACTATAGACTTGAAAATGTTTCTCATTTCAGTTAAAGTTCGTAGAAACGTACTATGCTTACATTAACTGTATCACGTTTTCAACAAACTTCAGTACCAATAGAAGAATGAGGTGTCCAGCCGCAAGTATTTTTCTGCCAAGGCGTAGTAAACTAATCCTTTATTTATTACTGCAATATTGCAAGTTATATTACGAAAAATTCACAATAATAGTTGACGATGAGCTTAGTTCTCTACAGCAGCCCCTAAAGTATAGAGAATTCCAACAGAAGACAGACAAAGGTAAAGGGACTCCAAAGCCGAGACTTGATGCACATAATTCTGTCATGTTTACCATTTAATTCAGATTTTCTGCCCTTTTTTGATAAATATTTTTGATCGACGTTAATTCAATCGGATAATCTACGGCCAAGTGGTAAACGTGTCACGCCCGTTGTGGAAAGAAGCGGCAAATTTGGGGTCAACTTTCTCGATACATTTCGACTTCTCGGTTGCCACCAACTTGTCAACTAGTTATGCCTTCCAGATGACATGACGGTAATATTCTTCCTTCTCTTCGTGGCAGACAAGGTTCATCAGCGGGTTGATGTCCACTTCGAAGAGAAGCTGACAATAATACACGGACCTTTCAGATACTTAATTTTATTCTTGAGGGACGCGCGTCGTCCACACTTAGTATTCTGGGTTTTGTTTCCTAGTTACGTAGCCCTCTCAATATATATCAGAATATACTGTACAACTGACAAAAACTGTTTTTTTTCTGTTTCAGGTTCCTCAATCGAACCAGATGGCTCCTGAAAGGTATTTTTAAATATGTTGAAATGTCTATTTAATTTCTTAAAGTTTTCTTGTATTTTTCCAGGTACCAATTCCCCTATGAATCTTCCTTCATCGTTCTCGTGTCTTCCTTCGGCATCTTGCCGAGCAATACAGCTATGACAAAAGATACGGAGTGATGTGATGAATGTAAAGGTTAGTACCAGTTGTGGAATCTAGTTTAATTTATTAAAATTTTCATTTTACTAAAATTATAGTTTCTGTTTATTAGGGCTACACATTTTTCTATTATATATAAATTTTCTCCCTTCTTAATTGAACACCAGAAGTAATAATGACTAATTTTTATCTGAATTAACTCAGTTTTTTTCCGTAAATTAGTTACTATTATTCCCGGTTATTGCTTAGCTGAATGATTTAGTGTGTAAATTGATTGTGCAATAGAAAAGAGAGATTTCATTCATCTCTTGTGATAGGCTTTTATAAAACGAATATGAAACCGTAACATTTTTTTTAGAGTGGGATTAAATTCATAAAAAATTTCTTCTTTAAGCGCTACAACATTATTGTCTAATTGTCGTAGCCTTCTCAACAACCACCTTCCATTCTTTCCTATTGTTTACTTTCAGTGTCCAATTCGTGATCTTCATGTTTTTAGATACTTTCGGACGTCATCTTTCCATCTTGTCTTCGGTCTACCTTTTCTCCTGGTTGTTAATGGACTCCAGCAGTAAAATTTCTTCACTACACTATCTTTGTTCTTTTGGCAAATTGTCCACACCAATTTAAACGTAGTGCTCTAATATGGTTGATTATATTTTAAGATATTATTCTAAATTATTCTCAAAGTACCATTATCTTGTTTGATTAGACAAAATATTTTCCAGTCAAACATCATTAGTCTTTGCATGAGTGTTCAGGTTTAAGCAGAATATGTAGTAATTTGTCGTATTAAAGTTCTATAAATCTGAAGGCTTGTTAACATATATTTACAATTATCTTTTCTACCTAATAATGACACTTTCAAGAGTATTTGGAAATGATTTCACATAATCCTTACGTATAAATAATGAAATATTCGTGACTTCATTTAATGTTTACCTTTTTTACGTAGAAGTAGACTGGCATGGTTTTTAAATTTGTAGTTGCTGGTTGGCCTTTTGTATATTGACAAGTTGTATGTAGGATGTAGTAGTTTCTAAACTTTTTGCCAGTGTAATATTTTATCTTTAACGAACTATTGGTCATTTTATAATTTCCTTAACATGGACGATAGAGGCTGGTCTCCTATTAAATAGTAATTATCTTAACTATTTCCTGTGCTTTGAATTAAGGGGTAAGACGTACACGTTGCCAACAATGTGGCGTCACAAATCTTTGTGATTTACCCCTTCAATTCTATTTTTAACTGTTGAAACGTTTAATTGAATTCTTGTCACCTTTTACTTTTTTCCCCTATACATCTCCCGTGGGTCGTCCATCAGCATTAAACTTAGCATTACAGCTATTGCCAAATAAATATGGTAGTCATACCCGATACGTCGTTAACAACTGTTTTGTTGCAAAGGTCTTAGAGGCAGAGAAATGCATCTTAATTAAGGGGATGGAAGTGTTAAATGAAAAGTCAGATGTCAGTTTGCAGCATAGCTTATTTTATAAATATTTCCGTTTTATTATAAATACACTCGATTATTATACACTTAAACATTTTAGAGATTTCATATAGACAAATATTTCCGTTTTATCTTTTCTTACTATATATTCTATGTCAGACTGAATATATAAATTGTTCTATATAAACTGAAGTTCGTATGTTTCTGTTAACTGTCGACTGTTCTCCCCCATTATTGCTAAACTGGAATTATTAGTATTATGTAAATAAAAAAAATTTGAGATACAGTTTCGTGTTGTAGTTGATCAAACTCTTGCAATAGAAAACCGACAGATTTCCTTTAGATCTACGTTGAAGCACTTTCAAAAAAACTATGACTTTGCGATTTTTCATGTTGAACTCTATTTATTAGAAATTTCAACGGCTAGATGAAAATTAAAACAAGTAGGGAAATGGGTTTAACTATCAGTCTAAATTATCTTGCTACAACAAAAGGTAAATAAAATTCTTAAATTGAGAATGCCTTGAGACATAAAATATTATTCCTCGTCACTACGGGGCTTGGTAGGACTTGACCACCTTAAAAATCATCCTCGATATCTCTCTGTGCTCAAATTTTTTCTTCCATCTTCGGATCTCCATTATATTAAGGGCAGCTAATACGTCATCTTTCTCTTGCTCTGCCCTTCCTTATGGTGTAATCCTTACGGCATTTATTATTCATTTATGCATCCTGTTATGTCAACCTCTATATCCATTGTTGGAAATAAAAAGAATATCAATAATTCATTTCTTACATGTTAGCCGTAGTAGCCTATATATATATTGCTCCAATTAGACTTGATTTTCAGCAGGAAATATTTTCAATTCATGGCACAAAAACAATTTTGAAATTCATTCAGATTGCATCCAATTATTTGATTACTTGTCTATTGTTAATTTCCGCCGTTCAATGTTTTCATGGATTTGTTAAAAAGCCGTGGAAGGTTTTCCATGATGAATCTGTATTACTCCTTCATTTTTCTGACTTTCTTTTATACAAATATAAGAACACGTTACGAAGTTGTGATTGAAATAAATGTATTTAACTTAAAACATAAGCTTTATTTAGTTGTTTAGAAATGTCTTGTATTACTGTACATATGTTAATGGATAATATATATATTTTTTTTCATTCCATGCGGACATTCTTCACCTTCAGTGCTTCTAGAGTAGGAATTCAACTAGAAGAGGACCTAGACGCCAAGACACGGTTCTTCATAGGTAAATTGACGTATGCATTTACGAATTTTATATCATAACTACATAGTTATTGAAATATTTAATATCATTCAGGGTTGACTAAAGATAGGGGTGGAAATTTATACTCCTTCTCTCTACTGGAGTAATACTCTACTTTTTGATGTTTCTAGTAGTTACGTAGTTTAAAACCTCCAACGCAACAAAAAAATACAATTCCTAATAAGGAGACAGAAGAGAAAACTATCTCCTTATCTCCTTTTTTCCAACTCCTACCGTATACGTATAACGCCACAAACCATACCAACAATTTTAGAAATGATTTCCGATTCCCTAATTACAAATCGATATCTGCCAACCACTTGTTGATAGTGATAACGTCTAAATATAATAAATTTTGAGAAAATAGGTACCATATAATACTCAGTTTATAAGAAATTAACAATCTAAATCGAATTGGAAACCAATGCGAAGCTTAAACACAATGAAAATTTGGGACCGTTTTATATGTAAGGAATCCAAAAATAATCCACAGTTTGTGTTAAATAACGTATAAATCACGACCAAATGGCCAGTTACCAGGTCCTACTATTAAGCCATCCAGGTGACGTCATAAATGTAACCAAAAAAAATAGTCATTGGGTCCAGTCGTTTAGGAGGTGAAAATTTTGAACAGATGTAGCCAAAAAATATATATATTGTTTGGACATGTACGTAAATGGTGCTTCATATAATAAACGACAAGAAGAAACTAGATTCAGTAATACTGAAATATATCTGTAACTTTCATACTTGACCGGAGAGTCCCAAGATTATTAAGCACATCAGGCACTCAAACAGAAAATTCTATTTCTTAAAATAGAAACAGCTCGTTAGCACTTATTAAGAATTTACTCTTATTGGTTCACTTATTTCTTTTAAAGTATTATTTTTTTCTTTCAGAAGTGCCGCTTCAAGTTACCAATTCTTCGAAATTCGATCGTCTGCTTTCCAGGAAAAAAGGTTTACGTATATTTATAATTATCATTTCTAGCTAGTATTGACCATTTCAAGAAGTTTGGGAAATAATTTTCTCGGAAGAAGTTAAAAAGTATATAAATAAATATTGGTGACGTCATTCATTGTTTCACTGATTAAAACGTAGAAGTAGATTTATGTAGTTTCTGAAATAGATACAGATTGAAATTTTGGGTATTACCAAGTTATATGAAGATATACGTAGTTAATAACGTTTGTTGTTGTAGAATAGTTTTTCTCCAACGATGTAAAAATGCTTATGGTGCATAGACAATGGGTAATTTAATTGTATTCTTTAACGTTGGTGAAAGAGGCTGGTCTCCTATTAATTTGAAATTATCTTAGAATTATTTGGTGTGCTTTGAAGTAAGGGGTTTGGCGTACATGTTGGCAACAATGATGTGGCGTTACGAATCTCGCAAATTAAATCCTTCACTTATATTATTAATCTTCTTGAAGCAGTCAAACTAAAATTAGATAAAATAAATTATGAGCTAAAGTTTCTATTACAACTAATATCCTTTCATAATTATTATATTTCATCATTAATATGTAGCATATTAATTCAATAAGGTAATTTTAATCAATTAGGATCTGTGGATGAGTTAATCACATTGCGTTATTAAGTTGAAGTTTATTATAAATATAAAACATTCATTTCTTTCCCTCAGATTACAATTGACAATAATTTTGCTTATATTCTTATTGTCTTGCATCTGGATGGTTTTTTGAATAATTAATGGCTATTCAACGCAAAAGCATTAATGTTGGTATGTACTCGCATGTGAAAGGATTCTTTATGATGCTTTATGAATTTTTTACAGGGATACCTGGACACTTTTTACCAAGTGTTTTTGAGAAACTGTTCAAGCAGACTGCTTTCGTGGAAGGACTACGGGATGCAAATCGTTCTCATTTAATTGTTACAACGTTCTCAGGTCACTCGATCCAGATATAGAATTCTTATTCTTTATTTTTTACTATGGTCTTAAAATTTTTATTCACTTTCTAGTTTGTTCCTGGTAACGTAATCTATCCGCATCTACTCCGTCACTTTGTCAACAAACTCAATATCAATTGGAAAGAAAGATGGTGTTCAAACGTAAGTATTTTACTCCCGAAACGTGGAAATGGTTTCTTTATTACTGTAACAATTGCCCCCACATTAGTTGTATTGATTTGTTTTGTATTGGTGGTAGTTGCGTTGTTTAAAACCATCGACGCATTCCGCAACATGATTTATAACAAAACCTGAACAATCATTCCGTTTTGTACAAAAATTTAAAATTATTCCAATAAAACCGAAAACCATCCTTAACGTTGTGCTCATCACTTTCTTATCTCGAAACATTTTTCTTAATTTTGATAACGACAAAAAATTTTAATTTTTTACTTTTTGCTTGAAATTTCAATACACATGTGCCAACCTACAACGTAATAAAATTTTGGAATTGTTTGTGTTAAAATTCAGAAACAAACATACATTTGGTTAAACATTGAAAGTATGCTGATCACGACAGAGTCCAACTAATAAATAAAATAAAAGAATTCATCTGAGCCGGTTAAGTAATTTAGGAAAAGAATAATTCCGAATAGAAAAATACCAGAATTTATTTGTAAAGACATGCATAAATATGCTTCGTACACGGGACAACAATAAGAATGGAAAATGCTCTGTTTACGTCTTATTCAATCTATTTTCGACTTTGTTCTCAATTTTGCTGCAAGATATCAATGAGCTTCAATAAAGGCATTCCACTTCCTTTACTTAAGAACTAGCCAGGGAGACGCAAAAAAAGGAAGCTGATAGTGAACTCTAGTAGAACATCTCTAGAAATACATTTACTTGACATTTATTACGGACTTTACATCTTGTCATTGCTACACTTCTTTCAATGAATTCTTTTCTTTCTTTCAGAGGAGCTGTTTGAAGTTGCCAATTCATTAAATTCAACCGTTGGCTTCCTCCCTCTCAAGATTTCCGTCGTAGGTGAGGTTTCAATTCCTGTTATTAGCTTTTTTAGGAAATTATGCTGATTCCAGAAAAAAAGCTTTTTAAAGGCTCACTCAGGTCTTTGTCCACAGCTTCCAGACGAAATTATTCACACCTGGAATGGAATCTTCAGGTGGAGGAAAGGAACATTTATTTCTAATAAAAGGCCTGCTTGATGCGGGTTGACTCAACCTTTACTAGTTTTGCGGCCGGGATGTGACGCAGGTAAAAAAAGTGATTAATTAAAAAAAACTTGTTTCTACTTTTCGTTCTGTTCTTTCCCAGGTATCTGCTGGTTTTACTGGAAAACTTCTCGGTCCTAGACGGTGGCGAGCTGCCGAGTACACTACACAATTTCTCTGTTGACAATGTAAATAAATCGCAAATTTGATTCCTCTACCTCCCACAGCTTCCAGAAGAATGATCGTGTAATGATGAAGAGGAACGGCGAGACTCACCTAATTTTTCCTAGAAGATGAATCAGTTTTCCACCAAATAAGTATATCGATTTATACGTGATTATTTAATTAATAATCGGGAACGACTCTTTTTATGGTTTTTATGGCTTAAATAACGTTAATCAATGAGAAACGCTGATGATGGCTTTAGATTGACTGCGGTGAGAATTCTCAGCTAGCATAACACCCCCCTCTCCCCATGGATACTTGAAGTATGTGTGTGAAATCTATTTTAGGATGGAATTATTGGTTTATAGCCGAACGTATTTGAGTGTTCCTCCGGTATATTTAATTATAAGACGCTGTAGTATCAAGAAAATGATGAAACATCCTGGTTTTAAGCATGCATGCGTACATACAAACAAGGTTGAAAGACGATTGCAATTTGGAAAATGCGTATCAAACTAATTTTAAATGGTACCTGATTTGTAAATAATCGTGCGATATTAAATCTTAAGACACTGCAGTGGCTAGCAAATAACGAATGAATTAGTATTAAGTACAACGCTAAATTGTAGTGTTGATGCAACGGTGACGGAAAGAATGTTAATGCGTAATTATGTTAAGTACATTTCTAATATAAGGTACATACTTTTTATATTATTTAATGATGCAGTCTTTTGGTAAGAGCGTAAATATAAGTAATTTAAAAATAAAGGGGCCAAGAAAAAAACCCAAAATAATGACTAATACAGAATACGAGTAACGAAACGAACAAATTTAATTACAATTACAAGTTTTAAGTGGAATGGCTAAAAATCGCAAGCGCTTGGTAAAAGTATGAATGGTAACATTTGAAGTCGGCAAAAGCGAAAGATGTTGCTCTATTTGAAGCCAAATTGAAAATACAGGTTATATTTTGGAAGGTATAATTGGGATCTGCCATCCTCTTAGAGCAATGCATAAGCTTATATATCATAACGCTTAAATTTCTACATTACAAAGTTACAAATGAACGGAAAGAAGGTAGTAAGGAGAGTCAATATATACTATAAATGAACCTATGTATATAATATACGCCTCTTAAGAATGGTGATAAATTATGGAATCAAAGTATTCTGAAAATACAAATTACATTAGTGAGTAGCCGTAACGGAAATTAACACGAATATACAACAGGCGGATTCTCAAGGTTATTAAAGAAAGTGCGAAAAAAAAAGGTGGTATAATTACATTACAAAAAACACTTTCATAAAGAGAAAATTCTAGATAAACCTGACAACTTGGTATGTAAATAAGTGTGTACATTTGTGACTTTCTACATTAACGTATAATGATCCATTTTGCGGTTTTGTCTAATATACGTGAAATCGTAGGGAAATTTTTTGGGTGGCTAGTTGAGTGTTCTTGAAGGTGAATGAAAATGGGCCGGTTTTGAGGGTTTGGGAGTTTTCCGGGAGGTTGGGCGGGATTTCGGTGTTTGGCGGGGATGTCGTGGGATGGAATCTAATCGCGAAATAGGTAGGGCAGGAAAGCGGGGTGGGAGAATAGATTGGGTAAATGTCGGGAGGAAATCGGAAAGTAAGAGGTGGGGCAGGATTTGGTGGAAAAGATGGGGCGGCATAACGGAGGAGGGGGAAAGGGGGATAAGGTGGGGGATGATTTGAAACGTGTGGAGGGGAAGGGATGGCGAAAAGGGAGGTGTGGGAAAGGATGGGTGAAGGGAGGTGCGGGAATGGTTTGAAGAGGGTAAGGTGAAAGGGTGGGCGAAGGGACGAGTGGGAAGGGAAGAGGGTAGCGGGAAGGAAAGGGGGGACGCGGGAAGGGGAGAAAGGGAGGGAAGGGGGTAGGCGAGGGGAAAATATTTTTAAAATTTTGAAAAAATTGGAACGATTTTGAAAAAATTAACGATTTTATACGATTCGGAACGATTTCGTACGATTTGGAACGATTTGGTACGATTCGGAACGATTTGGTACGATTTGGTACGATTCGGAACAATTTGGAACGATTTTAACGAAAAATTTTTACAGAGCTTAAAGTTAAAATGTTTTCGTGAAATCGTTCCAAATGGTTCCGAATCGTACCAAATCGTTCCGAATCGTACCAAATCGTTCCGAATCGTATAAAATCGTTAATTTTTTCAAAATCGTTCCAATTTTTTCAAAATTTTAAAAATATCTTCCCCTCACCTACCCTCTCCCCTCCCTTTCCCCCCTTCCCTCTCCTTTCCCCCCTTTCCTTCCCACTACCCCCTTCCCTTTCCCCTGCACGCGCTCCCCACCATCCCACACGATTTCCCTTTCCTTTCCCCCTCCGCCGTTTTCCCGCCCTATCCTATCCACCGAATTCTACCCTCCCCCGACTTCTACCCAATCTATTCTCCCACCCCGCTTTCCTGCCCTACCTATTTCGCGATTAGATTCCATCCCACGACAATCCCGCCAAACACCTAACTCCCATCCAGACGAAATCACGTCCAAACCCTCGAAATCCGCCCATTTTCATTCACCCTCAAGAACACTCAACTAGCACCCCTTCTCCCCCACAATCGCGACCCTCACGAATTCACGTATTAGACAAAACCGCAAAATTGAACATTATACGCTAATGTAGAACATCACAAATGTACACACGAAGTAGTATATATTTTATACCAAATAGTGTGGGGTAGTTGCCGTATTTACATACCAAGTTGTCAGGTTTATTTAGAATTTTCTCTTTATGAAAGTTTTTATGTAATTATACCACCTTTTTTTTCGCACTTTCTTTAATAACCTTGAGAATCCGTCTATTGTATATTCGTGTTAACTTCCGTTACGGCTACTCACAAATGTAATTTGTATTTTCAGAATACTTTGATTCCATAATTTATCACCATTCTTAAGAGGCGTATATTATATACATAGGTTCATTTATAGTATATATTGACTCTCCTTACTACCTTCTTTCCGTTCATTTGTAACTTTGTAATGTAGAAATTTAAGCGTTATGATATATAAGCTTATGCATTGCTCTAAGAGGATGGCAGATCCCAATTATACCTTCCAAAATATAACCTGTATTTTCAATTTGGCTTCAAATAGAGCAACATCTTTCGCTTTTGCCGACTTCAAATGTTACCATTCATACTTTTACCAAGCGCTTTCGCTTTATAGCCGTTCCACTGAAAATTTGTAATTGTAATTAAATTTGTTCGTTTCGTGACTCGTATTCTGTATTATTCAATATTTTGAGTTTTTTTTTCTTGACCATTCATTTTTAAATTGCTTATTAGAAATGTACTTAACATAATTACGCATTAACACATTCCATCCGTCACCATTGCCCAATCACTGCCATTTGGCGTTGTACTTAATACTAATTCATTCGTTTTTGCTAGCCACTGGAGTCTCTTAAGATTTAGTGTCGCACGTTTATTTACCATTCAGGTACCATTTAAAATTAGTATGATACGCATTTTCCAAATTGCAATCGTCTTTCAACCTTGTTTGTATGTACGCATGCATGCTTAAAACCAGGATATTTTATCATTTTCTTGATACTACAGCGTCTTATAATTAAATATACCGGAGGAACACTCAAATACGTTCGGCTATAAACCAATAATTCCATCCTAAAATAGATTTCACACACATACTTCAAGTATCCATGGGGAGAGGGGGGTGTTATGCTAGCTGAGAATTCTCACCGCAGTCAATCTAAAGCCATCATCGGCGTTTCTCATTGATTAACGTAATTTAAGCCAACTCAACCATAAAGTCGTTCCTGATTATTAATTAAATAATCACGTATAAATCGATATACTTATTTGGTGGAAAACTGTTTCATCTTCTTGGAAAAATTAGGTGAGAGTCTCGCCGTTCCTCTTCATCATTACACGATCATTCTTCTGGAAGCTGTGGGAGGTAGAGGAATCAAATTTGCGATTTATTTACATTGTCAACAGAGAAATTGTGTGTAGTGTACTCGGCAGCTCGCCACCGTCTAGGACCGAGAAGTTTTCCAGTAAAACCAGCAGATACCTGGGAAAGAACAGAACGAAAAGTAGAAACAAGTTTTTAATTAATTGCATATTTTTTACCTGCGTCACATACCGGCTGCAAAACTAGTAAAGGTTGAAACAGTCAACCCACATCACGCAGGCCTTTAGCTTTTAGAAATAAATGTTCCTCTACACCACCCGAAGATTCCATTCCAGGTGTGAATAATTTCGTCTGGAAGCTTTGGACAAAGACCTGAGTGTGGACTTTAAAAAGCTTTTTTTCTGGAATCAGCAGAACATCCTAAAAAGCCAATAACAGGAATTGAAACCTCACCTACGACGGAAATCTTGAGAGGGAGGAAGCCAACGGTTGAATTTAATGAATTGGCAACTTCAAACAGCTCCTCTGAAAGAAAGAAAAGAATTCATTGAAAGAAGTGTAGCAATGACAAGATGTAAAGTTCGTAATAAATGTCAAGTAAATGTCTTTCTAGAGATGTTTTACTAAAGTTCACTATGAGCTTCCTTTTTTGCGTCTACCTGGGTAGTTCTGCTAGTTCTTAAGTAAAGGAAGTGGAATGCCTTTATTGAAGCTCATTGATATCTTGCAGCAAAATTGAGAACAAAGTCGAAAATAGATTGAATAAGACGTAAACAGAGCATTTTCCATTCTTATTGTTGTCCCGTGTACGAAGCATATTTATGCATGTCTTTACAAATAAATTCTGGTATTTTTCTATTCGGAATTATTCTCCTCCTAAACCATTGGACTGGCTCAGATGAATTCTTTATTTTATTTATTAGTTGGACTCTGTTGTGATCAGCATACTTTCAATGTTTAACCAAATATATGATTGTTTCGGAATTTTAACACACAAAAACAATTCCAAAATTTTATTACGTTGTAGGTTGGCACATGTGTATTGAAATTTCAAGCAAAAAGTAAAAAATTAAAATTTTTTGTCGTTATCAAAATTAAGAAAAATGTTTCGAGATAAGAAAGAGTGATGAGCACAACGTTAAGGATGGTTTTCGGTTTTATTGGAATAATTTTAAATTTTTGTACAAAACGGAATGATTGTTCAGGTTTTGTTATAAATCATGTTGCGGAATGCGTCGATGGTTTTAAACAACGCAACTACCACCAATACAAAACAAATCAATACAACTAATGTGGGGGCAAATGTTACAGTAATAAAGAAACCATTTCCACGCTTCGGGAGTAAAATACTTACGTTTGAACACCATCTTTCTTTCCAGTTGATATTGAGTTTGTTGACAAAGTGATGGAGTAGATGCGGATAGATTACGTTACCAGGAACAAACTAGAAAGTGAATAAACATTTTAAGACCATAGTAAAAACTGAAGAATAAGAATTTAATATCTGTATCGAGTGACCTGTGAACGTTGTAACAATTAAATGAGAACGATTTGCATCGCGTAGTCCTTCCACGAAAGCAGTCTGCTTGAACAGTTTCTCAAAAACACTTGGTAAAAAGTGTCCAGGTATCCCTGTAAAAAATTTATATAGCATCATAAAGAATCCTTTCACATGTGAGTACATACCAACATTAATGGTTTTGCGTTGAATAGCCATTAATTATTCAAAAAACCATCCAGATGCAAGACAATAAGAATATAAGCAAAATTGTCAATTTTAATCTGAGGGAAAGAAATGAATGTTTTATATTTCTAATAAACTTCAACTTAATAACGCAATGTGCTTAACTCATCCACAGATCCTAATTGATTAATAGCATATTAATTAAATAAAGTAATTTTAATGAAGAAATATAATTATGAACGGATATAAGTTGTAATAGAAACTTTAGCTCATAATTTATTTTATCTAATTTTAGTTTGACTGCTTCAAGAAGATTAACAACATAAGTGAATGATTTAATTTGCGAGATTCGTAACGCCACATCATTGTTTCCAACATGTACGCCAAACCCCTTACTTCAAAGTACACCAAATATCTCTAAGATAATTTCAAATTAATAGGAGACCAGCCTCTTTCACCAACGTTAAAGAATACAATTAAATTACCCATTGTCTATGCACCATAAGCCTTTTTACATCGTTGGAGAAAAACTATTCTACAACAACAAACGTTATTAACTACGTATATCTTCATAAACCTTGCTAATACTGAAAATTTCAATCCGTATCTATTTCAGAAACTACATAAATCTACTTCTACGTTTTAATCAGTGAAACAATGAATGACGTCACCAATATTTATTTATATACTTTTTAACTTCTTCCGAGAAAATTATTTCCCAAACTTCTTGAAATGGTCAATACTAGCTAGAAATGATAATTATAAATATACGTAAACCTTTTTTCCTGGAAAGCAGACGATCGAATTTCGAAGAATTGGTAACTTGAAGCGGCACTTCTGAAAGAAAAAAATAATACTTTAAAAGAAATACGTGAAGCAATAAGAGACAGTAAATTCTTAATAAGTGCTAAGGAGCTGTTTCTATTTTAAGAAATAGAATTTTCTGTTGAGTGCCTGATGTGCTTAATAATCTTGGGACTCTCCGGTCAAGTATGAAAGTTACAGATATATTTCAGTATTACTGAATCTAGTTTCTTCTTGTCGTTTATTATATGAAGCACCATTTACGTACATGTTAAAACAATATATAATATTTTTTTTGGCTACATCTGTTCAAAATTTTCACCTCCTAAACGACTGGACCCAATGACTATTTTTTTTGGTTACATTTATGACGTCACCTGGATGGCTTAATAGTAGGACCTGGTAACTGGCCATTTGGTCGTGATTTATACGTTATTTAACACAAACTGTGGATTATTTTTGGATTCCTTACATATAAAACGGTCCCAAATTTTCATTGTGTTTAAGTTTCGTATTGGTTTCCAATTTGATTTTGGATTGTTAATTTCTTATAAACTGAGTATTATATGGTACATATTTTCTCAAAATTTATTATATTTAGACGTTATCACTATCAACAAAAGTGGTTGGCAGATAACGATTTGTAATTAGGGAATCGGAAATCATTTCTAAAATTGTTGGTATGGTTTGTGGCGTTATACGTATACGGTAGGAGTTGGAAAAAAGGAGATATCATTGTTTTCTTTTCTGTCTCGTTATTAGGAAATGTATTTTTTCGTCTAATGTGAATGGTTTGCAATCATTGCACAAAACAGAATGATTATCAATGTGATGTACACGATTATTGTTGTTAGAAATCATATCGTGGAATGCGTTGGAGGTTTTAAACTACGTAACTACTAGAAACATCAAAAAGTAGAATATTACTCCAGTAGAGAGAAGGAGTATAAATTTCCACCCCTATCTTTAGTCAACCCTGAATATGATATTAATTATTTCAATAACTATGTAGTTAAGATATAAAATTCGTAAATACATGCGTCCATTTACCTGTAAAGTACCGTGCCTTGGGGTCTAGGTCCTCTTCAAGTTGAATTCCTACTCTAGAAGCACTGAAGGTGAAGAATGTCTGCATGGAAGGGAAAGAATATATATATATATATATATATTATCCATTAACATATGGACAGTAATACAAGATATTTCGAAACAACTAAATAAATAAAGCTTAACTTTTAAGTTAAATACATTTATTTCAATCACTACTTCGTCACGTGTTCTTAAATTTGTATAGAAGAAAGTCAGAAAAATGAAAGAGTAATACAGATTCATCCACGGCCTTTAAACAAATCCATGAAAACATTGAACGGCAGAAATTAGCACACAAGTAATCAAATAATTGGATGCAATCTGACTGAATTTCAAAATTGTATTTTTGACCCATGAATTGAAAATATTTCCTGCTGAAAATCAATTCTAATTGGAGCAATAATTATAGGTTACTACGGCTAACATGTAAGAAATGAATGATTGATATTCTTTTCATTTCCAACAATGGATATAGAGGATATCTAATTATGAAGAGTCCTTTTACCTGTAAAGTACCGAGCATTTGCGTCGACATACCCGTCTAGTTGTATTATTTACTGTAGGACCCCTGAAGTTGAGGATTGTCTGCGTGAATTGGATAAAACACTTATTAGTATATCGTGGTCAGAAGAACAAGATATTTCCATACTATTAAATGAAATCTTGGATGTAAATTTATTATATTTCAGCTTATATGGAAGAAAATTACATGTTTAGTATTTTTTTTTATTTCGCTACAACCAAAATGAACAAAAATCAACTTTTATTAAAGAAACTAAATTTTAATACCAGACTAAAATTAAAATTCACTAAGCGATATAAGAAATATTTTCAAGTAATAAGTTCCTCGGGATACACCGAAAAACTGAAAATAATTTACAGATAAGACCACCGTATTGTGTATTTATAAAATATATATTATACGAAATTTTGGTGAGTTTTAATTTGAGGATATCATCACTTTTACTAATGAAGTTATTTAGATGTCTTTGACGATGTTGATGGAGTGAGAAAACGTAACTCAAAAATAAAGGAAAGAGTAACCGCCTAATGTAATATATATTTAAAGCCATTTATCTATCAGATGACAAAAAATATATTAAACCTTTTGGAATTAAACTACCACTGGGAATTAAGTGGCAATTAAAATAGTAACAAATGGGGACGAAATATTTCTTCAAGAATAACTTATTGAAGAAAGTCGTTACAAGTTGAATAGATCAAGGAAATAAAAGAAATTATATCTGAAGGATTATTAATAACCAGAAAATAACTTTTTTTTGCCAAACCACACAATCTACTTTCTGAAGTCTAACAGTAGTTGTTGACCCTGGTACGTGGTCAGCCAAAGTAAGTTCTGTGTTTAGAACTGCCTACACAGTCTTCTTCGTGCTTATGAATATAAAGGTAAATAAATAAGAATTACCAATTAAAATGAGTAAGGACCGATAAATTATCAAATAGTTCTAAGGTGGTCTTGAGTAAATAAAAAATAAACAATCAAATATCGGAAGTTAATATGGACATGATATAACAAGTCTCATGGTATTCTCAATTAGAGAATTATTAATCACCTACTTGTCTGGTAAGGTCATTTGTGCAAGTTTCCATAGTTTCAACTATTTTCCTACTTCCTTTAATTCATTTTATAGTCGAAATTTATAATAAATAGAATCCTTTAATAAAAAATATCGCAAAGTCATATACGTTTTGTGAAAACCCTTCACAGTAGAGCTGAAGGAAATTCGTATATTTCTAACGCTCAATAAACTTCCAAAAGAAACTATCTCAAAAACTTGTTTCAGATCAGCAATACCAGGGAATAATAGTAATAAATTCCAAAACCAAACTTGAGATTATTTAGGTAAAATTTAGTCAATATTACTTCTGGTGTTCGAGTAAGAAGGGAGAAAATATTTCATGATAATAGAAAAATGTATGGGGCTAATAAAAAAAATCTGTATTTCTAGTAAAATGAAAATATTTGTCAATTAAAGTAGGCTCCATAATGGGCACTAACCTTTACATTCAACACTTCACTCCTCATTATGCATTTTTCTGCCTCCAAGACCTTATCAACAAAGTAGTTATTAACGACGTCTCTGGAGTAACTAAAGTACTGTCATGGCTGTAATGCTAAGGAAGACAAGAAAACGACGAAGGATATTTATTAGGAAATTGACATCTGAAAAAAAACAAAAACAAGAAAAAATAAATTAGACATTTTAACATATTTAAAAATACCTCTCAGGGTCCTTCTAAATTCGAATTGAGGAACCTGAAACGGAGAAACGCCATTTTTGTTAGTTGGAGTTTAAATTCTGATATATACTAAGTGTGTTCCGTCACTAAGAAACAAAACCCAGAGAAATAAGTGTGGATGACGCGAATGCCTCAAGAATAAAATCAAGTATCTGAAAAGTCTGTAATTGTCAGCTTCTCTTCGAAGTGGACGCCAGTCCGTTGATGAATCTTCTCTGCTACGTAGATAAGGTAGAAGATTATTCTCAGGTCATCTGGAAGGCATGAATGCAGATAATTGTCTAAAAAACACGTCAGGTACAGATATATGCCCCCAGTCTTGGCCCCGAAGATGTCTGTTAGTCTCGAAGTCTTCCCGTTCTTTCCACTAACGGGTGTGACACGTTGTCTATTTTGGCCGCTACTTACCCTAACAAACATGGAACACAAATAGTAATTGAAAAAAGAAAAAAATAAGCAGCATAAAATACATCAATTAAACCTTTATGTCTTCTGTTAGAATTCTTTATACTTGGTGCGCTGCTGTGGAGAACTGAGCTCATCGTCAACAATTACTGTGAATTTTGCTTAATAGAACTTGCAATATTGCAGTAATAAATAAAGGATTAGTTTATTACACCTTGCCAGATAAATACATGCGTTTGATCACCACCTTTTGCAATTTAAATTGAAGCTTGTTCAAAACGTGGAGTTTATGAAGACAAAGTGCGTTTCGATGAACTCGAACTGAAATAAAATAAACATATTTAAGACTATAGCATAAACTGAAGTGGAGGAATAGGCGTTTTGTATAAAGTTACCGAGAAAAATGTTGAAATCCAATGTGAAGTCCTTTCATCGAGGCAGCAAATTTGAATGGTTTCTCCAAGACATGTTCAGTGAAAAACCTGCAGATATCTCCAAAAACAATTCATATACCATAATAAAGGATACTTTTGATTGTGAGTACTTTCAAATATGTAAATTCTGTTGCCATTAACCATTGACATACCGTTTAGATGTAAAACAAAAAAAATTTTCAATTGTCATCAAAGGGAAAAATGTATTTGATATACATCCTTTTAATTATTACATGGACTTAATCCTAATTAATTAAAATTACCTTATTGAATCAATATCCTATTTATTAAATTAATGATAAATAATAAATTACAGAAGGATATTGGATGAATTTAATTTTCTTTTTCAAAATTACTTTTACTTAGTTATCGTTTGGCCGTTTCAAGAAGATTAAAAATACATGTCAAAGAGTAAATTACCGAGATTCGTGACGCCACATCATTGCAGCCAACGAGTACGCCTAACCCCTAAATACAAAGAGCAGGAAAGAATTCTAAGATAATGGAGACTAACCTCTATGGCCCATGTAAAGGAATATAATTAAATGACCTATTGTCCAAGAACCATAAACCATTTTCAACTAGTTAAAGAAAAACTATTGCAATACAATAAACGTTAGAATATGGGTAATTCTACAAATAAGTTTATAGACAAAATTCCAACCGGTAACTACAAATTTAAGAACTACGTACAAGTTTGGCAGCAATGATGCAAGTGAAGGCGTTAGAAATATTTAATTATTTTAACGTAAAAATTATAAATCTCGATCGAACAAAACACTTTCCCAACCTTCTTGAAAGGGCAATGTTAGCTATTAATGATAATTATGAACATGTATTGGAGCATCAAAAAGAACCGAAGAATTGTTGATTCAATCAAGTACTTGAAGTAAGATCGGGATTATTCTTTAATAAATATGCTATACTTACGTCTTTGAAGAAACTCAAAGGAATTAAAATGAATGGGAATTTGAAAAACTGAAACAGGAGTTGCCTCAGTTGAAAAGAAGATATCAAGAATAGTTTAATAGACAAAGGAGAAAGAAACAATATTGAAGGGAAATGGGTACTTCTGAAGGAAGAACGGTATGTATCAGACCACAAAAAATATGAGGAATAGATCAGACCAATAGAAAGGCATGGATAATACAAGAAATAAAAATAATTGATCAGTGGTGTAGAAATATAAGCGCGAGAGAAAAAATGGTAAAGAAAATTCCAGATATGAAGCGCTAACAGCCAAGAGGCTTGGCTCGAAGAGATATCCAAAGCGGTTGAACAATTCATGGTGAACAAAAAAATAGACGCATCTTATGAGAAAATCAAACAAACATTTAGAGAAAAATATTAGTAAGAACATGAGGAAAGCGGATGGGAAGCCAATTTGTATAAAGAACAAAAGGCAGAATGATGGAATACGTAGAAAAGCTAAATCAGTGAAAATGTAGTATTAGAAAAAGTGAAGGTGGAGGATGAAGAGCTGGGAGTCAAAATTTTAGTCAGATTTTAATAGGGCGCTGACAAATCTGATTAATTGTAAAGCGCCAGGAATTTATAATATTGCAGTGGAGTTGATAATGTCATTGGGCGAAGATCAATATCATGACTGTTCAGGATAGTTTTTTAAAATCTTCGAAACGGAAAGAATACCAGAAGATGTTGGGAACAATATAATTTTACTCACACCTAAGAAGATTGACGTTGATAGATGCGAGTAGCACGGGACGACTAGTTTAGTATCTCATGCATGAAAAATATTAACGATAATAGTATATTGGAGGATTGAACGACAAAAATAATTCTATTTATAACATCAGTTTGGTTTTATGAAAAAGGGAGGGACAAGAGAAGCAATATTAACTCAGCGCCTAATTATAGAATTTAGGATAAGAAAATACGGGCTAATGTTCATGGAATTAGTAGATTTAGATAAAGCGTTTGATAATGTGTACTGAAACACACTAATAAAGATTTGATGAGGATAGGAATAAAATATCGAGAAAGAAGTGTGGTGTTCGTTGGTTACACCATCAAAATAGTTGTACAATCAAACGAATAATAATAATAATAATAATAATAATAATAATAATGTATTTAATTTGAATAGAACTATAGGTCAAATTAAATTATAGTGGAAAACATAAATTTACGATATCAATTTAATCATTAGCTCAGTCGGTAAAAGCAAAAATAATAATCTACGCAGCTTCTTAAATGGCTGCTCCCGGGAACGCGGGTGACGAACGATATAGTTAAAAATTAAATTCGCGAATCAGACGAGAATCGTTTGTGTGGAAACCGAGGTAAATTGCCGTTACCGGATGTTAACGCCTGATGACGTCGTTCTTCGTTTTTGTTCGTATGCCGGTTGTTCCTTTCCTGGGTCACGTCTTCAAATTAAGATTCTCTAGTGCCTCTCCTTCAGATCAAATGTTGCCTTTTTATTTTCTGTACTCCCACCAAATGAATCTCCTTTCTTAAATGTGCAGAAACTAAATTTTATACATGTCGCCTTGTTCTGCCACTGCTTCGTCTCTCCCTAGCGTCTCTCTCCGGCAGCCTCTCTGCAACAACTCCAATCTAATCTCTTCCAAGCCATCAACAATGTTGCAGCCAACAATGTTGCAGACGGTGACGTTTTCCCGCCGACATTTCCCGCCTACTCAGCCCCAACAAGCCATTCTCGTCTTCCGTCCTGTATACGTAAATAACAAAAACTAAATTATTTTTGCTTTACCGACTGTAAGGGTCATGAATCACCACAGAAAGTATATCCATTATCTCTACAGAAGGCTGTCAGCAGGAATTAGAATTGAAGGGCAAGAAAAGAAAACAGAAATCAAAAGAGGAGTAAGACTAGAATGAAGTCTGTCGGTAGTGTTAACAGGCGATGAAGAAAGCTAAAAAGGAATATGAAGAAGATTACTATTGCAAATCCTGCGGTTTACCGATGATATTTCAGTATTAGGTGAGTCAAAGAAGAAGTGGAAAGCACAATAAACAGATGGTAGAAGTATAGTAGACAAGGAGTAGGATAAAGAATTTCTGTAACTTGGGCAGCATAATAAATATTTATGGTAAACTTATAGTATACCAAAAGTAGGTTAGCATTGACAAGGAATAATTTCGTGAAAAAAGAATTTTTCGTAGGGTAAATATGTTCGTATGGAGTGTGGCGTTATATCGGTGCGAAACGTGGACTACAGGAGTTGCGGAAGGGAAAAGAATAGAAGCCTGTGAAATGTGGAGTTGTAGGAAAATGCAGAAAATCAGATGGGTGGATAAAATCACTAACGAGGGAGTTCTAAGCAGAATAGCGGAGGAGCGAACGATTCGAAGGACGTTGACCAAGAGAAAGGACAGATTTAAGACACGAGGATCTTGTAAAATAAGTATTAGAGCGTATGGGGTAAGACAACAAAAGGAAAACCAAGGATGGAATCCACTAGCAGATTAAGGAACGTGTACTGTGGTAGTTATTGTGAAATGAAACGGTTTGTGCAAGATAGGTAAGCATGGAGGATTGAGTAAGACCAGTCTTAGGACCGAAAATCTTAACAATCATTTAACATTTGTAGATTGATATATGCCAAATAAGTAATTTCATATGTTAATCGATTAATTCTTCCTTCTTGACAAATTTAAAAGTATTTCAAAAACGTTATATTGAACAGTGAAATAGTTTAAATGAGTATATTTCAGTTCATCACAAATTTGAAAAATCTTCGACGAAAAGATCCAGTTTTCTTGTTAGTGGAAAAGACACAAATTACTGAAAAAAATTGTCAGAATTCTCCAGTACATCTGTTAAAATGAAGCGAGAGTCTCCTTGCAGTCGCAGACTTGATTCCTGTAGTCTATTATTTGGTCAAACACTCGATAATATTGCCTAGATTTACAGAAATATCATAGCCTACCATTTTAAAATTTAATCTAAAGCTGGTCATGAACGAAGTAGAACCAGGATGTTTCTATTTAAAAACGATTAATTCACTAAAGGAATGATGGATTAAATTCCGTATTTAATTGATCAATGACGCCATGAATATCCCAATAAATGTTATTAGAGCTTCATATCATGCATTTAAGTCTAATCTTTACACCTTATACAAGAATTTTTTCTATTTAACAATCGTTCAAGAAATTCAGGTAATAAACAATCAAAAAAACTAGTATAGATTCTAGTATTGAATCGGGAGAAAGAAGCCTTAAATGAGGTTACGTATATTAAAATAAAGCGAAAATATGTATGTAATGTATGCAGTTATTTTAAAATTGGTTATTTAATCACTAGTGGATTTAATAAAATCGAATCGAGCGACTGGAAGACAATGTAACGACGTAGAACTAAACTACGGTACGATCACATTGGGCCATTTATATGGCGGAACAATTTCACCCGTTAAATACTCATGGAAAAATTCACATATTCATGGGCCCCATTCGAGTAACTACAACGTTGTAAATTCCCGTATAAGATCAATGAGATTACACAAATTAACAATTTATACAGTTAATAATTAATTTAAATAAAATTATTAACCCGGATTCTGTTCCGATCTTTGTGAAGATCAGACCCGAAAATTATATTAAAAAAATGCTATCGTATGCAATGAAATTTGAAAATCGGCTGGAATTCATAAAACGGAGAAATAGAATCTTGTAGCTCCAAGTGTGGTGCTCGCTGCCATAAATTTTGTCTAACACTCCTAGAAATTTTACATATTGATTCCCACACATGGACAAAGAATTTTAAAATACAAGAAAGACACAAACAGAAAGAAATTTAGGTTTGAAGAGTAGCAAGAGACTCAAGTTCATTTCTTACCAGACTGCCAAGGAAACAGTAGAATCTTCAGGCCACAACACCATAATTGTATTGAGTAGAATAAATCACACCACCATCCTTAACAGTTACCCATTAAATTATTTAACTGAAAATATAAATCTCTTTAAGAAAACAATTATAGTTTTAACAGAACACAATTGTAAATCATTTTTAATTACAGTATTTTATTTTGTGTTTAAAGTAATCGGATTAAAAATTTACTTTGCAGTATAAGCGACCGAAACGTTCCAGAAATTTTGGGGTATTGGAAGTCCATCAGGCTGTAAAAACAAAACATGTTAACGAAAATAAATGAACGCTTAAAAGTATTTAAATTTAAAAAATGGGAATTTAATTGCGACTGTAAAATATTTTATTTTTGTGTAATAAGTAACTTTCCCGTCTCCATTTCAGAAATGATACAGACGATTTGCGAAGTGAAAAATAGGGCGAAGAAATAAAAATGCTCAAGTCCAACGTAATATCGGCTGCAGTACAAAACAGATGAACAATTGATTTAGCGGAAAAATTGCGCTCAATGTTCATCAAAACTGAAGGCCAAGTAACCAGTTAATTCACCTTTCATCCCGCGTTTAATCATAATTATACACTAAATATGAAAATTTAAAAACCAAAAACCGGTAGAATATGGCAAAAATGTTTTAGATATTTACGTTAGAAGCATCGTCTGACAAATTAATTTGCTTATTCGTACTTTAATCTGAAATCTATTAAAAATAAACGTAATTATGTATTCACCTCTTTATGGCGTAAAATAAACGACGTATTTCACACTGGGTGAGAGATTCAAGCAGAGAAAGGGGCATTACAGACTTGATTCTATTTGTCACAAATTTTGTCAAATACTCGTCACGTTTAACATCTATAATCCCTTAAAGATAAACTACTTTAAAATTAAAAAAAGACACACATACCAAATGTCTCCAGGTGAACTTTTCCCCTTCATCGGCGTGTGAACATGGTTAATTAGAACACGCTAACACTTGACCCACTTGGACCATGGTTACTTCTAAACTGAACACAAGGGCTTGCTCCTAGACACATGACTGTTTGTTTATATGGATTACTCCTCTTTAGACTACTGGCCAAAACTCAATGAATGTACCCTGCAAATAGTTCGTCGTGGACGAAAATTTCACCTAGAAATTCATCACTATACAACCCTTAGATTTTTATATTCCATTAATTTTTATTTCCTCTTAAAAATCAAACTTGTTTAATAACATAATAATAATTTGATTTAATTCAATCCATTTTAAATCCAGCTGGCACAATAATTGATATGTATCGTATATGAATCAGTATAATTAAATTACTCAATATGGTTACATAAATGAATATTCAGTTGCGTGTATTACATTTCCCTACAGAAAGAAATGAAAAGTTTCATTCCATTTTTTTACTATAGACGTTAATATATTAGTAAAATATAATACCGAAAGCAAAAAAGTATATGGATCAGAAAAAATTGCTAAAGCTGTTTCGTTATCTATTAACAGAAATAATTTCTATTAATTAAAAAGCCTTGAGCAGCCTCTAATCAATTTAACTTATTTCAATGGTAGCTTTCTACAATTGACATTATACATGAAAAGAGTTCTCTTATGTTTATGTAAAAGGCAATTAGATATATACCGACCCTAAAATATATTGTGTCCGCGCCACTTGCTGATGAACATCAATTCATTTTAAACAATAACTTAAAAGTATTTTCAATATCATAATAATTGCTATATATGTACATAAAATCAATCAATATAATAATACTATTCAATGAAAATTGTAATATTAAGCTGCTAAGTTTATGTTTAAGACTTAGGATTTTAGTTGATCCGTGTAATTTATATTTGATATATTCTATTATACAGTTATTTAAGTAATCAAATTCTGTTAAATTAATTACATATTTTTAAGTTAACGAGCTAGCTCAAAGTGATCGGCAACTAAAAACGAAACCGGAGTACAGTTGTCCTATCGACCAGAGTTTAGATCCTAATATCAGCGTCTCCACGGCTGATCTCTTCGCCATACTATTGGACACTGAACTGTGTGTTGGAGTCACCCCAAGATAAATATCTGATCCTCCCAGATTCAATGGAGGCGATCAAAATGCTTACGTATAAGATCTCACGTTCCAGTATCACCAACCAGACCATAGGTAACATCTATAGCTTCATTGAAAACATGTATAGAAACAATGTTGAATGGATTCAGACTCCTGCGGGAATCATCAGACACGACAGAGCTGACAAATCCTTCACGAGCCTACACTCCACGATTTAACCCGAGATTAAGAGACTTGTTTCCCCGCCTACCCAGTTTTGTCCTCCATTCTAAACTCATTTTGTATATAAACTGACTGGATGGCACTACAACACGCGTAACATTATTATTTTCCGATTAATTGTCACTTACATATATACATGCAGCATATGCTAAAAATTCCCCGAGACAAATGAAATCTTGATATTCATTGCAAGACTATAGCATTAATCATCTTCAGTGAAATTTATAGTCAATAAATTACTTAAATACTTGATAATTAGAAGATATTGACTCTCCCAAAAGTAAGACTTTAAAACAATATTTTATTTCAACATATGCTCTTAGTTACAGTATAGCATGTGTTTTACGGCCCATTAACAACCATTTTCATAATCAAAAGGTAGTGATAATATGTACAAAATTAACTGTATATATTAACAATTTTTATATCTGCACCCGAGGTTCTGAATAAGTAATGATACGTCATCCCAATTTTTGACCAAATCTGCTAATATTGTTTCATAACATAGCTATTTTTTCGCAGTTTCAGCTAAAAGCAAGAATGATAAAAGTTTAAATCAGTAATTTCTAATTTAATCTAGCATCAAAATGCCTTATTACAACTTAAGTGTAGTAAAGTGTTTCAACTTCTACTAGGAGCCTAGAAGTATTTCGTCCGTTATATTATATTTATTTGATTGAAGAAATACAGGTTATATGAGCAGTCAGCAAACATTATTAAATAATCTTAAGTTATATTAGGTCATATTAAAGACCTTCCGATGGTGTCATAGCGGGGGCTGTCAAAGACGATGTGTCGCTAGGTCAGGGCTTGTTACAGAAAGGCTGAGGAGATCAAGAAAAAGGAAATGAATGCGCAAGGCAGGAGTGGAAGGTTCTGACTCTCGCAACAACGACCTGCTGTCTTCTCCAGATGTTATGTGGACAAGTTCTCTCTTTGTAGGACTCCATTTCTTTATAGAGGATTGCCTGTTGTACCTTTATTCCAACTTTCAGTCAGGAGGTTGACGCACCCGATCATTATGTCTTCTCTAGCTAATCGGCTTTGTCGGAAAGCTCGTTCCCCAATATGCCTACGTGAGCCGGGATCTAGCAGATGGTGATTTCATGGATGTTTCATTTTATCTTCAAGAGAAGTTCCCTGACTTAGGTGATGCAACCACTTGTACATCGATGATTGCCATAAGAGGATCGGTCAAAAACAAAGTTAAATTGGATATTGTAATTCAATGTATTTGAGATGCAGGTGCCCATATGATGACGGAAGCTCCGGACCAATATCATTTAGATGACATAACAAAGTTGTTTAATAATCATTGAAGACGAGTAAATGTGGTCTTCATTGCTGAATTATTAACTGAAGTGACTGTCAATAAGCATAACAATGAACATAAATTATTAAGTAAAAACTACGCTTCTGTAGCTTGTATTTCCAGTGGACACGTGATGAAAGCCGCAAATGTCCGCAGAAACTTAGTGTTATATTCATTCTTTCGTTTAGTGATCAACACTTATACAATTTAAACATGGAAATACTTTACTTTAAGCATTGAAGGTTCAACCATTATTTATGTAGATTGAATATGAAATTATTATTTGTATGTATTATATAGAGGAATGATATTTTCCTGATTCGAGATTTTTGGTCGACGTGTTATCGTGACTGTCGCTTGGTAGCGTAAAGCCTGTCGTGATGTACAGCACGGAAGTTTATGCGTCGATTGAATGTCCTGTAAGCGATTATATCGAACGGTTCGTTTCCCTTCTCAGCTGAGTCACAACATATGGCTCAAACACGCTACCGCTTTGATGGCTCTGAAACTCAAATAACGTTGGGAAAGTCACGAATCAGCCCGAGGCTCGCTACGTCCTTAACTGCTAGGAAGAAGATCGACGGAGGAAATGATTTATCTACGAGAACGCTTCTGGGTCACGTCGCATCGTTACAATTCAAACTTTCGATAAGCGTAGAAAATGCTCAATGCAGTCGAAAAGTAATGTAATAATGTATATTACTAGCTGGATGCCCGGCGATGCATGGTAATTAATTTATATTAACCGCAACAGTATTCAATTCGACAAATATCTCTATGCCAGCATTTGATTAAACCAACAGCGAGACCGTCACATCTTTTTTAATTTACTCTTTCACCCCTCCTACTTTATGAAAGATGAATTTCATCATAACCACCGCGATGACTATCTTAATTAGGTAAAGAGATCTTCTGGTACCTTAAACGCAGTAACTTAAACACAGACTGAGAAAATGTACAATAGCGAGACAAACACTAACAATCTCACTAATGGCGAAAAATATTTATTCTGTATTTTTAAATTTCCGTTCCCTCGTCCCCCACCAGGGGTGGTAAGATTGTCTTAATGCCTACAATCAATGCTTCCAGTTACAAAGAATACGAGTACAAAATTTGGTCGCAAAGGTTCCTCTCATCAACATTAGTTTGGAGCACATACATACACTTCAACGGATAATTGAACCATCTTTTCAGCCTCATTACCGTGAAATAATTCATATCAACAGACGTTAATTTAAGTGAATGTGGTCCTAGTTTTTATATAATCAATCTGCACCGTGACTTATAAAACTTTTTCATTTAATAAACTAATAAAAAACGTTTCATGAGTTTTATATATATAGCAAAAAATAACATATTTAATTAATAATACTTTTTAATTATTTTCCTGTATGTCGCTTTGTATAACCGACTCGATTTTTGTACATACAAATCCATCTCAAGTGCCTGAGTCGTATTCTTCACTTCATTTGCATTGCGAGTCATCAAACATTTTGCATTATTATTGATTAATTATAAATTTTCGTTACTTAAATTTAAGATTTTTTTCACGCTAAACTGCAGTTTAATTATCTCGCTTGAGGGGCTACATGAGAAAATAATCTATCCATTTGCAAGATCTACACATCTTTAGGGGACGTCATCTTTTGACCGAAAAGTGGGGAAAGAAGGAACCTAAATCTTCAAAAGATCGACACAAACATTTTCTGCGCAGAGCACTGCAATTCACCAAAATTCCATGACATTGGAAAGAGTAGTGACAAACATGAAGTCGACTAAGGGTTAGTCTTATAACTCGCAGTGTGTTTGAACAGGTTCGGTATTAAAGATTAGAGTTCGTCGCAACATTTTCGTTTCTTTATATAGATTAATTATTTTTAAATGCCCAACTGCAAGCATTATGGGATGCGGATGATATACAAATGATAATGATGATAATAATACCAGAGCAATTAAATTTCACTCATTCAAGCCGTTCCCGATCGCCTGAGAGTAATGAGAAAGATGCGAAAAGTTGGAAAATGGGTTCCACAAGAGCCGAGATGGAATAAGCGAAAAAAACTGTGTGCGAAATGCTGCTTCAACACCACAAAACAAAGAGATTTTTTTGCATCAGGGTTGTGACTGGAGACAAAAAATGGATTCATTTTTAAAATCCCAAATGCAGAAAATCATGGGTAACGCAATCGAGTGCAAGATCAGATCGCTTCGGGAAGAAGACAATGCTGTGTGTGTGGTGGGATCAGAAGGTGACTTTTCAGATTACCATTTGTTTTCGTCGATGGGACACCCACTAAATGAGCAGCATTTCACAGCAATCAATGAATTGAAAAAAATTGGTTGATGAATGGAAGTTGATGAAGGATGAAACTTTCGTTTGGAATGGCGTACATAAATTACATAAAAGATGGTCAAAATGTCTAGAAAACGATATTTCGCCATTATTCCTAAACTATCTTTTCATTTTTAATGAAAAATACATTATAAACTTGTTCACTCGGTATAACATTTGAACCGTTGATACGTGAAGAAATTCCAAAGAACAGGGCATCAATACCGCAGATATACCTCAAATTATCCGTATTGATATTAATTTCTCTGTCACTTCTCTTAAATGAACCGTCAAAAGCTAAGGTGTAGATAGTTTCTTGCCATTTTGTTGATTAATTATAAAAAGTTTTGTATTTGAAGCACGTAACGGCGCGGCTTAAGGGAGTGACTAGCGCCACCGTGACGCCGCGACAGCCGCCGTAATGAGAACAAAGGGCCTAAGCAGTCTCCGTAATATTATTTAGACTGGGCGTCTGTGGGACAGCTGGTGTTCTAGGAAGGCGAAAGACACGCCACATCTGCTGCCCACAAAGTCTCTCATCCCTCAATTCGTGATGCATCTTTCTTCCAAAAAATTGTATCTTTACACAAGCCACGTTTCGACAACTTCCACTGCCTGAGTCTGCAGATGAGGACGGAGCAGGGAAGCAAAAGATTATGTCAGTGTCAGGATTTTATTTTTATTTTATAACAATAATGCAGTTATTTGGAATTAATACTCGCGCTCTCGAGTAATATAAACGTTAAACTTTCAATATCATTTTCAAAGTTTATAATGTAATATGAAAAGGTAATACAGCGATGCAGTCAACATTTTGTGAAAAGGAACTGACGTCAATCTTGAAACGTCCCTGGTCATGCACCTATAAGATACCACTAACTGAACGGGTCAATTAAAAATATATTTCAATTTAGCTATTTTTTTAGCAACGAAATAACCATTACTTACGTTACTATTCTTTTTTTGGGGGGGGGGGTAACAGGCTACATGAGGGTGATCCTGAAACAGGCAACTCCCCTTTAATAGCATAGGAAGGGAATTGAAAAAGGGGGGATGCGGAAGGTAGAGCAAGGTAGTCAAGGGTTAACTAGGGCCCCGGGGCTATGGTTTAAGGATCCTACCCGGTGTTTCACCTAAAGAGATGCAGGGAAAACCCTAGAAAACCTGCATCAGGTAGGTCGGGCATTGGGTACTATTCTCACGCCCTTCCGAATGACGGGAGACAAGTTTGCTGTGGGGACGCAGCATTCCCTTCTCCGTGTCTCCACCAATTTCAGGAGGCAATTGGCCGACTGATCCAATGGGATCAGCGGACAACTCTTGTCATATGCCCAAGGTCTTTGACCCCAGTACATATACCTCCTAAAATAGGTGAAGGTGTCTCGGCATATGAGAACTTTGATAAAAAAATACATCTACAAGTTTTCTTAGTAATGAATTTATAGATGCTAGATACGTTACTATTCATTCCGCATCTCCCTTTCAAATTTCTTCCTATGCTATTAACTGTGAGAGGTCACAACTTTGATAACTATCAAATAGTTTGCTTCTAAAAAAGATTACATGCTAAAATTTTGCTTGAAAATTTTTAAATTAAAAATTAACGATCAGTTTTGGAAACAAACTATTATATGAATTCATATATTTTCATTACTTCTTTGTCGTGATTATTTCACGGCATCCATTAGACTTAATCACAAAATTTATCAACACAAATTTGGGACATATAAACATAATAAAAATGTTAATTCGATTCCACAAAAATAAAATTATGTTTTTGAAGATGTTCAAAAATAACAATTTTCGATTTTGAAAGTACTTCGTAAATTTCAGTATTATTTGACGTTTTTTGGGTAGTCAGGTAACGTTGTTTTTTTGGCGTTCTTGATAACGTTTCGCTCATTCTAGGTATAAACTACAAAACATGGACAGGTGAGGGAGTGACCCTGAATGTTCCAGCAATATTTCAGCCACACAGAGCAACAGTCTTGGACTAGTCGTGAAAATGCTCGGCGCTATCGAACGAAACGTTGGAAACTACTCCAAAAAAAACGGTACCTAACAAACCAAAGAAACATCATAAATATGGCCTCTTAAACAATCAGCTTTATATATATTTATCTGAATGTAGCAAACAATAAACTGCTGGATTGTAAAATGTTTAAGTTTTTCTCTCCCTTAATAATCCATGAACACGTTCTTTCATCTTTCGTATCGTACATCCCCTCTAATAACCCTCTCCAGCTGTTTAACCAAACAGCAAATTTTATTTCTTTTTCCATTTGATCCTACATCACCTAAGTCTAGTTCGTAAGTAATATGATTTTTAAAAAAACGTAAATTAACATTGTTAAGTCCGGTTAAAGTTGCACATAAAAACAGAACAATTTTGTATTAAATATTTAATAAAAAGTCACATAACTAAACGTTTCTTTGTAATTAAATTATATGTTTGACGTTGAAAGAAAATCTGTTATAGATGATGAATATAATTATAGGTAGGCTATCAAAAATCCTGCAGCATCTGGTGCTGAGGTTTGCGGATTTTTGAAGGCTATATATGCTGTATATATTTGACAAAAAATCAAAACCTTTTACGGCATATTCCATAAATATGTAGAAGCACGAGAAAATGATTTTGAGAATTCTAACTTATCTACAGTACATTCTAGCAATTATGTAAAAATAATTTATTTTTGGAAAAAAAAACAGCGAAGAGATTGGCTCTCAAAAATCATAAGAAGATAGCTCGAAAATTAAATTGTAACTGCAACTACAATATAAGAACCACAATTTATACTTGTTTTAATTTAATTCTTAAAACTAAGATATTTCCTTAATTAAAATAATAATTTTGAACAAAAAATCCGAAAAAATTGACGGCTGTTTTGCTATTATGGAATCCTCTTGTCCTTTAAAGAAAGTAAATTAAACAAACATGAAATTAAATATTATTTTTAAGCAATTTAATAAAACAGAATTTGTGTTTACCTGAATAAAATTTTACCTAACAAAGATCCTTACAATTTTTATTCCACTACAGTACAGTTAAAAAATTATTCCTTCAGAACTCTGCTGAAGATGACGCTGGTGCACGGAGGACGAGATCAGTGTTTAGTAATATTAATGCTAGTTTTTAATTTTGTAATGATGGGTACATATAATTACAATGACGTGTCATTTTTATAAAGTTCTGAGTCATATGGATTTATTAGGAAGTTAATCTGAAATTATAATTTTATGTTTATTTTATTGACGTGTCCAATTAATATATCAATCTATAAAGATCAATTATCGTAAAACTGTAAAGAAGCTGACAATCATCATATTATTTTATAGACATTCAAATGATTCCCAAAACGCTTGCTGGAATACTGAGGGAACCGGATGGTCGATAGTCTGACTTCTCTCTGAATTGTTGCACATAAAATGAAACCTTCATTGCATAAAACAAAACAAGATACGTTTGGTGTTAACAGCGTCTATTAATTTTTGCTATATAAGGTATGACAATCGTCATATTCGTTTCTACATCTCTGCACCTCAAATTTTCTCTCTTGCTTTAATTTACCTTCAACTGTTGTTTGACAAAGTACAACAGACTGGACGTAACGTAGCTCAACTTCCAGTATCAAGAATATTATCAATTATTATTATTTTTTACATAAGCGTCAAACGTAAAATATATATTATTAGTAAATAAAGTTCTGTTGTGCTGAAGTTTTACGCTGAAGTCGACGTTTACACTGATTTCCTGTAAAACTTGTTAGTCGTTTAATAAAGATCGTTGCAGCTTCTGTTGCCGAAGTTGCAGAAGTTTGGTCTGTCGTATTTCGCACACGAAGCTAGGAACAATGGATCCTTTCAGCAGTCGTACTACATCTCCACGACGGACTTTATCCCATTGCGATAGCACTCCAACTACTATCAGCTGCTTCATTAAAGCGATCCGACTTGCCCTGCGTCCATAATTAGTCGCAACTGGACGAACGTTTCAGAAACATCTGACATGCTTCGCAAATAAACAGAGGTAGTGCGTGTTGCAGGTGAAACCGAAACCACGGAAAAGATGGACGTTTACATGCCACGAAACATAAGCTGCGTCCTACAGCGGTATAAACAACAGTCACAATTTAATTATAAAAAATTCATTCTTAATAACAGTATATTAATAACCTAAATATTGTCCCTGGCTAAAACTTGAGAAAACCAAAATAAGTAGGACGTTGAAATTTAAGTTATTAACCAAGAACAGTAACTGATCAGACTGAAAGGGAATTAGGCTTAGGAATATAACCGTTGTCTTTTCATCTTCAGCGATCGAAGAAAGAAGAATTTAGGACAGGTAACAGAACGATTCGTACGTCAGGTTCTTTTACTAAACCATCCAAACCTGAATGAAAGACGCTAGAATAGTTTTGAAAACAGAGTTTCATAGATTTAAAAAATAGAACTGAGCTGAAGAGAACCCAGGAACCTGACCTCATTTCCAGAAGGAAGTCCGAACATTGACTGACTTCTTTAGAGCTCCGAAAAGCTACTGTGGATAATAACCCCCTCCGTTTTGTCAATGTAATAAAGTGAGAGAATAGCTAATCACAATCTAAAATTTAGTAATGAGTGAACCTGCGGGATTCCTACTTAACTAGTTAAATCCGATTTTACGCAAGTTTATCTTGTAACCGAACGCGACCTTAATTCTGCAAATGTCACTATGAAACTGGACAACTTTGTTGTTTATTGTGGCTTTATTATTTATGTGTCTAATGGAAATTTACATAAGTTGGGTTACGTGAAGGTTAGAAAATGAAAAATAATGGTCGCAATAAAACATATCACTTTATATAAATAATTTATATTCAAGAGCAGAAGAAACTAAATTAAACGATCACTACGGAGAAAATTGTGTTCCGGCTATAGTGCTCATAATTTTCGAGGTGTCGATTTGTGAAGCTCAGATGGTAAGAGCACCACGTATCAAATGTAGTACGCGGGATGTTTTTAATCTTCATAGCTCTGGGAATAATTTTTAACATCAGCAAGTCTGTTTCTTTCAGTCAACAGTTTGCTATTATTTATCTTTCGGAAGTTATTAATTAATAGATTATTTTAATTAAATTGAATTATCCCATATTTTATATGACTTGCAGGTCTTAAAAAAATTTTAATTTTGAATCGTTTATTTCTTTGACGATTCCAAACTGCCATCAAACAATTTGTAAACTTTCTTAAAAGAAACAAATATATATATATATATATATATATATTAAGACAAATTATTTATTTATAATGAGTATATTGACGTACATATAAATGTTAATTTGGCTTAACTAGTAAAGTATGAAATCCTGGTTTTAGTTAGAAAATTTTAAAAATACTGTAAGAGCATTCGACTGTTAATTTTAAACATTATCTGGCTGATTGGTAAATTAATACGATTGTGTACCAAAATTTGAATGGTGCATTTAATAATGTAAAATTGAACGTTTTAGTTAATAACAAAACTTAAAACGTTTCAGTCCAAATACTTTTGTATCCTAAAAATAATGAAAATCGTACAAATATTAAATTTAAAAAGAAATAATTTTAATAATCGTAACATTAACTTACGCTTAATTGAATTTCTTTAAATTGTTTCTAAATTTTATACATAGATGTTTACTTTAAGTTTAATGATAGTTAATTGGCTCATCGTACATTAAATCAATATCTGAAATGAGAAAAAATGTAATAGTCAATACGTTAAATTTATAATTTTTCCTGCCTTAATTAGCTCTAACAACTTTCTTAACAATCGACTAAGGCCCTTGAATATTTCGGATTGAATCAAATGCATCCATTAACTCTTCAAGGTGTCCCGAGGGTTTATTTTAATATAATCAGGAGGTACCGATCGTATTAAATTAATAATTAATAGTTAAGTTCATCTAAAGTCGGTGAAATAAGTAACACACTCAATTTAGTCAGAAGTAAATTTTGAAGATGTGAGATAAATTGTAAGTAATGTTCCATATATCTTCACAGAATTGTATTTTCATAATGTATGCAACACTTGTTCTCTTTTGGATTAATTATATTTATAAAATTCTATTTTCACTTTAAAAAGACCCAAGAACACGTTTTTTTATTATATTAAAAAACTATTTTACATAAAATTTAACTATGACGTGGCTGCGTTTTTTGTTAAAAAATAAACATTGCCCGATGAATAATTGCAAGGGGTGAAATGGACTAAGGTTTATATAGTATAATTTTACGTTGGTAACTAGTGATAACTCAATAACTATAGATTAAAAATTAGATTTTATGCCCTGTTAAATTTTATGATTTTTCTATACAAATTTTTAATGTTTAGACAAAATAAATGGTTAAAAAATATTACATTTTATTTCCTTACTCCGATGTATGAAGTTGGGTCCATTCAACTAATAATACAATTCTAAATATCAGTGTTAATAAATTGACATTACTTGTTGCAACTAGATGATTATTTTAGGTTAAGGAAGGACAATTTCTTACATATAAGTAATTTTCTTTACAAAAATTCAATTCAATAACTGCTTTACACTACTACTCGTCCTTTTTCCAGACACAGCCTAAGATGATAAGCAATAAATTCGCTAGCAGTGTTCTTCGGGCCCTCGTTATGGAATGAGACTTTATTTCGAAATGACTATGCTTATGTGGTGTTAAATTATATTTATCTGCCTCCGTTTTAATTTCGACAACATTATAATGATGAAGCGAGAGTATCCGAATTTCGACGAAGGTTATCAACATATACAGAGAATAGGGCCACAAATTTAAGCTTGCCAGATAAAAACCGACGTGTGATACAAAAACTTATCACACACCAACCAACGAACACCAAGATCTGTGCAAAAAAAATCGGTATGTTAATTTTCCAAAGGTCATTAAATCTCTGGCTTGATTACTTCGCTTACATTAGTTATACGAGGACGTTGTGAATAAATCTTGGAATGTTACAGTTGCCCAATATCAACACATTGAATATTTTCTCATTATTAATATAGGCTTTGCGGGCTAAAATATATATTTTATTACATTTAATGAATATTTCGACCATTAGAATCGAATAAATTTATTTTCAGTAGTTCCTCAAAACTTTAAAACCAATAGAGATATAATACACCATTATATTTCAATAAAGAAAGACTAGCAATAGTCCTTTATTACATTACTGTAGGTATGATTCAAATTTTTTAATAAATACAATTATTCTCCAAATTAAGATTTATACTTTTGAAAGAATTAAACTGGTTAAATTAATCACATATTTAATCCAATGAGAACATACTTTATATTTTATACTGGACCATTTAAAATCTATCAAATAAATAAAATGGCCTATCATTAGTATAATATATTTTGAGAATTCAACGTTTCACCTCGTTTCTGGAAAATCAATGGGTTATTAATTAAAAATAAATATCCTCTTCGTTGGAAAATTTGGATGAACTGTATTATCATGGATAGTATGCCGTACTTATATAAACAATGGATTTTAAATGGTGTCCTTATAGTTCGGTTGTCTATTGACATTGAAATGTACCCAAAAATATAAAAATGTTACCAATTATTCTTAATGTTTGTTGGAGGAAAAGAGGTTTTAACTGTGGATTACTTGGGATACTATCGCTATGTAGTGAAGGAAACTAAATATTGTCCAAGTCCTTATTAATTGACCACAATGAAATATTGTATACCTTTTAATTTATTATGCGATGAAGTATTAAAGACGGGATGAATCGTTATGATTTGAGTTTTTAATATAGTTTGAACTTAGTAAGGTAAATTATAATCTTAGGTAGGATTATGAGAAAGACAATGTCAAGAAGCATTCAGGTCGAAGGCCTCGGGACCTTCGACGCTGATGACTTGGTGGTTTCCCGTGGTGGAGGAGTGAGTGAGTCACGAAGATCTGAGGTTCCTCCATTGCGCCAGACACCGAGACTCTCTTAATCACCTTCCTGTTGGGATGGAATGAAGTGTTTCTGAATTTTTTCCTTATAGGAGAAGACATCCTCTTTCACAACGTCATAAATTTAAATGGAGTGGAAGTTGGAATACAATAGAGACAAGTCGGTTGTTTCATCTGTGGAACCGGTTCACAAATCAGGAATGTAGCTCCCCTAATGATTCAATGGTTTCATAAATATATTTTACAATTGTTTACATACTTTATTTTGACCCAGGCAACAATATGGACCAATCATTTTTAATAAGACAATTTGCGTAACTGTCGGAGTGTTTTACCCGATAAACTAAAAGACGGCTGAACAGATTTCAATTAGTTTTAATTTTCGTATTTCTACTTCCTCAAGGTACAATATTGATTATATACTTTCCCAAAGTTCAAAATTAGTAACGTCAAAAAACCCCTTGGGCTTAATAGCCCGTTCTTTCAGAGTAACACATGTAAGAACAATGGTCTTGATTACGTACAAAAATGTATTGATGTTGTTTCTATTTTTGTCACTTTTTCGGTTGCATTTAAAATCCATCAATAATGACAATACGCGTCAAGAAATCAAAACATCTGGATCTATTTTATTATTCAAACTAAACAGCTAATAAGTCAGAACACATTTAAATAGTTATCAGTGGTGTTAATTTAAAAAATGTTTCGTCTTTCTTTCGACGAAAGAGAGAGACGAAAGGTACAATATTACATCTTTCAAATAAGCACCACAAACAAAGAAAGCAATTATAATTCGTTTAATTATTTTTTTAAATATCGGATAAAACTAGTAACTTAAATAGTTACTCATTTTTTGTTATTGTAAACCAATGACAACCTTCCATCATTTTTTTTGGAATATCTCCAGATGATTCAAGAAACCTCAATTTTATTTTTAGGAGTAAATTTTTCATAGTTGTGAATGTTGTATTCTAAAAACGGCAAAGAAAAATATCATTAAACATGTGTTATAAATGTTTAAATTTTCTGAATACAAAATTTAGAATAATAAGCCTGCAATGTTATATTTGTGAGTGTGGAAATTATGAGAACCAAATTTTAATAATTATAATTGCATCCCAGACAGTAGAAACCGAAATAAGCACATAGCAAATAATTAACATATAATGGTTAGTATTTGATCCTGCACGAGTCGTAATTTTTTAACTAATACATAATTAGTTTTAATTATCAAAATTATTTTAATTATAAAAATTGAAGCTATTAGCAATATTTACTCAATTATCTGCACAAAATAAATCCTACAATTTTAATTAGTTACTATATCTGACGATTTTGGATATCAATAAATAGTAAAACAGCCTATAAGACAGAAATAAATAAATATGAACTTTATTTTAGTTATAAAACGACGTTTCGTTCCTGATTTGTAACCTCATCTGTTGTGAAGTAAACTAATAATGCAAAAGAAATATTTACGACATTATATATCGATAGAAGACAATTTTTTATAAAATGAAATTTTTTAGGGAAACAAATTATAGATGTGTAAGTCACAAAAGAGCTGAAGTTATAGGTGCAATTACTCAGAACAGTACAAAATAAGAACGTAAAAATTGAACAATGAAACATAAAATTTATAATAATAGAGAACCATACATTTTGTTTAAATTACTTTAATATTTCTAACAGTAATAGCCGAATTGTTAGATGTAGTATAAAGCATCTAGAACAAAAGATGGCATTCAATATCTAAAATTTTAATATTTTACAAATCAATTGTATAGTTGCTTGATTATACGACACGACAAGACTGAATACTTTTGTACATTAGATTGCGATTCCTGTTACATTGGTCAAATCAAACGATCATTAATAATCCGCATTAACGAACACAAAAATAATTTTAAAAAGTTAACAGTTAATGTGGTATATACCACTATGTTAATTTTATCTTAAATATTTTTTAAAAAGTTGCAAGATTTTAATATAACCCAGACACAATAAATTTTGAACAATTCAATAAGTTCGTACTGATATTTTTAAAATGATAGAAAAAATATTTAAAATTGTTACTGGATAATTTTAGAAATTAAATATCAATTTCATATTTTATTTTACCAACATAATTTTAATATCTTGCTAAATTATTTACAAAGGATGATAATTAAGAAGAAGAATAACAATAATAATTTTATTCAATTAAATTTATGATAGCGCTGATGAGATAATTTGGCTGCCTTATCTACTAATGACAGGACATAGCTTTTTATGGGATAATGAGTGTTTAACAATTACTATAGAGGGAGGGCGGTAATTTACCAAGTTGAGAACAGTACTTTTTAAATATCTGTGGGTCAGGTTTGAAGGGGGTAGCTGCTGAATGTTCGCGTTGAACAGACGTATAGAATTAAGAATTGTTTGAATAATTGTCGGTTTGAGTAAAGTTAAATCAGATAATAGGACGATATTATAAGACAGTGCAGTGAGTCATTAATGTTAATAAAGGCAAAGTACAATGTCTGTTTTTTTGTTTGGAAAAGAAGAAAGAGTGAAATGATGCTAAGAGGTTAAAGTATAGGCACACTGTCACGGAGAAGGCTAAGTTTACAGCACTAATAGTGTTAGGAATATTACTGGAAGATTTTCTAGAACTACATTTTTGGCAATCAGAAATTACCCAAGGCAGGTCCAAACATGGTGACGAAATTTCGATTTAATGTAAAAAAAACTTTACACCTTTGATATGGTGTAATTTTTTGTGGCTTTATTAAAAAAACATTATTTACATGTAATTAAAGTAAATTTTACCGCTCCCCACGTTTATTTACCGTGAGAAAAATATTGATGAAAAAATTTTCTTTCGTTTTAAAATTTTATCAGCAATATTATCTATTATTTATGTGTGAACACTTCTCTTCAATATCGACGTTTAGTAATTTATTCTTTCCTTAACTATTATCTTTAGTTCGTAATGCATGACTGCAATTGTCTGACTACTTTTTGAAATTTGAAAACTATAGGATAATATTTTTATCGGAGTAATTAAAGTAAACGTGAAAGTTATCTGCTAGTTTATCCTTCCAAATATGTTGGATATATTTTTGCCTCATATAAGGTTAACGAATTCCTTAACTCCACGATTTATGTCTAAGTTCCACAGTAATTATCTTTCAGGAAAGTAGTTGCTGTTATTTTAATTTATGTCTAAGCTAGTGTCACAATAGAGGAAGGCACAAGTTGTACTTGTGTCATCTGTTGCTCATCTTTCCGTCGGTCTTTGTGTGGGAATCTATGGGACACGATGACAGCTCATATGAAATCTCTTGGAATATAGTTTCCTGTCTGTCGAGTCCATTGACGCGAAAGAAAGGTGTGTTGATGACTCAAACCGTCGTTGTCCGGAATGAGTAACGAGCTAACATATTGATGGAATTCCTCTCACACCTAGTATTTGTTAACTTCAGATTTAAAAAAATCATTATAAAAGATGTATTCGAACCATCTCCATTTTGTTAATTAAGTTTAATATATATATATATAATGTGTGTTACCCTATATCTCTACAAAATCTATAAATTTATCACTGCATGTACATTTTTGGAATAGTTATTACTATTTTAAAAATAAAGACGATTACCACAGTAGTTCCAAATAAACAATCTCGAATTAAAAGTCAAAAGGGTAAGGAAACATTTTGAGAATAGAAAATTTGGTGTTGCTTTATGAAGATGCGCTTTAGGTCATTTTAAAGTACAGCAACAAACCATAGAAATAAAACCAATAGTTTACTCCATATTGGTTACTGATTTATATATATTTTATCCTATACACTCTTCTAGGTTGCAGAAAGACATTTTCATATATCTAAAAACTTTTGTCAGTGTGTATGTCCCAGCTATAGGCGTCCAAGCTACTGGTCCGAATTGGACCAAATTTCACACACGTAGTCCTCATGGCACGAAGCTGCCCATTATACTTAATTACTTTAAATATACGAAGTTATATGTGATTAAAGTGAAAAATATTTTACGTATAAGGTTTTGTGCCCCAAACGCGCATCGAGATCTCCTTAATCGAATGAAGATTGCCTATATTCTTGATCTATAATACTATATATTTTTAGAATTATAAATATTTCACTTCGTAACTAACCTATCGCGGCAGAGAGCTAACTCCCTGAAAATTAAGAAACTTCGTACTGATGTTGAACGACTGTTTATTTTTATAAGTAGACACTAAGGATTGGATATGATTGACATTTTACTGCATCAAATCATGTCAAAAAATGAAGACAAACTTGGGTATCCAATCTTTAATATCAAAATAAACTTCTTTGAATCGTCGACTGTCAGTAGATACCTTTTTTCCAAGGTGGACCAACACAATAAAATGGCAATTTTGGAACACCCCCAATTTTAGACTTCTGTATTTCGATAACAGGATTTAAAAAAAAATGGGAGTAGAAGAGCGTATAATATTGCCATTTTTTTAAAAAAACTCCTAAAGCAATTACTTTTGTAATGATTTTCAAATAGGCGCCGTCATGACTTTAAGCAAATGAGAACAGAGGAATAGACAAATGTTGCCAAGAGTGACAAGCGGATAATTAATGAAAACAAACCTTCACAGCCGCAAGAATTTAATAGGACGGCACTAAATAGAGCTTCAAATCGGCACTAATTTGAAAATAATTATAGATTTATTATTTAGACTGAAGATGTGAACATAAATTTCTTTAATCATAGATGCTATGTTTTCTACTCATATATACGTTGATTGGTGTTCAAAAAAACATTTAATTTGTTCCTCCTAATTTTGGTGTTTTGCCTTATTAAAGAAAATATTGTATGGATGAATGGCAGCTTCCGTTACAATCTAACGAAATAATATTTTCAGAGAAAACTTAGGATAAGTGTAAAACTATCTTCCATTTCTCTGCGGTTTTTTTCTTCTAACTTCACAATGATTTATTTCAGATTTCATTCTGATTCTCCGACACTGGAATCACTTTATTCCTCCCTCTGCGCTTTATTGTGCTTGTGGGATAGTTCCCGAGACCTCCTGTTCGGCGAGGGGATTCGCAGCCGCCAAGGCACAGAGCGAGTCAGACTGCGTGGGCGGGCGCTCCGCCAATTAGCAATAAGCTTACAGCAAGTAAGTCGCGATACGCGTTTCCTGGGTCCGGAAGCGGAACTCCCTCCCACTGATAGTAGCTAGGGCTTCCGCCAGCTCAGGGACATTGACCCGACTACGTACGGTATGAACAAACAAGTACCGCAAAGAATCAATTTGGATAAGTCGTAAACATGTCCCTCAAATGGACATACAACTTGTCTGTCTCTAACATTACGTACGAAACGTTAGCCTTTCATTTTTCGTTCTTTTATATTAATAATTTTAAATATTGGTAATTTCAATGATTGTATAGAAAATTTTTTCGAAACAAACAGAAAAATGAGACAAATTGATTTTAAGCTAACCGTAAATGAGTCATACCTCCCCTCGTGGCATACGTGATATAAATGACAAAGGAAAAATCATAAACATGGCCATAGTATATACTTCAAAGTGTTATGAAGGTAGCGGGAGTATTTTACACTTCCTTAAATCACGGCGAGTATTTTTCACCGCGTGTATTCTTGACTCATTTAATATACCCGGAATAATTTTAGCTCTCAGTGTACCAGAATGGTTTAGACTTTTTTAAGGCAGCGTGCTTATTTAATGAACATTTCTTGACTCGAATAAAAAGTACTGAGTCATCATGAAGGTTATGATGAAATAAATATTCCGTAGAGATAGGCTACTGCAAAAAGGTAAATGATCAAAAAAAGAGGTACTTGATGGCGGTAAACATATTTTGACCGAGATATCAGTGTCGAATTAAATACTGTAACGAGATAATACAAATAATTAAGCAGATAGTTTACGTAAATCATTTAAACATACTCATCTTATTTGTTAATATATGGTTATTACTTTTGTTGTGTTGGAATGGAGTAAAAAGCTTTCTAGTATAATAATTTAATCAACAAAGACAATGGAAATGTTGTAACTCGTTTATTAATCTACTTATTTCATTCCAATTAAACTCAATGAAATTGATAAATAATAAGCTGATTAATATTTTTTTTGATCATCCATTTAATGTAATTCTATTGTAGCCAAAGGTGATTAATTCTTTCAAAAGTAAGTAGAGACTTGATAAGAAATAGTATAAAAGATTTAAAAAATACTTTAAATCGAAACATGCAGACGTCATTGAAACCATTACAGGACTGTCCATGTCAGATTGAAATCTGGTGATCAAGCAGTGGCGGTTGGTCCACGTGTGCTCATGTGATAAAGCACAGCGGGGAGTTATTTTTTCCGTAATGTTAAAATAATAGCATTTTAATAGTTTGATTTTCTGCTTCAATTTAAAGACTTTAAACTACCTTCAAGCGCGCTCTCTCCCTCATACATTTCGGCTACAGGTTTTATAGCACCAAGTAGTCTGTCTGGAATGAGAAATGCGCATGCGCAGTATATTATTTTGATTCCCCTGCTCGTCAAAGATTTACCAACTATATGAGGCACAGAAAGCACAGCGCCGGGCAGAGCGTGTGTGTCGACTCAGAGGCGGCCTCATAGGGCCTCAGTTTTAAATACTTTTGACGAATTAATAAAATTATTACTGTTTATGGATTTGCTGTGGTTTATGTGTGTTAATCAAATGTTATTTAAAATAAAAACTTTTAACGGGTGGCATTTTGAAGGTTTTCATAATTCTGAGGAAATTTCCGCACATTCATTCATACAATATTCCCATAACAGTGGCTTATTCCTAAAATTAACTTCCTTTATTTAAAATATGTAAGAAGTAAATAATTTCATGTTAGGAATTTGCGCCAATTTAATTTTAAATTTCTTAAATTTTAAAAATCCCTTAATACTACACATTCATTATATCGACGAGCATATTACAAGTCTTGGAGTATTATCAACGCTGTAACTGTTGTAGTATTATTAATATCTCAGTAAGGAGAATTATCCTTGTAAAAATTGTTTATTGGGGTGATGTAGAACATAGCTTTAAATAATCACGAGCCACCACTGTGATCAACGTACAATGGTACAATGACGTGACACGGAATGTGAGAGAACATAGCGGAGGTGATTTAATTGTATAATTCAAGAGGAATAAACGAATAGGGAAGGCTAGAGCGTAAGTAATGTAGTAGAACTTTAGAATTTACGATAGAAAACCGCAAGGCTGGAGTATACAACCGGTTGTGAAGAACAAAGAAGACTAGTATGAGTGTAACCTTCCCTGAACTATGACGCTTTGCAGAGGTCCCGTCGTGTAACACGAGGTGGCTTTTCATACTAAAGATCAACTCGTAGATCTCAGTTCCCCCACGGGCCTTCTTCAAGTCAGTTGACTAAGCACAGAAGGAAACGCAGAACGAACACGTGCAGCAAAGTGCATAGATTGGTGACGCATTGGCGCCGAGTCCGTCTTGCCGCACAAATGGCACACATAACAGGACACGTGACGCTTATTCGCACCCTCTAAACATGGAGCCAGTTAACCGCGTCTAAAATAAAGGCGACCCGTAAAATTAGCAGTTGACTCCGTGACGTCATCGAGCGCGGCGTTCGGACCGGGTTCAAACCCCTGACTCGACGGGCACGAATAGCCTTTGCGGAAATGTCTGCGGTAGCCTGCCAGTGACCTGGTCTTTGGAGATGAATCACCTCAAAGTACACAGTGAGTCTTCATCTTTCTCCGTCACTAATCTCCAAGTTGCTCTGATCATCAACACTCCATCCACCAACTCAGAAACATCCAAACCCATGACATGGAACATATTCTCTCTCACTCGCTGCTGTTATTGTATTCAGTTCAAAGACTGGTATGATGCAACCCTCCATAATAAATTACCTTGCACACGCCTTTTTCATTTCCGCATAACTACCACATCCCACATCCTCCCTAATATGCTTAGCGTATTCCATCCTTCTCCGCCTTCCTCTTCTGTTCTTACCCCACACACTTTCCTCTAATCATAATTTTACAAGACACTCATCTCTAAACGTGGCCTACTTAACTCTCCCTTCTCTTAGTCAACGTTCTTCATTTTGTTCCCTCTTCCCCTATTTTATCTACCCATCTGATTTTCAGCATTCTCCTATACCACCATATTTCAAAGGCTTCTATTCTTTTCCTTTCCGCAACTCCTATTGTTTGACTTATAGAAACCATAATAAAATATAATAAAAATATTAATTATAATTTTAAAACTATTGTAAATAAAAATATTATTCACATTCAAACGGATTTCAGATACGTCATGGAAGAATCTACACTAGCGTATTGTTATCTGCTACGAGAGAAAACATTGTATTTAACCAGTTTAACGCCAATGTTTCATGTGATTTCAGTTACATTAATTTTTTTATCAACATATTCTCACTAGAAGCAACAGTAGTAAGATTAGAGGAAACTAATAATATTTCCCTGGCTTGAATTGATTCATAAATTAAGAAACCAGCTTAGTAGTCAGTAACGTTTCAATAAAATTACGCAAAAGCTGAAATAGGATCCATAAGTTTAGCGATGAACAAAATGAAATATATTATCAATGTGAACAATTTGCTTTCTGATAGGTCATTTATACGGGACTTTTAAAAACACTACCGATGTAAACCTATTATAGTATAGTGCACTTCTCTCGTTTGATTCAATTATTATTTTAATTTACATTTAACGTAAATTACCCCGTTAAATGTACGTCTTTTTAAAAGAGTCGCAAGGAACAGGTAAGGAATTCCCTTAAGGAGCTACCAGCTAAGAATAGCCTACATGTAGACAGTACGCAGGCAGAGGAGGAAAGCTTCTCTACGAACCAATCCGAAAATTTGTAACAGATTTGGATGGTGATGCTAAGACCAGTTTCCACCAACTAGGTGTACTGTTAAAAAGGGGAAGGGGAATGACACCCAGACCAGAGGCAGAGAGATACTTTTCGTTTAAAATTGATGTAGCAATGGTCGTGGAAGACGGAGCGAGGAGCAGACGGGTAAACACGTGCCTGAATTAACAGGACTTTGCTTCCAGCCCTGTGGCAGAAATCCTCAAGTTTTTGCGACATTTAAATTATTAATTTTTTCTCATCAAAATTTCCTTTTGAGTTTTCATAACTAAACACGGTAAAGTGGGTGTACAGTCTCATTTTAGAGCAGTCTTTTTTACTAAGCTCATTTTCCTTCGTCTATATTTTCTTTTAATTTTTTTAATAAATAAAAATTTTTAGTTTCATTTAAGTTGTTTTATTTGTTTGTACGTGGTGGCCACCATTATTTAATAAGTAAGATTTTCTCATTTATTTATTAAATTTTTTCCCTTATATTCTTACGTGTTCACCTTAAAATTAAAAGCAGATCAGTAAAAATGCATTATTCAATACTGATGCAAATTTTGCTAGAGCTTATTCTTTTCCAAAAATATATGCCCATTTTATAATAATAGTTACATATTATTGCAGTTATTTTTTAAATAAAAATTCACATAATATTTTTATATTTGTGAATCAGAAGAGGTTCCAAACATAGGAATGATGCGCAGTTATAATTTATTAATAGTTGTTTGATTTATTCATTTATATGAAAGAGGAAGTAATTTATTTTGGTTACGTAGTGATTCTTAAATATTCGTTAATGTTTGTACGGCCCGAGTTTGATGATGCTGTGGTGGATGTAGTTGAGGAAGGGCAAGGGGCAGAAGTAGACAGGCAGGCGTGGCCACGCATATATTTCGAGATTAGTTACGCTCGGCACGATAAACACGTCTATATATCTTCTGAGTGAGGGACCAATAAATTCACTCCATCAAACGGTCTTTCGAGAGCCTCGCAGCGACATCAATGAAAGCCTAACGAATTCACGGTGCATCAGAGATGCTCAATACGCAATTAAAATAAATCGGACGGAGAAGTGTACCGTACGAGTCGTTACCAATGTTTACACGTGCGTGCTGGCACCCACTCGTCGCGATTGGATATATATATATATATAGGTTTATGATTCATTATTAAAGCTACTCTAATGAAAAGATAAATTTAATAGGATAGCAAACGTTAGACTAAAGCAAAAACCTATTACAAATATAACTAACAATTAAAAATTAATTATTCACCTGAAGTATAAATATAAATACATAATGCCCTTTACATGATTAACATCAACTAACGATTTCAGCGGCTACATTGGCATTGAAATCAATACATACAGGAAAAACACTACATTTAGTCCCTCATTTAAGACAATTGAACCAGATATTAAAATTTCTTCAACACAGCGAATTGTTTTTATCAAATTGATACTGCGTATATTTGTGCTCTCTTAGGGTCCCGGGATTGTTTTCGACTCCCTTAAGACACCGGGGGATTTTTGCTTTCTTATGGTACCAATAGTGTTTTTGTCATTCTTAAAAAGCCGGAAGTAATTTTCACTCTCTTAGTTGTCAGGGAGTATTTTTGACTATCTTAAGTTACCGGTGCAATTATTGATAGTTATAAGCTGTCGGAAATGTTAAATGCACAGGATTTTCAAACTTTCTTTTACTAGTTTCAATATATATTTTTTAATTAACGTAATGGATCTTTCACGTTTTTTTTGTTCTTTTTTTAGTTACATACCTTTCAACTTAAGCTTCTGTACTTCTTGATTTTTACGTACTTTAAGAAATGCCACCGGGTTATGCCCATTAATAAAAATTATTTAAGGTAGGAGTAGATTTCTTGCCTCAAAAAGGACCTCTCCCTGAAGTTAGTCTCTTTTCAACTCAAGTTAATTATGTCTATGAAAGTTTTTAAGATTCTTAACTGAAACTTCCCACACTTTCTTAGAACTGTTGCAGACATGCATGAAATTTCAACGAAGTTAAATCAGTCGTTCTGTCCGAAAATAAGTTTTAAAAACCGAAAAAATAAAATCTCCATTCTTATTACTGATTATTACTGATTATTATTTACAAATTCAATAGGAGTAAACTATGCATTTTTAAGCAATGTTCCATAAAATTTCATATATTTGAATTATATATTACACGTTTCTAAATTCTTTTATTTATATTTTCGGAATTATATTAATTTATTTTCGCACTCGACGTTGTAATCTTCTATATTTTAATCATAAATTTTATACTATTTCTGAATACCCTATCTGATTACTATTTAATTTTTCAAAGAAGTTTCATCATTTTGTATATATTAATTTTTACACATTTCCAAACATCGAAAATCTTTAAAAATATCAAAGATTTATACTGGAAAATAAAAAGTTAGATGAAAGTATATATACATTTAAATAAAACGCACGCTACGCGAGATATAATTGAGTCCTACTTGAAGGGAAATAATTATCGTTGCTTCATAGAATATTTTATTTTCCTGAAATGTTTAGCTCTCAAGTTAAATTTTACTGAAGATTTTTCCGTTAATACATTTCATTTTGAATTTTTCTCAAGATAATGTTTACACTAGATTTACTACTTATCATAGTTACAAATTTGCTACAACAAGGATTAATTTAAATTTACCATAATTTTTGAAAAAGCAAGAATTTGCATATGAATGTTATAGCCGTAGATTAATAATTACGATCCTTGCTTGGATTATATGTTATTAATGGCTCTCGGGCGCCATTAATCGCACACACTATAATGGTAATTTGTTGAATTTACATGCAAATAAGATCGAAGGATTACGTCAATTTTGAAACAGTAGCAGGCCGGGGTCGGTGAGGGGGAGTGTGTGTTTTCAATCAACCCTTCCCCCTGCAAAACAGGTATTTAGCTCAGGAAATTGATAACGTGAGCCATCTTGGAATATTCTGCCTCAGGTTAATTCCATATTTTCAAAACGTCTCATAAACGTTGATTTTCATATTTTTTCTCTGTTTGGAGGTAATTTAGTCAGAAATACGTGTACTGCAGCGGGTGAGAGGGAGGGGTTGTTGATTAATATTAACTTAGTAGTTACGCGCCTAGTTGACTCACTCAAGCAACCCCCTCTTAAAAAGGGGAGAGGGGCGAAAATTACTCGGGAAAGTAGTTAAGACGCGCGATCAATAAAAGATAATTCATGGGTCTCGCAAGACAGCAACTCATTAATCCAGACGTGCGTGGCGTAATTACAATTTCAGTGTGACACCAAAGCAAATTCGATGCGTGCTTTAATAAAATAACAAATTTGTTTAACTGTGAAGTTGACGATGAACCTGGGGGTGGTAGTGTATGTGGGCTGAAATCGGTAAAGACACATATTATAGAAGACTAAATCATCAAACGCAAAATATCCTAATAAATTACACCACGATAATCACATGAAAATAAAAAGGAAATAGTCAGGTTTGGTATCGAAGCCGATGCTATGTGAGTCTTTGAGTTTGATTCTGACATTTAGGGGATGAACGACATTTTAAATCGGACGGGACGGGGTAAAGCATACTTCTGGAATATATATTTAAAGGATAGAACTATTTTGATAATATTTTGTTTGCATGTTTTTCAGGACACGAAAACAAATACTCTGGCAGCCACCCCTACGTTGTCAGGGGGTGGACTTTGCGTAAATATTAATATGCAATAAAGGCTGATATTTCAGTCAAATAAACATTTCTTGGGGTCAATTAATTTGATTGTGTTAACTAATACACTACTTGTGTATGATTTCAACTCCTTACAGCAAGAGAAAGTAATGGGATGGCGGATATTTCTAAAATGGAAAAAACCGCTTATAATTGCGTCATTTAAATATTTATTTATAATTAATATTATAGCGAATCCCCGACAATATTCGGGTAATGTTTCAAGCCCTTTCAGCACGTGAGGGGAATACTCATAGGGCTGGTGGTGGAAATCGAGACTTGTGTCGAAATCAGGGTTATGGGAGTCGCTGAGTTTAATTCTGATTTTCAACATACAACAACCCGTACGTTAAATATGCACAAGTGGTATTTTGCCCCTTCTTTCAATTCCAGTCTCGGATGACCTTTTCTAATGCAATATTAAAAAGTAATAGTGCCAATGCATCTACCTGTCTGAGCCACTTTCGTGTATATAATGGTTCTGATAATTTTCCTTGAAGTTTAACTTTACATTCGACTGTTCTGAGGGTTGTTCTTGTTAGTTCTACAAGTTTTTTCTGCTATACCGGCTTTAACATCGATAAATAGTGTGATCTTATACTCTCTGGTCTTCTGTAGGATCTGTCTCAATGTATGTATCTGGTAGATGGTCGAATTCCCTTTTCTAAAACCACATTGATAGCTCCCAGTTATCTTTTCTACTTGATGCAATTACCTCTTATATAATATACAGGAAAATATTTTATACACTATGTTCAAAAACATAATACCTTTGTAGTTTGGGCATTCCAATGGATCTCCTTTCTCATGTATTGGGTAAATCAAGTTCTCTTCCCATTCTCTAGGTAAGCGTTCTTTTTTCCATATTTCACGGTTGACTCTGTGAAGTCTCTGTAGTAGTGTTGCCTTTATGTCGCCAGGTCCAGTTGCGTTATTATTCTTCAGTCCGTCATGACATGCTCTTCTTCTTCTTCTTCTTCTTGTGGGTAGTTCCATTTCCTCATTATTTATTCCTGTTGGTCTAGATCTCTGTATTATATCTCTATTGTGTTGAGTATAATTCTCTACTCTTCAAGTTGTTCCCGGAAATGATGGTTCTTCTATGTTGTTCATTAGTTCTCCACTGTTTTTTTTCTGCATTTTACCATTCTTGGAATAAATCCTTTCCTCATGATGTTGATTAGGTGATAGTACTTGCTTGTATCGTTTTGAGTATGTAGTTCTATTTCTTCAAGTCTTGCTTCATGGTACTCTTTTTTTGTGTATGTTTTTCATTTCTTCTTAATTATCTATATGTTTCAACAGTATTTCTGGTACGTTACTATTTACCCCTACTCGAGCATAAAGTAACAGGAACTGATCTTCATGAGCTATAATACGTCGTATCCTTTCTTCGCCGAAGTTTAAGCTCAATTTTCTAATAATTTTCTTGAGCTATCCAATGTAAAGAGTCTTCACTGAAGTGGTAGAGTTTTAGTAGGTCGTAGATATATCGGGATCTTGGAGGCTGCAGCTCTGGTTCCGTAGCAAGGTCGTGTCTATTAGGAGTACGAGCAAGTAAGTAAGTACAGTATAGGAGGACAAGCTTCCATGTAAGGCAGGTTACTCACCCTCTTTGTCTCGCAGCGGCTTTCGCAGGTGTCCGATTGTCTCAGGACTCAGAGTGTAACGACACTCTTGCAATTTGTACGCCTCTTCGTGAGAAAAATGCACGGCCTCCCGCAGACACCAAAAACAAAACGAAGAGAGATCTACCTCGTATTCCCCCCTATAATTCGTACCACGACAGAAGACGAGAACGCCCGTACTCAGTCCTCTGAAAAGTGAATTGCAATGTCGCAGAAAATTGATCATCTCTCAAATCAGTTATTAAGGAAGCTTATAACGAGTTAATAAAAATTTCATAAATTTATATTTTACGGAATATATCAATAATAAAATTATGTGCGTAGTACAAATTAAACCTAGTCATTGAAAAATTATAGTTCTGAAAGAAGAAAAAGTATGGATGTAAAAGTATTGTGCAACGTGAAACTTTTTTAAGAACCAATCATTTGTACACTATATCCTCCATCTTGTGGTCTTTAAGGTATATTTATTAGGCAACGTTGAGTTAATGAAGTGAATAAATTTATTCATACTGATTTTTGACCTTATTCAATTATTGTGTACTTTATGGAGTGAGATACTGTTCCGTTTTTTTTACCGTGTTATTAACTCAAATATAATGCAGTTGTCTATGGTCAATAATAAAAATACTTTGAACTTCCTCTATGCTGACCTGAAATATGATTAAATTCCGCGTTTGACGAAGAATTAATGACGATTGGAGCAGACACGTCACGAGGTTGATGTTTTTCTACAGAGAAGCTGAAAGGATAATTTGTCTGAGAGGTGACAAGGTGGCGAAATAGTCAGTGTGTGTTTCCAGTTAAAGGGAAGAGGAATTAAATGTGGTTCAGCAGATATCAATGAACGTTAACATTTGTGTTTCTACTGACACTATGTGCGACATAGGCTATGTTAAAGTTTATTGATATCTGCTGAACCACATTTTAATTCCTCTTCCCTTTAACTGCAAACACACACCGACTATTACGCCATCTTGTCACCTTTCAGACAAACTATCCTTTCCGCTTCTCTGTAGAAAAACTTCATCCCCGTGACGTGTCTGCTCCAATCGTCATCAATTCTTCGTCAAACGTGGAATTTTCGCTTATGACGAAAGAGGTAAAATTTTGGGAAGCTTAAATGGGTCATTGTCTCCTAGTGAACAAACATTTTTAATTCTTTGTATGTAGCAAGCAGACACGTTTCTTCGCGACAGTGTGGTGGCTACCCAATCCTAAATTTTCCGCATGTTTTCTGTCTCCAAATATTCTTATTTATTTTTCTGAATTCAATTCATTTTTAAATAAAAATTAATTGGGGAGGATCCTACTGCGCTACACCTTCAGTTATTCATCTCAATCCGTAGCATACAGTGACTTTAAAAATAAGCTGATGTGACAGTCTACGATATTTTGAAGTCAGATTTTTACGCATTATTCTTCATTAAATGGTTTATGTTCCCCTTGCGCACCTACAGAAATTACAAGATACAAACTCGCGTAAATTTTATTAAAACAATCCCTGAATTATGTTCTCGGATTATTTAAAATCTCCGGGCTTATCTTTGTTTCAGAGCTAACGAAATATACAATACGAAAATCTGCGGCGATCATATTTTAGGCGCTTGAATTTTTAATTACCAGTATGGAAGTCATTACACGTAAGCTAATCATATCACTGATGAGTGCGCTTTACTAATATATTAATACACTATTTTTGAAAAAGAAACCTAATATAATGCTGCCGCAAACGTTATTGATGCGCATTTCATTCGGTAAATGAGTGAAAACAAAAAAAGAGCGCGAGAAATAGATGCCCCGTTTTTTTGTAATTAATTAAAACGCGCGAAACATTTGGATGGGATTATAATTTAATTACGCAACAATTTTAATATATGTAACGGCGGAGTTGTTTTAAGTAATAGGCCTCTGCTCAAAACGGCTAATGAATAAGAACTTTTAATGTCTCTGCTGACGCGGAATAATTTAGCCTCGTGTTTGTTACAAAGCTCTCATTCTTTCCCGTGGGTAAATATCAAAATTGTCAAAGGGCGCGGCAAAATTATAAATGGAAATGAAGCAATACGGCATGATTCAGTACGTCAATTATAATCCAACATAATTTCCCAAAATAAAATCGATGGCTTTAAATTGTATATTTCGAAGCCCCTTAGGCTACTTTTACTTTATTAGGTTTTTATTAACAAATGTATAAATTAAAGAATGACTGTTTTCTTGACGAATCTGTAGAATAAACGTCTCTTGAGGGGTTTCAACTACGCTATTTGTTACAAGTGTTGAAAATTTAGGGCAATTTTCAAAACGTGGTACAGTATTCTCATGACTTACAGGAGTAAAACCAGAGGACTTTCAACTTATAAAATTAATTATTAATAAAATATTATGTATTATGATTGGTCCAATGATCTGTTGTGAAATGTTTAAATATCCGTTTTGAACCCTTTTTATATAATAAACCAATATTTTACAACAACCAATCTTTCCTTCCTGATCGTTATGCCTACTCTTTACTCCGGGTACTATACAATTATTTAAACATTTTTGTTTCTTCTCTGAAGTATCAATATGTCTTATCCAGTTCCCTGATTTTCTCCGAAGACGATCTCTGAAAAAGTGTCTTTTATTAACGAAAAGTACCCTGATAATGAAGTGGTACAATAACACAAAACGTTTCTCCGAACCCTTTTGCTTTCCTCAGGAGTAGAACGATTCACCTCAAAGACGAATTATAACAAAAGTCTAATGCAAACATTGTTCAACAATTGATCTTCCATTACCTTAAAAAATAAGTACAGAATCCAAAACAATTACTCCAGTTATTACAAGAAATTAAAAAATATACTTAATTAATCTGGATTTATTTCCTGTGTTAACATATGCTTTTTTAGTTATTTTATTTTACCGATATTTTTGGTTCACTATTCTGAAATAGTTCATATTGTTACAAAAATGATATTTATATATTTGTTTGGAATAATCTTTTTCAAAATTAGAAGTATTTACTCAGTTCAAAGGATAAATTAATGATAAGAAAGTACTCAGGCAACTATTAAGGCCGTTCAAAAAGAAACCTAATTAATTACTATTTTAAAAGTATTTAAGTAGATTTATTTTTGAAGAGCCTCACACTCACTGTTATATTTTTAAATTATTTTTGTGATTTCAGCAAGAGTTCCCCTGCATCACTTTGAAGATAATGCCGGTTAGGATCCTTAAACTATAGCCAATGGTGCCTAGTAACTATTGCATGCCTTTCTCTCCCTTCTAACCCCCCTTTCTAATCCCTATTAAAGGAGAGTTACCACATATTATTCTGGTGCATCAAAATAGAAGACTGAACCGGTTTTAATCTACTCAATATTTTTCCAAACTTTTGTGAGTGTGACAACACAGAAGTCGAAAATTCTGGCTTAAATATACGTTTTTGATCTCAGAGCCATAAGAAATTTCTGTATGTGGGTGGAAAAGAAGGCGTAATAAAACAGCGGGACGAAGAACTTGACTGGAAAAAAAACCCAACTAATTTTACGTGGCCTGGAAAAACCATGGCAGTGATCTAAACTCAAAATATTTAAAAAAAACGCTTGTTTCTCAATGCTCTGCATCGAAACTAACCACGTGAAGTATTTCGTTATTTTTAGTCAAAATTTAGAGTATTTTTCAATTAGTGCAGGGAAATCTTGTAAGAGTAATTCTGTTATTTGATATTACATACATAATTTATTTAAACAGTAAATCAATTAATGTCTGTTATTAAAAATAATTAAATCGTATAAATTTACGACCAACTTAGAGGTAAATTTTTATTTAATTAAACTTACGTTTCATCACCATATATGCGAATTCTTCATGTAGTTTTATTTTGAACTTTTGATAAAAAAAGAAGTCAAATTGTATAAAAGTCTGATCTGGAATGCCGACGAGGGCAGCTACAATTAAAACATTTCGGCCTCCATTTTTTCTTCAAAATTACAAAATTAAACATTTGAAGAAAATGTCTGAGGAAGTCCAAATATTGTGACGAAACGTCGGCACAATTATATAAAACCTGTGTATGGTTTTCATCGTACTTTACCTCTATTTAATTTTTTTATATATAATTTGGACGTTAGTTTGCTTATTGGTGCTAGTTATAATTTTGTGAGTCATTTGTTTAAGAACTAGACTCACCGGGACTAGATCATTTGATTCTTTCCATAGTAAAGGCATTTATGCAGAGCTGACTCTTCACTAAAGTGAGATAGTAATCATAGAAAGGAGTTATTTTCTGAGAAAGTAGGTCAGTGGCTTCCATTTATGCAATTGCAGTGTTGCGCGAAAGTCACGGCTCAATGTCTGGAGACGTGCGTAAAAGAAACGAGGACCAAGGTCGAGCATTCTCTGCGAACTCTCACACAATTGGAACCACGTGATCACGTAGCATAAAAGTTATTAACTCAATCTTCAGGAATGACTAACAATACTTTAGCGCTCTGGGTGTTGGGTCGCCAAGTGAATTAAATCGAGTGAGGTTTTCGTGTCAGACAATTGTGCGAAGCCCGTTACAAGTTCCGGGAAGTGTCACTTTCCAGACTCAACCACTGGCTACAATTACACTGTGTTAACGAGTTCTCGGTCACAGCTCTTTGTTCGGTCAACCGACCTCCCTGTGTCTCACACGCTTCCTCTCTATGCTCAAATTGTGACAAATCACTTCCCGGAACGTTTTTCGAAAATTAACCCATAAAAAATTTATGTCTCAGGCACTGCACGCGATTTAGTCAAATATTAAATAGTATCTATGATCATATATCACCGGCATTGCAGTAGCTATTATCAGCTGTACAAAATAACAATGCAGAACGAACGTTACGACCTTCATTAAAGTCTTCCTCATATGCCGTAACATCTTAAACGGGAAATAGAAACGATATTCTTAAAGACAGCATTTTATTACGATCATGAATAAACATTTAACGATTAATTTAATATCTATAAATAGATGGCTCGAGTCAGAAACGTATACTGTTTATTACAAAAGTAATACATTTCGTCGTCCTTCAGAGCCTTTCAGGTTTTTATAATTTTGAAGATAGAGTCATAGACCAAACGCATCTGGAAAAAAATTTTGGTTGTTTTTAAAATTTTAGTTAGATTATATACAAAATTATAAGAATCTTAAGACTCCTAATGTTAGAAAACTTAATATTTTTGGTAATAAGTAGTACAATGTAAAAATTAACGATCCGTATAACAGTAGACGTTTTGACCATCCGCCGTCATTGTAAATATTTAAGTCATATAATATAAATGGTATACTTTTTTGACTTGAGGCTGTGTGTTCTTTAATCCGTTTTATTAAGATCCAAACTATAAAAGTTTAAAATTCCCTCATTTCTGTTTTTTAATATTTTATTTGTACAAACAGGTCATAAACTAATACTACAATCTTTTATGTTAAATAAAGGCTTATCGAATCTGCTATATATAAAACTAGATGATTGTTTGTGTAGCATACACGACAATGCAGCATGCACAGAAAATATCAAATGACTTAGTATCCGGAAAGAGAACCCTGGGTGACGGGTTAAGAATTTGCACAAGTAAAAAATATGTGAAAACTGTACTATCAAATTAATAGTTTTCGAGGCCATCGAGATTAATAATGGCATTCCACTTGTGGAGAAAGTCTGATTTCAACCATCATCGCCACAGGATGAGGTTTAGGGAAGATTATCATACTTTTTCTATGACCGAGATTAGTATCAAATTCGGGGACTTTGTGATGAGCACTGATACTTTTCATGACGGTTAAATCATGTCGGCTTGCAGAGTTGGAAAGAAGAGAAGGAATAACCTACTAGTTAGTATTGTACTTTTATATTATTTCTTTTATATTCAGACTTATATGAATTTATTTAATTCGTCTGCAAATGGTCTCCAATTTTTCCTATTTCACTTATTTTATTAAGGGATGTATTTATGTTATATATAAGTATTCCTTCAAATTCTTTTATATCTTTATGCTTACATTTGTAAAATTTTGCATTTATTCCATTTCATTGTATGTTCTGTTTCTTTTACATGTTTGGCAGTGCTGTTTCTGTTTCAAATTTAGGCTTTAGATTGGTTTTATGGTGATAAATTATGTTTTTCATAAGGGTCACTGTCATTCCTATATAAATCTGATCACATCCTCCACATTCCGACAAATATATATACATTTTTTACATTCAATATTCGGTATTTTGTCCTTCATTTAATCCATTTCATATCTGATTTTGTTTATCGGTTTCCTTGCAAATTTTACATCTGTAAAATCTGTAAAACCGTTAAATTTTATCATATTCTCAATATTTTCTCATAATACCTTCACATATGTAAATCCATAATAATTTGTGTCTTCTTTTCTTCCACTATTTTCATTGTTTAATTATGTCCTGTTCGTTTCGTTGTTTCCATCTTTATTATATTCACATTTATCTTCTGTTGAATTGAAATATTTACATATTCCTATTTTTCCATTTGTTTTCTTATTGTATCTTAGTTCATATCCTTGTATTCTCGAATTCTTCGTTGTTATTGATTTTTGTTTTTAACACATGTCGTTCACGAATTACTATGACATTCAAAAAATACAGTTATTTGTTTCCATTTTATAGGTGAATTTGGTATGTATGGTATTCAAATAATTTATAATTTTTTCTGTATAGCTTTCTTCATGAATTATTATGGGTTATTTTTCAATAGGTTTTGAAAGATATCTTATAATTTTTTACATTTTCCGATCACGTCGTATCATTGTTTACAATCATTTCGTACCGTATTAGTATTATCCTTCTAAAGAGAACATTCAAGGAGTTTTATAAGAACATAGTACAACAAAGAGCTCTGTGGCTTTAAGATGTTTTTGAAACTGGGGACGAGGGTGTATTTTAGAGTTTGAGAAAATTGGGATCAAACGCGATTTAGTGTATATATAAATATTTTAATACGTAACAATATGGAGGAAAATAATAGAATAGCAATTCTTCAATAACTTTATATAAATTCCCATAAATAAGGCAATAACGAGGTCGAAGTCTTCTGACTTTCAGAAGAACTTCCTTGAGTGGATTACGAAGATCTGCCTCGGAACTTTTAACAAGTACTTGGAGACTGGATTAAGTAGAGCTGCCTCGGGTAGTTCATTGACGTTGGAAATGTATGGGGAAAGTTTCTATCAGAGGCCAGCACAGTGTGTTCTTCCTTCACACGTGCAGAATTTTAAATTACTAATCCTACAACTGTTAATTTTCCCAAAGCTATATTTTCTTCTTCTCTTAAAACTTTTATAACTATTTTTCATTATTTGCATTTCAAAAATTTCGTCGTCGTTTCAAATATCATTTTCATAATTATTTGTAATTTTACAATTTATGGTTCAACAATTGAGTGTCTTTCCCAAACTATACTTTATTACTGTGAATTGCACTTAGTTACTTTTAGTCAATTTTTAGATTTCGAGGATGATGCCAGATAAGTAGTCATTATGTTCGCTTACTTTAATTTATATTCATAAATACGTTCGTAGTTTACAGAAAGAATTTCCCTGAACGTTAATAATTATATCGTCTCAGTAGCAAACATTTTGGTAATTATTTGTTAGTTGAAAGTTATAAATTAAAGGCGTGGAAAAACTTTCACAAATTTTAGTGAAAACGAATATATGGAATCGTTTGCCTATAAGTGAGCATGCAAATAATCTGAAGCCTACGAAACTGTAGCGGTAATGATTAAGGCCTAATAACATGAATGAGTGGAGTTATATTTCATTTGGGCTGCTTTGTAAATTCTCTTAACCTTAACAGTGAAGTGAGGAAATTTTATTTACATGGATGGAGTGGTTCTGAGCGTTCCTGTATTTAGCATATTTCATGCAGGAGGTCTTTCCCCGATAACTCATCGTCACAACGTTACGCTTGTTATACGCGTGGGGCCGGACGTTCTTGAGTGAGTCACTCTCGCTTCCCAACAGATGTTAGACCCAACTCACCTCGCTGTTCCTCCTCTTCTTTTTTTGTGTCGGTAGATCGTCCCCTCCACCTACGGACCCGTATCTTCCCAATCCGCAACGCTGTCATCAATTCAGCTCTCACACACGCAACGGCCCTTATAAATATTATAATTCGACATTGAGAATGCTTTACAGTTTAAGGAAATAGCACTTGACAAGGAAGGTGGACAAAGTGTAGACCAGTTTCATGATCGCTGGTTAAAGTGAATCTTCTCTGATTTATCCATTATTTTCCATTGTCAATGAACGCGACGTTCTTCAAGCATTTATCTTTGTGTTTTAAGCAAACGTTAGTCTAATTATGTTTGTTTGATGTTTTTATTTCATTGCAATGGACATACCCTCGGCAGAAATGCATAAAATATATAAAATAAAGGAATACAGAAAATAAAAAATATATAAAATAAAGGAATACAGAAAATAAAAATATATAAAATAAAGGAATACAGAAAATAAAAAATATATAAAATAAAGGAATACAGAAAATAAAAAATATATAAAATAAAGGAATACAGAAAATAAAAAATATATAAAATAAAGGAATACAGAAAATAAAAAATATATATACTAAGAAGGAGGTCAGAAAATAAAAAACTAACATACATCTCCATAACCCCAACTTACTGTTCTCTGAACCTTGCACTTCACGTTTTATATATTATATTTAATACATAAAAGGTCACATCCCTCTTAAATTACCACTTCTTTTTTCACTTCACTCAATTTTCTTTACGCTAACCCCATTACTATATAGCGCTACAATGTATATTTGATTATTTCTTAATCTAAAGTTAGCAAGGATTGGAAAGTTGGAGGTTAGCGTCAGAAAGTCGGACCTGGAGCCGCCTGTAATCCCCTGAGATGGCTTTTGGGCACGGACGAATATGACCTATAGAATGCTCGAAAAAAACTTGCGTGGGAGAAAGGGGACCCAGGAATACAACGAAATTTGAGATACCACGCGGTTGTCTCGGCCAATAGGATTTCGTGGTTTAAAGAAAAATCGATTATTAAGAATGGATTTCGAGGCTTTAGCGCACGGTAGTGAAGTGGTGTTGAATGTACATTCGGCTTGTAGAACTTCTGATGCTGAATAGAAAATCATCCGAAATTTTTGCAATACTGTCTTGATTAATTTACGTATTTGTTGTAGTTAACATGACTGTTATAATTTTGTGTATAAAAATAATTTAAAAGTTTTTGAAGCTTGGGGGCGGCATTTTTCGGATTTCCGTACAGCGGCAAAAACACTAGAATCGATTATGGTGACATACAAGTAAAAAATTAATTATTGTAAAATATATAAATATTTATTAAGTATTAAAATCACTTGTATTGTGATAATACTAGTAACACTGTGTGTAATACAGGTCAAATCAACTGTCAACAGACCAATTAACTAATTTATAACTCCAGTAGGACACACTAGTCTACGATATATTTATATTTGTTAATAAATACTTTAATATGTATAAATAACGTTACATATTCTTTATGGGACTCTATCAACGTCTATATTCTTCAAACATATGATGGCAAATCAATGTAATTTCAATACAATTTCACCTTCATTTTCCATCCCCCAGAAAATTTATACCTTGTTGCACCAACAACGTTTGATATGAATTAACTTTGTAACTTTATATTAAACTAAGATATTTGTATTACTTTAGATTCGAGAAAACTTTGTAGTAAAAGTAGAATGAAGTAGAGAGAAACATTTATCGAAATACAAGAATAAAATGCGGCGTTACTTAAAAACATGGACGAATACAATATTTGGAGTTCAATAACATTCAACGTGTTCACGTTTAAAATGATATATTTTCTCTTTCCAAATATTATTATTTATTTCATTTCTTCTTATGGAAATGACCACAGATAATAAATTTAGTTAGAGATGAACGGACTTAAGGATCACACGTCGTAATTTCAGCTCTCCCTGTTTTCCGCTAAATATAATTTTCATACAAATGTATGAAAAAAAGTATTATTACATGATATGGTCACCCATTCTCCTATTTTGTATTTTATCTACGTAATTATACTCTGTGTGTGTAATACCAACTCCTAATAAATAAAACGCATGCGAATATAAATAACGTGCAAGTGGTTAGTCACTGGGGCTGAGATATTTCCTCAACATTTTGACAAAGAAGAATGTGATTTCGACGCACATTTCGATTTATGAAATTATTCTTGGCAGCCAGACAGAAACGATCTTTTGTTCTGCAGCTGCTACAAATTTCGCAAATCGTGTTGAAAGAGCCTTGAATTCATGCCAATCTTAGTTAGCACCACAGTGATATAAGCAATATCTGTTTTTATATTGCAATAAGGAATCTTTACTCCAGTATAAGAACAAATTAATAATAATAATAATTGTGTCACAAGAAAGAGAAATGAGGAATCGGCATATCAAACGATTAGAAGGAAATTAACGAAAAGTATTGATTATAGAAAACTAAAGCTAAAGAAGCGGACGACAGAATAATTAACAGAAATTTAAGGTCAAAATTTGTTATATGTAATGAATTCCAGCCAAACACGATTCATACTTTAACAATTTACCGCTAAAGCAGGAACCATCATTCGTTGCTTTCCGAATTCTAGTTTCTTGGGGAAACAAAGTAAATTCTGACTGAATGGTTAACTTTACGTCACACATTAGGAAATTAAAACATTAATAAAATATATAATGCGTAAATGAGGCAATTTATCAAATTAAAATACAAGTAAGATTTTTCCTAACGTCTGTTTCACACAAAAAAATTAAAACGAAATAAATTTATGTTGTGCCTGACTAATAATACTGCCAGGACGAAAAATTTTATATTTGGACCATAATTTTTTGTCAAGATTTCTACCTAATGAAGTCCAAAATCTGAGGACGAAACGTATTAGTGATTAATAAATTTTGAATTTCTTAAATAAATTGTTAATATACTTTATTCTAATATAAAATTTAAGAACGTTAAACCTATAATAATAAAAAATCTATATAAATATGAAAAAGGAAAACGATTTCATTAAATAGTACATGATGGTACAAAAATTTCTAAATATTTTCCGTTATACTCTACAAGTCAACTACTATTTCGTCATATTGTAAAACTTTTTTATACAAAATTTCCTTCAAGATAAGTCTAAATCTGTTCAGTTGTTTGATTAAATTTAAGGAGCGTCTAAGCAGATTATTATTATTTTTGGTTTACATTTATTATCTTTCAAGAGCAAATTTTACCTGGGAATATAATATATAATTCACGGACAATATATATTTTAAAGAAATTACTCCGTATTTCAGTCGTAATTTATGATGTCGGAATGTTTCACTGTCAATCACCATTGAGCTTGTAAAAGTAAAACAAAAAGTAACAAATACAGTAATTATATTATCTGAATTAATATTATTAATAAAACACAGAGTGGCCAGAAATAGAAGTTTTTAATTTGAAAATGTTTCGTCCCCAAAACTTTAGGGACCTCCTCAACAAAAAAAGATGTAATAAAATATACATAGTTGAATAGAAATTAATAAAATTTGTATATTGTTGTTCAATTAAAATAAGAATTTTTTAATAAAACATGTAAAATAAATAAAAGACGGCCAATAAGTCAGCATGTAATTGTATTACTATTTAATTAATATAAATCCGACGTTTCGTCTCCCTTTCGAGACCTCATAAGGCAAAAATTTAGCAATTCACGTCCTGTTCTCCTTGACTCCTTCGTCCGACACGGAGTCAAGGAATCAAGAAGTGAAGGACATGAATTGTTAAATTTTATACCCTATGAAGTCTCGAAAGGGAGACGAAACGTCGTATTTATGTTAATTAAATAGTAATAAAATTATATGCTGTGTTATTGGCTGTTTTCTTATTTAATGTAAACTTATAGCCAAATACCTATATTTGAAAACACGTAAAAATCTTAACTTTGTTATAAATATATTTATTTATATGTGCGATTATTCAGCTGTTCTAAACGCTTCCCCAGCTTTGACTACTTGTTACAAACTAATATTTCTTTTTTAAAAAAATCATTAAATTAATTACATATATACAATAGCAAACGGCTTAAACGACAACAAAAAGGATTGTTTTCGTACCTATTAACTGAGTTGATTACTATATTTGCCACTATCATTTTTGTTAGCCTCGTTAATATTGTTAATCCAGACCTGACTTCATTTCATTATTAACAAGGACGATATGAATGAACATAGCAACTGAAGACCAAAGGTCTGTAATTAAGTCATGAGGAATTGCTTTGTACCTGTTGAAGATGGCTATTATTCTATTTACACAACAATAAATCTTTATAAAATATCTAAAAGCATTAAATATTTGCTTTTATTATCTTTTACATTCTATAAATTTAAGTGTAACCATAATTTGTAATGGGGAACCATTTCATTGGTTCATAATTAATTAAATTATAAAAATTACTAGACATGTAGATTAAATGTTATTTTATGTAATACTGGGAAGGAAGTGGTCTGTTGTTATGCCACGCTGAGCGTGATTTCCGACGTGCACTGTGTCTTTGAAACTGGAAGGCATCTGACCCCTGAAACCTCGCGCGTAACTTCCGTGCGGTGTCGAACCCCGGACCCCGGCTTCAGAAACCAGGTGTTCACAGTTAAAGGTCACGCGAAAGGCGGACGCACACACTTGCAAGGTTGCTCAACCTAGTAGGTATATTTTGCAAATGCAGTTGCAACGCTCTGATACGTTGAAAATATTACAACACGCTGTAATTGTGAGTCAGGAAAGGAAGAAAGTATTTTCTAGTCGCCAGATCAGACTAAATGAGTCCATGTGACCATTCTGGAAAGGTTAAACTTGTATAGGGATCAGGGAAACGTAAAAATTATATTTATATATGTCGGCAAACCGTATTTGGTAAGGCAGCACATTTAACGTGTCTTATATAGTCACCCATCAGAGAATGTGTCGACATGGTAAGTAAAAAATGGTGCTGCAACAACCGACCGGTATCAAATTATTTTGAACGAAGTGAGATCCAAGTAGATTCAATTGCAGCGTCGGTTGAAGAGCGGTTATTTAAGTTACAATTTGATAACTAAAATCGTCAGTAATCCAGAAAAAATGGATATAACCTATATTAAGAACACGTTTCATCAAGTTTGTGGTGCTTCATCAGATGAACAATTTAATATTCTTCATTTAGTCAATTTTTGATTGTTTCTATGGTTATAAGAGCAATAAGGCATACCTGCATTAAATATTAAAGTATAGACCTTGTTGTAAGCCAATAGTTTCTTAAATATTGTACAATTTAAACAATTTCCATAAACCTTAAAAAAATTGGAACTGTGTACAGTTTTGAGTTCATTTTAGTTGCCTTGATCAACTGAGACATTTATTAAACATTTATCCAAGGAGGACATTATCTTTAAAAAATAATCCAACATGAAGTTATTGAAAATGAGTTGAACATTTTTTATTTGACATACAGGACTATACTTTCTTATTTATCAACTCTCGTATTTATTTTACTAGATGGGTATTTATTTATATTAGTCTATTAAAATATTTAATATGATACTAATGTCTTCGAGAACACGCGACTTAACCGGCAATTAGTTATTTTTACGCCCATACCCCATGAATATAAGTTTCAGCATAACCTGTATATACCGTAATAGAGTCAATAAATCTACTGGCACAAAAAGAGGTAAACAACCGTTACAATTAATTTTTCCATAACCCCCGACTAAACACCATTCTCGGTTCGTTGCTCGTTATTTATATAGAACACCCGTTCACCCTCAACCCATAATGGAACCCCCTCCCATGCCGCAAGGGGTTCAAGTTATACACAAAAATATCGGGATTAAACGCTATCGGTCTAATGACTCCAAAAAAATTAATTCCCATGTAAGATTTAGTAGTTCTTCCACAGCCACATGTAGCGTTAACGTTAATGTCGTAACCACGCAGTGGTTGTTTCCAGCTCGTAAGGAATTTGTGTACACGATAGGTTCAATGTTGCTCCGTATTTAAATTTACACGTGGAAACAAACAGTTAATTTGATTTTTACATTGAAAAAATTATGAATCATTAATTGAAAGATAGTAAATTTCATGAAACCAATCAGAATGTGTTTTGGCATTATGATTAATATGTAAATACTATCTTAAGGCTTATATGGTTCCACATTAATACTGGAACGTGCAGCATGATTAATTAAATTATAAATTTGAAAGTCTAGTTTTGACTGTTTTATTTATTTAATTTAAATTAATTAGTTGTTAAGAAATTGCGTCTCTAAAATTATTTAATATATGACGAGTACTAATTCAATCTGTTTTTTTGTGTTTTAGTGTCGTCGGCTGCAGAAATGAAAGTCTTGACACAAAGGCGCAGACTTGGCAGCCATTACGACGTTCGTTATGAGTTATGCAGTGTCACCATTCGCCACAAAATAGTTTCTTCATCGCTGGAAGTCATGTTACAAATTTGTAGTTTATTACGAAAATGAATCAGAACACTGAACGCGAGGGTACTGCTAGGTTTGGTTTTCGGTCTTCCCCTTCTGAATTTTTGCGTAACATGAAGAGGCGACTCCTTTCGTGATGTAGCGCTTAATCATGAGAGGAACGGAAGTTTCTATATTGGATACGGCCGTCGATGTAAAATATTCAAAAGCCGATGGAACTGGTCATCAGTGTGCGTCGTCGTCGAGCATCAGAGATGAACTGGATGAGAGACGAGAGCTGCTGGTGATTGGTCGGGAGCGTCGCCCCTGCAGATGAGACCCTTAATCGCGTTACAGTGCCAACAGTCAATTTCTACGACGCCGAACCGTGAACGATTCGCGCAGGAAGTGGGGGATGGGGAGCGATGCAGCGACCTCTAATCGTCACATCGTCCTCCTTTCACACTCATATTTTTAAAAGGAAAATAAATAAACTATTACAGATCATTTTTATTCCAAAATAGAAAGACATGATTAGGCCATTTTGCCTGGTAAGTGTTTAGACTGGATTTACTTTCCGTTAGTTTTGCATTAAATAGGATCCTTCGTAGTAACATACTATTGATTGTACTATAAAGATATGAAAGCCTCATCTGCTGTAATAACTCACTTTAAAAACATCAGTTCAAAAAGAAAGACTTTTTTGTATCAGAAATCTTCTGACACCCACTACAACTGAGTCAAACGTTTGATTTTTGTCACGAACGTGCAAGAAAGTTGCGAAAGAAAACGCGAAGAATTATCCTGAGTTTCATCCTCCAACTTTAGGGACCTCCTTACATCTTTAAATAAAGTTTACAAAAATTCAATTTCTCCTGCAACGTTTGGGGTTAAAAGTTGGGGGACGAAACGTCTTGAAATTAAATCATTTCATTTCTGACATTTGGCCGTCCCGTGTGTTATAGTTATAAGTAATATAAAGTCATAATTTAATTACTTTATTTATATTCTCTAAGATGCGGCATCTCTTTAATTTTTTGTCTCCATACGATTGCAATTTAGAGAAATTTCAATATAGAATTATAAATTTCGAATGAATTAAAGAAACAGTAGGAGTTAAGGGTAAAGTACTTCCAAATAAAAGTATTAAAAATTGTAATGCACATACAATTATCAAAGTGCATCAAAGCAGCTACTGTATGCAGCGAAGTAATTCTCCTCATTGAACACTAAAATTTATACTTAATGGCAATTTAATTTAAACATTTTTCTGGATTGATTGCATTGAATTTATAGAAATAGCAACCCAAACATCTGCCTCAATTATTTATTCTATTTATGCTTTTTTGAATATTAAAATATCTGACTATAATTTTCATCAACAATATTCATCATTAATATAAGTTTTATATATTAATAAAAAGAAAATCCTTTAATCATTCAAATAAGTATATATAGAATCCATAATTAAGTCTGAAGTGAGGGTTGTTATTACTATGATAAAGATAAGCTTTAAACTTCGTCTCTGTGCTAAATAGAAGAAATAGAGAGTGCTTTTTTAAACTATTTATTTTATATAATAATAAATTATCATTATTTAAATTACTTAGATTTAATCGTACTTTAAATTTTGTTTTTATATACTTAATAGGGTAAATAGTGAATTTATTATTGAGAATTGAGACGTTTCTGTTACGTATCTTCATTATGTCTATACATTATACAAAGAAAGAGATCACTGCACAATCGTTTATCTATTAAACCATGAGTTGGAAATATTTCAAATAATAATATGATCTATAATAATCTATCTTCTTGTTTCAAAAATTACTTTATTATATCAGAAATTTTCTGACGGAGCGATTACATCCACCCGCTACAAATGAATCAACCGGTTGATTTTTATTTGTCACCACGTAATAGAAGGACGTGCAAAGAATCTGCGAATGGAAACGCGTAAAATATTTCCATAACTTGCAGAATCACATTCATTTTATTTTCCGTTTCCCTACGAGTGCCACATATATATGAACCCAATTTTGCAAATAATTCCATTTCTATCCGTATTTTCTTGCCAAGGTATACAGAAATCTTCATATTTTTCTAGCTCCTCTATTATATAAATATTGACAAATAATAGAATAATAGAATTGCATGTTCCAAGATATGCGGAGTTAAAGGGGTTATTTTCACTCGTCTGTTTTTGAGGTGGATGCTACGTTCTCCGAATTACATTGCCGGGTAGAAACGAATACGTGTTCAATTAATTACCATGTGAGCCAACTTTAGTAGAAGTACTTACAGTCATCTGAATCGGAAGTTCTTTAATTTTCATGTCGTTAATGAAAGTGTAATAAAAAATTTTTTAATTAACTATCGGATAAAGAAATAGCCAATAAACAGAAAAGATTTTGTACCAAGTAAAATACCAGAATACGTTTGTGCAGACCTTCTAGTTTTCGTCAGGTGTTGATAATTAATGGGGAATCTCTTTCACATAGTAAGACGTCACATGTGGTTCACAAATGCGACCTCTGACGACAAAGCGAGTTCGTTGACGGATCAATGACGAACAAAAACTACTCGACTCTGATTCTCAGAGGACGATTACCGTCTAAATATTCATTTTTATTTTACTTTCATAATCAGTTCATAAGTGACGGTCTCGACTGCCTTGGCAGTTATTTACACGAGATCGTGGCGTGTGTTAAGTTGCAGAGTCACCGTATAACAAGAAATAGTTGTTTCGTCATCGGCATCGTGTTCTCGATATGTAGATTCAGCCTTGAGCAACAGCTTTTTTTCTTTTCAAATGGCTGAATCCAAAGTTAGCTTCCGCAATTTTTAATTAACAGAATAGATCAAAATTTCAGAAACACGTGTCTCACAGTGTAACTCATAACGCAATATAGACAGAAGCGTCAACAAGAATATATCTCAAAACATTTACCTCGTAGATAACTTTTTTCAATACATAAAGAAATAGTTGAAAGTAAAAGAAAACAACTAATTAAAAAATGAGATAAATTAGTACTTAGGAAAAACTTTTGTAACAGAAGTAGATATATTTAACGACATAAAATGTTTTATTCATAAAATTTCTATTTAACAGCCTGATTTCGAGATATGTTACGTATTTAAAAAATTTAATGTAATCCGCAATACATCCAATTAATCAATCCATATAATTAATTCACCGTTTATACCTTTTGATATAACGAATTATTTTATGTATCGAATTGTGATTTGAAATTTTTATAATAAATTAGTTTTAAATTTAATAATTTTAATGTTAATAATCAATTATTTATTGCATACAATATTTAAAATAGAAAAATATTGCAGTTTATCTTTCAGATATTTTTAAAGAAAAAAATTGTATACACACAATTTGAAATCTTTTGCTGTTTTCTCCTAACGCCACTATAGGCAAAAATCATATGCTGTTGTTCCTTTTATGTATTCTATTTTAATTTTTATGTACATTAATAGTTTTTAATAGTTTGGTTCCCTAGACCAATAGGAATTTTCAACTTTTTTTCCGTTATGTCTTAAAATAGTTTTACCATATAAAATCTGCCGTCCAAAGGAGAAAGGCAGTAAGTCTAATAATATACTTTTGAGAAATAAAAGTATTAACTTTTTTGAGCATCGACATTTACATGAATCCCTTATCTCTTTGAAAATTGTTTTAACAGTACCAAGAAATGTGAATTTTTCTTTATGAATAATAATACATTTATCGGTTAAATATTTTCAAAATTCGAAACTTTTTACTTACTGCCTTTCTACTTTCGAAGGTCAAACATTATGATGGGCCATTAACTAATAATATTCACAAGACATTGTACTGTTAAATAATTTTTATACTTAATCAGGTTCCTCTTCGCTTTAAATCAGTTTCCATTTTTCTAAATTCAATAATAAATAATATTTAGGAATTAATTTAATTTCCAACAATAAGTTTAAGCCACTGTTCCATATTCATCTACATACTGAAAGAATAATTTTTAAATATTATATTAAACATTTTCGAAACAAAATATCATATTCTTCTATAAAACAAAGTGTGTAATCAAATGACAATCAAATTTTATCATGTATTTTTTTTACTAACGTCAATTATTTATCTAATCTTTTCTTCCTCTGTGCATTCTCCATGGTTTCACCGGTTCCTATCGGATATCCAGTAAGATTACATTACAAGCGTCAAGGTAAATCTCGAGAAGATTCAATGTCAGGTTCGAAATTCAATTTTTCACTACTGGAAGAATATTTTTTACATTATAAAAAGTTACCGTTAAAGTTCATTAAAAATATTTTTTAACTGAAAGTTGACTTAAAAATAAAATATATTAATCTATATAAATTAGATACCCGTTGGTAAATTATTACACTCCTACAATTACACGAATTAAGGTAAATCAGAATATTCTACTAAATTGTAACACTAGCAAGTTGCGATGTACGAGTAGTGACTTTGTAAGAAAAGAAAATATAAATGAAAGTACCATCATTTTGAGAACTCCAAATTGTGCTTTTATAACATAAAGATATCAATTTAACGAGTAATTTGATTAATTATAAATTACGGTACCGTAGTTTTAAGATAAATTTTACTAATTACTCAGCAAAGATTAAATATAGATGTACGTTCGACCCTAATTTTCGTCTTTCTCGTTCAAACATAAAATAAAGAAAAATAGAAAGATCTAAAACAGTAGTTAAAAAAATAAACAATGGATAGCTTGAAATAAGATATATAATTCCATAAGTTTAAATAATTTTAAATGGATCAATATATTAAGGCGTTAGAGTTCTAAACAGTAGTGGTCATAATTATCATTAACACCAGAAATTCGTAAGAGTCGTCATTGATGATCTTAGTTCAAGTCTCAGTGTTCAGTAAGTCTGTTGGAATGTTTACTTTACAGTAGCGAAGAAGGACTGTTTGTGTCGCGTGTGGCGAGGGGCCGATATAGATTGAAGATTGCCCCCAAGATGAAAGGCATTACCTTGTTCATCGTCAGAGGTTAACAGGATAAGTGGACCCGAGCCGGAAAACGCTTCTTGTATTTTATTGCTGCTGGGTCCAGCTTGACAGAAACAGTGTTCCCTCGCCGCTGACAGGAGGGCGATAAGCGACGTGGACAGGCGCCAGACGTCGAAGAAGGACGACATTCAGCGTCGGAAATAACGGCGCCATCAGCGGCCAACGGAGATCAGTCACGTCATCTGTTACTTGCCGGTCCTCACCCTTGCAAAAGAATTATTGGGTTCTTTCGCACAACAGTTACACGCCGCCGCTGACAAGAATCTCGTAACATTGAATACACAACAATCTCAGGAAACTTCAATGTTAATATTCATACGTTTGCTCTGCTTCTGATAACAGGAAACCTCAAATCTGCATTCGCAGCTTATCTGTGCAGGTTCCAGTAATGAAAGATGCGGCTGAGTTTCATAAGAGGAACATCTTGCACAAACAATTCCTAAGATATGAACTTCCTTCCCTGTTTACTACGGACTAAGTCTCGGTTGCAATATACAGCGCTGTTGATTCCAAATTATCTACAGATTTGTAACACAACAATTCTCTCTCGAGAATCTAAGACATTTCTCATTGGACGAACAATGGACACCTGCGCGTCATTTACATCCTTTTTTAAATAAAAATATTGAAATCTTTTTTGTGATCAATTAGTATCTACAAGCTTTCATAGACAAATATATTTAGAAATATTAGTTCAACACATATGGAACAATTCCTACCAATTACGCGCTACTCCACCAACCTTTACTAAGGATCCTGTTTTAACGAATTATCTTTTCCCACGCCTTGGTGGATGAATACATTCCTTATGACAATTGCAATACAGATAAAAAAACAGGCAGTATCGCAGGAATGCTGATGACCAAATTGGCATATCAGCGGTCCTACTTGCTAGGCCAATGACATCCACAACAACATCATTAAAATTCCCCACACCATGAGTTCACGGGAGAAGATTAACGTACCGCTTGGCCGCAGGCTCAAAGTTTACTTCCCAGTTAGCTCTCACCCTAATAGTCTTCCCTTCCTTCCTACTTCTTACAGTGTGTAATAGTGACAGTAAATTATACACATACCCCTTCCATATTCCACCAGCTGTGATCTTACAGCACTTTCCCTTCAATCCTCCCACTCCCATTCACCCTATACCCTTCTGTTTTTAGTTTTAGTTTATTAGTTTTATTATTGTTTAAGAAAATAATTATTTATAAAATAAAATAGAATAAATCTGTAAGACGAACATTGTAAGAAATTAAAATAAGACCTGTTATAGATACTCAAGAAAACAGGTTATTAGTGTAATTAGTGAATAAAAAAAAAGTAAATTAAATTATAATCATACCTAAAATTACAATCTGTCTTTACTGATCAGACTACCCGCACACTACAAAACTTTCCAATTTATAACTCTACAAGATAATACATTTCATTTCTCTTCTACTTTCCAAACCAGCTTCGATTTAAGAGTCAAGGCCAGATTCTTAAACATCGAGAAACTGCATAGGATCCCTTCATTTCTTGTTTACGGCTCCCTTGGGAACTACAATCTCAGGCGTATCACAAAGTAAAGCCACATTTATTAATCATTATAATTCATTTGAAAGACCATGAAAACAAATTTGTTGGCGTTTTATACCAACCAAATTCATAAATGTTTCATCTCTATACACAGAAAAATCCAAAAGGGCCATCATTACCAGAATCGATGTATATAGACGCAACTTCAATCTTCAACGGGATGGATCTATTATTTTCTAGCACAGTTTATAATTCAATCATAAATTTCACTGGAATAATTACCAAACAATTGGCGAAGGTAGCATTTATAAATCAAGATTATTTTCAGAATTGGTACACATTATTCGTAATACATACTCTCTCAATGTAAAAACGGATATTGATATATTAACAGTATATATAATCTACCGATAATTTTATACGATTTATCTTTGTAATTTAATTTTCTTTTATAATCTGGAAATAAGTACAACAATATTCATTTTGGCGCTCTGATCTTATTTGAGATGGAAAGCTCCGGTTTAAATTATATTAATGAAACATTAGGGGGTTGAATAAATCGCAGGAAACATTCTTGATATATTTGAATGCTTTACTTCATATAAATATATATATATATATATATCTTCAATTTAATATCAAACTTATTAAAGTCCACATCGTGTCTGATAATTGTTAAATTATTTACATTATCGTTTAGTAGTTTATTTTGGCTGCATTACTAATTTTTGTAAATTACATTGTGATATTTATTGTGTGTGATTTTTGAATTCTATAAATCTAACATCGTCCAATAGCAAACTAAAATAGATCAATTAGTTTTAATTTAACGAGCAGTCGCGATTGTCAAAATTATTTTAAATAAATTATATATATCTTTCGCGGTCTCATGAATGTAGGACTGACATGTGGGATTATTTTTAAATTATAATTTTCAGTTGCCTTTTTGGGCTGCTTAATCATTAAGTGCGTTCCCTCTTCGATACATAAAATTGCTAAGGTTTCACTAAATATAAATATTTTTTCCACGATAACACAATTTAACGTAACGTTTAGTCGACGGTTCTTGCGATCAAATACAAATAATAAACGATTTGACTCTTTGTTATAGTAATGAGAGTTCTCAGTTTAGGCGTTCCGAGTAGAAGTGCTATTTTATCACGTCATAACAATTTTGGAGCCGTGCCATCTGGTGCGAATCGGGCCTTCCTTCCAACACACACAAACACAACGCAGGGGTCTCGAACACGTGCACGACGGAAGATCGTCGTCCATTACTCGCCAAAAACGTTACTGAACAGCAGAGATCTACAATACCGGCTTAATTTATTACTTATCATTTAAGGTATAACTATACATATTTAGTACTACTCTCGGAATCCTACAACAATTCCTAAATTTTAGTAACGCACTTATGACTGTTGTTAACACCATAAACTGAAAAAAATATATTCCAGTTCTAGACGCTAATAATACCATGCAAATTATGTGAAGAACGAGTTTGATTGCTAATATCTGCAGAGAATTGAACAAGATGTGACTTCTTATTAGATATATAATAGAGAAATATGGCCCAGGAACAATGAGAATAAATATGTAACCAGCCATTTAATAGTTACATTAAAACGTTTCATACGGAAATACGAGGCCAAATCCATGCACAACACTTCATTGTTTTATTTTGGACATCTTCGTGTTTTAAATATTCGTAAAGTGTATAACGGCTGGGTTTTGCTAACAAACTTTTTAATTCAACCATAAATTGAATTTTTTTCTGGTATCATATCTTTGAATACGGTGATATCCTGTTAAAGTCTCAGTATGAAGCAAATCCGGTGAAGAAAGTCTGATTGTGTATATTCAATTAAGTACGTTCTGTTTAAGCGTTAGAACTCTCAAGGGGCAGTAAAAGCACAGTCATTACGTTTTATAGAGCTCAGTTAGTGTCTGCGTGTCAACTGCTGAAAATACTTTAGCACGTGCTCAATCTTAGTAGGAAAACGTACCCAAGTCCCCGCATTTGTGAAGAGTATCTTGTAATTGTCTTAAAAACTTTGACGCATTTAATTATCGGCTATTTTGATTCAAATAATCTCATGAATCGGTGACGAATTTCCCGTTCATTTTAGCAATATTACTCTTGGTTTTTTAAAGTGCAAGCTGAACTATATAGTTTAGTGAAATCTGCATGAAGATTAGAGGGGTTGGAGAAGAGTCACAGTGTAACACAAGTACAATATTTTGATGTAATAATAAATACAAACTATGATCGTGATTACGTCAGAGGCATGTGACTGCTTCCTACAATAATACATAATGGTTCATTTTTAAGTTTGTGCAAGAATTTGGCAGTAAAAGATAATTCAGTTGTTTATATTATTTAAAATTGCAAGAATTGCTGGAAGTACTTCTTACACACCACGTTGCTTCAAGAAACGTTTTGTAAATATTAAATGACATTTTAATTTTGATGATATTTATGAGTAACCTTTAGTTTTAAATCGACCACACATTATATAAAACCAAAATTATATTTTAATGTTGATTTTAAATGTTATTAACTTTTTTGATGAACTTTCAGCAATTAAAAAAATTAATTGGAATGTTTCAAAGCATTATATACGTATAAGTATGTATGTATATCCAATACAACAGTAAATTTGGTTATAATCCTAAATCTACTCTCCATACATTCATTTATCAAACTAAAATTTTGATATACGTATTGTGTAATATATAATTTCTAATTTTTCGTGTACACAGGGAAATTGTCGGAATTCTTGTGCTAACCAAACACAGTCGGCAACATACATCCACCAGTCGTCGAAAGTCCAGAGCTGAGAAACTTTTAAGGCTATTCCTTATATGGTTCTTGAGATAAAATGTACGTAAAAGAAATTAGAATGAAGGGTAGAATGGAAAAAATATTTATGTTACGATTACAACTTGTCACAAGTTACCAGCTCTGTCGCTTTGGTATTTATGCTACCCAAATTTCACAATAAAGTATTATTCAGTTCACGATAAAAGTTTATTTAAAGACTATAGAAAAAATCTGTAATGCTAAGCTGATCTCATTGTAATAGTCATGTTTAAATCGATGGTATTGTTTAAAAGGGAGTTATCTTGAGGGAAATTGTGGAAAGTTACATGCAGAGTAATAAAACCCAGACGTTCTGATTCCTATTCGAAATTTCTGAAGCAGTGAGATTCCGTCAGCCCTTTGCTGTTTACCAGGCCTTATACTTTCCCTATTATTGTTCGTAGGTGGGGCGATTGCTCCTTCCAGATTCTCGAGGTGTAGTCTTGATTCGGAAGAAATTTTTCCCCGCCACCCGAAGGAAGTTATATACTGGAGTAGTGAAAAGTTGTTAATAAATGATTAATTGATAGAGATAGGCATAGAGTGCGATTGAAGAGAGAGACAATGTATATTGTGATTGCACGATTGATAGACTGTTTTGATCTGTTACATGGTCCTGACTTGCATGATCCAGGATTGATTGCTCTTGGTCGTGGTGGCGTTTTAGAAGATTTAATGAGGAAGGCGCTCATTTTCTACCTGAAAGTCTCGAGGAATTTTCGGAATATTTTACTCGCACGAGATCTGATGATCAGCGGCGAATTCCAGACAAAGCAGTAACCTTTATTTTCAGAAATTGCTCTCTTTTCTTCCAGTTTCTTCTTGCTGTCAATTCCAAGTTAGAAATTTCTTTCTTTTAAATTTACTTCTATGAGTAGGTCCATAAGTAAAACTGTAGATTAAGGTCTCTTTGCTCTAAGTTTTATTTGCAAATTTTGTATGTAGTACAATTAATCCCAAAACTGCAGGCTCCGTAAGAATAATTTGGGCAATTAATTATAATATATCAATTCTGAAAAGTAAATTAATTTATTTCCATTCATTTAAAGCATTTCCAATTTCAAGTAATTTAACCACACGTATTCTTTTCAACATCAAGGTCCACGTAGCTAATAGACAGTAACGTTGGAGTTTCTAAAATTGGCGAAGAAAAGAGGAGTAGCAATCTCAGGACTATGGTCATGCGGATTACAAAGTTCCTCAATTTCTATTTTGAAACGATGTGTAAATAATATTACTTGATTTTTTCACCGGTTGCCCTGGAAATGCATAAAATTGATCGAGGTTGACCAATTTACGTACAATAATCATTCTTCACTGAAATCCCTTAAATTTCGCTGTGAAGAATACGGTTAAGTAAATTGTAGGCGAGACATTTCCAGGTCTATAAAATTGATGGAGAATTTTCCAACATAACTGGGAGTCGACCTGGGTTCGATTCTCGGTCCAGTCGGCAGTTTTCTATCCTGATCCTTCAATACAATTTCATGGCTTATAGCTTAGCTTTGATTGAAGGTATTTTTTCTGTTATTGAAGTAAAGCTTATTTTCTCTGTAGATTTCTTGCGCGATGTTGTGGCGACGCGGCGGCACACAGTAATGAGGTTTCCGTTGTGACGAGGCAGCACTGTAGCACCTTCCAGTGAGTCACCTCCCTGTACCTGCAGGACGATTGTTCCCGGGTCCTGTGTTATCCCCTGTCAGCACTGGAACACACGCACGCTTCAGATAAACGGCAGCCCCGCCCGTCAACACACGCCACTCCGCATACGTTACACATTTCACTTTAAAAAAATAACCCTGGAGAATTTATCTCGGGCCGAAGCAGTGACAGTTCCCAGGTCGGTGAATGACTGCTCGCCGCCATTGTTACAGACTTAATAAATATTACACGTCCAGGCTCTACTAAATAATTTAAATGTTAATTATTTGCTTTCTCTACTTAAAAAGAAGGAAAAGAGCAGGGCAAGGTCTATTTCGAAACTAACAGTAATTTAATAAATTATTATTATCATTTCCAGCTTGTAAGCCGATCTTCATTATCTCTCTTTCCGTCTACATGCTGTAGTTGCTTCTTCGAATGTAAGGAACAGGAACCAACCTTTTGGGGTCGCGACTGTGAATGACTCAGGACAGTTGAGCCTAAGCTGTCCCTCGATAAAGATTTGAGTCGTTAGTCGCATGATTCATTGCCCTCTCGAGACGAAACAGACAAGAAAACGCCCCGGACTCGCTCTATCTTAAATGCGTCCATTAAGACTATCTTTACAGCCGGGCGTCGTGTCACGATCAGGGTTATCCTACGTCTTGTTTACAAGGACAGCAATGCCTCATTTCAATTGTGAAAGTCCCTTTATTTCCATTACTCTATGATACAATTTAATTTATGCGGAAGCTTGCCGTGAACAGTTTTCTAAATTATTTCTCGGAATTGAATGTGTATCCTGCCCTTTAATAAAACTATATCTTCAACGGATTATTACTAATAGAATAAGACAATGGAATAAGCTGCTTCTTTTTGTTTGGTTAACCGGCTGCATGAGGGTGATCCTGAAACAGGCAACTCCCCTTTAATAGCATTGGAAGGGAATTGAAAAAGGGGTATGTGGAAGGTAGAGCATAAACAGTTACAGTTTAAGATAATTCCAATATTATTAACTTATTTCATTCGTTTCAAACATTTCCAACTTCAATTTTCAAAATCATTTCCATATTTAAAAGTATTGATTCAACTGAAATTATAAATTTGTGAAATAGAGACCTAACCTGCGAGCCATACACTTTAAAAAAAAGTTATTTATCTTGTAATGGCGAAGAAAAACTACATTCGTATATATGCGGTATTGTTGACAAATATGTATTGAACTAGATCCAATACTGTTGTACAAACACGTTTAAACTATTTGTAATACAATGTTCCTGTATCATGTATTTATTTTCTTTCGTTTAAAGCATTTCATGTCGTTCCTTAAATTTAAGAGACGTGTCATAATTAAAAATAATATCAATCATAACTGTTCTTTATCAACGCTACGTTTCTATACGGATCAGTTCTTTGCCTTTTATACACAATACAAATTTATATAGCTCAATAAACGGGAAAACTAAAATATGTAAAAATTTTAAGTAGTGTACATAACACTACATTAGTAAGAATTAAAAGTTTATATATACAAAATTAAAAAGAAAATATATCTCAAAGAATAATAACATTATTTTCTGTCTTAAGTGGAGCTATTAACAAAAAGTATTTCATATCAAAATGTATAAAAATTATTTTTCAAAAATATTTCAAATTTTTTTCACTGCAAGTATCGGTGTTTTACAACAATAATAATAATAAATAATTTAATCCATCTCTCATTTCATATTTAATATAATTGGCTTCAACCAAATAATAAACTTAATTAAAAATAATTAATACGTAATTAATAAGTAATAAATCTCTCCCCTCACTCATTTTTATTACATGCCTAATTAATAATTTTTAAAGCAAACGCTTGGTAAAATATAAAATTTTTTGTTGAATATTAATCGGAAAGGAATCTTGAGTACTCAAGGGTTTTTAACAATTATAAGTAGCTTATAAGTAACTTATAAGTAACTTCAAACAGTATAAAATCCAATATAAGCAGAGTTCGGAACGAATAAATAATTTAATTGTTGTAATATTCACTCATACGTTCTTGTGATTGTCCTGAATCTTGGACAATAAAATGGAATTGTTCTCAAAATACGGCAGGTAATTGATAATGACCTACGCACGAGCTATGAATTTATTTTAAACTTTCAAACCGAAGTAGGTGATGTGTTTCCAAGCACGCATAGAGCATAGGGATTAGTCCCGCTTTACGTAGGTGTAGATCCCCAGTTGAGGTCGGAGGAAATGCATCTACCCGGAAACGGGGCAAGTGATTGCAGAAGAGCGCCGCCGTCCTTGCGGATGGCCGTGACTCAATAGAAAAACTTTCTTTGTCCCAAGAAGCACAACTTCTGCTTGCGACATTTCTCCGATCCTTTGAGATTGCGCACGCTCCTCTCCGGAGATTGAGAAACCTGCGTAAGTTCACCAAATCGAAACATCTCCATTGTATGGAAATCAGTTACGATCTGTTTCAATCACAAGGCACTGTGAGGCTGTTTAGCGCCCATTATAGTTTCTAACAACTGCATATAATCGTCGTATCTCAAACGGATTTGGTTTTGACTCTAGACTCAATTGAAGCAATTAAATTTGCTTTGCGGTCGGCGGTAAACAGATACATAACCAAGGCTTTCTTTCCGCTGATCCTCCTGTAAGGCAATGGAGCCGCACCTCGTGCAAAAATTAAACAGATTCAGAGAACTCATGCGATCTCATGTGTGTTGCAATCGGTCTGATGCAAGTCCTCATTCTTGTGCAAACTTTTCCATCCTTGGCATCCCTCTTCTGTTCCTACCCACACACTTTCCTCTAAAGCTGACTTTACAAGTTCCTCATATCTCAAAAATTCTCTTGGTCAACGTTCTTCTTATTGTTATCTCTTCTCATTTTCTGCTTAGAACTTTCTCCTTGGTAACTCTACCCACCCACCTAATTTTCAGCAGTCTTCTATAACGCCACATTTCAAAGGCTTCTGTTACTTTCATTTCTGCCGTCCACGTTTCGCACACAAATAGCGCCACACTCCATACGAACATTTTTAGCAATGATTTCCTATATTCACACTTATATTACCCACAAGTGAATTTCTCTTTTTTTATATAAAGCCTCGTCTTATATTAAGTAAACTAAATCTTTCCCGGTGTAATTGATGCAGAAATAGTTCTCGGGGAACTATTTCTGCTTCTCCCATCTTATTCTGCATATAACTTCCTATTCACCCATCTGATTTTCTGCATTCTTCTATAGTACGTTATATATCTTAGGTAACACAAAACTAAAATTATTATTATACCAGTAACAGCCCTGACGTTCCAAAAATTCTGTACGAAAACCCAAAAACCGCCGCCCCCAAACACAAATAACTACTGTATAAACGGAATTATAATATTTGCATGTTAAACCATAAATGGCACAATTGAATTAAGACCATGTTAACAATACTAATAAATTTGTGGAAACTATGCTTTATTGAAAAGCAGAAATTTATAATTTTAATAAGTTTAAGGCAAACAGTTGACGAATCAAAATTAGTTCCTACTATTTTGACATATTATTTAAATGATTTGAAGCATTAAGCAATACTTGTTAAATAAAATTCAAAGTATAAACATAAATTAATTTCTTGTTAAATATTTTCGTGAGAAATCACGAGTAACGTCTTGTAGATCTAAATTAGTCAGTTTATGTTTTGTTGCTAAGATGGCTGACCAATTTAGACGCTTCTGAGGAGAAATAGTTCTTAAATAATCCTTAATGACTTTTAATTTAGCAACAATTATGGACAGCGATAGCAGAATTATTAAAGACCTGCTTCAATTTGGTCCAATTGTAAGATAGAGAAATTCAAGAATATCTTTGTTAAGAGTTATGAAACTAGGCTTTTTTTTCAGAAAGTTCTAAACTGTTAAGATCAGATGAATCGCCATATATACAGACGTTTTCGTTAATTTCTTTTCTTTCTAACACTGGTGGTTTTGCCGCCGTATGCAGTCGCCTACCGATCAAACCCAGCCCTCATTATACTAATTGATCACCACAGTCGCCCGATCTTAACTTATATTGAACCTTAACGGTTCAGTTCCTATGAAAGGACTAAGACTTACAAAACATATCACAGTAAAATTTGTATTAATAAATCTCAGAAAAAATTAATATAATCTTATATTTAACTGTAGTTATTACATGACTTAGTTACAAAATATTATATTAAATTTTTTCTGACGTATACTCTGCCGAACTATCGTATTTTCGAAACAGTCAGATATTGTAACTAATTAATATTTGTATTCCAAACGGTGCTGATTTTATTAGTTGGGCAACTGGACTGAAAGAGGTTATGGCGATGGCTTTCTACTGTAACTAATGAGAGTGGGAACTATAACTTTCAGCGTCCCCTAACGCTGTTTAATCGACACTAATATCTGTTATTTCAGTATTTAAAAATACTCATATTACGATATGAGACGTTTCACAGAAGAAAATCTGTCTAAGCTGTAGAAATCTGCTTCGAATCTGAATTTAGCTGTGAAAACTATTAAAGCAAAATCTGTAATCCACTCAAGAATTTACTAAAGGGAATCAGAAATTAGGTCTTCATTGTTGCGTTTCTTATATTTCGGTTCAGTTTCTGAAATTCCATCCTCATCACTACTAGAGGCTTAATTGATATAATACTCCAATACACGCATTAGGGATTTTATTAATAGAATAAGAAACTTTATTTAAATCATTATCCTGACATCCACGTACTGACTGGAATTTTCGCAATACAACGCACAATTCTCAAGCACTGCAATTTTTTCGGCATACTGAAGTTTCACTTGAAATTTATTTATTTTGAATTACATTTTTCTTGAAAGACCTTAATATTTCGGAATCTTTCATTTTCGTATGAGTAATTAAGAGACTTTTAGATGTTTTCGTTGTCCTTGTCATGGGTTGACATTCACGGCCACTGCGATCCGTCGTCACTCGTTGACTTGCTCCCGTCACCATATACTACATTAGAGCAAATTTAATTACGCGAACAGCGCTTTGCTTTTATGGCAGAAAATGCGGTACACCTCTGGGACCAATTGCTTTTTGGGCTTTCATCATACACTCACATTACTTACTCCATGCATGTGCTACACGCATCTTTACGACAGCACTGCAGTAACTTTAATGTCATAATAATCCCACGCCTGTGTTGAATTTAAAAAAAAAATTAAAACTGAATAGAATAAAAAATTGAGGTCACCTGGGAAAGCGTCTCTTTAACAAACCGACATATTAATATTAGTGGCCAAATAAATAACATTTGATCTAATTTGAGGCAATTAAAGAAAAGAAAGACACTGACAAAGTAAAAAATTCATTTATGACTCCATTCTATTGGGACAGTTGTCAAATTTTCAGCTCCTTTGTTCAACGAATATTTGCATAGAATTCAGTACAACTAAATAACGTCTTTTAACTATTCGTTACTGCATCGGTTACTTAATTTATGCAGAGATAGTGATGAAGAACTGACCAAATATATATATATTAGATTTAAAATTTATTCAATTTTGATACTTATGAAATTCCTTGAAGGTTTCTTCGCATATATGCTTTTGAATCTCCAAAAAGTGTATGCAGGTAGCCTTTACACTTGATCTGTTTATGCTCCGAAAAAGCTCAACGGATTTCAATGAAAAATTTCAGGGATTGAAGCCGGAATTTTAACTTAAAATTTCGTTTATGTTTCATTTAAATATCTTGCAGAGTTCAGAAGATATTAATGTAAAGATTTACAAATCCATTAAATTGCCACGCGGAAGAAACCAACTGCGAGTTATTAGTGGTTCCTATACTATTAAGCCCACTTACAGTGTTATCATGAGCGTAATTTTGGCAGCATGGGAGAGAGAGCGGGGAGGAAGGGAGAGCATTCGCACTCCATGTATTGTTGTAAACGTGTGACATGCGGGACATGTTCAAAACCAACTGCGAGTTATAAGGTTCGCCGTGAAGCGATGATAAATAAATGATACCGTACTTTCGTTTTTAGTGCAAAATAAAAAGAAGTACTTCCGCACGACGTTGCGGGAATAATAAAATACTTAACACAATTAAATTGATAAATAATGTAATAATTAACCTTTTAACGCTCGCGAGTATGAAAAATAATTAATTTTGAAAGGGATACACATTCTTTTTATGTCCAGTAAACAACTTAAAAATACTTTCTCGGTGGACTGTCGTTCTACTGCTCTAAACAATGGAGTATTCTTCGAAGCTTATCTCTTGGCTCGATCCAAAACTAGTCGAACACCTGTGCATTCCTCGGTGGTGTGAGAGACTGATTGCCCTATGATCGCCGAACGTCACGCTTGCGTGAAAAAGAGGGAAATTTTTTGGTAAAGTCATTTTCAAAGAAAGAGTGGGTGTGTTCGTTGCTCTCCGGAAGTGTCCATCTGTTGAGGCGTCGACTAAAGTACTTCCGGCGCAAAAGGCACGTCATTGTCGCCCTCGACTACGCACATCACGTGCCTTCTTCCTCCCGAACAAAGGATGGGGCTACCGTCGTCTCCAAGGACACCTTACAGGGCCGTGACCGATTGTGACTCGTGAAAAAAAATTTAGTTTAATTATATGGACTTAAAAGAAATAATTATTATCGCCCTACACGACTTATAATCTGATATGAAATCACGTCAATTTATGAGATTCTGTATGCATACACACAGTAAGAATTATTAATATCTGTGTTTGTTATTCTCACAACAAGTTTGTAAAAAAGAAATCTTTTAAAAATCGTTCGGAAAAGTTTTTAAAAGTGAGTGGGTGATTGATTGACAGACAAGACAGTGGGGGAGATTTCCAATATATTAACAAAACATTGTTGCGGCGACTAATGTCTTTACAGCCAAATAAAAACGTCAAGTTTGGTATAGAAATCGGTGCTATGAGAATTTTATTCTGACATTTCGAATGCAATTAAATTGCAGTTGGTACCGGGCAACGCCGGGTCCCCAGCTAGTAAATAAGATATTGGGACATTTATTAAGAGCAGTGGAAACCGTACTTCCAACAATAATATATTCACAAATGAATGCAGTAAATACTATGAAACTAATTTTAAACTCTCTAGGAAACAATTCGAGGACGAAAAATCATATAATCAATCAAACGTATTAAAAAATAAAAAAATAATACATTCTGGTAATAACTTGAATAGTTAAATATTTTTAAATTATCCCTAAAAACGTATGATGCTCTTTCCGACACAAATTGCTTGTGATGTGACCGACAAAGCACAGATTACGTGAGGCTTATTAGACAAACATTTAGTTACGAGAAATAATGTTACACAAAACATTATGTAATGTAAGTGGCACCAGATTAAAATTTTATGTAATGGCTGTTAAGGGGCTTTTCTGGAAGTTACACTCCATGCCTAACATAGCAGTACGAAAGGTTGCCTAACATGTGAGGCGTTCCACGTCAGTTTAGCACATTAATTGTTTCCCTAAAATTTAATAACCGATTCTCCTTGATATTAAAATATACTCTAAAAACTGTTTGGCACATCGGTTGATTATACGCTGATTTAATCAAGTCATATTGTGAATTTGCTGTGCTTCAATATTGCCACTTGTCCTGCTTAAAATTATAACTTGTTGAGTTACGAAAGGAGATTCTTAATGATAATTAATAGAGCTTTTGTGGTTCTTTATATCAATGTGTGTAAATTTCATTCCACAATTGGGATTATGCTAAATTACAAGGTGATTGGCAACCTTACGATGGTGTTAGTAGTACATGACGTCATCGAGAGTATCTCAACACATCTTTCGAGTAGCAATCTAGTTCATCGCTTCAATTCGATGTTGTGACCTTTGTGTTTCTGCACTTATTTACAACTCATATATAATTTTTGACACAAAATATATAACAATGGTGTATTTCACGAATTTTCAATCAGCTATATATGGCTAATTTCGGAAATTGCTGCAATTTTAGCGGCAAAAACGCAATATTAGAATACTTTCTAGTGCGGATTTTAGTTCGAGATGCATGCCATTCTTTAAACACTTCCAAATGCATTACCTAGCGTAGATATTAATGAAATTTTAAAATTTGTAAAACGGAAAATGGATTTGTTTCAAATTAATTGCGAATTTTACTAATACGCGACTAGAATTCACTCATCTGTAAGGTCGGACAAGCATCGCCTTGCTTTTTACCATAAAAGTATTCACCAAAACCGGGATAATTTTATGTAACAGACTCCCTCCAGTGGTTAAGAACAATCATATTCTCTAAATTTTCGTGAATGTGTAAAAATATTTTATTGAATAGCGATGCTGTTTTATTCTGTACAGAAGTTTCTTGATCGTTCCCCTACTAGTTGAAATTAAAACTCAAAACTGTTGAATGTGTTTCTTTGTAAAATTTACATAACTTCAAAATATTTTTACTTAATTTTTCCTGCCCTATTGTTCATATATTGCCTGGAGCTGCTACGGAATGTCAGACTCCTCGTCGTGAAGCTCCAAGAAGTGACATTTCCATAGTTTGCGCTCGATATGCTCTTGTGCTTTTTAGAGTGAATGCCGTGTTTCCCTTTATTCAGCACTATATATTGTTTTCTCTAGTTACGTATTTTTGTAGTTAATTATGTTAATATTGTTCTTATAAGTGTCTGATGTGCCGTATGATTATCCTATTTCCTCAACCGAGAACTATTGGAAATAACAATAAATCTAAATTATGTGAATATAAAGACGGCGAATACGTTGACAAATAATTTCATAACTATTTAATTAATCCAAATACAACGTTTCATCCAACTTTGTGAACTTCTTCATAGTCCTATAAGTATCTAAATCGTACCGAGTGAATCTTGACGGCTTTAAGTTCGCTAAAATTTAACACTCAACGTCTTTGTCAAACTCCAACTTTAATAAGGTTAAAATAGGAACCTTAACATTTTTGTAATTTTAAATTTATTTTGTAATAATATATATTTAAAGAACGTCAGTTTATTCCACGTAATACCAACATTAAAAAGACGATAAATTAGTACCTTAAGAAGGTGCCACTGACGTTCTCATTAAATTAAATTTCAAAGCTAATGATTAGGAAAAAAATATCACGGCAACGTATTTAGAGAACGTCATCATGGTAAAATGAGCTATTCTTTTTGTAATCAGAACTTTTCTAATTACTCCGTAGTCTAATCGTACGATGTGGAAAGAATTTTTTACCAACTCAGAATGGAATCAAGGGAGGTTTGAAACGAAGTATAAGAGAAACACCCTGACTCATTTCACATCGTTGAAGCTAGACTTCTCTACACTGAATATATAATTATCTGGATATCGTTTAATGGATAATACCAATCCAAAGCTTCTGCAATAAACGCCCAGTGTACCTGAGCTTCAAGAAAGGTGTTCATTATCCAGTCCACATGGACGATTCGGGGACAATGAATAAACGCTACTGATCCGGCCAAGAAAAACACCGAATTGCGTAGAGGGAGATACGACAATGTGTAGAAAGCCCCCGCACGTGTTGGAGACTGTAATCCGGTGGATCTGGCTCCTCAGTTCATTTTTATGTGGCGCCCTCAGTAGCATACTGAAATGCTAATGCGGACATTCATTAGGACCTTTAGGAAGGGATTCACCCCGGTCGTCTGGCTGTAAAAACTCTCTTGGCGCTGGTTCGTCGCCATGGCTACGGCGGATTGGATGCAGATACGATCGCCTCAGCAACATTCCGCGGAAAAGAAAATGTGAATAGCTTCTAAAGACGATTTATTTTGAAATGAATTTCAAATTTGTTGTACTGAATAGTTTATTCATAAATAAAGGATGTTTGGCCTGAAAGTTCAAGCTTAAAAAGTCGAGACGGTGCATTTTTGCGAATAAATTCATTGCAGAAAAGAATAGCGAACTCAAAAAATGCTAGTTCTAAGAAATAACACAGAAACGGAAACCATTTTAAAATGAATCCGGATTTAAGACATTTTCGGTTCGTATTGATTTGAAAAAAACTTTAGAAGTTATTTAAAATTACAGCAGTACGTTTCGGTACATATTAGAATCCTTTTCAGACTCTTCTAACTGGAGTAAAAAGTTTAGTAATAGGGCACTTGATATATATATATATATTTATTTACAGTGTTTATATAATTTACAAAATGAAACTTTTCTGTGCTACATTAATGATAGAAACACGTCCACCGGTCTCCGTTTTCGGGAAATGAGAACAATTTGAACAAAGCGGAAAACAAACAGGAAAATTATATACTGCTTACTTGACGTACACAGTGAAAATGCTTACTGCTTGCAACAGTTAATGTGCCACGCTACGTTATTAGCGTCAGCATTTAACGGATAAATAGAAAAAAAACGCATACGTGTGGGGAAAATGTAAAGGGCAAGCAGATGTTAAATTTCATCCTATATATATGTTTTTTTCTGAAATCAGTTATAGTAACTACAATTGTTTGTGTCCATCATATAATCCTTACAATTAAAAAAATTATTTAAAGGAGCTGAGAATTTTTACAATAGTGATATGATAAATAAGAGTAAATATAAGTGAAAAGTCGAATGAAAGTATAAGATAAAATTGCATTATTTTTATATTTTATATAGGAGATTAATATGGCAAAAAAATCGAAAGCTCCTAATAGTGTTTTATAAATAAAGACTGAAAATAAAAAATGGGGGTTTCATTTTTGGAACTTGATGACACGAAAATCAACTTAAAATTTTAATTTATATCATATTTTCAATTATCTTTCAGCAGTGGGATCACATAGGTACATGACAATGCCTATACTACAAAAATAATGTGATTAACGTAATATAATCAAGTTTCCAGAAAATATAAAAATTATTACGGAAATACGTAACATCCAGTAACCGAAAACAGTCACAGTAGTCAGTATACAAATAAGAAATTATTTTAAGCAAAATGAAAATAAAAGTATAAATAAATAGGAAAATGATTATTATTAAGTTTATTAAATTATAAGTATTATCAGGTAAATGAAAACCAAACTGTTCACGTTTTTAATTACACTGAAGTAATTAAGTAAAAGTCATCATAAATACAGTTTATACGCCTACATAAACTTATTTAAGGAGACAATACAGTCGTGTTGTAATTTATTGTGACCGTACGTTTTTTAAAACAGATCAGAAAATTTTTCTTAAAACTTGATAAGGATACTTTAGATAAATCGATGTTACTCATTTTTCACTACACCTTGCGTACATTTGAAATTTTTTGATCCTTAGCCGCTTTCGTTCGACTGCAGATTTCATACGTACATTTATCAAGCAAGTTTCGGAGCTTTGTTCGCACAATGGCTTCCCTGTCTTCTCGACAGTTGTGATGGTTTGTTGGAAAGCCCTAGAAGACGAGAAGCGACGTCTAGAAGGAGTGTATTAATAGGCAGCCACGGTGCCAGACTGATACGTTATCGCTTCATCTCCTCTTCTGGAGGGCTTCCGCATGCATAAGCCTCCCTCACCATAACAACAACTTCGGGGAAATAACTTTACTCAGGCGGAGGCATTTACTAGGAGAACATTTTTACAGTATCTATGGTTTTTCTTAATGCCAGCTAATGCAAAAAGACCAATCATGACATTAAAGAACGCCTAAAAAGATCCCCTACCAGTTGCGTAGTCCACTTCTAAAACCTGCAAAGGGCCTCCTCCATCCCTCATTATGCACAAAAACTTAAATTGAGATTTCTTAAAATAATGCTCAAAGTGTAGAAAACAATAAAGACGCAACAAATAGAAAAATATATATACAGAAATTTTAAATAAATTGTTCCTGACGATCAAGCCCGATCAAGTACGATCAGTACTTAGTACTGATAATTTTTAAATACTTAAATCTAGTGTCCCTATATCTCACAACTTGGGCTTAAACAATTTTTCTCAAGAATCTTTCAAGGGCGCCAGCGGCCACCATTGCGATTGACCACGATGATTTGCGTAAAATTCCTCTATATCGCAGCGGCGGTTGGAATATATTATATTTATCAAAACTTCAATTGAAAATCTAAGTTGGTTCTTCTGTTTTTGGTCGTTGACTTTCTTATTATTACATATCATTGACGCATAAACAAGCTCACTGATCGTCATTGATGTTGGAGTAACAGTTTTAAAAATAATTGTAGCTTTCATAAACGTTGGAAGTATAGAAACACGATATTCATAAAATATTTTAATGAGATGTTATTTATATGCAGATGGATTGGCAAGCGATGGTCCTGTTGAAACATAATTTATTCAGCTGCTTGCTGTATTTATTTATGGTTATTGAATTGTTTAGTGAAATTGGTTGTTCATAATTTTGGTTTTTCTATTTTTCATACACTTGTGAAAGTGTGATGGAAAAATTGGAGATATTCACCCCGAAGATTGCAATGTAAAAACAAATGTTTAAATCTGTACCAAAACAGAAAGAATTTTTTGTTGTAGTGGGTTTGGATTATTGTGTTAGACTACGTGACGTTTGATGGTTGATGGGTTTTTTGGATGACTTCTTGTACCGTTGGAACGTTTAAATCTTTATAAAGTGTCTGGTTCGTTATGGGGCAATTACTATTTTCTGTAGGGTCATGTATTGCCATCTTTCAATAATTGATATATTTGATTTTATTGCACGTCCCCATAGTTGAATCACATAGACCCACATTGGTTTGATTACGTCTTTATGTATCATAGATAACCGTGATTTTCTTCCTATCAGCTATAGTAGTTTGCCTATATCTCAATTTATTCTCTATTTTTACTATGTGATTTTTCTAAGTCAATTTAGTATCCAAGTTTAGACCTAAATATTTTACTGTCGTTGTTTGTGGAATTAATAATGTAACATGAAGTTACGGCTCCATGTTTGAAAGCAGCAGAACCAACCAGTCAGGATTGTTGACGGTTGCTTTGAGACACGCCGACAGAAAGGTATCCATTCTTATATGCCGAGAGAATAGTGGATAACAGTTTAGTTGTCGGCAAAGCACGGCAGGTGGAGGGTATTTATTATTGGTGAAGACGCCTTGAGGATTAAACTCATTGCTCGAAATAACAGCTATTATTTAAAATTACCTGGCGGTCAACTAACCTGAACTAAAATATCGACGGCAGAGTACAGCCTTGTCTTACAGTATGACCTGAATATTATTCGCTACCAGTGTCATAGGTGGAAAATGCTTATTAATTACAACTCACTCAACTAAGAACAAAGCTACACGACTCTTTCCCATGTAAACGTGCAACCCGAGTCAGCCGGAAGTGCACGTTATCGTGAAAATTGATTCTTAAAATTGCATACTGAACAATATTTTGTTTCCTCGAACAGTTCAGAGAGGTCCATTATATTTCTTTTGATATAAGTGGTTCCTTGAATTAATAGCTAAATACTCAACACATTAAATTATTAAGCCAGGGACGAAAACTGTAACGGGACTCAAATATAACAAACCCCTGTTCAACAAACAAAATCGGAATGTCTTGTCACTCTAGTTTATAACAGAGTTTGACTACATGATTTATGTTAACATGACTGAAGAAATCTCGATATTTAGGGAAAGTAGTGCACTAATAAGCTGGGATTGAGCCTGAAAACTGGAGAGCAAACTTAAAGATAAGAACCACCATCTCGTCATTATCGGACCTTGCATACCTACTGAAAAGACGGGAAACCGAACGAAGTCCTGAATCCACTAGGAACCACTAGTCTGGTCACGACACGAGAGCCGTACGAGGTTTTGTGTGTCCGAACCATTGCCTTCCGGAGATAACGCCTTTAACGGCCGTCCTGGCGCTAGACACGCGTCCGAGCTGGAGCCAGCTTTACGAGCGCAGCGGCGCGGCGCGTCTGGCAAATTGTGCTCCTAAATCACGACTGCCCTCACAACATCGTACCGCTCACAATATTTATAATTCAAACTCCTCCATCATCTCTTTCGAGGTCCAATCTCAGTATGAGACAGAAAATATTTTTTCAGTGTCCTGGAAACCACACAGAAAATTCTAAAGTAAAATTGACGCATTTCTGTGACGATTCATTTTTTTTAAATATAAACTGCTATTCAATAAATAATTAATCACGCTTTACGTCTAAACTGTATCTTCCGACTTATAGGCTGATTAATATTTATTGATTTCCAAACACCCAGGTAAGTAACTAACTATAAATTTTAATTATTTTAAAATTAAACTTAGCAACATTTTAGCTTAAATGTTTGAACAATGAGCACATATAAATCCCACACACTGCTCGAGTTCCTCACCAACACAGGACTGGACATGAAAATCTGACATTACCAAAAATAACTCAACAACTATGGAAAATTTGACACTCAAAATGTTATATACTTGTTTTATTGATTAATTATATTTACAGTCACCAAAAACAATATATGTTGGCACGACTTTAAACATCCTAATAAAATGAAAGGAAACACGAAACTGAACGGAATAGCGGAGTAGAACGGGATACCTTTTTTTTGAGTGGATAGTGCCGAAGTTTAGTAAATAGGAGATGAACATGGTCACTGGTAAAGGAAATAATCCTGGCAGCCGACTTGCCAAGTTCTGACTGCACCTAGTGAATGAACTCTTGTCTTTGCAGTATTGACATGAGATAAGCTATAAAACCTCACTTTTAACTCTTGTATATATTCGTAAAGCAGACGATTAGCCGCATGTTACATATTAGGTATAAAGCTGGTAGTATTAAGGCTCGATGAAAAACCTTAATGGAACGGAATAGTACTATATAAGGCAAAATGTAATGTGTTTTTCAAGAAAAAAGGATATAATGACAGAATCGCCTTATAAGATCCAGTTACAGAATATATCCAAAATATAGATAAAGAAATGGTGTTGCAATAAAATCTCTTTTGTAAAGGAAAAAATTGATTAAGCAATCAACCAAACCAAAAATAAATATCAAACGGAAAGCACAAAAGGTATGACCTTTCTTAATTTAAATTTACTTTTACTGTATAAATTGGAATTAATAATAATAGATAATAATGCAGAGAGTAAGATTCATTTTAGTATCCGGCTGGTTCCATGGAAATGAACGTCTTTTGTTCTATAGTGTGCGGGGATGGACAAAATAACTCGTGAACATTGACCTGAGGGAGTGTTGGGCTTTTAGCACTATAAGTGCGAAATGGGCGATGAAAACGAGGTGCGAAGTTTTTCGTAGATCTGGAAGGACGTTCCGCCACCTTAATTGTTTCTCCCCGCCAAGGGACAAAATGGCGAGGATTCATTAAATTTGCGGGCAATTTGGTCGTGTTCCTTGCAAATTTAGAAACTGTCATTGGTGGTCCACATGGGATTAGTAACGAAAAAGTTATATTGTTGATATATTAAGTAAATATAAAAAAAGTAATGTTTTATACCTTTATGAAGCAATATGTCTTCTTCGAAAATTTAATAAAACTTGTTAAACAATAAGTGTCCCGTTCCACCACGACTTCCTCTACATTCCTTATTTCCTCATTCTTTCACTGGTTGACTTTCGCACTCGCGACAGGATGAATAACAGTCATGAAATCGTTTTATATCTGTTTCCTGGGTAACGTTCAAATTATTACAGTTATCATTACGACATGTACGCATAAATTTCGTTTAACAATCAATTATTTGCTCCTTGAAACCAGTCCAGAGACAAACTTCTCTTCTCTCTACAAAAACTGACTACACACCCAAAAACAGTCTAACATTGCCATAGAAACACAAACTTTAATAACATTTTAATTGCAAGTACTTACAACATATAAAGGTTATTTATTTATACTCAACTATGTGTATCTAATTACATAATTTTTGGTAAAATGAACTGAGGAGATCCGGAAAGTTGGTAAGAAAACGTTTTAATTCTAATTAAATTCTTCTATTCATGCCTTTTGGTTATTTCTTTAATTTTATTTATTTACATTATTTGTATCATTATTTGCAGTAACGACTGAATTATTGTATTATGTACATCATTTCACTTATCAATAATGATAGTGTTTTGGGTCATCTAAAATTTTTATATACATTAGAATGGAAATTATATTTATTTAAATAAATAGGCTTTGACACGACTTAATAATTCGAGGCGGTCCAGAGGCTGGCGAGCTGTCATGGAAGATTAACGAGCTCACAGCCAGAGGCGTCGGTAATGGAATTAGAGTAATTGGAGAGAAGGGGAGGCCTGTTTTAATTAAGGTGGGAGCGCCTGATCTTGGGGCGCCGCCTATATAGACGCCCGACGACATTTAAATGTCGACGCCACTGATTAACACGCGCCTAAGACACATGCCTAACGGACTTCCCGCAAATGTAGGTTAAGTGCATCGGAATAGGTGTCGTAATTCAGCCCAGAGTCGAAATAAACTTTTATACGGAAGGCACGAAAACAACACGCTCCTGTCGTGCCGAAACCTCAATAAATTTCACCTTAATTGACTGCCACTGCAATCTGACCAAGAAAAAAAAAGATTGCGCAATAAAACGTGGATCATTGGATCTAAAAATTAGACCGATTTATGTTTCTCCGTAGTAAATACAACAGTTACCAGTCACTGTGTATTCTTAAAGAATTAATTTTACTTGCAGCCATTCGGTCTGCAGATAAACATATTCATACAAATGTTCTCTGATATAATTAATACTGAAAGACTCCCTGCGTATTGAAGGACCTATAAAAAATGTTCAAACATAGTTTCCTGACTAAGTTTAACGAACTGAGGGAGTCCAGAATTGATCAATTTTATTCAGTTGTAGTTTGCATAGCAAATCTTAATTTCGTTGTGACTAAATTCGAAATCATTAATTAAATCTTTTCTCTTCTCTTTGAACGCTGTAACACCTAAAGAAGCACCACTAATAAGGCTTGAAACGATTTAAATTATTAGGATTAAAAATAAATAACTAATTAAATCTAAGCAAATGTTTTTTAACTCAACGGCTATTCTATTCATTTTGCAAGAATTAAGTCAGTTATATTGACTTCAAACAATATATACCTGTTTTTCAAAAAATATTCATACAATGCAGGGTATTATTCGTCATTAAAAAAGTAACTTTCTGTCAGACTTTATGATGGACCTTCCCATTATTTATTGCCGATAATTAAAGCTTAAACCTCCGTTATAAACAAAAACTAATATACGAATACCTGGTGAAATGTTTGGGTAATATTAATATAAACTAACTTTATTTTACATATAAACAGCAGGGCAAGCATTATTTTAATTAAAAAGTTACGCTTGGATTTAATCAATGGAAACGAACATGTATTTTTGTGTGCGCGCGTAAAGCTGGATCGCCGCTCATTTCCTTTTAATTTCATACACGCCAAATTTTTCATGAAATCATCAACACAAATCTATAAATAGTTGGAAAAACTTATTTTCAAACCATTTCGAAAGTAATTATTAGACAAAAACAATCTTTGAAAAAATTAGACTAACAAAACGACAGTGATTGTTAATTTATAGAGCGTAACTGATTACGTGAGTGGAATACGGAGATATAAATGTGAAATGATTGTCACTTGAGCGTAGCGATTTTTGAATCTAGAGGAAAATAGGTATGCGAGAAGTAAAGATAATCAATATCGTCAGTTGAATAAATGGTGTAAATGACCAATTTTTATTAGTCATTATCTTGAAACTGAAATGAGAAATTCTGATTGCTGTCAGTTGATTTAATAATATTATAATTGTAAAACATTTTTCAGAAATAATTATTTCACTAAATCATTATCCTGGATTAGCGAATGTTACGTGAATCGGAGGAAGTTATAAAGGTTTATTCATTAAGTTTTTTGAGATAATGTTTCAAAAACTTACAATCAAGTCACATTTAACTCCTAGCCGCTAGGTTGAGGCAACACGCAAATATATCATGGTTTCCAGAGTTCGTTTCTCTTTCCTTACTTTTGGCCTTCAAGAAACTATTATGCCGTAAGAAACAGCAAGGATAACAAATTATCGTGTCGAGCAATATTTCTTAAAAAATTTATACACGTTTTGAATTCCGCGTCGAAAATTGCGGCATTTTAAAATTCTCTAAGTAATTCTTTCTGCTTTTAAGGTCGAACGTCTTATTTTAGTACAATCTATGTTAGATGTATACAAAATTTTATTTATATTTCCAAATAATTATTGAGTTCGTCATATTGTTTTAAAGATCGCTCATGCGATTTTGAATCACATGACGAAAGCAACAAGGATTGGATTGGTATTAATTTATCGTTTAATTTTGACTGTTTGCAGACTACTTAATTATATAATAGTGATTCAGTTTATTACTGAAGTTAAATGATAAAAGTGTACTTTTGTAAACTCTATATTTAACAACTTCTTAACGTCTGATTGATTTATAGATGGGTAAAAATCTAACAAACTACTCCGTAAACTTGAATTAAATTTCTCAGTGTTTTATGACGCGTACCACTGTTCTTTTTAGTTATGTATTTACGACAAAATACGGAAACGTAAATTCAAACCATTGAGTTGTTCTTTACATGATTTTTGAATCCGTCCCTATTTTATCCACTTTCAGTCAGTTATATTGTGCCATTTGCTAACACGAAACTGCAGAAAATGTACCAAGATCGTTAAAGACGTAAATCTATATGATAAACTATAAAAATTTATTGGAAACATCAAGTTTATCGTGTACTAGTTTATAAATGTAAACCAATGTATCCTTACGTTCCGTGTAAGTAGATAGTCACACAGAAGTAGATGCGACTTAAAATAAATTAAGAAGAAATTAATTATGCAATGTCCATCAAACATCTGTGAAATGTGTTTTCTATGTTGTAGTTAAACGAGACCATGTGGATCATTATTATGTTTATATATCTCTGCTGTAACAACAGCCGGAAGGGCGCCGAAAGAAACCGGAAACAGGCATCCGCCAGGCAGGCGCGGCGGCCTTCGCTCGAGTCAGTAGGCCAGTAGTGCCAACATAACCTAGGGACACCCCTGCCGAGGGAGCCCCGGAAATCAAGCGTGAGGGAATCGTGTACGCGTGCTGCAATATTTCCCATGCAGCACAAACAGATCCCAAATTCAAACTGCAACACAACCCTCGCTTTATTCACGTTGAACAGTTGGATTAGGACATATTGACGAACATTCATTAATGCTTGGATAATTTAGTGATATTTTGTTTACATGTTGCAACAACGAATATCCTAATTTTATTTTGGAAAGGTACTTCCAACTACACGCAATCTCATACGCCAATTCGTCTTATCCTAGCTATCAAGCCTGCAGCCAAGTGACGAGTTAATATTTTCATCGAAAACACACGAAAATGATCATTCTTCGTTCATTTAAAACCAACAAAAATAATTTATGCATGGGTAACTCACCATTTGTACTGCATAGTGATCTTCATCTGGTTTGTACTGCGTATTTTTTTCCATTTATAATTGTCTCATTACATTAATACAAGTTTTCTTAAAATTTTACCAATTGAAAGTAAATACCATTCAGCCATATATCCTAGGCATACTTCCTGTGCGCTCAGATTTTCTTTCACTTCTATATTCGTACAAAGGTAGTTCAATAAGATAAGTCTCCTTAAATAAGTTAGTAATGCCAGATAACTCAAAAATTTCTCCAATTCAGTAACAACTTCCCATGTCAACAGAAATTGGCTTATATTGACGTAGGTTCATGAAAGGCTGAAAAATTTGTATGTTCATGCAACAGTGGATGTCAGCACTGTTCGGCGATGGATTTGTCGCTGTAATGAAGGGCAAAAACCTTTTGCTGATGAAAAGCGAAGCGGCAGGCCAGAGCAGGATGCGCAATAAATTCTGTCAAATACACCAGCACTCACGGAAAATTTAAAGAACGTCTTCAGCGAGTTCACCCAACAAAAGGAATACCGGATATTATATTGCACACCACTGAAGAGACTGAAAATTGGATGGGAAGTCCTGCCTCATCCCTGACCTAACCCCATCGGGCTTCAAACTCTTCAGGTCACTAAATAAAGCTCATATTGGGATTCGTTTTGAAGATAGGAGGTCGTGAAAACGTTCGTGCGTCGATGGGTTAGGAAGCAAGACCACTCTTTTTACCGCAACAAAATACGTGCCCTTTTTTAAAAGTGGACAAAAACCGTGGAACAGGACGGAGATTATATTAAAAAGTGTAAAATTAATCTTCAATGTAGTAGGTTTATGACGTGTAAATTGTTTTTGTCTTGTTAAATAAAAATTTTAAAAATAGGAGGCCATACTTATTGAACAGCCGTCATATTTGAGAACTTTCGTGGATAATTTCTTGATCTCAAGTAACTATTTATCGCCCAATATCTCTATTATCAACTTACGGAAATTTCATAGTAGTTAGTAAGCACTACGTTCCGATTTTGTATGTAACATGCAGTTGTTACAATGATAGAATGTAATAACCGAAGGAGACATCATAGGATCACCCTCATATAGCCTGTAAACCAAATAGCTAACTCTTTGAGGAGCGAGTTCCTATGGGGGTTTTCTCTCGCAGGCACTTCTTCCGCAGATTGACTACGAGGCTCACTGACTTCGTCGGGAAGGTCTCACACACTCTTTATTCCCTATTTTAGGAAGTGCATATACTGGGGTCGAAGACCTTAAGCATACGAAAAGACGCAGTTCCCTTGGATCAGTCGGCCAACTGCCTCCTAAAACTGCTGAAGACATGGACAAGGGAATGCTGCGACCTCACAGAAGTCTCGCCTCCCGTCATACGAAAGGTGTGAATGCCCGTCCTACCAGATGTAGGTTTTCTAGAATTTTCCCTGCATCTGTTTAGGTGAAACACCGGGAAGGATCCTTAAAATATAACCCGGAGGGCACTAGTCAATCCTTGGCTACCTTTCTTTATCTTCCGCATCCCCTCTTTTCAATTCCCTTCCTATGCTATTAAATTGGAGTTGCCTTTTCAGGATCACATCATGTAGGCTGTTGCCCCACAAAAATTCCTCAAAATGGTAGATGAGTAATTCTGGTAAAATGTGGTCAATATATGGAACTATACAAGACTTAATTACTCTCATAAAAATCGATCCTATGTATTTCAAAATGAATTTATTTTCTCTGCGTAGGACTCTATATTCTAGAATATTATGAGAAATTTAGATTTATTATACCTTTCTTTTCTACACTTCGAAACTATTGTCAATATACTGTTGTTACCTAATGAATATTAATTTGGATATATTATATTTTTTATATATCCCATATTTATAATTATATTTAGCCATATCTTTTTTAAAAGGAACTCGGATGAGTAGAAATTAATTTTCGCATTGATTTAATTTATGAAAGGGTAAATGTTTAAATGTATTCGTACTTTTTAACCATTGTAGAAATTCGTGTACAAGAGGAAGTTTGAGATTGTTGAGCTTATCCTGTAATGCATTCCGGAAGAACTGCGTCCCCGAACTGCGTGCGGAAAGGCGTCATCTTCCAGGAACGCATAACGCCTCTGCGTTGCCTCTTGTAAACGCATCCTGTCGTTTGGAGTGAGTTGCATGTAAATGCGATGATGAAAGTCTGTATAGCAAGAATTTTTCACAGGAGGCGCTTGAAATTACAAATTAATTACGTCAGGATTAAATTATCTACAGCTTAACACCCTTTCAAATCGAATTCCGATCAAATTGTTGATTTAAATTGAAGATATACCATATCGCTGAATTTTAAAAGTGATATGAATGAATAAATTTACAGTCTCCGTATTTGAGTTACACTCGGTAGGAGTCACAAACAATAATCATAAAAAAATAAATATTAATAAAAAATACACAGAAATATATTTCATGGAAAGTGAAACTATAATATCCATTGTTGTATTACTTTTTTTCACACTACACTAACACGTACACGTCCTCATTCTTCCCCGAAACTGTTTAAAACTCGAGGAATTGTTTCAAAAACATCTGCAGGTAAGTTTTTCGGCTTATATCAGTTATATACCTGATCTGCTCGATTTTAAAAATTATTAAACCATCAATTTCAATAATTACAGTCTGCCAAACTTTAAGAAATTTTCCCCAAGATTAGTGGCTTATATACACATTAAATAACTGAGCTATAAGTTTTCCTTCGAATTTCTAATTTTCCCGACATAATTGTTCAATTTTTTCGTTTTCGTGACCAGGACACCTCAAAACAAATTTAACAGCTCCCCTTCTGTACTTTTTTCAGTGTATGGATCCAATATTTTCTTAACAGAAATAAAGCTATATTCTAATAGAAAACAATCGACACACAATCAATAAAACATTTTTTTTCTTTTAGCGAAAATTATTATTTAATATTCACTGTTATAGTCTTCCAATCAATCTCCGCTCTTTAAGACGAAACTTCTATTGAAGTGGCCCTTTGAGGGATTAAGAAGCGGCATCTAACCCAGACAGGTGTCATAAATGAGTAGAGTGGATAAGCTTCTGTCAACATTTTGTAACGTCTGAAAGTTTCCGACAGAAAATTCAGTAACCTCAGGCGCGTGAGGTTTCACGTCTTTTAATCAAGAAATATGAAACCCGCATTGAGGATTAGGAAATGTAAAATGAATTCCTATTGCCTAAAGGATATTTCGTTGGGAGAGGAAAAAAATTATGTTTTGAGGTTGGTGGAAGAAGATTCAAGAGTTAGTTTTTTACAAGTTATAGAAAAGGATGGTCGTTCAGCTGTTGAGAAGAGGAGGAATTCAGAAAGAGCAGTTTTTGAAGAATGGTTAAGATTTTAAGTGAGAGATAAATCGAATTTCAAGGATAGCATTTGTTGGAGTGCGATAAATAATTCAGAGATGGCAGTGGTTAATAAGATTTAAGAGAGTTAGTTAAATTACTGAGCGGACGTGAAACACCTGGTGGTAGCAGAGATTAAGTTCAACCATACTTCAAGTTCCAGAAGCGTTACTACTACCATGATTTCAAACGAGTTCCGGTGTTGTTGATGAAGTATTAAATGAAACCAATAAATCCATTAAAGCCATCGACACAGTAGTCATTTCCACTGTAAATTTGTGTTCGGATAGAAGACCAGGTATTTAAGCCCAACATCGCCCGAGGAAAAGCATCAGTTTTTGTCGTTTGAGAATTTTAATTGTAAATTTATTTTCTAAAATATAAATTTTGAAGTGCAGGAAGATAATATTTGTCGTTTCTTTGTTCAATATATTATAAAAAAATTAATTTTCTTATTATTTACTCTCCTTGCTGTCTTAGTTTATGGTAGAATCAAATCAAAACACACAAAACGTTAAAATATTTTGGTCTCAAATCAGGTAAACTTCTTATCAATATCTACCACTTGATCTTCAGAGGTATCCTTTGTTCCTCTTCTATGGGAAAATATTTTCTCGTTTTTTTCTATATAGTCATGGTCGTATGATATAATAAAAAGCGTTAGTTGGTTAGACGTATCCACTTAAATAAAATCATTAGAAAAATTTTTTTTCCTACTAATCTACTTCTTCGTCCAACAGCTTTTTACTAATCAACTCAAACCCTAAACTGGGTAAGATTTAATGTAATCCCGGATTTCCCTTTTATCGCCTATGAACGGAGCTACGAATATGGGATAATACAATATAATGTATTATATATATTGTAACATGTAAGTTACAGTTTGGGCCCGATAGCGCAAAATCGACCTTACAAACAACCAGACTACATTGTTGCGTGGTCTGTGACGTATTCGCTGACGCAGAAGCCCGTAGGAATAGTGTAGCAACGAGTCGTAGTCTCCATTTATTGTCGTGGTTTCGAGAACCTACGAGACCTAAGCCGGGGAATATGATTGGCCTAGAGGGTTCACGTACCTATTTCGGTTAGATACGGTAGGTCAAGAGTTCAAGTAAAATTCAGTTGACAGAGAAGAAAGGTGATTCGCGAAGATTGAGAACACGTGATAGTTACTCAGCTAACGAACACAGAAGCTAAGTGGTGTTAGGCAGTAGTAAAGGTGATAGCGGTAGTAGGCAAGCGAAGTTATTTTGTCGAAAAGTATTGTGTTTAAGTGTGTCCCGCGAGTGGTCAAATAGTTATAACAACTTTGGATTGTGTAATGACCACGCTCAGGTTTAGATAACCCATTCTTGTCTCTCTGAATCAATAAATTGTGTATTAATTGTTTAATTATTTTGGTGTTTTTCTCTGAAATTATAACGTATTATATTTCGAGGAGTCTAAATTTCGTCATCAAGTTGAGCATCCGTAGGGGAAATTACGACAGTGAACGAGGTTTTAGTCACATTATATATAACGTTTTACAAGTATAGCCTACACGCATAATATTGTTTGAAATACGGCTGACGTTGAGAGATTATAACTACGCTCGGGATTGGACAGAGTTAATTAATTGTCCGAAGAATTTTAGATTACGATTAGTAAGAGGATAAGTACATTAGGTAGAATTTTGCTTTTATTGCGTTTCGTGTGCGATAAATCCGGCGTGACAGGTGCCCCTGACAAATTGAATGAGCAAGCAGCCAAGCGTACTTAACTGACGGAGCGTTGCATACGCACGGAGTGACAGGCGCTCAGATTTTAATAAGGGAACTACTCACTTTCCGTTCAGTGCGTGTCGTGCAGAAATTTCTCAGCATCCTTTATACACAAGTCCACCATATTACGTTTGTTTGCGTGCGCTCATTCCTAACACTGTTTTGTTTCTTGTCCTTGCGAAAATATATCCACGTCTATTGAACGTGACGTCATCGGTTGATTTGAGATTTAAGCAACAAATGCTTTCTGTTCCTTTGTGTTCCTGCCTCTTGTGTACAGACGCCTTCAGTTGTCGCTGTGAATGTGCCTTATACATTTCCCCGCGACAATGACTATTCTGAGTAGCCTTCTTTTTTTATTCTTCACATTTCTCTCGTGCATCTATTCTCACCGTGTCCCTTTGAGTTCACGTCTATGAATACCGCTCCATATTAAAGCAGCATCTTTTCTCGGCCTCGTTCGTTATACTCACGGATTTGCCGTGGGATATAAGCTTCTATTTTGGGGCTCATCAAATATTCAAATTTTAGTCGACGGTTTAAGGAAGGAGACATCTTAATGGCCTAGGAGCAGTTCGTCCCGGAAGCTTAAAATTAAAGCCGTTCTATTAGTCGACTTTCAGAAGACAGTTAGATGGAGAGAGAGAGAGAAGCATCTCACATAAATATATATTAACTCTTTAAAGTTTTAATTTTACGTCTGATATATGTAATAATTGAACAAAATTTTATGACCAATTACAGACTTTATATTTTAATACAATAAAACATTTAGCTTGATCACAAGTAAATTAAGGTAACAAATTGTTATGTCTTCTAAATGTAGATGTGTTTATGATTAAATAATACCGAAGGAGTCATGGAGTTAAGTTCCATGTATAGCTAATTTTTTTACCTGAAGAAGTCTCAAATAAGAGACGAAACATTTTATATTTATTTAAATTATAAAAATACTGACAAAGAGACTGATTAACTCATTTATTGATTTGTATTATGATTTGACCATATTACAATATTTTTGTTCTATATTGCAGATGACTATGGACCAGGTCTCCGAAAACAAATTTTTATAGTTGATATGAAGAAATAAAATTCTTTGAAACCACAGGACTGGTTTTAATAAATTATAACTGATATTTTTATACAATTTATGAACAACAACGTTTCGGTACGTATTTCTACCTTCACCGAAAATCTTCACTATCAGATACCAAACATCAAACAAAATTTCTACTTTTTAAATTTCATCGAGACTTCGCCACAAATGTAATACTTTTTAAAAATAAAGTCATGTACTGAAGTATAAATAAATCTCTTATTAATTTCAAAGGATCGAATATAACAGAGAATATCGATTAACTTTCATGTCTGTGTTCCCACATTAACTGGTTTCAATATAGATTACGTACCTCACCGTATTTCAACGGAAAATTTCAGGAATTTGGAGTAAGGTGAGAAAAAGTGTTATTGGACACAGGTAATTGCATTATCTTTCAATCAATAACAATTTGGTTGCAAAATTGAACACGATCTGCCTTTTTAAAGTATAAAATAACTTCAACTAGACTTAAAACAATTAAATCAATTAAAAGTTATGTTAAAGAATTGATTAAATGAAGGTAACAGCAAACATTAAATTAAAAAAAGTTTCCTGCCTACATTTGGGACCCCTTCAGTTTTTAAATTTTCAAAAATCAATTTGATGACCTTAAGTAAAATAAGTAAATAAAAATACGGCCTAATATGTTAAAAAACAAATTTAATTAACATTTCGTTAATATAACAACGTTTCATCCGTATTAACCTCTTCACGTAATTAGACAGAAATAATAAAATCAATATTAATTTGAATTCATAAAAATTTGTTAATATACTTTATTGAAAATTATACTTAATACACTTTATAGTGTAACTATATCATTAAATAAAATGGAAGTGTCTTTCTAGCTGTCTTATTGAGTGTCCGTATGTTTGTCTCGAATGGGCTCCGTAACGGTTCAACGGATTTCAATTAAAATTTCGAAAATAGAACAGGAATTTCAACTTAAACTTTCGTGTGTTTCATTTCGATATCTTGCAGAGTTTAGAAGAAATTAATGTACATATTTACAAATCCATTGAATTGCCACGTGAAAGGCGGTGTTAAAACAAACTTCGAGTTACAAGTCCTATTAGGCGTGCCTATTCCATTCATCTCACTGTGTTATTATAAGAGTAATTTTGGCAGCATGAGAGATGGATATGGAGGGCGATTATTCTCACTTCATTTCTGCTATAATTGATTATTGTTGACAGAGAGCTACCTCTATGAGAAATAATTGACTTCTTTGGATTGTCGATTCGATGTATACGGAAATGTCGCGGCAGGTAAACTTTAATAGTTGGTAATTGCTAATTTTTAAAAACAAAATAAATATAATTTATCCCAATAAATATAATTAAAGTTTTTGCCTGTCTGGAAGTTTTTTTTCGCATAGACTCCGAAACGTGTGAAAGCGGGATCTGTTCGAAATCAACTGCGAGTTACAAGGTTTGCCCTGAAGCGATCATAAATAAATAATAAATTACATCTATTTTCACACGAGCGAAGTCGCGGGCATAACTAATAATAAATATAATTAAACGAAATGAAAAAATATGTAGCCCTCTCTATAATGATTTGTTATTGATTAAATTTAAAACTACATTTATTGCATAAATAATATAGACTCAAACTAGAGACTAAAAAAGTTACTGGTTTAATTAAAATAAAAAAAGGGCGCACCTCTACACTAGTAGTTGGTTCTTCCGACTGCATACAGGATTAAACGGTGCTTCAACTAATCACAAGGGAATTTCGTTCCTCTATAGCGCTCTGCAATTGAGCGTTTTAACATACTGCATAGCAAAAATAATATTTCAACTGAGTAGAATATGATATTCATAAAGCATATAAAAGGCGCAACCTAAGAGTAAATTTCCAGTAACGGAATGCATTACTTGATTGCGCAGGATTGTTCATTTCTTTTCAGAGCTATGCTAGACATTTTGAGTTCCTAGTTTTAATAATCGCTAAGTGCTGCATATGTGCACTAGTTCGCTGACAACGGATCCGTTAACCGTCATTGGGGAATCCTAAAAGTATTAAAATGACTTCTCCTAATTAATTGCGTGACGAGGGAAGTCTGCGTGCGTTTCGTAGGGTTGAAAACGAGAAAAACGCTGAGGCATGAACAAAGGAAACGACATTGATTTTTCCACATTCTGAGACCCAGTGACACACATCTCATTAAAAAAAATTTACAATACATAACACATATAGTTTAAATTTATTTTCCCACAATACTCATTTGAGGAAATAGGATTCATTACGAGCCTGTAATGTCGCATAAAATATACTAAAAAAAATTTTTTAAGTGAATCTATTTTTATTCTGAGAGGAAGAAGAGTTGGTTTCTGATACAGAATTCCTACTTTATTGAATTACAATTCTTAATTACTTGTTATATAGTTTTAAATTGGAAAATCATAAGATAAATATGCTTTCAGAGCTCAAATATGAACCCTCAATACCAAAACATGTTTTTATTAATTTTTCAAACGAGTCAATATTTTCCCTTTAAAGACATTAAAAACAAAGATTTTATATAAATAACCAAACTATATTTAAAAAAATATATATTTTATAACAGGCTACAAGAAGATGACCCTGAAATAGACAACTACCATTTAATAGCATAGGAAGGGAATTGAAAAGGGGGGATGCGAAATGTAGAGCACGTTAACAATGGGTTGATTATATTGAGCTATATTACAAAGATCCCACCCGGTGTTTCACCTAAGAGATGCAGTAAAAATCCAAAAAACCTGCATAGGAAAATTTTAAAGAATGTATTCCTCTTATTTACAGAAGTAAAATTCACACTTACAGAATATATAATAAATTCTATAAATAAGATTTATGCTTCGTGGAACAGGAAAAAGTTCGTTAAAGTAAGGGAAAATGACAAATCTCTTATTCAAAACATGCAGCTGTCCCTTTGTCTATATTTCGTAAATATATCTGTCTCAATAACACACAGTAGTTTAAAATATGGCAGTCATGGAAATATGTAATTCCTGTCCATTATTGAAAATGGCTTTTTTATAAAACCTGCTACAATAACCGAAATTCAGAACAGCTGTGTTACTTATTTCAAAGGACGCGTCCTTTTCAATCACTATGCTTCAACATTGACCTGCCGTAACCTGTCTATTGTAAGTCCCTCATCGCTCATACCTGTATACTTGACTTTTCTACCTACTCATTCCACGAGACGGATTTCCCAAGCTCAATATATGGAAGAATAATCACAATTCCTTATTTCCGGGTCTTCTGATGTTTATTGAATTGTATTTGCTTCAATTCAAAATGTAAGCCTATCTGCTTATATTTTAATAATTTAATCCAGTCGAACACTTTATATTTTAAGGAAATAATGTAAAATTAAATTTATAATTCGTTGTATAATAATTGGTTGCAATTTTTTGTCTGCAATTAAATTTTGAAGTACCCATCGTTGCTCGGGTTCACGTAAATAATATAGCAGTACTTGAGGGTTCACTACATGCATATCTCTACTCCAAAGGGATCACTTTTAACTGAAGGGGCGGTAAACATTCGTTTTATGTTTTCCAACAGTCTAAAACTATTTCTGACGTCAAAACCAACATTTTTAATCCTAGGTTGTGTAAATAATAAAAAATTGTCAAAATTGAAGTTTTATTTTATCTATTATCGGTGGTCTGAGAAGAAACGGTCATGATAAAATTTGTAGCGATCTCCTCAAAATTTAATACTTCTACCTGTGCAGTTTGCATCAGTCCAGTCTTAGGACTGAATACCACAACAGATTTCATTACGTTTGTCTATATCTAAAGAGTTCCCAAAATTGCTAACTAAGCGTCGTATGAATAAAGTAGTCGATTGTGTGTGAATTGGTCGGTTTTTATTTTTATTTCTTTTGAAAAACAGATATTTAGTGATTTATTATAAAAAGTAACATCGATATTGCGTTTGTTGCTCTGATATGGCTTCTTCATACGCTTTGGCAGTTAAATATTCAGTACCTTTGCTGACAATTTATGTAAAAAAAATTATGCTTATGTCCAACACCATCGAGTATTAAATGTTATCTGTAATACAAAGAGTATCGACTTTCTATCAATATTTTCATGCATATCGTTAACACTAAGGTTTTTCCCCGATGTGAATCTAAAAAGAAACCGTCGCTTCACACGAATTAATTGCTCCCGAGGTGACATCTGACGACGAGTACGAATATGTCTCAACAGAACTTCCCGTACACTTCTATGGAGCTAAAAGTTTGAAAAAATGTCGAAGGTTTGAACTTGATCGAATAAATAAGATTCCCTTTGATTTTGTAAGATGTACCGTTAGTTTTCTTCAGAAAATAGTAAAAAACTAGATATGTGACAATACTATTGAGGACTTTGTTTCTTCATTTTATATTTTTATAATAGCAATTTATAATGTTATGACTGTATAGTAGAATTGTGGTCTTAAAATATTTACAATATTATCAACATATCGTAGTAGTTCTTATGTCTCCGAAGCTTATTATATATTCACTGAAGACTCTCAAAATATGTGGAAGTATTTTCTTTCCTAATCGCCGAGTTATTTACCTACTAAACCAGAGTATCTACGTTAATTTCGGAGCTTCCGGGACGAGTGAGTTGATTTCTAAGCTATTAAATACCACCCATTTAAAGTTTCAATATCAGATGATGAGACCTGCAATAGGTTCTTCTATCCTAAGGCAAATCCTGTAGCTAAGATCGGGGTCAAGAAAATATGTCACTATTAGAGAACCTTCCTTATAGACGAAATCAAGTATCTGAGTCGTGAAGACTATAAATAACCATTAAGATACTATCACATAATTTTTTCTGTATGTGTGTAATGTATATAATATATTACATATTACTTGAAGGTAATAATACTATGTAAAGCAGAATGCAGGAGTCTTCAGACGCCTATTATAGGTGGATAGTTTCAAATCTTAGGCAAGTGAAGAAATACAAGTGGTTATAATTGTATATTAGATTGTTACAAAATATGTTTTCGCACCCGCTGGTATTTTCCTATTTCTTTGGTTTCTTTACTTTACTGTACCATTATTGTAAATCATTTTATATTATCCAGAAATATAATTTAAAATACTTTATTTTATAAACCATAGCTAATGTTCAATATTGCCTTATTCACCCATATAAAAACAAAAATTATAAGTTTTATATACACATTTACAGTGCAACAAAAATTCACAGAAAAAAACTTTGATACTTAATTCAGCAAGAATCCCATAATATCTGCCAAAAATAATGTTTTATTTAATTCTACAAAAAGAAGGTTCCACAGAAAAAGGGACCATATTTGCAATAATATCAAACTAGATACGATCGAACTTAACATCTATGATCTTTTACTACAGAATCTCTACAGGCGTCATCTAGGTTTCTACCTCTCAGCTTATTCAAGGTCAATGTACATTAACCTTGAATTTGAGAAATAACTTCAAGTAGGTCGAAAATTAGCAATTTAAAATTACAAAAATTTCGGTAAGTCCAATCTTTTAACCAGCATAAGGTTATTTAATATTAATATCAATATCAATGTTAAGTATACTATTAGTTTACTGTTAAAACGGTATTTCGTAGTTGTATTAATATTTAGAGATGGTATATTAAATTATTCACTTAATCTTTTCCCCGCTGACAACAATTCTTATTTTTGTAACTTCACACGACGTAAATATAAACAACCTTCTTTAAGACTACGTTGTCGAGTTTATCCAAACAGTCGATTGCAGAAGCTATAGTAACTATTTTCTACAGATTCCGGTTATTCCACTTATTCCGTCCTTAAAGATGTCGGTTTCCTACGCCTGTTGTAGGTCAGATCATAATTTAGAATTGCGGCAGTTACGTCAAGAAAATTAAATAGGGATGGTAGAAAAATAGTAGACATAAAGAGTAGGATATCATAGGCAGGGAAGACCTTCACAAAAAAAGTGGAATTAACTCATAATATTAGGAAATTATTATAAAAAAATGTTCGTAAAGAGCGTGGCGTTATAGGAATGCGAAACGTGGACAACTGGAGTTGCATAAATTAAGAGCATAAAAGCTTTCGAAATGTGGTGCTATGGAAGAATTCTGAAAAACAGATGGGTGGATACAGTAACCGAACTACTAAACAGAATATAGGAAGGGGGGAAAAATTTGGAGGACTTCGACTAACAGAAGGGATAGATTAATAGGCCACGTTTTGAGTCACGAGGGTCTTTTAAAATTAGCAATAGAGGGAAGTGTGTGGGTTATGAATAGAAGAGGGAGGCAGAGGATGAAATACGCTAAACAGATTAGGGATGATGTGGGATTTGGTAGCTATGTAGAAATGAAGCGGCTTGCGTAGAATAGTACGGAGATGTTGCATCAGACTAGTCTTAGGACTATACCACAACAACACATTTAAAATATCTTCTACAAATATAAAATACCAAAGAGTGTGAAAATCCAACAAGGACTATCCCTCAAGACAATTTCAGCCAACTATGGGTTACTATTGACCTGGTGGACAAAACGAATTATTGAGAGTAAAAATTAAGCGTTTACAAATAAACTGAGCACCGTTAGTTTCCCATATAAATGATTTCATTAAATAGATACAATCTGTATTTATAACTTGAAATAACCAAATTAATTGACGAACGTAAATAGAGAAACAGCATCAAGAGATACCAGTTTACGATCCGGAGGTATCATAAGTTGGCTGTTAGAAAAAGAAAGTAATACTTGATGAGACGCTGTGGTATATATTCGAGCCCCTTACATAAAACTGATTCTAAGATCTTGGAGAAAATTGTGGAAGAGACTATTAATGAACGACATTCCAGTCGACATGCCAGAATCATTATCAAATGATTCATATTACATTAAATACATTCTTCATCATTATCCGAAATAATACAGTGGTTTCAGTTTAATATCTTTGTCAATGTAGTTTTACGGTAGTACTCAATGTACAATTCTAATGTTTCGCTGGCTCACATGAGACCCGAGGAATTGTTGAGTAATTCTTGTCATTATAACTGATTTATGATAAAAAGACATTAGCAATATAAATTTAATTTCTTTCATCTCACTTAATTGTTGGCCTAATCTTTTGTTCATTCATCTACTACTAAACTCATTGATCTGCCTCGTCCTGGACATTGCAGGACGTGACCTTCGCCTTGTCCACGCGCAATTTCGTCGTGCAACCGTTTGCCCCCGGCCGATTTCGAAGGCGACGGGCAAGGCAGGTAGTTTCTGGAAGACGAGTCCCGTTTCCCTGGCGAGACGGTCTTCCGCATAGCTGGACGGTATTGAACACCTGCGGGATCGAAAAGCTCGTCGTCTCTCCGAAACCGCCCATTTATCCGGTCCGGACCGCCACGCCGCCTAATTAACCAGAATGTTTTGGGAACGCGTCCGTTAAATGCTTTCGGACCAACCGACGGTCTGCAGACGGGCAACATGTAAGACTTAACAGCAAGAAGCATCACGGCCAATTACTAGCAATTAACCAGCAACGCCGACTTACGGGACTGCCGAGCAACCATCGCGTCGTCACAGCTAGCAAGTCGTTCATGTCATGATACAAATAACGAAACTGGACATTTTCCACATGAAAAATATTAAATTGTAGCATTACCACTGAAGTGAGGAATAAAGTTACCCGTAAAATAGTTCAATAAACAAAACCGATGTTTATTAAGTAACTTTTAGATACTAATAGACAACTCTTCCGTTGAACATGAGAAGAGATTTCTATGAGAAAATATATCAATTAACTTACACACAAGACCAAGGTTTATAATAGCAAATATTGGTGTTATAATGCATAAATTAAACACCAGTAAATAAACCTAAAATTATGAGAGGTAACATGGTTAATGAGAAGACCCAACCTATCACTATAATATAAATCACTGTGTGACGTGACGTTTTGAGCCACTGCAATTGTCAATTTAAATTCGTAACTACTGATAATGAAATAAAGCTTTTGACGGTCATTAGTTTTGATTTTGGTACTATCGTTTGAATTCAGGATAAATATGACAGTTTATATGCCGAATGCCACCAACGTAATAAAATAATACTTTGCAAACCTTGTGACCGTGACAAGATTTTTATTTCATTATCAACAGTTACAATTAAACGGCCAAGAAATCCAATGCACACGTATTTTTCTATGATTAAAAAGAAAAATAGATTATTTATTTTTACAAAATGAGACCTTAATACCTTAAGACCAGAATAATCCACACTAACGGTAAAGCACATACTGTATACTGTCACCCTGATACATACGCCCCCTGGTGTTCACAAGATCAGAGAGGGGAGCTCGCCCACTCGGAAAGAGCCATACAATATATGTTCACGTTTCTGGCTTATAACAAGTTATTAGGAAAGATATAAATGCTTCTACAACTATAGTCTATTAGTATCTTGTCATAAATGTCCCTGAGTGCAGGGTGATCGTATAGTAGTCCCTAATGACTATAATTGTTAATGTGACGTTAAAATAAACTAAAAAAGCAATCCCCAAGAATATTAATACATGTCCCAAAGATGAACTAGTTCTTTTAGACTTTATGCAGAGAAGTCTTTGCCTAATTTATGAGCCAGTTTTCCCAAAAATACTTTAACCACCTCGTTGTTTTCTCCTTGAGTAGACCAAACAAATAAAATTGGAAGGAGTCAAATTTAGACTATAGAGAGGATGACTTTGTATCTCCCAACCCATTTCTAGTACTTTTATTCAACGAATAGTAGTTTAATATTAAATTATTTCCGTATTTTATGGACGAATGAAATTATCGGTATACACAGAGCACTTTAATAAAAAATATATCACTGAACCCCTGGTGTTTAAAACAATTCACGAACAAACCAAGACTTATTCAATGCCTACAGCATTTCGTCCTCAAATTTATGACTTCATCAAATAACATTATTCAGGATATTACAACAAATAATTATTAAACGTTACAAATATTTCGTTATCCTTATATTCTTTTCAAATTCATAGTATTTATTAATTACGTTAAAATAAGTAAATAAAATTTCGAAATTGGAATGGCAGACAATATTTATTTATAGTATCAAAATTAAGAATCTGTTTATGCAAACTTATTTTTACCGTAATATTGATACATTATTTATTATAAAAATTTGTATTAATGTACTGAAGTAATTTATTTGATGAAGTCTCGGATGTGATTGCTGGAATTATTTGTTAAAATATATTTTTAAGAACTATGCCATGAATCTAGTCTAAAACACTATTTTTTAATTAATAACACACCATGGTTTGAGTTGAAATTAACCCTTCACAATGATTTTAGCCCACCATTCATTGCCGAGGACATGAAGAAACTGGCGATACTCCACGTACAACGAATAGAAGGCAGAATATAAACACTTCGAGGAAGGATGGGGTGTATTTATTAAACATATTATTTTATATATTTTAAAAAATTTAACCACTCATTGAGCGCCACTTATGTTATAATTTCTAGGCGGAAGTAATTTAATCATTTTAATTATATTTAATTAATATATTATATATTGTTCATAAATAAAATACTATCAGTGAATCATTTCATAAATTATTTACCGGATGGAAAAATCAAAAATTTAACTTCAGTTACATATTTGCTCTTGTTTTTATTATTGTTATTTAAAGAATGATGGTTTATATAAAGTGAAAAATGAAAGGACCCGAGTAGTCAAATTTGACGAGATGGACAACATTCACTTTCCACAAGCAGGAAAGACCTTGCCTTCAGTCCTGAATCGTTTAAGAAAGTTCGCTAACCACGTGAACCAACAGTGCGCCCAAACTCTTCGACATAGTAGGACACACCTTAAAGGGGCTCGACCACCTCACTAGATCATGCAATCATTCAGAAACAAGAAGGAAAATACCGCAAGGTCCTGCAACTATGAGGGCCCAACAAATAATTGAATATGTCCGAATTTTTTCTCAAAAATCAGCAAATATTGAGCACATTAAGATAATTTCAAAATTAAATATTTTTGGAAATTGCGAATTAGTTTTCTTTTTATAAATGCATAGGAGATATAGTAAAACAATTTTAATCTATAGTTTAATATTTTACATGTATTTAATGTTATGTTTATTGTGTGGCCAAAGACAATGTTTGTTCGATTATAATCGTCTTGTTAAGTTGTAAGGAGAATAAATGTTACATGCGACCACAGAGTGATTGACCAGGGGTTTCTGAAGTCTATTGGCCATTTATATGGTGATTGTCTTGACAGCTAATCGATCCCAGTTAACACGAATACTGGTCACGTCGTCAGGACGAATAAATACTTGCTTCGATGCAACACGCAAGTGCAAAGTTCAAGAATCTCGCAAAGTGGATGAATTCCTCCCATCTTAATGCTACAGAAACGTTAACGTAACTTACAAATCGAGAAGCACTGAAGAATTACAGGACCATGCGATCTCAATATACAATCCCCGGGAATAAAACATATATCAACGTCTTTCAATTACTAATATATAATGGCCAATGAGTTAGTTAAGAATAAATTTTAAACAAACATAACTAAAATTCCTAAACACTATCTTGCACAATCCGTGGACTTCGTCAGGTTGAAACAAATATAAATAAGATAAAACGAAAGAGGTTGTTTGAAAATACAGTCATTAACGTTACTGAGGTTATTTGTATTTTTTCCATTAAAGGATGAACAACAGTATTTAACGTCTGACATCCAGACATTAATTTCTCAATTTTTTATTTCGAATGTAATACTGTTATATTAATCCAATACAAACTGTGGTTATTTGTGTTCGCATGGTTGATAAGAAGTTTAGTCAGAAGTTATTTTTAAATTGGAAATATGTTCTTTGAGGCGTGTTTTAATGCAATCTTTGTTTGTCCCATGTAACAACATTTGCAGTCTTTACGGATATTCCTTTACATCTTACATTATGCTTAGCTAAAAGACTGATATAGTTATAATAAACGATGGGTTGTTGGTTTTATATATTATATCAACGTTGTTTGATTTCAATTAATAATTCTATATAGTCTATACGAATAAAAGAAAGGCAATTATAAACGAAGAACTAATTTGTTTGCAGTCATGTGTTAATATATCTTAATAAAATCTATTGCAAAAAAATTAGAGTTTAAAATGTCTGAAACTACGTTATTGTTTCGGAAACTCGGTAGGAAATAAGAATTGCTTATTAAACTAAATTGTATATCATAGCGCGGTATTGAAATAATGGATAGTTGGATTCAAAATTAGTGTCACGTAAAAAAAATATCGCTTTTATAACCTTTGAACTAAACGAAGATCTCCAGGGAGTATTTATTTTAATAAATTCCTACGCGCAAGTAATATTTGATTATAATTTATTCTTAACCGACTCCTTAGTCATTATACATTACTCATTTTCAAGATCACTTAGAAAAATAGAAATTCTTTGAAGTACGTAGTCTGTACCATTCTAATTCTACTTACAGATTTACTTCCACACTACATAAAATTCTAGCAGCTACCGTGAAATTACGTTCTATTCGACCTTCACTGGCAACATTTGAAGGGAGAAAGTGCTGATCTTTATCTACAAGTGTTTTAATTTGCGAGTGATTAAACGAGGGGTAAATAATATTAAAACATTAAAAAAGGCACACACAATTTTCAAATAATTAAATAATTTTAATTTTAGAGTCTGAAGCTAATGAAAACACCTACAACATAAGTTTATCGTGATAATATAAATTTTATATGCACAACTGAAAATAAAATTTGAATATTAATTACGTTCCGTTCTGTAAAATGTATTGAAAACTTAAATAATTCTTCCACTTATTTAAATAAGGGCGCTGTAAATTTGATGTAGTTCAATTAATAGCTATGATGGGTGGGGAAGTTGGTGTTGGTACTACTGCTGAATTTGGTTGCTATTTTTTCAATTTTCGTAACTTTACAGAAACCAAAGAATTTGAAACTGTGTGGCCTTTTTACCCTGTGACCGTGAAACCTTAACGTGACTATAGTCCATAAGGAAATAAAGCGCAATTCACCTGCTTGAAGGCAAAATATAATATCATTAGAGATAAGATAATATAATGGCACATAATTTCTTTCGTAATATACCAAACGTTATTTATAAAATTTATGAAAAAAATTGTCCGAAAAATTAATCGAACTTAATTTTTTAGAAACAACAGTCACAACAGAATATAAAACTGAAACGGCTGGTTAATAGTTCATGACCGTTTGAGTTCATATAAATTATTTATCAATGGTTTTCTCAATATTTATTTGTAGATATTGTAAACCGTGGCAACTGTACCTGGATGCTTTATAATTATAGTTCCCGTGAAGAATTTTTATGCTTAAATCGGCTGTTACAGTAACAAAGGAAAGGGTTTCAGAATACATCACAGCTCAGGTTAAGAGAAATATTTTGAAGCACACTAACAAGAAGACAAGAGATAATCCAGATAACTCAGCGAAGAACGTAGAACATTGGTATCTATATGATGGAAATTTAGAAGAGCGTAGCTAGAACTGAAACATTCTGCATGCTTCAACGTTAAAGGGCAAAAAAAATTAAGACATTTAGCCGGATCAATATTGACGTATGAGGGGAAAGAAGAGAATATGATCATTTAAATGAAAAAGCTAAAGATCAAGTTTCCAGAATAATTTTCCAGTTTTATTCAGAATAGACATGCTGAAAAGTAAAGGTTCGTGAGAATTTAAAGTTACGTGCTTCATAACCCCAAGGAATAATTTTCACGAGAATAATTGCCCTTACGTAAAATACTAATAAAACTACAACAGATGTAGTGTTGATAATACTCAACGACCCGTAATATGTTACATTTATAATTTCGCCTACATAACTTGTAATAGAAACGAATTTTTGAAATGGTAACAAATATAAAATCAAAATGACGAAAATTTTTAACACGAAAATATTTTTACTTCTTACATATTTTAAATAAAGAAATTTAACTTTTAGGAAAAAGCAACATAATATGGGAATATTGTGTGCAGGATCGTGCGATAATTTTCTCACAATTATTTCTTGATTAATTAAAATAAACCACAACAATTCCATAAACAGTTATACGTTTATTAATGCATCAGAAACAACTTAAGCTGTAACCTGATGAGGCCGTCTCTTTGTTAGCACGCACGCTCTACCCGGCGCTGTGTTCTTTGCATTTCATATAATTTTTAAAATATGGACGATCAAGGGGTTGAAAAGGGAATACTACGGATGCGCATTTCTCATTCCAAACAGGAATCCTAATAAATTAGTTAAACAGATCACTCTTATATAATGTGAATATATATCACAAAAAATGTCTTACATGCTAAAACGAGTTTTAAGTATACATATGTATATATACATTTTTATATTATCATCATTATACATAAATCTATGTAAAAAAAATAAATGTATCAACAAAAGAAAAACATTGTTACAAACGGCCTGTTATTGAATTTATAAAGCAGATCAACGAAGTTATAATCAATCAAAAATATTCCAAAAAGGATTCTGGTGCTATCAAGAATGTAGCCCAGATATATGCAGGAAAGATCGCGCTGGAAGGCGAAATATATGAAGAAATTCACACTCTTAAGATACTATTATTTTTTTTAAAAAATTTTAAATTACGAAACAAATAATTCCTCTTAAATTAATACACGTGCTGTAGCACATGAGGCATGTACCAGAAGCCACTGATCCCAGATCCATATCAGTTTAAAATAAGTCTTCTATTTTAACAAACATGTCATTTCCAACAAAGCGTTCTATTTCGCGGTAAAGAAAATTTATGCATTTTCAGATTATAAATGGGAGCTGAAATATGAGAATATTGGGGCACTTATGAAAAAATAAAATTAAAGTGTCTGTGTCCTAAAATGGTATCAAATGCAACGCAGATGTTTTTGAAGAGTGATAAACCTTCACGATTCAAGCATTTCTGATCTCTATTTATCTTCCTAGTTGTAAGTCGCGTGCATGGGCTGATAAAGAACACTTTCTATAACAGCAGGAAGGGAGTTTACACCTTATCTAAGACACCTTCTGAAACTCGAAAAGGTGGGACACTGTACATTGCGAAATCCTGACCTGGGATATCGCTTTTACGGGCAGCAAGCACAATGAAACTAAACCACACGAGAAAGTCTTCCAGTGTCTTAATGATTATGAGCCAATTGTTCTGTTTCACCTGACTTGTTGAATTGCAATTTTCCTTCCTTCCCGGTTAAATTTCCAGAGAGGTCACCATTATTTTTAAATTTTAGTTTTAAACATATCAACCAACTATGTTAGCACTCAACATTATAAGTCACACCATGAAAACGAATACACAGTAGATTTCAACCTACGATGACCATATTCATATATAAATTATACAGAAGATTAACAAAATTTTACAAAAATGAATGCAGATAATTTTTATACATTTTCATTCTCTTAAAACAATATAATACGGTAAACTCACACCTGTATTCATCTCCTTTTAACACAAACCTCAATTTACTTTAAAATCAATTATCTATATTTCATTATTTAAAATTACACACACATTTCTCGTCATTTACCGTACGTACATCTTTAAAGTTTTAAAATTAATACAAACAGATTTACCAACCATTCACTTCTATCTCATTCTTCTAGCGTCTGTACTGCTCTTTATATTTTCATCTCCAACATTTTTATATTTACACCTTTCATCAGTCATTTTTATAATTTCTTGTGTTATCCATGCTTTCTTATTGGTAAGCTATTCTTCCTATTTTTCCGTCAGTTGTTCTAGCTATTTCTTTCCTCAAGACTACCCATTTCTCTTCTACATAGTTTCTTTCTTTCTTGACATCTTCTTTGAAACTCTGAATCTCCTCCTGTTGTTTCAGTTCTTATAATTTTCAGCTCTTTGTTTTCATTCTTTTCTTGAGTGTTTTCATTTTCAGCCTGCATTTCATAATCAACAGATTATGGTCCGAGTTCACATCTGATCTTGGGTAGGTTTTGCAGTCCAGCACCTGATTCCTATATTTCTGTCTCACCATTATATAGTCTAATTGGTACCTGTCTGTGTCTCCCGTGAGTTTAAGTGCTAGGTTATTGGAAACGGAACAAGAGAATGAATTAGACTAGTACGCGAACCGTGTTACATTTCAATAAAATCGCGTTAGAATCGAGGAATGAAAGTAAGAGGAAAAAGTATTCACAGTCTGACTGAAGTGAATGATGATTCCAATGTATCCTTTGTCTATGATATGTGTACTCATGTATATTATATCCCTCGAGAACTCAATTGACCGACTGTTAATGGCGGACTGCAGGTCTCGACGTCGATGCGGTTTCCCTGCCACCCACATGAAACGCCGGACATTGCTTCGTAATGAAGTTTGCGGGGGTGGAATTGAATTGCTTGTGGCGCTCGAAATACGGACTCTCGTAAATGCAGCACTCTGTTCAAAACCTCCTAAACAGCGTCGAGAGTCACGGATGTCGGTAATTACAGAGTGCTACACTTGTTTACTCAGTCCGTGTGTCTGGCTCATTGAAAGAATACACCGTATTTGCGTGAATATAATTCAGGTCAAATTTTAAAAATAAGGAACAGTTTTCAAATGAACCGCGATAATGGTAAATTTATTCTACAAGAACGATCCCTCTCCGTGCCTCGACCAGTTCAGGTCTATTGGTCCAATAGGATGATCGGAGAACTCGTATGCCCAAGGTCTGCGACAGAGTAAGAATTTCTTCTTTTTTGGCGGTGGTAAGAGGCACATGAGAATGATCCAGAAACTGCCAAATCCTCATTAACAGCGTCAGGCTATATTTGTGGCGAATCCATAAAGATAAAGATTCCACATTTTGTGTCGTTAAATTAAAAACCCACAGTACGAAAAGTACGCGTCGCACATGCCTTCCAACTTCGTAGCTTGTTAATAAGAAACTTTCCTTGCGTCACCTTAACATGGAACTTGGTAAAACCTTCAGCAAAGAAAGCGATAAAGTATGAATATCCTGGTACTTAATATTCGTAAAATATTTTCTAACTAGTTGCAAAGTTTCATAGTAGTGATAAAAAAATAAACTGAACTAGTTTCATTTATCTTAATAATAGCACGACTTAATTTGACTATCACGGATTTGAAAAACACGAAAAACCTAGCAGTCAATCACCCAAGAGCCAGATTCTGAAACAAACTTGGTGAAAGCAATCTTGAAAGATTGAACACGAAATCGCAGTGACAAGGACATACCTAAGGACAAGCAAATAAATTTTGTAAAATAGCTATGCCCGAGATTTCGTTCGCGTAGAAATAGTTCTGATTTTGCCCTAAAAACGAAATAACAGGTACAGCATTCTGATAAATTTGAATTCATTGAATATATTAAAAGCACGGTATCATTTATTTATCGTTTCAAGGCAAACCTTGTAACTCGCAGTCGGTTTTGAACAAATCCCGCTATCATACGTTACAGACCCAATAAAAGTGAGCAATTACTAAGTAATGTCATACAAAGTCGTGGGCAACAGCACGAAACTTGAATTTTTTAAATGAGGTACGCCCTCACACGAAAACAGCGTAATAAAATTTGCATGATCTGACGAATAAAACAATCATATGGACGATCCAAATAAGTTTACTATTTCTCTGTCAACAATATGTTCTTCACGGCGCTAATACTACTGCAACAAAAAATGGAGTAAAAATATTTGCCCTCCGTCTGTCTCTTATGCTGCCAAAATTACACTTATAATAACACAGTAAGTGGGTTGAATGGTATAGGAACGCCTAATAGGACTTGTAACTCGCGGTTGGTTTTCACGCCGCATTTCGCATGGCAGTTCAATGGATTTATAAATATTTACATTAATATCTTCTGAACTCTGTAAGAAATGAAACACACTAAATTTTAAGTTAAAGTTCCTGTTTCAATCCCTGATATTTTTATTGAAATCCGTTAAAAATTCTCAAAAAAATATTTATTTCAACGAAATTAAGTAAGGAATTGTAAATGTAAATAACGTAACGAAATATTTTCACATTACGTTTACTGAATTTTTTTACAAATATTTGTAGAAAAAGTCATCTGTACCTGATGATGTACCAAATGTGAGGACGAAACGTTGTAGGAATTGAATAAAACATTTCATGTGTTTGTAAACCAGTCGTTTTAATTTATTTTTATATTGGAATAATGCTTAAATTTTTGGCATAGGACAAAATTTCTTTAAGCTTAATTGTATGACAAATTGGGCTTAAGTTAAGCTGTCGTCACCTCATTTAGTAGCGATAATTTTTTTCATTTACATTTCTCATAAAAATTACCGGTTATGGTACATTTATATATATATATATAGTGTCATACTTTGAGTTTAGTAAGGACGACAACATAATTTGTCACCGATTTGGTGCAATGTAAAAACTGAATAAATGGTTTGTTCCTCAAATTAATTTACCCATTGTTTAAAAAAATTAAAATTATTCCATTAATAAGAAATATGCAATTTAATAAATTAAATTATTTACATCACACAAAATTGATATAAATAATCTTATTTTTTATAAAAACGCAAGAAACATATCAATAATAAGATTTGGTAAGATACATAAATTTCCAAAAAAACAGTTTTATAGGGGACAGACAAAGTGGACATTGAAACTCATCTCAAAAGACATTTTGCGTTAAAACTACCTTGTGACAAACATTAAGTTCTAAGTAAATATGTCAACTCAAATAACCATAGTTTTGATAGGAATAACGTAACAATAATACAATTTGGAATCAAATATTTTGTGAAATGGTTATCATTAAATCCAATTGTTCATCCAACAATGTTAAAATCAAAACAAATTATACCAGCAACATTTATGGTTGTATTTTCAAATATTTTAGTTCCTGATGTAGTTATATTTATTTGCAGTTCACACCTGATGAGGTCGACGGATTGAGGACGAAACGTAGAGTTAAACAAGTTTTGGATTATATTTTTATAATTATTTATTACTTATTCCTTGGCCATTGCACATTCATTTTCATTGTCAGTTACAGCAACGCAAATTATTGCAAGTGTTCAGAGAAGTAGTTCAATATCAATTGAGAATAGTTTACAGCTTTCCTACGTACACGCGGTACTTATGACAAACTCTCGGAGGCACGTTCTGCACGTTTTAAAAGATTGTATGGACCGAAATATTTTTTAATTTTTCGTGAATGATTGTTACGTTGTAGCTGTGAATCCTTGACAACGGCAAGGCAGCTCTTGCCAAGGCCCTCTACACCACGAAGCAGAGAAGGACACATTGTTCTCACACACACACACAGAACACGCGGTGAAGGACCGAATTTATATCCTACATTGAAATAAAAGAACGTGTGGCGCATGTGTTTTTCAAATCGTTGCTCAATGCTAGCGAGGCGATTTGAAGCCGAAGAGAGATCCCGGAAGACAAATTTAACAATCCGAGAAGACAAAGAACTCAGATTTCCTAACCTCGAAGAACAGTCACGCTTAAAAACATTAAGAAAGATACAATTATTACATACTGTTACATCGCATCTTGGAACTAATGTTATTACTTTTTAAATTTCTATTATTTATTAATTCTACTAAGCCCAATTTTAAGAAACAGGATACTGTGAGTCCAAATATTAAAATAACAAACATCATTAAAATTGCATTTTATACGAAATTGACGGCGGGGTGTGAAAGGACTGTTGAAATATTACATTTCACGGCAGAAGGCCATAAAAAGTAATATTACAAACTGCCATCTTTCTATAAAATGAAAAACCCAAAAATAATATTACTATGATTCCACGCAGTGTTAATATAATTTCAATTCCAAACAGTAACAGGCTCTGACGACATTACATTAATATTTAGACTAAAGAAATATATAGATGTTTTTCTAAACCATGGACATAAATTTTCATATTGTTACTGGACTCCGTGAGGTTCTTTCTTAATTGCAGAGCAAAAATAATACTGAAAGCTTCTAATGGTAACAACGTATTTGTGTACTAGATAGCCACAGCTGCTTCCATTTCCTCTTTTTTTGTTCTCCGCCCATTAACACTTATCAATACAAGGAACTAACTAATGACGTTGAAGAAAAGTGCATATTGAAATTATTGTGAAACTGTGGTCGCCGATGTGCACTTAAAACCGGATAATGGAACTTTGTTGTTTGAGAAAAATCCATCGCATCAAGGACGAGGTTTGGAAGTAAGGCTATAATAAGAAAATGAATCCCCAAAGTATACGCTCCTCTAGTCGCCGTTAAAAGTAATATATTATGTTTGTATTTACGACAGAATTTCAATGGCAACGATAAATTCTGTCATTTCTACCAACTTTAAATCAGCTGTTGTTACTAAAATTCAGCCCAGTATAACAACGGTTTTATTACTGTACTGGGCTCTGATAACTATTTCGATTTAAAAAAATGTCTCTTCATGGAGGTAAATGCAAAATGTTTAACCAATAGAAAAATGGCATCGAACGATAAATATTTCTATTAATAACTAAACGTCAAGCCATGTCAGCGATAAAAACCTCGTTCTTTTACGTCAATGTATGCGTTTCCAAATAAATTTATGTAATTCTCGAATTACAGGTTTTGTAAGTCTTCTAACAGGAATATCAGAGGGAAATAGTACCACTTGATTATTTTCTGTTAAATATTCAGCTTCCTTTCCAAAACTTAATTATACGAGTTTTTATTTTCTTTTAAGAATGAATTTTTCATACTAAATATTTTCTCTATACGAGTTTAAAGGCACCTGTAATATTAAGAGAAAAATTAAAAATGTGTTTCAATTATCGATAGAATGATTTCTACATAAATGTTCCTTAAATCACCATATGGGTATAATTCACCCCAAATATGAATTAAAATTATGAATCTCACGTTTATACAATAAATTGATTGTATTTGTGGTTTTGTAAGAATTTTTACGCATATTTGAAAAAGAGCAGACAACGTTTCTGTTCTATTAGTCCCCCCTTCAGGTTGTGACTTGGCTGGAATAATAATTACAATTAATGAATTATAAAATTATTAATGTTCACTCGGTCGGAAGGAACTTGCAAGACTGTCTGAACGTTGTTTTAATTTTATATAAATATAGCGATTCAGTCAAGTCACAGCCTGAAGAATGGTACTAATTTTGTATTAAAAAATAAACTGTCTTGGTACGTATTTTTACCTTCTTCAGCTTTTATCCTGTGGATAAATTTGATGGACATCGTGTTACAAAATTTAATCAGCCACAAAATAGTATTCAAACAGATAGTAAAATGATTAACACAATGTCCACAAATATTTCTTCACAGAATAAAAACATGAAGATCTTTTCAATTTTACTGATAAATAAAGTCTGAAGTATATCATTAAATTTTATTTAATTATAACGTAAATCAGATTTAAATTTTTACCCTTAAAATAAACTGCTTGTTAATAAGTTATATACTTTGGTGCACATTCTATTATAATGAATCGTGAATTTGTGAATTATATGCATTTAAAATCGGTTAACATTAAAATATATTATTGTTCGTACCTTTATGAAACGATAGTGAACTTCATTTCCGAAAAACAATGAATTTTATAAACAATCTATTGTAATAGAGGCAAAGAAGTTTTAATTTACAAATTATATTAACTAATTTAATAATTATTAGACAAAGAAGTAGCCAACTTACAGACAAAATTAAGTTTTCAGTTTGTGACCTGGTTTTTGCGGCACTTGGGTTTTTGAATCAACAAACGAAACAAAGATTGTAGAAATGTTGTTTGTTGTTGTGGTATTCAGTCTTAAGACTGGTTTGATGCAACCCACCATGCTAACCTATCTTGCGCAAGCATTTTCATTTCCTAATAACTAACACACCCAACATCCTCCCTAATCTTCTCTTCGCATGCCATCCTTTGCCTCCCTCTTCTGTTCTTACCCCACACACTTCCCTCTAATATAAATTTTACAAGATCCTCGTGTCTTAAAACGTGGCCTATTAGTCTATCCCTTCTCTTAGTCAAAATCCTATATATTTTTGGTTTTCCCCTATTCTGTTTAGAAATGTTCTATGCTATTTTACCACTTAATTTTGTAATGGCTTCTTCTTTGACTAATTCTTATACATTCCTATCCCTTCAGATGTTTCCCATTTTGAAAGGTAATTTTGATTGAGAAATAACAATGGACTCTAATTGAAATAAACGTCCAGCAGAGCGATCGGGAAACAACTGTTTTCCTCAAAGCTGAAAGTAATCTGGAAAAATTTTATTTTGGTGACTAACATTTGAGTCTTCGTATATTTTATTAAAAAACGTTTCTATTCATCGTGGTATCGATTGCAGAATATATTCTTCACTACAGCCGCCACGATATTTTGATGCATTTAATAACGTTAATAAATATTAATTTACGTCAAAAGTCGTGACCTTCCTCCCATTCGAAGACCGGCTCGGTGGGTTTTCGAGAACAATAACTGACGTTAGAAGAAGGTTATATGCAAACAACTTTTACTACTATTTTTGTTTTCAAAATATTAAATGCATACGTTTCATTCATGATTAAAGTCGAATAAACATTCGTCACGATAGTACATTTGCAGTGGTATATCTAATATTCATTTTTCAAGGATGATAGCATATGACTCGACAACTGGGAAATCTATTGGCATTAACCAAAATTAGATTGCCTTCGTACATTGTATAGGTGGGAAAGGACGGATGAAACGTATACGTGCCCTGATGTTTTAGGCTTTGTTTAGTACTAATTTGAAAAAAAAATTCATGTTATGTCAATCAGGCGAGAAACTTGAATAACACAGCGTGTTGAGGTGCCACAGAAATGAGACCATCGGAGGTGTTGAATTATCGCTGGCGTCACACGCATAATCGCAGAAAAGTGAAAATGACCTTTGACGTAATGTCGTGGCGTGACAGGTTCCCGTCTGGAACAGGTGAATGAGCCGGAGCTACCGGCTGGGATGAGCTGAGCAAGCAAGCTCCAGTCAGGACCCCAAAGATCAAGGTCTTCTGCTGCAGGTGCTTGGTGCGGCGACAGTTTCCTCCATCCATCGCGTGGCGTGGGCGGCAGAGATCCTCAGACGGGCCAAAGGTTAACAACTCGCTAACCTCTTACGTTCCAGGCAATCTACTCTGACACAATGATAATATGCCTGTTGAGCAATCACCAACTATGTTTACTTTAAAGTAAATTCCTACTTCAAACACTAAATATTTTATACATAAGCCGACGAGGAACAATTTTGTTTTTTTGATAATATATTTAACTTCTTATCCCATACGATTGTACAGTTTTGCTCATAAAGATGATAGAAAACGACAGGATTTAATTAACATGAAATGTTTTGTACGGTACAGTTCTCCAAATACACCGTAATTAGTTGTTTTCTTCGATTTCAATTGTCCATGTTGGCTTTTGAATCACGGAGTCTCTTCCGTTTGTCTTCTATTTTGTGATTGGACGATTGGAGCTTCCAGGATTGATGCAATAATTGAGTTACTATGACCAAACATTTTCTTCCGTAGGGATTCATACATCTGTCGGATCGTTATTTGGACCGTGGACATTCCCAACTCATTGTGAAGAGTAGAGTTTCTGACGTACCAGGGTGCTCCAGTCACGACTCGTAGGATTCTGTTTTGAGTCACCTGTATGCGTGACGTGACTTCCTGCAGCAATGCCCCACAGTCCATTAGAATAGTACCAAACTGGCCTTATTTGCGATAAAAATATTAAGCCTTCCGTTTCCCGAGTCAAGAAAGATTTTTCCTTCAGAATGGGCTTGAGTAGACCGATTATTCGTCTTATCCTTCCAACAAGATATTTGATATGAGGTGTATCAGTTGGTATATCTTGGTTTTCGTGTTGTATATTCTGGTTGTAAATTTGTCGTCTTAGAGTGAGTCGAACTGCTGTTGACTTTCATTCATCATTAATTGCTCCAAATTTTTATACCTGGATATGAAGAGACCTTTATGATATACTTTGTCAAACGCTTTTTCAGAATCAAAGTACGTTCCTAGACAGACCTTCTGTTGAAAGCTTTTCAATATCGATTAGACGGTGGAAAAGCTTAGTGCACGAATGACGGGATCAAAATCCGAACTGTGCATCGGAAATGAGGTGTGACATTTGTTCCACAACTTTTGGTATAATTAGTCGTTCCAGTATTTTTGGGAATAACAGAAGTCTGATGGGCCTGTAGCTGCTTGAATCGTCATCCTCCTTGTCTGGTTTGATCTTTCAGTAATATAATGTTTTCATTAAATAAATAGTTTCATGGATCGAGATCGAGAGAGATCGAGAAAGTGCCATTTTTGTTACAGGATGGTGAACCGGTATCATCTGCACAATATTGTAACCTAGTTCTTTCAATTCACTCATTAAGGTTTTGATTTGAAAGGTAACATAAAGGGCTTTTCGGAGGGTTAACCTTAGAGTGGGGTATAGGCTCTCTTCTACAAAGACGCCACGTCGGCTAGACGAGGATAATCGGGGAACAAAAGCCGAAGATTGTGACGTCGGCAGAAAAATATATTTTTCACACCAGGGAAAGCCCGAGTCACCAGAATATTTTCCCGTGAGAAAGTCAGACTGTCTTTAATCTGATTGGTAGAGTATGGCTCTGAAGGAAGGATCCTAGTTGACGAAATGGCAGACGAGAGAAGAATGCCATTCTGATCCCAACAGCACTAAAGGAGTTTTCGGGCCTAGCATCCACAAGTATTTCTTCGGGACGAATTTTGAAATCTAACATCAGGCAGTCGAGACAAATCTTTGGGATTTATGTTGTTATAAGCCCACAAACTATCAGGCTTGGGTGTAACAACAGCACAGAGCGGACCGGATGGTTCCTCCAGCCAACAGCTTAGGAAGGATCAAAGAAACCGACACCAAACGAGACAGAGAGAACCGCGACACTTCCGCCAAGATGAATCCGAGGTATTGTAAATTCCTATGTTGAGCGTTTCTTTTTGCCATTTTGTTAATATGCCATTCATTTATTCTCCCACGAACATCCTATACAAAAAGAAGCTCATTATAAATGCCGAGGAAAGAAATATATAACTTATTAAAGTTAGCGTGAAATAAATTTGTAACAGTTCGTAATATAATCTTATTTTTCATTATTATCAAAACCTACCCCGTAGAACGTTTATATAAAACACAACGTCGAGCTTCTGAATTACCCAGAAGTGAAGTAGGTAAGCGGTACAGTATTTTGTAGAAATACAATGATCTTTCGAAAATCTTCAACGGTGTCTAAGTTTCAATTTTCCATCTAAATGTGACGAAGGAGGACTTCGCATAATAGTTTTAGGTGGTTTAAAAGAATATTAATATTATTTAGATCAGGGGTGTCAAATTGGAGGCCCGCGGGCCAAGAAATTTTCATGGCCCCTGATTATCTGAAATTAAATGAAAGGACAAAATTTTACGTCAAAATTAGTATGCTTGGAGTTCTCTGGATAGTAAATCATTAAGAGACATTATATTACTAATCACGAAAATCAATTTTCATGCTTCGAAGTGCTTACAAAAGTCATGAAAACCAATGAATCAATAACAAGAGCTACTTACGAAATATGCTATCAATCAGCAAAACATTCAAAATTATTCATCGATGGTTCTTTAATCAAAGAATGTATGATGAAGACTGTCCAGAAAATAATTCCGTCGATGAAAGCTAGGATTTGAAAGATGTTGCACAAGTTTCTTTTCCGTGGTTGTGATGAGAATTGTTGGAAATTAACCATCTTTATGGAACTATATCGGGTGAAAACATTTGAAGCTTTATGGAACATTTTAGGAAACTTTAATCTTTCTCTTGATATCGTTGTTTCTGCAACAACTGACGGCGCTAAATAGACGACTGGTGAAAATAAGTATTTGCTTCGTGAATGATAGAAAAATTATAAGATATAAGATATATATCAAAATAAACCGAAAATTAAGAGTTTTCATTGGCCTCTTCGCCGATACGTTCTCTGTTTAAAAATATTAAAGTGTATGAAGTACTAAGAAGAGTAACAAAGACAGTTAACTATTCGATCGAGGACGTAACGTCATCAATTTATTTCGTTGCTAAAATATTTAGAATCCGAAATCTTCCTTATTAATCAGAAGTTTGTTGTTGTCCTGCCACAATGTTCTAAACAATTTCTATTACTTTGGAAGAAATACTTTTATTTCTTGAGGTGAAAGATGAAAAAAATGAAAAATATATCGGTTATAAATAATCCGCTTTTAACAAAAAAAATTGGATTTTTAACGGGTATTACAGATCAAATAAATATTAATATTACATTGCAAGGCAAAGATCAATTATTAACGAACATGTACGATTGAATAGCAAGTTTTGGACAGTAATTTTGTTTGAAAATAATCTTCAAAAAAAACGTTTTGACGTATTTTCCTTCGTAGGAGCATTTAAATGCACGAAATCAAAGGTGTTTATTTTCACAATGTAGTGGTAGAATTGAAGAAATCAAATAGGAATTCGATAAACGTTACAGTAATTTCAAACATTCACAAATAAATATTTCTATTTTTACTGCACCATTTTCCTTTGAAGTTGAAAAAGTTTGCACTTCAATACAACTGGAGTTAATTGATTTTCAGAACGATTAGATATTAAAAAAAAGTATCGGGAAGTAGAAAATCCGTAAATATATTTTTATTTAGGTGAAAAATACCCAGAAATTAAAACATTTGCTGCACAAATTGCATACTTACGTGAGCAACTATTTTCATCCGCGAAATTAAATATAACAGCCTACAGATCAAAATTAAAGGATAACACATCTGTCATAATAAATATTATCTGTTCTCAGTCTATAAATATAGATATTGGAAAACTAATAGAAAGAAAGTGCTGGCAAGTTTCCGGTAAAATATTAATTTTAGTTTAAGTTTTCAATAAAGGTAATGTATAAGTAAAATCAATTAATAGTTATAAATCAAGATAATAAATTGTCATTAAATACATTTAATTACATAATTTGTTTTCCAAATCCTCACTACAATTTAAAATTTGTAAACGTGATGAACCACGTGTTAATTTTTCTAGTCGAAAGAAATGGTCCAAGAATTATTTGAGTTTGACCCACCTGATTTAGATTATTGATGAATATAAGTGGTGGACTTTTGGAACGTAAGTAGCACAAGATTCTACATGCTGAGTTTCCATGATTTCTAAAACTGTGAAACTATTTGGTTAGATGAACGATGAATAGCAAGAACTACTTACCTTAAGTCGCTTTCGGTTCATGTCAGCTGCGTTTGATGGACCGTGATCCACCTGAACACTCATCGTAGCTGAAGGCTCCTCCCATTACTCAGAATTAAAATCTCGTCACTAATTACAACTCGTATATTTCGTGGCTGAGGCTCTATGAGACATTAGTTTTAAGATTTGAAAGTCTAAGCGTTTGCACACTTCGTCAACTGGCCAAGTATTCACATAGAATACGGTGATGTATCGTAAACAAAACAGGACCGCACTCGACGGAAGCAGGCGAAGAACTGAACAAATTAAAGAAAGCAGAATTCCTAACTTAAGTGAGACCAAATACAGAGGGTGGCTTCCGTTTTCGTAAACCCAAATTATTTCATTATAAAAAGTTTAAAAAATGACACTAAATTTTGTAGCGTGATATCTGGTAGAAAAAAACGGAGAGGCCAAGATTAATTAAAGGCTTGCGCAAGGTAGTTTATCATGGAGGCTTGCATCAGACCAGTCTTAGGGCTGAATACCACAACACTTTTTTGTTTTGTTTTGCAATCTGTATACAACAACAATTAGCAAAATATTATATATGATACAATGACATGAGACGGAAACCCAACGGTTTAATGTAGTTACTTTTACAGTCTTCCTTGCCATAGTAATTAATTAAAGTAATCTATGTGGTAAGTCGAGCGGTGAAAGTCTATTGAGCCGTTGAATGTTTGCACTATTGTCAAATACATTCTAGATTAACTCATTAGGATGATGTTCAAGGTTACTTAAGTATTTTTCACTATACTTCGCGATCACAGTTTTAAGGTCACTCAAAATGTCTGCGTTTCGTACAAAATATGGTGCATCACACATATCACTTTACACTGAAATATTTCTAAAATTTGGTTGATGGAGTTTGCAGCTGTACCAAAAGTGTTGATGAGTTTGTTTTGTTAGATATATACATATGAATGTAATCAGTACATTCTTCGTAAAGATTTTTACTTCATTAAATCACATTGTAGGGAGCTTCAAACATGTTTGCCATTTTCATCCTATTTACCGACAAGATATTTCAGTACATAGGATGAATATGACAATTTTGTCGAAAGCCCCCTAATATCTAATTAAAATATTTGACAGCTACGATGATGTTTGAGCGAAGTATTTCATTCGCAGGAATAATATTTAGGGATAAATGGATACTACAGTAAATAACTAAACTTTAATTAAGATGTAACTAAAATTCTTATTTTATTACCACAAACTGGTTATCTAATTGAGTTGTACTGAAGTCAAGTTAATAATTATAAACTATACTGCATAAAACCAAATAAACTTAAATGAGTTAATTTCATTGGAAAGTAATTCACTTTATAAAGAGTTCTTATTAATATATATCCAATACAACTAAAAGTGAAGTCACGTCTTTGAGTAGTTACGAAGTCACGCTTCATAGGCCACATTTGTGCACTTGTTCACGTTAAAAGTTATCGTCATCAAATGAACTCAATAATATTATTTTTATTCTTGCTCCAAATTGATAATTAAAATTTATGAGATGAGCTACCATTTTTGTCGCAGCAACCATCTTGTAGTTGAACACCGTGGCAAATTAATAGTTCAAACTTTTCTTTTATTATTGAGAGAGGGAGAATCAAGCCCGTGGCACTGGTTGATGTTAATGTACTCACATGTAATTGCGAAAGTTAGCTAATAGAATAATCTTTAAGAATGATATAATTAATATGAAATGGCTAGATATGATAATTTAAGATAGTGAAAATAGTAACTGAGATAACAAATTTTTAAAGGTTGGAAGATATCATGGTTTAAAGCTTGTAGAACACCTGAATTATTCACCACATGTGAATATTCAAAACTGCTCTGGTACGTGTAATTATATTCTCATTACTTCATTTTATATGCAAGCGACTGCAATGATATGAGAGGGGAGAAATCCGTTCCCTTTGAGTTTCATAACGATCTGACTTTTGAAGAAGTTGCTCAACGTATTGATTAGAGATCCATAAACCTCCCTCTTATCGTAACCAGAGGTCATATTCTCGGCAGAGTCAATTAAAGGGTGATAACAACTACAAAACAACATACTGGAAACGCTTCGTTTTATTATAATCATAATATTGACAAATGAATGGAAGGTGTAGCTTTTTACACAACACATCCGTAAGTATTATGTTACAAGCACATACTTTTTCGTCCCTAATGAGGTTGTTCCATATTTCAATAAAAAATTCTAGAATTGCGTCCGACTGGAAGAAAGCTATACTTGTAGCAGTTCATAAAAGGGGAAGTAAAAGTAACGTGAATAATTAGAGGCCGGTAAGTCTTACGTCGGTTTTTGATTATGATGGAGCACCTTATCATAGAGCACATCCGTAAAGAGCTTGAAATTAACGGCTGGTTTTTCAAGGGACTACATGGATTCCAAGAAGGTTATTCATGTGTGAGTCAATTCATTTTCCTTGTACCAGAACATTTCCGAGGAGGTTGACGAGGAGGAAGAGTGGATGCTGTGATCATAGAATTTGTAAAGGCTTTCGATCTTGCACCTCATGACGTCTTATTACAGAAAATATCCAAAATTGGAATTGATAGTCGAGAGGTTTTATGGATTAGGGAATTTTTACACGACCGAAAACAAATAGTTGAAGTAGGCAACGAATTAGCCTCAGTTGTGAATGTTAAGTCGGGAGTGCCGCAGGGTTCCGTTATTGGTCTCTTCTTATTTCTAGTCTACGTAAATGACTTAGTTTCTGACATTAATTCTCAGGTGCGATTTTTTACAACGTGAGCGTAATATATCGGAAAATAAAAACTGTAATCAATGGAGAATATCTCCAAAAGATTTAGGTAAAATAAGATATTGGTCAATTGTTAACAAAATGAAAATAAATTGTGACAATAGCGAGACAAAATGTTTTTGTAGGTGACACGTTGAAATAGTATTTAACTATAAGCTCAGCGGTAATGAAATAGTACAAGAAAGTAACTATAAATATGTAAAAAAAATACAAATGTATTTCAGCATTAATACGAGCTGGGAGTATCAAGTAGAATATGAAACTAGGAAAGCGTGGAAGGCACTACATTGCGTTATTCGGATTTTAAAAAAGGCAAACCCTAAGACACGAAAACTTGCGTATAAATCTCTCGTGCGTTCTCTGTTAGACTACGGCTGTATTTTTTGGGATCCATTCCTAAAATATCACGTCGAGGCACTGACTGAGAAGAGTACAAAGGGGAGGGGAAAAATTTGTTAAGCGGTGTCCTGGTCACGGAAATGAGAAGGTTCATCAATTAGGTTGGGATATGTTAGAAAAACGATGACAAAATTTACGCTTTGGGTCTCTTTTTAAAGCGTATGCAGGCCAACAATCCTGGGAGGATATTGCGTCAAAGTTTTTAGAAGAAAATTATTTCAGTAGAGGGGATCATAATTTTAAAATTTGGTCAGAGCAGCTTTAAAATTAATGGTGGTAAATATTCGTTTTTAAACCGGACTATAAGGGATTGGAAGAATTTGCTTGCAGAAGTTTTTGAAACATTACCTTCCAATAAAAAAGTGAATAATATGAAAGTGTAAGATAAAGTGAAGTATAGTGCGACGAAATACTAACTAAACACTGGGTACTTTAATTTTACCTTTAAGAATATAAATTACTCTGTTTGTTTGGATAATTATTATTGTTATTATTCATATTTTTTATTTTAAACTTTTTTTGTAACTGCCATCGATTTTAAATGAATATTGAGGGGATATTATTTTAATAATATGAAAAAATTATTATAAAATGTAAATAATATTAAATTTGGATTTATTTATTACCGTAAACACTAATTTTATGAATTTTAATTTGCATAGTAGGCCTTTTTTAAAAGATAACCAATATATATATTTTACAAAATTTATGCATATTAAATTAATTTCAATATATTGCAGCGTACAGAAGATATTGTGTATATACTTATCAATCCATTGAATTTCCACGCTAAAGGCGGCATGAAAACTAACTGCGAGCTGTAAGTCCTATTAGGCGTGCCTATACCATTCATCTCATTGGGTTTTTATAAGCGTAATTTTGGCAGCATGAGAGATAGATATGGAGGGCGATTATTCTCACTTCATCTATTGTTGCAGCAGGATTTCCGCTATAGTTGATTATTGTTGACAGAGAGCTACCTCTCTGAGAAATAATTAACTTCTTTGGATTGTCGATTCGATGTATACGTAAATGTCGTGGCAGGTAAATTTAATAGTTGGTAATTGTTAATTTTTAAAAACAAAATAAATATAATTTATCCCAGTAATTATAATTAAAGTTTTTGCCTGTCTGGAAGTTTGTTTTGCATAGGCTCCGAAACGTGTGAAAGCGGGATCTGTTCGAAACCAACTGCGAGTTACAAGGTTTGCCCTGAAGTGATCATAAATAAATGATACGGTACTTTTTAGGTATTTGTCCAAGTTCCGCGCAAACGAAGTCACGGGCATTTGTAGTTGTGTAATAATTTTCAAGATTATTCGTCCACTTTTCACTTTGTAGCTCTAGAAAGTGAAACTGAAATCCCAATTCCCTAATCTTACGTTTCATGCGCCTTTTTTGTGGACAACATTCTGCAATGTGAAAGCTTGGTGTGATAACGGAATATTTCCTAAACGTACATGTGCAACTTTGAACTGATGGTCCGTACATAGAAAAGGCGGTTGACACGCAATTCTTCAACTTATGAATATTAAAGTATATAAAGTGTTAGTAATCTGAACCAATGGCAGTTAATGGAGGCATCTGGTCGATTCTAATAGGTTCAAACTATGTCGCCGCTCTGCCAAAACGATGTAATGTTAAGAACTGGAGCAATGATTGAGGTGGGGAGGAGCGAAGTAAGTGTGCGACTCCCCTCCACAAGCCTCTTCAAGTCTTGTCTTTTCCCGCAGAATAGCCAGCCAAGCCAGTGTTGACGGAGTGTTGCTGGTGTTTGGACCGACTCCGGCTCCCGTAAGTAAGAGTACATCTCATCAGATCGCCTCGAAACTGTCACGTGTATATTCCCGTTAAGGCTGAGAATAGATCGGAAAACAATAACAGCTTCATCCTATGTAGGTAAATGTTACTTCGTAAATGTATCGTCCACTTCCGCAGTCACCAACTCGTCTTTTCAAGTTTTCCCAACGCAAATACTATAATTACTCTCACAGGTATGGATCATAAAGCTGACAGATTCTTTAGTATCACAGGTAGAAATGTGCCAGAGACAAAATAATAACAACTTTCTCAAATGTGATCTTTGTTCATAGTATGAAGAACTCGGAAACGAAGCATTTATTGTAAATGAGCGAAATTCAATCAAGTCATTCCACAATATATTTTGCTATATAATTATTTAAACAAATGAAAATTAGCAGTACTTATTGTTCCCATTTTTAAAAATATTTCTCAGGTTAAAAAAACGGTGAGATGATTTTTACAAGCCTGAATAATTTATGAAGTCTCTTAATACATCAATATTTTTTGGATAAATTTATGAAGGAGCCAAAAATTCAACGTATCAATTTTTTTTATAATTTTCTCATTAAGAGATTTCAAGCCATTTTTATTTTATTAAAATATTTATGACACGTTGGCTGGTTCACTCATTAACGCTTCAGTTGAATTCAGATAAAATACAAAATACTCGGTTCCAGAGTCAAACCCGCGGATAATTGGTGAAAGTAATCAAATTTGTCACGTATTAAAGTAGTAAAATTTCTAGCAGTATTAAAAATGTGGCATTTCTAAAGCCGCATAGTGTTTTAATGACATTGAAGAACAGACAAAAAATCCTACGTTGCGTCGCTAATAGAGGACTTTAACGGTTGAACATAATAGTTGGCAAAAGATGAGTCCTACATAACTTTTCTTCCTGGTTGAATTTTTTATTAATTTGATTGAATAAGTGCTAATAACATCAATCAGTATGTTATAAATAATGTTTTAATACTACATAAAATAATTTGGATAAAAAGAGGCCAGGTATACCGAAATAAAATATCAATATTAAATATTTATTTTTAGGCTGTTACCATTGAAGTCATTCTTTTCAAAATGGAAGTTATTAAGAAATTTAATTGTAAAGCACGCTAATTTGAGACAGATAAAAAATAAGGAATTGATAACTGAGTCAGACGGACAAATTTTCAGAAACAAAGACACAAACTGTTTGAAACAGAAATACTACTGCTAAAGGTCAGGAACGTTGTTTCATTTCATTGCCATATCTTTATGAAACGTTAGTTGAACCAAAAGTGCATATAGCTGAAATTCTTCTGTAATGCGTTATAATAATAGCATGCCTTCTTTCTGTTGAAAGAGGAGCAAAATTGAACAACTGCATTCAGTTAATTAGTAAATTACCTTTGCAGCTTTTTCCAGGAATGAAGCTCTGAAATAATTTCTCACTTTATTAAGTTTGGATTCTCACCTAATAATGGTAGCGGAATTCTGTGGAAGTAAAAATGTACATGTCTCTTATTAAAGAAATATTAAAATAAATTCTCCTGAAGAGATCGAGAAGCTCATATATTTTAATGTAATTTCTGTAGATTATAATTCTGAACATTTGTAGACGTCGTGAGAACCAATAACATTTTGGCTAACAACTCTTTGGATAAGTTGTTTTGCAACGACTTAATCTTCAGCGACGCGAATGTGAAAGTCACTTATAGATAAGGAAGGCCATAATTTCACCTGGGAGTTGTAAAACACGGAATATCTGGTGAAAGTTAAGATACTCAAACCTGGATGAATTAGATTTGCCAATACAAATTCAGCCAATCCATATCTTCTCACTCACCCTATATTAACATAAAAAGGCAATTTGATAAGCAATAATTATGGATAACTCTATCGTAGACTAATAACAGCGCAATTAGCCATTAATACACTATAAATAAGAAAAGCTGACGTGTAATCTGAACTGACACTACTTAGGGGCAGAAAATAGGGCGAAAACGAGAAGTCGAGAACTATAAGACAAGTATGAAGGCTCCCAATTCTCTTATCAAAATGATGTGCTGAGACAATCATTTTATGATATTGCTCTGTTATTCAGAGGAGAATGTTTAAAATTTTACTAAGATTTTGTGAATTTCATCCAGGAGAATAGCAGGGAGAAAGAACAAAAAGTGAGGAACAAACCATAAAAAAAAACATATCCTCGGCGGGGCGGAAGAAATAGTAGGATTTTTACAGGTGGAAGAAGCAAATATAATATCAAAAACAGAATAATATTGGTTAAGACATTATTTTCAATTAAGAGGAGAGGTATCTGAATTGGATTTGTTAAAATAGTTAAAAGCCCTTAAAATTAAATACGTTTTTATTTAATAGCTCCAAGTAGTAGTGAGAGAAATTGTAATGTACAGGTTTTTTATTTGATTTTGGGAGGCGGATCGGCTAAACAGTCGTCTTTAAAGATTAGTAAAAAAATTAAGGTTCCTTATGAAACAAGATATTACCTAAACATAATCCAAATATGCAACAGAAACTCGGAGCACATAGCAGTAGGTTTAGACAGAAAATTCCCATTTGCCGCGTTTCACCCTGACCGTTGATTGGCGAGCTACAGCCGGAGAAGTAAGTTAATACACAAGCTGTTAGTCGAATAACAATCCGCGCTCACCCGTGTGTGGGTGGGTGTGAAATTTTATTAAAAACTTAACAAAACTTCCACAGAGACATTTCAATTACTCCGCCAAGCATACGGGTGCGAGATTACACATTCGAAAGAGTTGATTGATTCACATATTTCAGGGCAATAGTACAGATGGATAATGACAACATATGAAATAAAAGTACAGAAGAAATATGGCCAATAAATGTTACTGTGATCTTTAAAGAGCATAAAAAGCCTAATTCTGTCAATATAGGTGAAGATCCTGCTATATAAGACCCATCTTGACGTATTCATGTCAAACATGGTCCACTGGAAGAAAACCATTAACACATCATACAGTGCTTTGAAAGAAAAATATTGGGAAGAGTGTATGGCCAAATATGTGATAACGTGGTCTGATGAAAACGTTATAAGCAGAAATTGTTTGCCTCATTTAAATATATGGAAATTGGAAGATTCATTAAGCTAAATAGACATATGGGCAGGCACGTGAGGAGAAAAGAGGATCCTGAAATATGTAGGAGGATATGGCCCACACATCCAAAAGATAGCAGGGGGAGAAGAAGAACAAGGCTTTGATGGAGGGAGATGCTTAGAGAGTTGTGTGGTGATTCATGACACTTACAGTCGGGTAAAGCAAAAATAATTTAGTTTTTGTTATTTACGTATACAGAACGGAAGACGAGAATGGCTTGGTGGGGCCGAGTAGGCGGGAAATGTCGGCGGGAAAACGTCACCGTCTGCAACACTGTTGGCTGCAACATTGTTGATGGCCTAGAGTAGAGATTAGAGTTGTTGCAGAGAGGCTGCCGGAGAGAGACGCTAGGGTAGAGACGAAGCAGTGGCAGAACAAGGCGACATGTATAAAATTTAGTTTCTGCACATTTAAGAAAGGAGATTCATTTGGTGGGAGTACAGAAAATAAAAAGACAACATTTGATCTGAAGGAGAGGCACTAGAGAATCTTAATATGAAGAAGACGTGACCCAGGAAAGGAACAACCGGCATACGAACAAAAACGAAGAACGACGTCATCAGGCGTTAACATCCGGTAACGGCAATTTACCTCGGTTTTTCCACACAAACCATTCTCGTCTGATTCGCGAATTTAATTTTCAACTATATCGTTCGTCACCCGCGTTCCCGGGAGCAGCCATTTAAGAAGCTGCGTACAGTATTATTTTTGCTTTTACCGACTGAGCTAATGATTAAATTGATATCGTAAATTTATATGTTTTCCACTATAACTTAATTTGAGTTATAGTTCTATTCAAATTAAATACATTATTATTATTATTATTATTGTTCGTTTGATTGTACAACAATATTTTGATGGTGTAACCAACGAACACCACAGTTGTGACTGAGAAACTGGTGGAAGGAGACACTGAATCACAATAATTGGAGAAGGCTCCTTGAGGAGGCCAAGACTCAGAAATGAGTTGTCGCGCCAATGATGATGATGACATTACATTTACTCCTTTTAGAATAAAATTGTTGAAAACCATGCACAGAAATATAAATATCACGTTGACAGCTTCGTTTCAGCATTTCTCTTGAAAATAAAAGTTCTGGGTCAGGATGTTGTTTAAACTTCTCAAAAACTGTTTTAAAGTGATATTTCATCTATTTTTACGCGTAGAATAAATTTTCAACAACATTTATTATCCTACAAAAGTCTCGTGACTATACATCTAACGTGTCTCTTTTGCAGCTACTCATAACATAACTCATCCAACAAAGACAAATACAGATAAGACATGCAATGCTTATCATGTTTAGAAGACAAGACATGTTTTTTAAGTTCTAAACTTCGCATTTAAGAGTAATCTCGTCTTAGTTGGAATTGCATTCACGTTCACGGTAAGAAAATTAATCTTAAAAGAAGCATGAAAAATCAGCGTGAATAAATGTTTTATATGTTTATGTCACAACGTCCTTCGACTTTTTACCCAAACAACGTACGAAGGTCAACTAATAGATCGTGAAATCAATTTTATCGCTTAATATTGTTATTTACAGGCTACTGCATTGCCTATTGTTTAGTTTTTATCAAATTAATATTTTTTTCAACAAAATTTTAATCAAACGCACTCAATACCGTTGCTTTGCTAAGTTGTCAGTTCATAAATTTTTTATTATATTTATCTACACAATTTTATACCGAAATATATCGTCGAAAATTCATGTAAACGTTCTCTCGTGGTGAATTTCCCGTCACGAATACGATTCAAACGACTTTACCTTCCAATAAAGCATACGTAAAAATTAATTAATTTTGGAATATATTGAAAAATATGAGCCACCACCATTTTTTCCAATCTCTGTTTCCATACTACAGCAATTTCTGTTATTCCAAAAGAATGTAATTAGATTCGTTATAATGTCGACAGTTATTTCGTGCATTCTCTTTCTCGTGTTTCACTTGTTCTGTACTCCGTTTGTGGCGTTTAGATCTTCATTTCTAATTTAATATTAATTGAAATGTCAATAATTACTTCTCACGGATATCGGTTATATTAATATTAACTTTGTCTACAGTATGTAGTATAAATTATGTATGATTATATATATTCATATAAAATACAGTGCATGGACAAATTACAACAAAATTTGGTACACAGTTTAAAAACCCCACAGGAAAAATACTGTAAAATTGAATAATTTCTAACAAAAAGATAAGGACTTTTGGTATAAAAATTTGCAGCGAGGTTTGAGAGAGACATAATACAAAGAAAGAGACCATATTTAATTACGCAAAATTTGAGAACTATCTCTTTACATTCTGTTACACCTTACTCAAAAGATTAGTCACGTTTGGGAAACGTGGAAGAGAGATAAAAAAACAGCCGAACGATTTATTAAATTACGTAATATAAAACAAGCTTGGTTGGGGGATGAGTTTAATGTACTTATAGGTAAATAGACAGACTGAGGAAACGTTTTAGTCAAGAAGGTTTAAATGAATGTTCGGAAACGTTGTTTTTCTGTTAAACAATAATTTTGTATATAAGCAAATTTAGTGATCTATTAATGGTCGTTATATACATACGTTTAACAAAAACAGATGGAAAAATAAATTATCTCATTGCAATGCTTTCCTAATTATCTTAAGGTTTTAATATTTTTTAGTTATAGGTACTATTTAATGCTATAAAGCTTTTAGCTTCATTTAATGACATAGTATCCTAAAACCGCAAGAACAATAAAATTAATTCGAACACAAATTTCAAGTAAGTTTCCGGCGAAGCGCAAACTTTTAGAATTGAAGGTTACGAGAGATACTAAAATAGACGATAAAGTGGTTGAGTAGGCAATGGAGGAACGCTAGTGCTTTTCGTAATTTGTAATTTAGATGATGCTAATTTGTTCTTGTCTAGATGTTACGTGACTGTAACATTTAAATTCACTGAATACGCACCTCACGTAGTTTAGTAAAAAACAAAAGGACCAATCAGTAAAGCAAAGGAGAGCTCGACTTCTCTGAATAAAGTTAGGAATACGTAACGTGGTGCATATGAACTAAAGGGATATAATTTTGCTTAAGGAAACCACAAATATTATAATTTTAGTTAATTACATGTATGTGTCTTTAAACTCAATTTTTTAAATTTAATTGATGAGTGCTGAAAATATAACGTTGATTTGGGTGGCTGAAAAACAAATCTATTACATAACTACACCAAAATATTCTGTCTTACGACAGGTCCAAGGACTTGTTCAGAAATTCAGTTTGTCTTTTGAATGCATCCTCAGCTTACTCGTAAATATAATCTTTTCTTCTTTCATTTAAATAGTCTTAATGCGTCGCTATCTTTCACTTTCTATACCAGTGATGTTGAAACCTTTTACCAGTAGAGGGCACATTTAATTTAGGCAGAATAAAGGAGGCCGCATAAATTGATAGTCCAATAAATGTGACTTATGTGAAGTTTATCAATTGATTGCGTTGTATAGATATAATACAAAATAATTAAGTGATTTATTTTTTATTTAAAATCAAAGGTTTGAATATAAAATATTTTTTATGTTCACATAAAAGTAATAACTTGCACTGATATTAATCCTTAATTTTTTAGAAAAAAACTACATATTTAAATAAAAACAAAGTAACAACATGTTTAAATAAATCTATTACGTAGTAGAGAAATATAATAGAAAATAATATGAAGTTGACTAATAATTATTTTAGTGGAAGTATTTTAAATAAATTTTTAAAATACAATAAACAATAATATTAACAACAAAGCAACAATACGTGAAATAATTTTAAATTAAATGGGAAATCTAAGTTAGTGGGATATTAGCAAGTAATTGAATATTTGATCAACCTCCGCAACACGCAGCCTTAATTGATCCTGTAAATAAGCATCTAATATTTGCGATCTTAAACTAGTTTTAATTTTTGTCATGAGAGACACGCAGCATTATGTACTTTCAAATCAGGAAAGTAAACGGCGTGCATAGGCATGGATAATAATCAGCATCTTTCCAGATTTATAGAGGATCCTTTTTAACTTCAAAAAGGGATTTAAGATACTATCTTCCCCTAAATAAAATAACTGCATTTTTAGTTCCGTATTAAATTGCTGGTATTTAATGCCGTACTTTTCTGAAATAATCCAAAATGTCAACTTCACCACTTCTTTTAGTATCCAGCAGATTACCCCGCAGCTTATCGACGACAGCCGAGGTTTTACTGTACTAGCTTTTATGAAGACCGCACATGAAACTCACGGAGGCCCAACCTATGTTCTATACAATTCTCCATATTTATTATCATTGAGTGATATCTTGTTAGAAAGCAGATCTTTCACCTCAGGGTATGACCAATGCAGTTTTCTGCTTTATCAATATCGATCTCCCTTCATCTACTTTCCCTTTGTTACCTACTCCGTCTAATTTATATTTCCCATACAACAAAGTTTGCATGATACTCTCTTTCCTTTTGTCTGACAATCCTTGTTTCCAATCCGTATACGGCCATACTAAAACCTTATGACACTTTAAAAATTTCATGAAATTCTTAAGGGAATTAACAGATTCTAATTCTCGGTAACCAACTGCGATCTGAAGAGTCTGGTAGATATTTATTTCGATTCTATTCTCATTTCACGTCACTCAAAGACAACGCCAGTTCGTACCAACCCAATACTAAATGTAAAGTATTTTGAATAATATCAGAGGTTATCAAATAACTTTAGATTTTTATTTCACCGATTATTAAATTCAGAGGATTTTAAGACGAATAATTTATTATTTACATCCATTTCATTCCAACACAAAACCCCGCATGCTCTTCAAAAAATCTGTGAACTACGCTTTGATTGACCATTTCCAATAACCGTTAATACAATTCGTTCATTAAGTAAAAGAGAATGATCCGTACGCTTAGTTATTTGAAATTGGTTATGAGGAAAATTATATCTATAGAGCGAATTAATTTTATTGACAGTGTTAATAGATAATTGAAAGATATTAAAATATATTTCATACTTGTTTTCTCCTCTCGGAATATGACACTCGTCTTTTTGTAAAGGGGTTTCTTTTTATTGATAATATTTTTTATTTTTATAGCCTTCGTGTAATAATTTAATTCTTGGGCTGTTAATTTTAATAATTATAGTCTTTTATATTATTTCAAATATTTAATTAACAATTTATCAAGTAAGTATAACGTACAAATATATTTGTACAATTTTAACTAAAATGAGCATGGAAACATTCAATTAAGGTAATTACTGTGGGGAGATATTTGGTAAGATTTAATTTTGTGGCTTATGAACAGAAATAATTTGTGGTAGAAAATTTATATAATTGACTTTGCTGATTGTCCAGAATTAATCGTCGCTTTCACTTCACTTTAATACGAAAAAAATATCTTTCTCTGATTTTTATGAAAAAATACTGTTTATAATAAAATAAAAACCTTTTGACAGTCTATTTTTGCTAGGAATTATAATAGGAACATATTTTTTAAATTATGAATATAATTGTATCACATGATTAATTCATTTTTGTACTCTCGTTTGTATTTAGGGTGAATATGGCAGTTTTACTGTAGAAAGCGACCAACATAATAAATTAATTGTTAGAAAAACATTTTACCGCAAAAATTGTTTGTTTAATTATCAACAGTTGACAATAAACGGTCACGCAATGCAATGCAAAAAATAAATACTTCACTTATCTCATTGTGTTAGGTTTTACAAAGGAACTCCGCAAACTTCTCAATATAAGACATATGTAACGTCCGTTCACGACGATTCGCCACAGATATTGTTTCCATCCCAACAACATTATGTAGGAGTGTGTTAATTTGGAGTGGCCGGATCGTACTCTAGAAAGAACTACTTGATCTCTTCTGGATGATTTTTCGGGAGGAGGTTGACCTCTTCTGGATACCTTTTCGGGAAGGAGATTAACAAGGAAGCTTTTAACTAATTTGTGGGTTAGGCTTGATTTAAGAAGCGAACAATTTTGATTCCAGAGAAGGGCTAATTTTGGAAGGATGTGTTTCCATACGTCGACACATTCTTAGATCCTCCTCGCTAACCTCCTCCCCGAAAAGGTATCCAGAAGAGATCAAGTAGTCCTTTCTAGAGTAAGATCCGGTCACTCCAAATGAACACACTCCCACATATATACAAATAGTCCTCCTCCAATTTGCGATCTCTGCAACACGATCATTACCATGGAGCGCCTTATGAACTCCTGCAGTAAATTTCTCGAAGATAGACACCGGATTCTCGGAGAGGACAACTCAGACCAGATCAACCACTCACCGAACTACCAAGAAAGAAAACAATTAATTGTTATGATGCAATATAACATGCTCAATATTCACTTTTTGTAACCCTTAAATCAGTTCGGTCGCTAATAACCTCGTAGTTTGTGACCTTAAATAAATATATAAAAACACTGAATTCTGCACACATTAAATTTATATTTCGCCCGGACACATCATGGCATCATGACTACTATTTACATTACAAAACTTCAGCTGACTTCGTACGCCAAGACATCTCACAACTACTGAAAATTTCCTCCTCTCTGACTCTTTGAACAAAGCTCGTCCACTATAAACAGAGTCATTCTACTCCTCCTCTGATGGACCTCTCCCTGATTTAAGCTCCGAAATGCTTCAAGAAAATTTCAAATTTTCCAAAATAAATTTTGGGAATTCTGAATTTTACCTCGTCACACTTTAAATTGACGCTCAGAAAATATTTGATAGGTTCATTCATAGGTCTGTTCAAAGAAGTTCCTTATTTTTACATCAACACAGCCACATTGTTGGCCAATCAAGAATGTCTTCGACATATTATTTTTGTCGCCCATTCTTCGATCATATTAGGTTTGGGAAGTAAGGCTCTACACGAGATAAAAATGAAAGCGATGTGCTTTGGTTGTATTCGTGAATGAATTCCAAGTTCAATTTGGAGATGAAACTGCAGTGGCGACTCAGAATTGAGGGAGAACAGACCCCCGTGCATATTAACCGCGGGAGAGAGAGTGAAAGACAAGGAAGATTGAGCAGTATAACGGCACACGAGGGCCAACGACCCTACTGAACATAACAGGGGAGCACAACCCTTGCAACTTACAATGCAGTTCTCTCGACAGAAGAGTGCTGTGAAGATGATCGGCGGAACGAGGGGAAAAATCCAGCGATCCACTCGGGATCAGATCCCAATCTTCCAGTCGTTACATTTTTTGTATATTAAATATATTCATTGCGAAAGAAAATGAAATTATTTTCAATTAATAATTTAAAGTTTACATTAAAAACAATTGTAAAATATGTTAACTAATGCGATGTAAACGTAACAATTGTCCTTCTCATAAGTGGCCATATCCTGTCGTCTTAATGGTGTTTTGGAACGCACATCAAATAAGTGAAAGTTGGTGATTGAGAAACACGAAATTGAATAGCGTAATGGAGATGAACTGTAGTGGAAATAATAATACCATATTTTATTTCAATCGCTAGGCAAGGTCCAGCAAAACGCTTTACATCGAGACTTGCCGCGCAGGATGACCTTTCACTTAGTTCCACGTCACGACTTGTACGTAGATAAAGCTCACTATATTATTATGATAACATTCCTTTGGCCCTGTTGGATTCTCAAGCCCTTGTTGATATGCGAACTTGGTTTCCAGCTCTGTGGAATGATTTTCGACTTGCGATAAGTAAACTTCCTTCAAAAAGTACAGGTGGCACCTGCAAGAATTGTGTATGCTAACGAGTAGTTAGCCAGAATAGAATTGTTGATATGCTCGGAGAAAACCCATTTTTTTAGTTACAGGAAACTTGTGGCTTACCCACTTTGTGACCACTGCACTGGAATAGGAAGGAATAGAAAAACGCACCAACAATGTAGCCAAGGGCTGACGAGGAGCTCCTGGGTGTAGTTCAAGAAACAACTCGGCATTTGTCGCATGTAATGTATGGAAAACCCTAGATAACACAACCGGTAAGTCGTGGTGTCTGTACTCGGCCCAAGTCCTCCTGATGACAGGAGTCGGGACGCAGCATTCCCGACTCCTTACCTCGACCAGAATTGGAGACATGGCTCATTGCTCCTATGACAGCAGAAAAATACTCTTACTATGTGCGTCTGAAAACTGGCCTAGGTTTCACCACATATGCAAACATTAATCCAGCTACTCTTCAGGAAAATTTTCCACTGCTAATCGGACGAGCACGAACGCTTTTTCTACGTCACTGCTACAGATCTTGCCTCCTTGACTATTTACTGATAAACGGCTGGAAGAAATGTGACTAAATTAAAATGTTTCCTAGATGTTCAATTAATGTTAAACGATCTTTTTTTTCAACATCCTTACGACTTTTTTCCCTTAACTCGAAAGATACAGACTGGAATTTTCCACAGTAAAACAGGAATTTCAGGATGATGTATTGCTCGTAATTCGGTCAGCCACATCCGCCCCACTGAAGTTTCCGGACAGTAAGAAATTTTATCTTTGTAACAGAGTCAATTAATGCTCAAATAAAAATCTACGATGTTTTTGTTACAATAGAGCTTTTATTATTGATTAATCCTGTAATTTCATGTATCTGCCGGCGGCCATTCAATCATTTGTACAGTATATAAACATTTGCATGCATATCATTGTATAGGGTTTTTCAATAAGGGCTGGTCGATTTTGACATGGAATAAAATAAGCTGTGTATGAGTTATTAACGATTCTTTTATTTGAAAGGGCATATATGGGCCCTTCAAATAAAAAATAATTTTATTAATACCTCACATACCGCTCGTTTTATTCCATTTCAACATCGACTCGCCCTTATTGAAAAACCATTTATGTAGCAATACGTCAAACTTTAAGATACTTAATAAATTCAGATCCACGTTACAAATATCATAAAATCTTTCTCCGCCGTTGTTAAAAGTAATTAGGAGAGACTAACAGTTCGTTCCTTAAAATTCTTCGTTGTCAACTACGATTAAAATTGTAATAAAGCTAAATAAATGATCATCTGTATTAAAATTGAAATAAAACTGTTTTTTAATTTCACATACTTTATTTATTAACAAATTCAAACTGGGGTCAGAAAAATTTTTCAGTTTCTTCAGCCATTTGCAATTTTATATCAATGATTAATCATACATACAGTTGTTTTTATAATCTATGTATATAAAAACGAATGTCAGTATGTATTTCCCAGGTCTGTATTTGGCTAAATTTAGGACACGTGTTCCTCAGGACCTGAAGCTGTCCATGATCTTTAAATATTTTTAAATGTGCTGAAGCTATATAATTATAACAACTTGAAAACCTTTTATATAAAAGGTTTCGTGTCCCATACTCACGTCGAAGTCTACGAAAGTGTATTTGGGTTCCCTATATTCTTGATCTATAATACAATATATTTTTTAACTGATAAACATTTTGTGTCGTAATAAACCTATCGTTGGCAAAGAGCGAACTCCCTGAGAAATAATCAACTTCATAGATCGACGATTCGAATTATACTAAAGTAGTTTTATTTTTCGCGTTAGATAAATTAATATTTAACAATTGCCCATTTGTAAGAAAAAATATTATGCATGTGATGATGACTTTCCTCACAGGTAAAAGTATTCAGTTAAATAAATTACTTGCTTTATTATTTACGTGATCTCGAGCAAGTACAGTACTAAATAAATGATTTTTAGAAAAATAATATTTTCTCTGCAGACAATTGCAATGCGGTACAAGTTACCATTCAGTGTTGTTAATTTGCGTGTCGGCTGACATTTCACGCTCGTAACAGAAAGATAATGACAAAGAATTAAACACAATGAGAACTCCGATTTTTTTATGAGTAGTTGATGGGTAGGGGTATTTATTTGCGCTCCCGATTTCAATATTACATTTCCAGTACTTGAATTTAAATTTCACCCTGGGAACGGTTAGACATTCGGGACATGAATGCTACTTAACCTCCATACGATTACAAAGTTACGTAATCCAAGCGAATCTAAATTAAATTTATTTTTTGCCTTCCGCATCGACGAGCAACGGTGAACCTCAGCGAAAGTTGTCCTAGAGAAAGCAAAGTCGCTGCGTGAATAACAAGAGAAGAAAGAAAGCTGACGTAACAACAGCGATCGGACCTATCAAAACGTAATAATATGAGTAAAACGTCTAGAGATGTCAGTCTTCTAGATTTCGCAGGGAAATATATTTCCACACGAAAGGATTTCTGACATGCTCCTTATTCTAGCCGGTATGTTGTAGACTTCACACTTCAATTTCACGTAATCAGGTAATCAAATTATGCGTTTAATAATGTCCAAAATGAGCGAAATACTTTTTATTTTTCTTTCAAAAGAGCAAAATAACTGAATGACAGATCTTTTTGTTGCATAATTTAAAATTCATTAGAGTTTTTTCTATCAAGCTTCTTTTAAATTAAAAAAAGTAACGAATTCAAAATGCTATAATCCGTATTATGGTTTAAGTATAATGTAAAATATAGTTATTTTAGTCCAACAATCCTTAACTTATACAAAACACATTTTCATTTCCAAAAATGAAAACTTCGTGTAACGAATCTTCGAAATTCAATAAGACTTCTGTTTTTGCGGGAACTTCTACATTTAAGGTAAAGGTTCCTGCAGAGGTAAAATATTCAAGCACAAATGAAATTTAAAAAAAGGTTTAATTGAGAAACTGAGCTTAATAATCAAAATTTCTGTTCAGTGACTAAATAGAATTGAAATCAACATTGTCTACATAATATTAGAAATATATTAGCTGTGGCATTTAAATAATAATGTAACGATGGCTTAAAATTTCATTAATTATGCATTATTATCAAATAAATTATTTTCATCGCTAAGTAAGTTTGCGAAATAATTACATGGAACCGGTAGTAAGTTGTTCCCGTATACATAAAATTATTATGCTAATTAAATGACAGTCATTGACCAAATGAGCTTAAATAGGGCCTATATGAGACAATTAAATAAAGCCTCAAAGTTGTTTATGTAAACAAAGAATAAGCAGTAAAATAACTGTTGATTAACCAGATCGTTTTGTCTGTTCACTTGTAAAAAACAAACATAAACAAGTTTGTCTAGCGTCCGCCATTTGTTCTAGATATAGCGGATAGCAGTTTTATATCGCTGAGAGCCATCGGTCCAACCGTCTTCATGTCCGAAATATTTGTGTGAGAGCCAAGAATTTATGACATTAGTGTCGGATTCTCTGATGCATAAAAAATAAAGAACTACTAAAATCACACAAAAGTGGATATAATTAAAAAATAAATCCAAAAAGTCCGATATTCGTGTCTAATTCAAAAGTGTAATTTGCTATATTATAGACGGATTTCTTGTATACTTTTCCTAGAAATCTTAAGCAACCAGGTGTTTCTTCATTTTTTACGTCATAAGATTAACAGCTTGACAAATGCCACTTTCGTGGCTTTCTATTCTGACCTATTGTGTGTCAACTTTTGTCGTCTCCAGCTACTTACAACAATCATATTTAATTATTTCTTGTGAAAAATCAACTGCTCACACAAATTCCTGCACTTCGACGCAAAAGAAATTATCGAAATGTGAAATCATAATTTCCATCTCGTGTACCTTGGAGACATTACAGTCTTAATTATTTTATTATGTTCATATATTTACTCATCTGGTCTCTATACGCTTTTTAAAAAACTTTTAATATATTCCCATACAAAATTATTTATTTTTGAATTTTGTCAGCTTTCGAAAATCTACTATAGTAATAAAACACAGACTGGATCAATTTCAGCTTATACAGTCATACTAGCTGAAATACCCGGCATTATTGCAATACCACTGTGATTCTAGTTTATACACATCTTCAATTTGTTCGAAATATTTGTACCCTAAAATTATTATTTGGGTATTTCCAGTATATATTACAAGTAATAAAAATTTACATTAGAACAATGGCTTATTAATGTTTATCTATGTATCTAAAAGCTTTTGACAGTGCGTCAGCAATCTACTCGTCCGAATTTGACCAAAATTTGGCACACGTATTCATGAGGGCTTGAAGCTGCCCATGATCTCTAATATATTTAAGTATAATGGCGTTATATATGTGAAAAAGTGAAAAAAACATTTTTTAAAAGTGTTTCATGTTCCATACTCTCATCGAGATCTTCTAAAATGAAGGTGGGTTGCCTATACTTTTAAATTATAATCCTATCGTTGACACAGAGCTAACTCCCTGAGAAATAATAAACTAATTTGGATCGTCGATACGATGTATATGTAAATTAGTTTTATTTTCTAGCAAGTAAATTACTCATTTGTAAAACAAATAAAATATTAAGGATTTGATAGTGACATTCATTGCATGAAAAATTATTAACTTAAATAAAGTTTAATAACAACAATACTGTATATATGTGAAAAAGTGAAAATTTAACTTTTTATGTTTTTTTGGTGGTTTTTCGTCTTTGTCAAAGTCCGTACTCAACTTTAAAATACGAGTAAGGGTTAGTTCTCTTCGTCTCACCGAGACCTATCATCAGTAGATATCTTCATTTCCAAGGAAGACAACCCCCCGTCCCTCGAGCTACAACTCAATTTTAGAAGCCGTCAGTCCCTGAGAATTTTCTACTCCAGCCAGCTTTACCGCGGCGTCTTGGTCATGCAATAGGCTTGTTACAAATATTATATTCATATCTCCTAAAATGGAACACACGAAAATTAAAGCTAAAATTACTGCTTTCATCCTTAAATTTTCTTTGGGCCTTTTCAGAGTTTATCCGAAGCAAACTTTCAGACAAAAATTCTAAAAACAGTCATTTATGATTAGGAATCCTATAAGTAGCAATTTTCACTTAAATTTTGGCATTTATTTGGCAATCACAGACAGACACTTCTAATTTATTTCTTGATATAGATAACCAAATTCCTGTGACCCCCCCATTCAATAGCTTCGTGAACTCCCGGGGAGTCAAGATGTTAACAACTTAATCTTTCGGACTAAGCCGAATTAAAAACGGCTATATACTGTACAAACAAGTGTTCAGACCCCATTTTGTAGCTCTGAATTCCTGTTTCTTAATACAATATGATGGCAACCTATAGGGTAAAATATACCGTGGGTAACCCATTCGGATCTCCGGAAGGATGTCATCAGAAAAACAAAGAGTGACGTTCTAAGAATAGGAGCGTGGAATGTCAGAAGTTTAAACCGTGCTGGTAGATTAGAAAATATAAAAAGGGCAATGTAAAGGTTAAAGTTATATATATAGTAGGAACTAGTCAAATTATATGGCAGGAAGAGGAAGATGTTTGGTCGGATGAATATAGGGTGATTAGCACAAAAGCGAATAGCGGAATTGCAGAGGTAGGTCTTGTAATAAATAAGAGGCTGGGGCAATGAATAATATATTATAAACAACAATAAGATTCTACTTCATCTTATTTATGTCTTCTTTTTCTATCACACTTCTTTCAGTTTACCAGTCAATTGGCACGTGTATCTCATTCAACCACTCACATTCTTTCACTGCGTTTCTTGTCTTCCTTTTGTGAGGCACAAATCATTTCCCTTAATTTTAATTATTATTTTTCTGCATAAACCTTGCCCACACAACAGGAAATGGAATACACGCAGCACCCTACAAGAATAGTCCCAATTTGAGTAATTTTCTAAAAAAAAATAATAATTTTCTGGTTGATATGTTTGATTCTTTTATATTTTCTTTTGTGACAGAACATGGCAACCTTATTAACACTCGTAATGGCTGGCTTGGTATCAGCCGAGGTGGCTCCTGGAGGAATGTTGTATCCACGGGAGTCGGAGACACGGGAAGTTCGAAGTCTGGACGGTATCTGGAACTTCCGTCTGTCTGACAGCCTCGAGGGATACACAGGACACTGGCAGGCTCAAGACCTTTCAAAAGTAAGTTCTGGACTCTGTTCGCCGAGAATTGATTGTTATCTAGTACCGTTGTCCTTCGGAAGGTCTTTGGACAAGGTCGCTTTCGGCACCAAAGATAAAGTAAATTATAACACAGACGAGTAGGTGTGTTTAATCTTGTAGAAAACGGTTTGTTATTATTTATTTTCCTTGAGACATTACTAATATCTATCTTTTATTATCCAATGTTTTTCCATCAAATTTTCCTTCTCCTTACAGATACTACACATTCCCTTCGAAGAATTGTTCTCAATATGAATCTCATTTTATCTACTTTACTTTGCTCACTGATAATGTTGCAGAACATTTGATAAAAGAACATATAAGAAACAGATTGCAGTCAGTAAAATATATGGTAATAATCTTCATCTCAAAATTGTTTGTAAAGTTTATGAATGTCGGCCATTATTCAGAGTTTCTACTGAATGATCATTAAGATTTCCTCAATCTTTCGCATTATTATATTTATCAGGAAAATTTGCAATGAGTACCATGAGCATTATTTTAGACGTGATGGAACTCGACACTAAGCCCTGAAGATCATCGTCAATCTTCACAGTTTTAATTGTATGTCTCTTAGACTTCATTGGTTCTTATACCTGCATTTATTGGCTATTTTGTATGTTGTTGCTCAGACAGGAAAGACGATTCCAATGCCAGTTCCTGCTAGTTACAACGACATCACCCAAGACAGAGCAATCAGAGACCACATTGGCCTGGTGTGGTACGATCGAACATTCTTCGTGCCTCTGTCGTGGAAAAAAGACTATCAAAGAATATGGCTGAGGTTTGGGAGTGTTCATTACATAGCACAGGTGGTAAGTGAATAGCAACCTTAAAATATCTTATGTTCGTACATAATTTCTTATTTTTTAATAAGCGTTTGTTGGTACAAATCTAAACTGGGCAAAGGAAGACAAAGTTTACATATTTACTCCTGTCATCTTGAATGCCTCTTTTAGGAGACTTAATTCCCTATTAAAGACCCAGAGTGACACAATATAAGTTTTTTTAACTTCCAATTACATTCCTACGTTGAAGAGGAAGAAACATCTCCAGCCAGATTTTCATAATGATTTTAATTTCCATGATCTTTAAGTAGTCTGGAATTGTATATTTGTTTTTCTGTACCATTGACACAACATCTAAGAAGTTCAATCTATGAACTATTTTAATGTAACAACGACACCGTCTGCTTTCAAATATGGAAAAATAAGCTTCAGTTATCATATTAAACCAGCTGATAATCGAGCTTCACATCAACAAAAATTCAATAGTCCAGTTAGGTCAGTCATTAATATCAAAAAATATTTGCAATAACACTGCCACTTTTACTCAGACGTTTTATTACTATCACTTTTGTTCTTGCTCTTTGTAAACTTTTGTCTGAATATTGTGTTCCGTTACAGTGGGTAAACGGGGAACTGGTGATGGTGCATGAGATAGGTCATCTCCCCTTCCAGTCAGAAGTCACTCAACATATTGTGTTTGGAGGAAAGAACCGGGTTACTGTTGCTGTGGATAACACACTGCTACAGACATCTGTTCCACAGGGTTCACTCGTCACTACTGATACGTAAGTTACTGCTTTTGTAATGGTTTCATATAAATTAGGGTGGAGGGAATATATTTTATTTGCAGTTACTTTTGCTAGCCGTAGAAGAGTCTCAGATGTTTTATTTTGTTTCAAATAAATCTATGTTCTCAAGTGAAAGTGAACGATGGCAGAGTACGCTATCGAAACGTCGTGGCTTAAACTCCATTTAAACCTTTAAAACGGCAAGAGATATTTATAACTATAAAAAACAGAGGTCCATTACATCGTCGATATGTCCTTAATTGAGTACATGTGAAATTGGAATATATGTTCATCATAAGCTCATTAATTGGTACTGTTGTATATTCCCACTGTGACTGAGCACAGAAAGGAGGCAGTTTGTTGAGCTTTATAGCACGTTGTCTGCAACAGTGGAACAGGGGCAAGCTAAGGAGACAGTAGATGGGCAGCCTATAGGATTCGAAATCAAAACAGGAATTGACACTATTAAAATGCGGTTCTTAAAAGGTAGAAGAATAAATTATAGATCAGGCACCACTGGAGCACATCATTATAAATCAAAATTATAAAAGTTCAGTAGCTTCATTTGAAATAAAATACTTCGTGGCATATTAAATAACTATGAAATAACAGGAATGCCCAAATAGGGATGTAAGTTACAGCCTCGTCTCCAGAAGCGGTAAAATCTCCCAAACGGCCCAACTTTATTGTTGCCTATCTTTCCCGCGTACCTTTTTCGTTAGCAATTGACGTCACACACACAACAATTGAGTCTGGCCGCATATGCCAACAATCGGCTGGGGTTGTAACTTAACGTGTTACACTATATATAATTACTATATCAAAACATTTTTAATTGCTCCAGGTTGCATCTAGTCAAACAATTATAATATTTTAGTTTCCATAAAAAATTATCATAGTTTATTTTTAAAATTCTAAATAAGAGCTTAATAAGATTTTTTTAAACTTGATAATTTTAAATAGCTTATTAATTAACCCTACTTTATGTGTTTTCAGAAACAATGGCTCACGGATATACCAGTCCTACTCTTTCGATTTTTTCAACTATGCTGGAATTCATAGATCTGTCCAATTGTATACAACACCTGCCATCTACATAGATGATATTACTGTTCAAACAGACTTCATAGATGAAAGCACAGGTAACATGAACTGAGAGCACCAGCCTGATTTATACAATTATGAGATTGCACAACAGAGTTGCTGTTGCACATTAAAATATAACTCGGCTTTCAAACATACATTATTATGGCAAACATAACTGACAAAAGCTCCTAATTAATGCTGAAATGAAAATGTAATATTGAGACATTTCTTAAACATCATAAAAAGAAAGTGTTTTTTTTTTCTAATTCCTGATCTGTGTTGCTGCCATCATCGATATCAATACTCAAGCCTAATTCTATTCCATCTTACATCATCAATGTCAACATAGTTTTCATCCATAATGTTACACCTTTTCTAAAAATCTAGGCAGTCAAAACCTGAAATTTTATTTTTTTGTAGTTGAAGACATGACTCTATTAACTGATAGTTATGACAATCAATTTTCTTACATTAGTTACAGTATATTTCATTTAAAATGTACTAGATTTTTCTATAAAATATAAGAGGTGTGTCTATAAAATAACAAGACTGATACTTCCGCAGTAAAAGTACGTAAAAGCCAATGACCAACATCTGTGTAGGGTGAAGCCTTCTGTTTCGAAAGAAGTGGGTCCCGAGTCTGTAACCAAATTCGTTTTTCCGTAGCCTTCGTTTAAATAAGCGCTCTTGCTTTTCCTTCGCTCGAAAACTGACAAGTGTAATGGCGGAGCGACGAATCGTTATGAAATTGCCCATAAAATTCGGATAAAGCGCTATTGATGTCTAAAACCTTTCGTCAGTGCGTGAATATGTGTGCCCCAGCTATAGGAGTCCAAACTACTGGTCCAAATTTGACCACATAGGTACACGTGTTCCTCATGGCCCGAAGCTGCTCATGATTCTTAAATTTTTAAATATAGTGAATGTGAAAAGAGTGAAAAATATTTTAGGTCAAAGGTTTTGTGTCCCACACGCACATCGAGAACTCCTAAAATAATATGCGTTGCCTATATTCTTGATCCCTAATACTATATGTTTTTTAAATTATAAACATTTCGCGTCGCAATTAACCTATCGTTGACAGAGAGCTAAATCCCTGAAAAATAATAAAATTCTTTCGATATTTGTAAATTAGTTTTATTTTTCGTGGCAGGTAAATTTTAATATTTAGTAATTTCTCATTTGTAAACGCAAACAAAATAGTATGCATTTGATAGTGGCATTCATCACAAGTAAAAGTATTAAACCAAGTCTAAGGGAGTAGAAACCTTTTTACCCAATGCGCAAGCAGGAGCGTATATATTTTAGAAGAAAGAAAGAATGGAAAAATGTCGGACTAAGTGATTTTGGGGTGGGCGTCCTAACCATTGAGTTAATCCGAGTCACGTCCAAGAACCGATTGTCTTTCTTCTAATCTTCTAAAGTATTAAATTTAATAAACTTTGATAGTAAAAATATTGTATATATGGGAAAAAATGTCAACAAACCTCCGTTTTTTCCACTTCTTTAAGGTGTTTTTTCGGTGGTTTCCGCCTCTAGCAAATTCCGTACTCAACTTGAAGAAACGAGCAAGGGCTTATTCTCTTTGTCTCACCCTGGCCTATCAGACGAGATAATTATGTCTAAGGTGGTCCAAACACTCCCCCCTTTTTTTCCCTGAGCTACAACACAATAAAAAACCTAATTTTGGAACCCCTCCAACTTTAGACCCCTGTAGTTCGAAAACAGGATTTTATAATAATTTTGAGGACAAACTCGACTGGAAATTCGATCCTCCACAATTTTGCCATATGACCCTTTCTTCTTTGACCACCGTAAATTGGTCAAAATGAAACCTGTCAGTAAAAAACTACCATTTGGACGATTTTACGCCATTTACTCAACACAAAAAAGGTTGGCAACAGAAATAGATTGTAGTGTACCCTCAAGTACTGTAATAAATTTATCTTTAATTACATTCCTGCTTTACGTGAACCCAAGCAACGCTATTCTTTTATTAAAAGAAGTGTTTGACAGAAGAATTTTTATCACGTGCCCGAGTTTTCGGGTGGTTTAAGAGTTTTCAAGATGGCCCAGAAGACATTGAAGGTGATTGACACCCAAGTTAAAAAAAGATGTAAATATTGACAATGTCGGGAATCTCATTCCAGAAGGCCAAACCATTAATTACCATTACTGCCCTGAATTTCTTGCTCAACGCCCGAATTTTCGAAGAACAAGACATGGTTTCTCCATCAAGACAATGAGCCGGTTCATTGTTTCCAGCTTAGACCATCCGCCTTATTCGCCTGACCTTACACCATGCGACTATGATCTGTTTACCCAGGTCAAATCTGAATTAAAAGGAACAAGATTTCAGTTTTGATAAAAAAGGCGGCACGCGCTCTGAAGGGGTTCACAGAAATAAACTACCACCTCTGCTTCTAACGATGGAAAACTCACATGGAGCGTCGTAAGGATAGAGGAGGAATGTACATTGAAGATAGCAATAGTCTCGTTATTTCATAGCCACACCTCGCATTTACAGGAAAGACTTTCCAGAGAATACTTTTAATTTTATGCACTAAGTCCAATTATTATCTTAATCGGTTAACCATACATGTCTTAATAAAGCTGATCAATAGACCATATTTGTTTTTGAATTTATGCTAGTTTTATACTTGTATTTTTAATTAAATTAAACATTATTTTAGGTTCAATCCAATATAATATAACATATTCGGGCTTTACATCAGAGACTCCAGTCTGTCAGGTGAATGTGTTGGATGCTAATGGTGTAATAGTAGCCAGTGAAACAACAACAAACTTACAAGGAGAATTATCTATTCCAAATGTCAAACCATGGTGGCCATATCTTATGGACCCTGAGCCCGGATACCTTTATACATTAGAGGTAACACCTAACATAATAATATATTTTCTATAAGTCTCAAAGACATTAGCGTTTAATGGTAGCATTTTATTGTAGTGTGCACCTACATTCTTAATTATTAAAGGGGTTATTTGTTATTTTATTTTAAATTAAATTATTTTTTAGCTAAATTCACGAGCGGCGGAAGTTTAGGGATAATTGCAAAACATCTCTTGAAAGATTAACAGTCCGCCGGACAACAACTCAATAAATATGTGTCGGATGGTAACAATCTGTGGTTTCAATATTTTGTCACGTTCAGACGTTCCCACAGAAGGTTCAGTAACCTCTGGTGCGTGTCATTTTACGACTTTTCCTGGCGACGTGTGAACCCCGGATTCGCGAATTACAAAATTTAAGAATGTTTGTTATTAGCTAAAATTGAATTTGAAAGGGGAGATTATATTTTTCGTAGTTCGTGAAAGATTGAGAAGTGAGACAGTTGCGGAGTGGTCGTTGAGATGGACGAATGGTAGCAGTTGCTTATTTGTCGTGGAGATGGAGAGAAACTGTTGATCGGACGGAAAAATCAAGGGATGTGATCAGCAGCAGACGTCAAAGGCCGGCAGTAGCAGCGAATTTAAGAAAGCTACCTGTTCAAGCAAGCCAAAGGTTGCAGTCAGTACCTACGAGTTCCGGTGTTTGGTAAAGTACCATAAATCCTTCAAGGCCGTCAACTGAAAGCCACAGATGCCATTGCCAAAATTAGTTAGCCAGACCAAGGCATTTAGCCCCGTCATCCCGAGAGAAAGATCAATTTTGCTTTCTATTTCAATTTACAAAGTCAAATCAATTTCGAAATTTATAATTCCTTTTTAACATTGAAGAGAGATAAGTTTAATTTTATTTATTTGTGGTTAGTTTTTATTAAAATATAGTCTTGGAATTGTAAATTTTCTCGTCATTTATTCTCCTTACCATAATTTTATTTAAAGTAGAAGCCAAACAACATTAATCGTTTATGTATTTTGTTTAATCTCTTTCAGGTGACACTCCAATCAAATGAAAGTGCTCTTAATGACATTTATCGGCTACCAGTTGGTATACGAACATTATCTTGGGATAACACCACATTCAAAATTAATAACAGAAATGTATACATGCGTGGGTTTGGAAGACACGAGGACTCTGATGTAAGATAAACGTTTGTTAATAAATATAAGTCATTAATTGAAAACTATCCCTTTATACATTTACGTATACTGTAAAAATTGAATTCAGTTTCCTGATAGTTTGTCATAATCGTTATGGGTTGTCCAATGATTCAAATGGAATTTTAAATATACTGTAAAAATTGAATTAACTTTCTTTATAAAATGAAAGAACAGAGTAGTTGGTCATAATCGTTATGAGTTGTCCGCTGATTCCAATGGATCAATCGGTCAACCGTCTCCTAAATTGGTGGATACACGGAGAAAGGAATACTGCGACCGCTCAGAAAACTCATCTCTCGTCATTTGGAAGACCGTGAGAATAGTATCCAACCGACCTACATGATGCAGGTTCTCTAGGGTTTTCCCTGTATCACATATGGGGAACAACAGCCAAAATTCAAACAAAACATAATCCTGATCACCATTACAAACTCTCCTTGGTATCTTAGAAATTCCGTCATTCACCATAATATCAAACTTCCCAAACTAAACTCCGTAATCACCACCCGAACCCCACGATCCAACAACTACATGACAATCCTCCCTCATCTCTACGCTTTCGTCGGCTCAAAAGAAAACTTCCAATCGACTTCATTCTTCCCCCTGAACATCAAGGCACACCCTAACCCACCTTACCATAACTCCCGCATACCACATCCTCATGCATTCTCCAATAATCAATACACCACCTGTCATCCCTCACCCACCCACATCGAATGTCCCTGAAATACACGAGGAAAAATAAATAAAATAAAACCACCTAACACATCTGCTGAAGTAGGCTTATCAATGGACTAACCTACCCTCATGTTTATATGTGAATTATATACATTATTATAATTTTGTAAATACATTATTTTAATCTTGTATATACTGGATCAATTGTTCTACCAAACTAATAATCGTAAGTCAAAAGTTTTTATGTGAAATAAACTAAATAAGCATCCGTATTAATAGAATACTAAATAGACAAAGATGTAGCCAAATTATCGACAAAATTAAGTTTATCTCTTAATTTTGGCTCGGTAAATGTTTGTAAATATTTAAAATTTAAGAGAACGATCATGGATATGTTAAATACTGTAGTTACATGCAGTGGTGGTACGCGGACTACTTAATTAATGGTAGGCTCTGCGGATTAAATTAGATAACTGATTAATATATTGAAAAATGCAATACTAACAAGGACGTTTTATATTTTACGCAAATAATATTTATCCATCAAATTTGATACGTGAAAACTGGAAAACAACACTGACCTCAAATAATATTCCTCGTTTCTCTTATATGTATTAGCAGCAAGCACATCGATGACTCCTAAGTGAAACTCTAGGCATTTTTACTGTCACTCAACGATCGTAGTTTCTCATTTTTCGGGAATTCATACTCCTTTCACAAGACACTGAATAATTTAAGCCACTGGTAAAGTTCACTGTTATTCAATAAATGTTTAAATTAGTGGTGCTATTCGTTTAGCATCACACGTAATACACATTCACTCTCCTTTTAACTTTTCGCAGTGTAAATAACGCGTCGATCTTTCCTTCAGGGAACTGTTTTGACCGACTATAACGTGCAAATATACTGTCGTCCTTGAGTTCAAAACCTTTTAGGTTTACGCAGTCCCTCATTCGGTACGCATTATTCGCAATCGAAGCGACCAATATTTCTTACAATCTTTTCAGTTGATCACATACATTTTACTGAATTAATGGGAGATTTCATCAACCGGTAGCTCATTTAGGATGTATTTTAATTTTTGTTGTGGCATTTATTTACTGCCTTCACATCTTTTTCTTGAATAACAGGCTATATGAGGGTGATCCTGAAACGGGTAACTCCCCTTTAATAGCATAGGAAGGGAATTGAAAAGGGGGATGCGATCTTTAATCCATTAATGCTTTTTTCTTAGTTGCATAGTTTTGTCTGCAAGTTTCCGTTGTAGAGCATTCAAATATTTTGATTTGTTGTGGTATTCAGTCCCAAGACTGATTTGATACTACCCTCAATACTAACCTGTCATGCGCAAGCCTTTTCATATCCGCATAACTACCACAGTCTACATCCTCCCAAAATCTACTTAGCGTATTCCATTTTTCGCCTCCCTCTTCTGTTTTTACCCCACACACTTCCCTCTGATACAAATTTTACAAGACCCTCATGTATAAATACGTGGCCTATTAATCTAGCCCTTCTCTTACTCAACATCCTCCACATTGTTCGCTCTTCCTCTATTCTGCTTAGAATTTCCTCATTAGTGATTCTATCCGCCCATCTAATTTTCAGATTCTCCTATAACACCACATTTCAAAGGCTTTTTAAAATAATTAAATATAGTAAACTTATTATTTATGGCCCTTGGCTACATGCATTTAATTACTATCCCAGGCTTAAATCCATATAATCCTCAAGATGCATCAAAATTGTTGCATCAGACCAGTCTAAGGACTGATTACTACAAACCTTTGATTATTATCATTATTAGGAATGTCAAATGAAGAAAACTGGGGAAAAAATCCATATATTTGAGGTAAAACATTTTTAACAAATTTCATTGCGATTAATGAGCTATCGATGGATGAGAAAATAAACTTTTTCCTGTAATCGACAAATTAGGTGCTCATTTAAAGAAACTTCAGAATTGTACAAGTAAGTAAACCAACATTTTTAGTTTATTTATCAGTTAAAAAAACAATTCTGATCACTTGACAAAGAAATGCAAATAATTTGCTGTATACTATCACAATGACTTTAAAACTAAATAACTCACTTCAGAATATTTTCATTTAAGGCAGTACGAAAAAATTACTTAAAATATACACTTTTTTTGTTTTGGACACTGGGTAGACTGATGCTCAGAGCCTAAGATACTACTACCTAATTACTACCTAATTACAAATAATTATTGTTTACTTTTCAGATAAGAGGAAAAGGACTGGACTATGCATTGATTACCAAAGATTACAATCTTCTTCAATGGGTGGGTGCTAACTCATACCGTACTTCTCACTATCCATATGCAGAGGAGATCATGGATTTTGCTGATCGTCAAGGAATTATGATTGTTGATGAATGCCCCAGTGTGAATACAGAGTAAGAACATGACATTATTAAAATCACAGAAAAAAAACTAGATGAGAGTTTACCTGTCAATATAATTTTGTTAAGGTAAATTAGATGTGACAGGTAAAGTATTTAGTACTTAATATTTTGCCTCAATTAATTATCTTGTGTACATTTCATATTGATGATAGAGGATTATGTAATTGACTTGAGTATTGTGCCTAAAATATCTTCCTCTTATGAATATATTGTTCAAATAATGATTACTGTCATTCAAATAAGTTTACAATCAACTAATATTCAACAAACTGCTGTAATAACTATAGCCCATAAATATTATACTTGAAGCATAAATTTTAAAATTATATAAGTATTCAAAATTTTAAATCTTAACATTTATCCACAGGAATTATTCACCAGCATTGTTACAGAAGCACAAGGATTCTTTGGAAGAATTAATTCGACGAGATAAAAACCGACCCAGTGTAATAATGTGGTCTGTAGCAAATGAAGCAAGAACACAACTTCCTGCTGCGAAAGACTATTTCAGGTTTGAAATTTATTTTTTAAAGTAGGAACATTTTACCATGAAAAACAAATCCTTTTGCTTCTAGTCGTAACAGCCAATATTTAATTACTTCTGAGATGTTTTTATTCATATTCACACATTTATGCTTCTTATCATCTTTTCATGTTTCTTCATTGCATTTACAATTTGTATTTCAGAGCTATTGTAGATCACGTAAAATTGCTGGATTTGTCAAGACCAACAACAATGGCAATAGCTCGATCATACACTGAGGATTTAGCAGTAAGCAAAATTATTAGTGTTAAAGTCAATGCTAGCAAACTAATTCATTAGTATATTCTTGTCAATTGAAGATGCCTAAATCATTAAATATAAGCACACATCAGTTTTAAGGCATCAATTATAAAAAATATTATTCTCTTATTCATCTACTAATTTTAGATGTTATTTAAGTTATATTTCCATTTATAAAAATGTTTCATTTTTATTTTACACTTAACCTTATGATAACTTAATAATACCAGAAAATATTTCAGGCACAGTCTATTGACATTATAGCATTTAACAGATATAATGCTTGGTATGCTAATGGGGGCCGCTTGGAAACTATAAAAGTTAATGTTGTGCGAGAAGCAAAAGCATGGCATTCTACTTTTCAAAAACCAGTATTTATGTCAGAATATGGGGCTGATACAATGGAAGGGTTACATCTGGTATGTTGATTTACATTATAAATCCAATATGAAACAATCATTTATTACTCTTGTAATGAATCTAGATAATCAAGAAAATTTCATATATAGTCTGAAGAATAAATAGTTCAATAAACTTTCTTTGACAAATTAAAAATTTGTTTGATGGTTTATGTCAGGATTTCAATAAAAAGTATTGCTTAACAAAAACTATTTAATAGCAGGAAAATATGTGCAAATATGAAATGAGAGTTAATACATAATTATTTATTGTTTATGACAGTATCCAGAATACATTTGGTCAGAAGAATATCAACAAGCATTGTTTGCTGAACACTTCAAAGCTTTTGATGAACTAAGGAAAGAAGGTTTCTTTATTGGAGAAATGATTTGGAATTTTGCAGATTTCAAAACTGCAGAAAGTAAGTTAGGAGCAAATATTTTAAAACTTGTACAAATTACAAAATGAAGTATCCAAAATACACACAGTATTTTCTGCTAGTCTCGTAACTTTTGTCATTTCACTAGGTGGAAGCTGTTAGGTTTCATGCATTAACACATCAAATTCAGGTATCTATCTTCCCTTTTAATTTAAAGAAAACAATAAATTCCTTCCCTCAGGAACAGAGTCATGTTCATATCTAGATAGTATAATGTCACATTCCACTGTTTCTATATAAAAGCCATGATTCAAAGAATGAAATTGGTGAAAAAAATAATAAAATATGAGTTCTTTAAATTTTTGCTGATCATTGGAAATGTCTTCCTAACTTTCTGATGCCTCCAAAAATTTAAAGAACTCCAAACCTTACAAGGTGCTTACCATAGCAACTGTGAAATAAATCTTTATTATTCATCCCTCAATTTACAGATCCAAACCAAGGAAATTTTATTTAAAGTGCAGATAATACTTTTAAAATATTGCAACTATTCTATGTTCCAGCTTACACTCGTGTGGGGGGCAATAAGAAAGGAATTTTCACAAGAGCACGACAACCAAAAGCTGTAGCACATTTAGTAAGGCAAAGATATATGGCATTAGCCCAAGAGATTGATGATGTTCCACTTCCAGAAGATATATCTTATTATATATCAAGTAAACTCTATCTTAATGCAACAATTGGCTGAATTAATTATGTGATGTATAAATGCCATTGAAAGAAGTGGATCAAGTACTGAAAAATATTAGTACAAATGTCACAAAAATAAGTTCCTGTAAATTACGTTATTACTATTTATTGAATCACAGTTGTAACTTGCTTTACAAATTTGATCAACATACTACTTAACTTTGATCCATTACTGTGTAAACTTGTAAACAGTGATGTAGAAAGTTTCTAATAAGTTGATCATAAAATATAATTTTTAAGCTTGTAAACCTTCAAACAGTTGTAATTTACACTTTTACATGTAAAGTTTATTAAAATACCTCATAATAAAAGCTTTATTGTTAATTTGTGTTAAGTGATTAATTTTGAATGGCCATATGTGTAAGCAATAAAAAGAATATTCATGGAAATTAAGTTATATGGTAGTATTATACTGAATTCACTGTGGATGCTTGGTATTGTCCAGGTTTTATTTATATTATCCCAGTACTGTATTAACACATGATTTAACCAGCATCGCAAGTGTCACATTTTTTTAACTTTCACATTTTCATCATAATCAGTGTGATGACTCAAATGAGCACAGTAACTTAAAAGGAAGTCTAAAAACCACTACCTTTAAAATAGGAGAAAATAATCCCCTAGAGAGTAAATATACTCTCATAACCTTAAGAAAGTAAAAAATACTACAAGTGAAAAATAGCAAAGTAACCTTAAGACAATGAAAAAATACTATAGGTGCTGGGGGAGGTGTTTTTTTCCATTTCGTGTTTGTCCTAAACCATAAGTAACATGTACAAAGTTTGCGGTAGAAACTGCTCCATCGTGAGCAGAACTCTGATTCACCCCCAATCCTAAAGGTTGAACTTTGAACTAACTGGCATGTTGTATGTCAGAATTGAACTTGGTGACTTCCACAGCCCTGAATAAGACACCAATCTAGGCTGATTTTGTGTGATTGGCCCTTTTTCCCCAAAACTGGTGCTGAAATACAACTTAAGCCGCATGTTGTATTTCAGAATTAAGTTGTTTTTGATGAACAATTCTCGGGTTTTCAACCGGGTAGGTATAAAATTTGTACACAACGTTTCCATGGCTTGCTCTGCCATCTTCTTCAGGTGAACTGATGGTGCCGAGACACTAGCAGTTTTTGTATGGGTTTTTGTTATAGCGTTGTCATGGTTGCGGCTGCGGAGGGCGCTGATTGGCTCTCAGCGTGGCTGCGTAAACAGTATCTGTTCTGGATCTCCGTTGCGTCTTCGGACGTGGGTTCCAGAGCGGGTGAGGGATCGACGTGTTGACTACCGACCCGCCGGCTAATATGGCTCCCGTACTCTTTATTCCGTGCTCGCAAGCTACTTAAGACTGGGTCCCACGCTTTACTTAGTTGGAAACCAGTGTCCTTGTTCAGGATAGGGTTGTGGAACCGACGTCTTCTCTCACTACATCTCCAGCTTGCCCAAAGTCTTTCCCCTATGGTTTGGGAGGTGGTTGACAACTACACTTCAGCTCGGGAACAAGTATTACTCAGGCAAGCTACTTCAAAACAGAAGAAGAAAATTGAACTTCTTGAAGACCGCGGACGAGACAGCACTACAGGGGACAAAATTCGGACGGTGGTTAATCTTTCAGAAAAACCGTAGATCCTACTATAATCTCGGTGTTGTCTAAAGGCCTAAACTTTGCACCGACTCGTCGCATGCTGCCTTTGAAAGATATCTTATGTAGTGTCGAAAGTGTACTTAACAAGGTGACACCTGAAGCGGCCGAAGAAATTCGAAGAGAAACCTGCCGCACACTTTCAAAAGCTCGACCTTCGAAACCAAATTTAAGTAAAAAGGAGCGGGACGCCCTCCGCCAGCTACGCGAAGACGACGAGCTTGTAGTCCTTCCAGCAGACAAAGGTAACTCCGCTGTGATTTTAAATTCTTCGACTTACAAGGAAAAGATGTCCCAATTATTGGAGGATCCGAGTTACAAAAAGCTCACTAAGGACCCGACAAGAAGTATTGTACGTCGCACGAACGCGATTATAAACTCTTCTGACCTGTCGGACGAGATCAAGAAGACATTGAGACAGAAAGCCCCTGTGGCGCCGAGAATCTACGGACTCCCTAAGATTCACAAGGAAGGGGTCCCCATTCGACCTATTGTTAACACTATTAACTCGGCCACTTATAACTTGGCGAAATATCTAACAAAATGTCTAAAACCCCTAGTTGGGCATTGTGAACATCATGTGAAAAATTCCGCAGAGTTTGTGAAGATTTTGAAAGAGATCTCTATCGACCAACACGATTTACTTGTAAGTTTCGATGTGGTGTCACTTTTCACTCGAGTACCCATTGAAGAAACTTTGGAAATATTAAAAGACAAGTTCACTCCAACGGAAATTGAACTTTTCGAACATGTACTAAAAACAACTTATTTCCAGTTTCAAGGAGAATTTTACGAACAGACAGAGGGAGTAGCTATGGGATCTCCTCTGTCTCCTGCTATAGCAAACATTTTTATGGAAGCTTTCGAGGAAAAAGCATTAAACACATCGCCCTACAAACCGAAATGTTTCTATCGGTACGTAGACGATACGTTCGTGATTTGGCCGCATGGGATTCACACATTGGATATGTTCCTGAAACATCTAAACGGGATAAATTGCAACATTCAATTTACGATGGAGGTGGAGAAAGAAGGATGTCTCCCGTTCTTGGATATCCTAATTACAAAGACACCGGATGGAAAACTAAGCCACTCTGTATACCGGAAACCGACGCATACAGACCTGTACCTCCATAATAATAGCGACCACCATCCAGCCCACAAAAGAGCAGTTCTTAAAACTTTAATTCACCGTGCAAGAGCTGTTTCGGATGCCGGAAATCTTCAAAGGGAACTTGCACACCTGAGAAATGTATTTTCGCAAAATGGATATTCCAATAAGGATATCTCTTGGGCCATGAGGAAATCTATACGGAAAACTGTGGAGAGTGACGTGGCGGTTGCAACAGCAACCCTTCCCTACATAGGAAGTGTCTCCAACATCCTTGGAAGAATTCTGGCCAAACACAATATAAAAACGGTGTTTCGGCCACAGTCTAAAATACGACAGCTATTACGCCCCGTCAAGGACGCTATCGGATTAAAGGGACCAGGGGTGTACCAAGTCCATTGCCAATGTGGACTCACCTACATTGGACAAACAATCCGGAGCATTGAAGAACGCTGCACGGAACATGAAAGATTCATCCGTCTGAAGCAGCTCAACAAGTCTGCTGTAGCTGAGCACGCACTTATGACTGGGCACACAATAAACTTTGAAAAAACCAGGATCCTCGACCGACCTAGAGGTTGGTTTAACAGCGTCCTCTCGGAGTCAGTGGAAATTAGGCTCCACAACCCTATCCTGAACAAGGACACTGGTTTCCAACTAAGTAAAGCGTGGGACCCAGTCTTAAGTAGCTTGCGAGCACGGAATAAAGAGTACGGGAGCCATATTAGCCGGCGGGTCGGTAGTCAACACGTCGATCCCTCACCCGCTCTGGAACCCACGTCCGAAGACGCAACGGAGATCCAGAACAGATACTGTTTACGCAGCCACGCTGAGAGCCAATCAGCGCCCTCCGCAGCCGCAACCATGACAACGCTATAACAAAAACCCATACAAAAACTGCTAGTGTCTCGGCACCATCAGTTCACCTGAAGAAGATGGCAGAGCAAGCCATGGAAACGTTGTGTACAAATTTTATACTTACCCGGTTGAAAACCCGAGAATTGTTCATGAATAATATACACCGGGAAAGCCCACGTTCTCTTATAAGTTGTTTTTGCATTAATTTTATGTAATACCCTCTACACGTATGTATTCTCCCTTCCCATGGCAAATTTGCTTGAAATTATTCACAAACAACATCAGAAGGAAACATTATCAAACTTATTTACTCCCAAAAAATTTATATTTGAAACAGCCATTTTTGCATATCTCAATCCTTTCCACCCTATGGGCGGTAGTTGTGTTTTACAGATTTTGTTTCAGTGTCACAAGGTACATGTATACATAATTTGGTCAAAATTATTTCATGTTTAAGAAATTTGTTTTACCACCTTACATCCCTATTCCTAAAGTTTTAATAACTCAACCAACCTGTTGAATGTCAGAAATGAATACAGTGACTACCACAGTGCTGGATTTTAATGGTTTTGCATTATTTTTATGTAATGCCCCATCACACTCCCAAGTGGGGTTGAAATTATGCACAAAAAAACATCAGGAAAAACAAAATTATGAACATTGACCATAAAAAAACATTACTCAAAGCAAGATGTGTTTATTTTAAGATTACAAAGAACATCAGTACAAAATTTGGTTGAAATAGCTCAACATATTTATATTTGTATGCTGAACACACAAACAATCAATTTTATTTATAATTTTATAGTACTGAATTATAATAAAATTCACACTCAGGTAATAAGAACAAATAAGTTTTTCCCACCTCATTCAGCTTTTAACACACTATTAAATTACTTATTGATTCCAGGATTGTATTAAAATTGACTAAGATAAAAACTTTCAGCAGAATCAAATAATATCACGCACAATTTGGAGGTTGCATTGTCTGCAGAATTCCCAATAGAGCAATTTAAAATATATTATAAACTACTTTGTTAGATTTTGTCAGTATATTTGCACTTGGAATAGAAATAGTGTATGAGTTAAAATATTTATTTAATAAAATTCAATTGAGTACATTCATATACAGAAGTGCTTCCAAAATACCAGACGATTTGAAAGTAAACTTACATAAATAGAATAACTCTTTCTGTATCTAGATATTCAAAGACAGAAGAATTGTTTCGAACTGAAGCTCAGCCAAAGTGCATGATATTGAATTTAGAAGATCAGAATGGATAAATATAAACCAGACAAGGACTTGAGCCTAAAGCTTCTCGCTTTCTGAGCAAGATGGATAGATTTTGTAGCAGCCCAGGAATTGAGTTGGATTAACTCAGATGGTAGAGAACCTGCCCAGTGAGCAAGATTTCCTTGGAACTACAAAACTTTTAGGCAATACACAACCAGATTCATATTGGAATAAAAAATGGCAAATGTATCATATAGATGTTTTGAAGGTTTAGAGAGTCGGAAAAAAAGATTATTACAGGTAAGAGTGAAGGACGATTGTAGAGAAGAGATTTTAATTCATTGCAAAGCACATATTAGTATTATTACCATTCAGAGAAAGGCAGTGAGGCATAAATAGATTCCTGTAATGTAAATGTAGTAACAATCCATGACAAGTAGCTTCTGAAACAAATTCATAAAGTGGAACAGATAACCATCTGAGCTTTTTCATTAGAAGCTGTATTTTTGCATGCCTTAGCACTGTGTACCAATGTGATTGGGGCTCTACTGAATAAAAATGGAATAACACAATACTTCACCTGAAAACTGCTCAGTGGTTGCATTCATAGCATTGTTGTCACCACCAGAAAGGGACATAAATTAGTTGATCTCATCACAGGTGATTTTATTTTTATCCAAATTCTCCTATATCACTGCCACCGTGAGTCAAATCATACCACCATTAAATTAGATTAAATTAAATTAAAACTGTATTTAATGAGCATTACTAAATACTATTAGAAAGAGTTCTTAAATGTTGAATCTGAGAAACAGAGAAGTGAACATTTACTTACTATGTCTGAATTATTGTTTTATTAAAATAAAATCTGATTCATAATATAATTTCATTACAATATATTATAACAAATATTTAGCTGTTATATATATATATATATATATATATATATATATATATATATATATATATAAGTAGGTAGTACAACTTTTTTGAATGTGAAGTAGCAAATATTACTGCAGCAGGATCCAATTAAAATATAAAATTTAACTGATATGTACTAAAAAATATGCTTATAGATAAAACCATAATTGCCAAGTATACTTTATATTTTCTATGCTTTTATATATCATATTATGCATAGAAAATGTGATAATATTTTTACTTGCAGAGTACTCATATAAAAATGTACATTAGTATTATATTTTAAGGTTTAAATCTTAGAAAAATAAAAATCTTATAATATAGATTCACATCATATTAAGCCCAATCGAGTCTGAGGAAATGTTTTCTTAATTCAACTGAATACTCAGAATTAGCTATGCTTAGTATTTAATGTCAGAATCTGAAAAATTAAAAAAACTCAATTCAATAAAATACATTAGAATAATTAAGTGTTCAGTTTAATTAAATATAGAAAATCAGAATAGAAAAATCTTTACCAGACTAGGACTTGACTCACACTTCTCAGGTATGTTGGAGAGATTTAATGAGGTCCAAGACTTAATTTTAAATAGCTCAAACGGTAGATTGTCTGCCCAGAAAGCAGGAGGAACCATGTTTGAGTCCTAGTATTATAGAGATTTTTCCATTCTGATTTTATAAATTGTGTTTCGTGGTCTTTGGCAGTGCCTCAATTGGATATAATAATTGGGTCTTTAAATACTTTACTAAATTACAATTCTGATTCTTTTGAAGAAAGACATTTTGTTTTTATTTATTAAATTCATATATTCAAGACTACCCACAATTTGCATAGATTTTCAGTGAATTCTGGTTCAAATAAAAGAGATAGCCATTTGTGAAGAATCTGAACTAAGGTGTCCTGTTTCATGATACAGAACCCAATTGAGTTGACTTCACACAGGTCAAAGTGTGAAATACTGGTAAATAGGCCAACTTTGAATGGAATGAACTTATGCTACAATGGTTATTCAATAATTTTGTTGATGTTTTTTATCAACGAATGGAAAAAAAAATTGTATGCCTATAATATTCATAAAAATTAGTTTAAGATTAACTATTAAAACTATGATACATGCTTTTTACAATGATTCATTTAAATATTTTTACCTGTTTGAGTCCCCATTGCCTTCATTTCTGGAAAGACAGAAATTTCTTTTGAACACATCACAGGAAACACTTGCACAGAGACATTTCCCCTTCCTTCTTCATCAAAATGAACATGATCAATTTTCTGTGATCAAAAATAAAATAAGATTTATAAAAATGACAAGCACAAAAATAAATTTAGATGTATCCACTTAATCTTTAATTTAGAATCAAAATTAAATTACACAATCTGTAAAATAATAAATTATAAATGAAAACTAGACAATGGGAGGACTAATTCCTCTCATTCTACAATGTGAGCCAGTGGTCTATTAATATTCTGGATCAATTATGATTGTATAAATACAGGAAGATAGAAGTCATGGGAATGAAGGTGATTAAATAAGGTGAGGTCGGTGTTTATACTAATATATAGGGTGTCCACAAAAGACAGTCACATTTTTAACTTTATATTACAACAGTTTAATTTAGTCTGTTTACAACGAATTATACATGAAATTGAAGATAAACTGGCCTAGTTTTTCTTTAAAATGCTCCATATGTGCACATTGAGATGTACACATCGAACCTAAAACTCAATTCTTCCAAGACTTTGATTAATAAGTCTGAAGTAATGGAAGCTATAGCCTCTCAATGTTGTGTCTCAACTCTGGCAAATCATTAGGTAGTGGTAGAATGAAGCCACAACTTAAGAAAAAAAGGTAGATAACAGAGTAGTTTTGGAAAACAATTCTTAATGTAAGTGCTTTAACACCTTGAATGTAGACCTCATCTGGCAACATTTTCTCTTCATATCCAAAAGTACATGGTATGATAAAAATGACAAAAATTAAATACTTTTGTCATTTGCACATGTGATTATCTAAAAATGTTTGCTTTACTATTTAATTGTGATAGGGACATTAATAGATTTGAGGTAAAAATAACTGAAGGTTAACAAGTCTAGGACCACTATATGTAGGTTTCATTATAATTAAAATTATTGTATATAATAACATAACAAGGATGTCTTCAATTTGGTCAGAATGATCTCTAAAAGCTACTTTTTATAAATGTACAATAAACCTGACCTCATCCTCAGACTTGTTACCAGGTTCGTCTGCTTCTGAAGATGGTGAACAATTGCTTTCACCTGTTTTCCCTATCAAACAAAAAGAAAATTACCACTGGTTTGACAGGAAATGATATTGTCATGTTAATTAAAACAATTAATAGGGAATGGACAGGAGATAGAAAGTAGGTGACTTACCTGAGGTTCATAGATGGTAGACACCTTGTTGTGAGGTTTAGAGTACTTGAATTTTCGGGGGCACTGCCCCCTTCATCAGAAAGTTAGGAAGACATTTCCAGTGATCGGCTAGCCTCAAAACAATTCAAGTACTCCAAACCTCACAAGGTGTTTACCATCTATGAACCTCAGGTAAGTCACCTACTTTCTATCTCTGTCCTTTCCCTATTAATTGTTAATGACTTCATATTAAAACATTAATAGAATAATAAAATAATTTAGAAAATAATATTAGGGTCTGGAATTAAATTAGACTACAGAAGTATCATCCAAAAGATGCTTATTTACACTTTAATGCTTAACTGCCAGTACATTGAGTACAAATTAGAGAAAAAATAATGAATTTCATTATTTTTGCAATCTAATTACCTATTATTTGTTTTTCCTTCAATGTTTTAGTCTTGTAGTCACTCAAACATTCGTCAGAACAAAAGATCAAATTTCTGTTTTCAGACTGTATAGAGAAATGAGACACTATAAATCCATTGCAAGTAAAGCACTTTACTCTGAAAAGGAAACATTACTGAATTAAAATGTTTCCAAATTTTGATTATTAATAGTAATGGGCAACAGTTGTTCATGTTTGTCTTCATTTATACAAGTCATCATGAAATCATGAACATTTTTCAATGGAAGTAATTTTAAGATTCCAGAATTCAGTTTAATGTTTAAAAATGTACTTGTCCTAAAAGAGTTAGAAATTTTTGTTTCATCACAATACCATTTCCTACAATTTTAAAAATTATTCCAAGTCTATGAATAATTAAATAACAGCTAATTAAAACATCATGTGTTTGGAAACCTATCAAAAACTTTATTATTACATTTTTCTTTGAATATATCTCATTTTCCTGTCACAATATATAACTTAATAATCCATGATTTTCATAACTATATTAAAGTGAAATAAATGTATTTAATAAATTATTATTATTTCTGAGGATCAAACTTTCACCACTTCATACATTTCAGGAACCACTTGTGTTACATTGGAATTACAACTTCAATATGAAATAATGAGGCACTCAAACACAAGTCATTGTATCTCTGCTGAGACCATAGCTTTACTATTTTTATCCATTAATACAAATACTATCACTTACAAATAAAAACCCAGTCAGTTTGTCATCAAACAATATCAATATTTATTTAAGTTTTTTCAGCCATTACCGCCTCTGGATAGAGTCCACAACACAAAACTATCAGCATATGTATACAGGTTTATTGGTTTAAAAGTTACCTCAGGAAGTCCACAAATCTGGAAGAAATGTTGTAGAGATTTAAAAAAAATATTAATATTGTTTACTGAAAAATTGGCTGGATTTTTTTTATTTTTAAGTGATGATAATGACAGATTAATTATTTATCAAATGCCATCATGTAAGGAAATATAGAACTTAACATTATAAATAGTGAAAGTTGATTTAGACATAAATACTTTACTGATCGGACACAAATGATGCACGATAACAGGCCAAACAATTCAAGGAACAGACAGTTAATACTGTTTTATCCTTTGTCATTGATTTTAGCATATCATATTTGTACTTTTTCACCTGAAATAAAAAAGATTTAAATGCATAGCTTTGTTTCTATATTATGGTTTGTAGTTGATCTGATTATTGTTACCTTACAATAGTCACATGTAACAATTTCCTTAATCTTTGAAACAAACATTTTTTTGCAATCAATGCTGCAAAAGTTTTGCTTATTACCAAAATGTGTTAAAGTGTCAATACTTGATTTGTCAAAATATTTTCTGCAAAATCTGCATTCAACTACAATAAGGAAAACAAATGTTACAAGGCAAATTAATATAAAGTGATTTATGACAGAATATTTATATACAATTTTGAATTTCTTTGTCACAGAATATATGGCAAAAGAATATGTTTACAACAATTTTTGGAAAACATGTACAGAAAAACTGTAATAAATTAAAGCAGTAATTTCAGTGTAAGTAACTTCTGTTTCCAATTAGGATTTTTTTAAATTTTTGTTTAAAGTCACACTAAAAGCTTGGGTCATTAGCGGCTGTATATAATTATTGGAACTTCTATCTATGTAAGGACATCAAAGTGTGGTTACTCAAACTTCCAAGCTCATGCCAGGATTCGAACCTATGACCTCTGTGGTGTGAGGTAGCAATACTAACCACAGGAGGTCGACAAGGAAAAATTCTTTCCCAAGAAATGAACATTGAAGTACATTTTGCTTAACATATTATCTTTGAAAAATGTTATTACTGAGAATCTCTCTAATACCAAGACTGCTTTATGGATATTGTAATTCTTTTTAACTCTTTAAGAAGTCATGTGGTGTTTTGTAAGATTAGTGCTCACATCGGCAGTTTATTACTACTTTAGATTACAATATCATATAATATATTTAATATATCCAAGTTACGGATATTTTTGAAGTGGGGATATCAATATTTACTATAGTTTGCAAATATGAGCAATTATAAAACAATCTAAATAGACTCGTCATAATACACTCTTGCATTAAATCATCTCCACTGCCTTTTCACACATTTTGTAAGGGCATCAAATAGAAAACAGTCAACACTGAACTTCTTTCAGAAAATCTAAAGAGTAACTGACTGGCTAAGTGGTAAATCATTTGTAATGTTTATGCTCATTGTGAGAGATCAGTTTACCTCAGACAATAGATGTTCCCATTGTCTAAAAAACTAACACAACAAATTTATCATTTCTATGTTTACTTGAAACTCAAAGCTTTCTTGAAATGTACTGAATATCACAACACAGTATGCAAATGCAGTCACCAGTTATAAGCTTGAAAATAGGGGTGAGGTGAATCTTACACCCCACACAAGTTCATAAGGGTTAGAATAAAATTAAATCTGAAGATACACTGTATGCAACAGTGATTATAAAAATAATAAAGGTTATGACTTTATAGTAATAACAAAATCACTATATTAGTTTTAATAAATAATGGTCAAATATAATTGGAGATCATGATAATATAATAGTTTTCAAGGAATGACGTAAATTTACAACCTGCATCTATATTATTTACAAATTTGAATGCAGCAAAGCAATGATCGCTACACAATTTGTACTCTATATAGTTGAGCATCACTTCAAAGTGCACCAATTCAATTTTATTGCAAACAGCACACTGTTTACAATTATTCTGGCTTTCCCATTGGTTTATACACATCATAGAACAAAATATCTGAAACAACATGCAACAGTCTAAAAATGAATTTAAAACTAAATTTACATTATTATTCTAAAATATTTTGTTTTAAATAAATAATAAGATAAATTTATTGTATTATAAATGTATGCTTAAAAATAATTAAAGTAATCAATACATGGGTTTTAGTTACAGGCTTTATAGTTCACAATTAATTAAAAGCACATTGACACAAATTTAGTGCTCTACTTTTTTAATTTCTCTCGTTGCTAATGTATACAAATCTTAAATTTTAATATTTGCAACAAACTTTAAAAATGTTGAATATTTCTCTACCATTCGGTCTACTAAAAAGTTGAACTTACTCTCACATGTTCACCATCTGGAACTAAAATATTCTGTTTGTCTGATACATCTTCCTTGCAGTATACACATTTTCTCAAACACTTCTTGTAATCCTCTAGGCAGGCTTTGGAACAAAACTGTTTTATTCCAAAAACAAAATGGACTGAAAATTTTCCTAAAAATTTTGTCTCAACCACAGCATTACATTTAGCACAAAATGCACCAATTAATTTTTGAAATAATCCTGTAAGCAAGAAAATGGTACTACATTAAAAATTAAAGAATAAAAATCACACAGCTATCATACATGTTCCCAAAATTAATTTATTTTTAGAATTTTGTTGTGATTTAAATTTGATTCCATTTAATAATAATAACTGGTTCCATAAGAGTAAATTAAAATTTACTTTCTAAAGTGAAGGCAAGTCCTGTAAATTATGTTATCAAATAATTACTATGCAGTTACTATAGACTTGCATACATACATACCTAAACATATGTCATTACAGAATGTCATACTTCCCCATGTTAAACTGTCCTCGACATTAGTGACTGAATTTTGACACTGATGACATACATCATAAAGTATTTGTTCCGTTAATGGATTGAGTCGTTCTAAAAAAGAGCAGCTAAAATCTCCTTCTGGTTCATTAGTTGAATTCATCAGTTGAGAAACACAAGATTCTTCTCTTGTTACAACAGGTGATGGATAATTTTCATTACTCCTACCTTGATTATTATAATTGGGAAGAAATTTTATGATGGTCACATCACAATTATCAGGACTCAAATCAGCTTCTAAATGTTCCACAGGAGAGCTTACATGATTACTTGTAGTTCCATTGACACATTGGTGTGATATAGTCACATATTTGTTATTAAAATCTGAATTTTCATTTGGTATTACTAAGGTATTCGAATTTTCTGGTTTATTATAACTAATTGAAGATCTCTCCATTGTGAACACCCTCACAGATGGGTTGGATCTCTCATCTAGTTTATCATCAAATATATCTATGTTCTTGTTAAAACATTCACTGTCATTAATAATGCTGCTTTCAGTTGCTCTTATGGCAGCATTATAAGCAATGGGATCCATTAGACTAGAAATAAAACACAAATAATTCAGTGTATTTATATATTACTCAATTGGATATAAAAGGGAGACAGAGAGAGATTGACACACCTTAAGTCAACAGTAGGTGTTGCAAGCTGGGAAGTAATAACATCATATTTTTGAGACACTCAAAAATTAACATTTTCATACTTCCCTACAAAAATATTGGGCAATATTTGTATTTCATCTGCCAATTGGAAAATTCTAAATTCTATGAAAGATTACTGAAGAAGACTGGGGCTGATAGATGCAAACAGCACAGGACAATTAGTTTAGTATCTGAAAATATTAACGAAAATTGTATATAGAAGAATGTAACATCAAATAGAATGTGTGTTAGGAGAAGATCAATTTGGTTTTAGGAAGAATGTAGGGACAAGAGAAGCAATATTAACTTTGCAGCTAATTTTAGAATTCAGGATAAGAAAATTGACCTAATTTTTTTAAATTCATAATTGATTAAATATTTTAAGAGATAACATTCAACAATACATAGTTTTAAAACATTTTCATTCTACTAATGAGCTTAGTATAAAATGACCAAAGTGGATTGAAAAAAATTAAATTCATTTTTACGGGGGTATATTTTAATTGTGGATGTAATTATTTACATATTTTATTGTTGCCGTAGTATGGCCAATTATTGAGGTATTTTAGTTAACAGATTTGTTGATCGTCTTCTCAGCGTATTTCAAATCAATAATCACACCCAAATCTATGTTAAACTTAAAGTAATCTAAATATAAACATTAAAGTACTGTAAATACGTCAGAATTGTTTGCAATATAATGTAATGTGATATAATAAAATGTTATTGAATTAAATACAATAGATCATACGACTTACAAATCACTACAACGGTGAGCTATGTTAAAAAAGACGATTTTTTTAAAATAAAGCACAATTGTAATTCGAACACAGTCGTCATTATTACTATATAATTGCATTACTCCGATTTCCAAAGATTACAAACATAATGGTAGCGCGATGGCCAACAATATAGTACGTCTTAAATCAATTATGCCTGCAAATATCGTTTTCATTAGTATAATAGTATTTATCAATGATAGCCTACTAAAGTATAACAAAAGAAATGTTAAAGCCAGATAAACGGGTTATTGTATAGTGACCGCTGCTAATAGGGAGATTTCATTGTTGCCTGTACTCTGAACAAAACGACAATAATTAGTTAAGATTCGAAACGTGGATAATGGAATTCATTGTCCCTCCCGTGCCGCTTTTAAAGCAGACTATTGAAAATTGGGAAAGCTTTTTAGCATATCACTGGCCCTACGATTTTGTCGCCATAGGTAAACCAGTCCCCAAGCTCCAAAGCACTTTAAAATTATTAACAAAAGAAAAATTCTTCTAGTGAAAATTTACATTTTTAATGAGTTAACGGTGATGTAAAACTAGTTCCTATTATTTTCACAGATAAATTAAAACAATTAAATAATATAGAATGTGTAACCTATCTTTCAAGTTTCGTTAGCGAAATTCTTGAATGCTCAAGTTTGGCGGGAAGTAATAAATTTAAAGAACGTTAACTGGGCTTTTTTCTTTGTTTAAAGTGGAGAAACTTCGTCAGCCACTTCTAAAGCGTTAAGACATTTTTGGGACTTTCTTTTGCGCTCTTGTTAAGGAAGTTAAATTTTGCAGCCGTATGCAGTCGTATACTATGCCTACCGTTTGTGCACTGTCAGCACTTCAAAGAAAACACGATTTTAAAAAATAAATGTCCACGACTTTGACGGCGACGTTCCGAAACGAGATGGCTAGATTTGTCATATAAATACAAAAATAATTATTTATTCGATTGTCCTCTTTATTTTATTATTCATTTTCGATTGAATATCTGTCCTTTCTCATTCCATCGAAACACGTAACGAAGAGACAGTGATTTGCTTCCATTCTTACTGATTTAATTGTTACAATTTTTTAGCAAGAGAAGATGTACTCTTTAACTAACAATTAAGCTCCTGTTATTTGAATAACTCACATTCCATTTTGCCTCGCATAAAACTAGGATGCCTATATTATTTCGAGGTCTTAAAGTTTTCTTTCAAACGTGCCAGTCCATAATTTATTGACTTCCTTTTTTGGGGTAGGATACATAAGGGTGATCCTGAAACAAGAAACTTCCCTATGGCATAAGAAGGGAGTTAAAAAGGGGGGATGTGGAGCGTAGAAAAAGGTATCCAAGGATTGACTCGGGCCTACGGGCAATATTTTCCAGTTCCTACCCGGTGTTCTAAAAGAGAAGCAGGAAAACCCCTAGAAAACCTCATCTCTTACCCTATGCACCAGGTCTTCGACCCCAGTACATAATCCTCGTAAAATATATGAAGGCGTCTCGGTATGTGAGAACCTTGAAAACCCTGGAATCAATCTGGGGAGACATACCCGCGAGAGAAAGCTCTTACGGACATTTCTTGAATAATTTTTTTTTGGATAACAGGGTGCATGAGAGTGATCCTGAAACAGGCAATGGACTTTGTTTTTATCAAATTTAGGCTGTCACATTGTAATTGCAGTTAACCTCATTAAATTTAATTTACAAGTTCCACTTGATTAAAGTTTTTAAAAAATTGGTTCTTTATCATTCGAAAAACGGTCTCAAAAATTTAAGAAAATAAAATTTGTCAAACATTATCCTTTTGTCAGCCAGCGTATTTCAGTGCGAAGGAACAACTGATTAAAGTTTTCGTCATTTTCTTCACTCAGCTGCGCCTATGATGCATTTTGAAATTTATAAGTGATAAATTGAAGAGACTCGTGCATCTTAGCAACTAATGTTGTCAGTGGATGACACAGTATATAGCAAACAACTAGGTTAGGTGTTCTTTCAAGTGGCTTATCAACCCACGATAGTGCCCAAACATGGCCAGTGTTTCTCTATTTGATAAAGGAATCACTTTCCCCGTGAAATAATCTCTCAAAATATTGCATATTGATTTGCCTGTATTGTTTGTTGTCAAAGTTCTCGAAAAGAGAAGATCTTCATGACCAACTAAAGCTGACTTTCCATTCTCATGCAAATGGGGTTGCATCTCAAGCGCCCTAATTTGTGTTTTCGTTCATATGGACCCCTTGCAGTTCGCAATCGACCCCTTGGTGTCGATATAGACCACTTTGGCAATCATTACTCTACATGCTCATTCGTCCTCCGAAAAAACGGTCGTTGGCGCTCAATAGGAGGATGACTTTATATGTGGTCAACATCGGTATATGGTGGAAACATTGTTCAAGAGTGAAGGTGAAGTTGACAATTGAGTGGAAGATGCTAATAGAAACACCTGCCTACCCTTTAAAATACATTACACCGTGTAATGTCCTAAGAGCGACGTTACTTGTGATGTTTGGTTAAACAAACACAATTTTAAATTTGCAAATCTCACAGCGAATAAGGTTTATTGTTATGACGCAAATGTGTCATGGTTACCGCGCGTCACTTTTTAATACGCAGTACTTAGTAATTATGCTTTGATCTAAAGTCTTAGAAATAAGAACTGGTGTATTTGACATTAGTTGACTCAAAATTCTCAGTGTAATCAACATAAAACTAGTATGCATCAAGAAAGTGAAACGTACAACTTTGTTTCCGCTATAATATATTCTAATGATGACAAGTCGTTGCTATTGTTAAGCGATTCTAGTACCAACGAATTATCGTTCCCATCTACGAAGGTTTTGGAAAAGCACAACGAGTCCTGGAACAAAGCTTTGAAGTCCTTACTAAAAGAGGTTGCCAAAATTTTTAAATATTTCGATTTACACTTAATATTGAGTGTGTTGAATCTTAGTATTGATATTAAACACGTGACGCATTAGAAAGTTTCTCATACATCATGTCATAATTTCTAAAGTGACTAAACATTACGTGACAGCTTTACATATATTTCAGAAGTTATGATCTCAACTATTATCTAACAAAGATGGAGACCGAAACGTAGCAAGTGTATTTCACTTTTTAGTTGTCTAATTGTTTGTGGTCTGTAGCTACAGTCAATTTCTTAATATAATTTGATTTAATAGACATTGAATATTTCAATAGGCATCTCCATTTTATTCGGCTAACAATGGATGAACTGGCGTGATCCTAAACTACTATTAACCATTCTCTCATTTCTAAAATGTAGTATCTGAATTAATTCTTCAATGATTTTCAGGCGATTTTGATTAGAAGTCCGTGAATAATTAATTAATTTCTTAATTATGTATTATATATTAGCATTCCAACAGTTAAAATATGTAGGCCTATTCTCAATTGGACGGCAAGTGCCACATGTGACTGAAAAATTAGATATGCCACCAATGTCACGTTTATTATTCAATAGAATAAATACCAAAATTTTTCAATAGCATTATTACACATTTTTATGGTGAGTCAGTCATTAGTAGTACCAAATACTGTAAGTAGAACATTTTAGTTTATAAGTCTCTTTTCTGCAATGGCATTACAAAAAATATTTATAGAATTAATTTGTAGTTAATTGGACAGTTTCAAAAAAGTATATTTTGATATGTTATAAGTATAGGAAAATATTTTAATGCTTATTTACATAGATGAAGACATAAAATTTCACATTTCTCTATATGTGGCTGTATTTTATAAATTTGCAGGATAGGAAAGAGAAACTTGCTATAGTTCTTGGTTACTTTTATTTGATTAATAATATTTTAATGTAATTAAATTAATAAATATATCATCTGTAAAAATATGGTAAATTATAAAAGTGTCATTTGATTGGTGCTTTAATTATAATACATGCACATTTCCACATCCTTAAAACCCACCTTCTTGTAGGGCCTGTGGAAAATGCCCAATTAAATTATTTTAACTTTATTTAACAGTTTCAGAAACCATCACCGAGTGACCCTACTCCAAAAGTATTTAAAATAATTAAATGTTGGCAGCCCAAGCCACTTGGACCACTTTTTCATGTTATATTTTCTATTCCAATAAATTTGGAATTGAAGAAACAATTTGTAAAGGTATGCAATGTTATATTATTCTTGATAACTCTTTGTTTTTTCATTAACATACTACAGAAATATAGATGTTTATTACCATTTTTGTGAAGTCCATTAAAGAGCTGTATTTAACTTAATGTAATATTTTCTAGAAAAATAATATGACATGGATATTTTTTGAAGATGCAGAAGCTAAGATATGGAAGGATCGAGTTAAAAGTCCAGAAATGATTATTTTTATTAATATTGTTACTGGTAGACCTGTGTATCCTTTATCAGTTCCATCTGTTGTCAATAGTTTATCAGATGCTCACTGGAGCAAACTTTCTTCCAATGATGCAGTATTTGAAATTGATGAAATGGATATTATTGTTGACACTGAGAGGATAGTTGAAGACTCACCAAGTGAACAAATAATTCATGCAGCAGGGCTTACTAAAAAAGGCATGGTTTCTATGAGTTATTTACTTTTGAATCTTCCTTAATTACTTTTCATTCTTCAGAAAATATTTAACAAAGTCGGTTTTCTTTAATTTCAGAGCAAATGATAATATACAAAGAATTCCTAGGAGTTACATTTCCTTGTTTGTTTATGAGTAAAAAGGTTTTCGAAAAATTTTTATCTCAATTTAACTGGATAACTGAGAACGCAACTAATATATTCAGGTAAAAACTAAGAGCTACTTTAGGGACTGACAAAATAAAAAGTTGTTTTGTTACAGAAATTATAGTAATAAACAATAATGAATTGTCAAAATTTCAGAACAGCAGATGTAAGTGACAGGAGTGCTCTATCCTTCAGAGACTTTTTACACATTATTTGTGTTTATGAAGCCAACGCAACGGGTTTGGCAGCAGAATTAAGGAGCCGTTATATTTTCAGGTGTTTTATCTGTAGCATAAATGTATAAATAGTGCATTTGATAGTTAAGTTAGAATTAATTTAATAAAAATTAGTTCTCCAAGTGGAATAAGAATTAGATTGTAAATATAAATTTTACTTATTCACACAAAAACAGACCTTTATTGGTTAATCTATAAACTTAACATGAATATGAATAAGGAATGAAATGAGAAATCATTGTTGTGGGTCTACAATATAAAAATATATTTAAAATTATACTAATTATACTTTTAGTAAGGGTAAACTTGTAATTTTATCATTAAAAAAATGAAAAATATGTGTTGTAATTAAATATATACTAATCCAAATTAAAACAATTCATCAATTTCAGATATTTTGTAAAAGGCTCTAGTGGAAAAATGGAATATTCTGAATTTCTAAAATTGGTTGAATCTTTATTGAAATGTAAAGATCAGCCAAGTGAAACTGCAGCTGTGAAATCAGAAGCTGATAAAATTATCAGGTATATTTCATGTGGATTGTCATAATCCATATGTTATTTGTTTCAGGAATAATGCACATATTGATTTTTTGAATTGAAATATATTACATATTAGTCACTCAACATAGAAAGCAGCATAAAACTGAGACATTCAAAATTATGATGTTTTAATAAAAAATTAGGTATACTTATCCTCCCAAGTCAGTATATTCTTTCACTAATGCTCTTTGAGATTAATAAATTTTACACTAATTACTCAGATGTGCACAGAATGAACACCAGAAATAAGAACAACTTTAATATAGAATGTAAGAGACAAACAATGACACAAAAATCTGTATACTATAGGGGAACAACATTGTTTAACAAGCTTCCTCCACAAATTAAACAGCTCTGAAATGAACCAAACAAACTTAAAACTGAACTAGCCACATTTTTACTAAGCCACTCATATTCTATAAAGAAAATTGTAGACCTAAAATATAAAAAGCCAGTATGTGCAACTAAATATAACATTATCCAATTAATGTAAAACTATTTAACTCATTCCATATCCTCAAAGCATGACTTCTTTGGAATCTATGAAATATGACTATTATGTCAGACTGCCAACAAACATAAATCAGCTTAAAAATAGCTGTGTAAATCCCAATAATCATAACAACAAGATCTAATATTTGAAGTCACTTTTTCACTTAGTGGTGACCATTTCTCTGTTAAGTAACTGGTTGAGAATTTTTTGAATTTCACACAAAATATTTAATCTAAAAGAATGTAAAATTATATTTTTCTCAACTTAATTTACAATGTAATTTCATTAATTTGTTATTTCTGTTTGGAAATAAGTTGTAAATTAGTGACTCTTCATCATCAGGAGTGTCCAATTTCTTACCAAATTACACAAACCTCCTTGAGGATTAAATTAATGAAACTGTACTTCATTACAATTTTACTTTACATCTAACTTTTTTTAAACCATAATTTTTCATATTACTTCTTTTTAACTAATTATAAAGATTTTTTGTCATATCATTATTTTTTGATAGATAAACTAACTGGAGCATTTATCCCTATTTATCCTTTAGAGGTATTGGGCTTCAACCAGGTGATCAGATACCATTAGCTATATTTTTGAAAGCTGTCGGAGGACTTAAAATAAGAGGAACATCACAGCTTTTAAGGTTTACCAAAAGCATTATTCAGGCTATTAAAGATAAACAGTAAGTTTAAAATTCATTTATAATGCTCATCTTTGAACATTAGTCCCATCATCAAATTTGCTGCAAATGTAATTGTACAAATTTTGCAAGGTAAATGAAAGCTATATTACATCATCTACAAAGAAATATTTTGGTATGCTATAAGCAATTTTAAAATATTTCTGTTAAGTAAAGTCCTCATCTTCCACTAAGTTATATCTCGTTCCTTCTGAATTTTAGACAAAAAATTAATATATGAGAGTAATATACAAAGAATTAGCTAGATCTGTCAGGAAGTTGTAGTTGATACCATTTCAGTTAGTAAAATAATTCATGTACGATCAGATGAATTGTCCCAATAAAGGATAACATTTTTGCATTTGGCATGTTAAGAAGTTCTCAATCCAAGTAGGTGATTACTGTAAGGCTCGTTTCACATTATCTAATTTCTACCCAAATCACCCTTACTGGGGAAAAGACAGACATTTAGTGTACTGAAGAAGCATATGACCCCTTTCACATTGTCTGGTGATGGGAAAAAAACAGACGGAGGTGTCTGCATTGCCTGGTACTGCCACAGCGATCGTCCGGGGGAACAACAATGTTTCTTTGACTATAATGAAGTCATGATTTGGTGACAAATTCAAAAATAGGAATGCTAGTCAAGATTCAGGGCATGAAGATATACTCCCACAACTTGATGTTTATGATAAAATGCAATTATTACTAGCCCCATCATTTATACATGCACGCTGCATTTATTTTTTTGAAAGATAGAATCAATCTACAGATAATAATTTTTAATACCTTCTTTTATTTAGTCTCAGTTTATTAATCAAAATTTATATATTTGCCATGTCATGATTCCAATGTCAGAACCAAAAAAAGTACACAACACATTTCATTTGCAGTTAGTACTCTTATGGTTCTCTCCTGCGATAACTTTTCTATCCTTTAATATAAATTGTGTCCACATCACTGTATCCATCTCTCTCAAGTACAAAATTATGTAATACAGCATGAAGCAAGCATTTACAATATTTGTTCTACTGACATATGATGTTATAAGAACTGTTCATTTATATAAGTTGCAATTAAATATTGAATACCCAATTTTTCAGTCTTCATTTATTGACATAATTTAAAACAATTAAATATCAGTCATATTTATTCAGGAGCTTTTGGCTCAATGAGCCATATTCGTCGGTAATATAAAAATATATATTGATTGTATTAAATTATGTCAGTAAATTAAGACTGAAAAATTGGGTAACCAATATTTAATAAGATAATGGTTCTACATTAATAGCTTATAGCAACATAATACTTAATCAACAACAGAAAGCATCTGAGTTGTAACCATCTGGGTTTTCTCCGGCATTGGTTTACCCAAGTCGTCTTTTCCCTGGTCCAGGCAATCCGGGTAAAAAATGGATAATGTGAAAGGAGCCTAACATTGATCATTATTGTTGGGCATTTTTCTATGAAATAGCTTTCACAAGTCCACATATATAGATGAAAACTTAAGGCAGGGTAGGCTATTTAAAGTTACATCATATTGTTCATAAAAAATTACAATAAAAATCAAATTTATACTTTGTTTTCTGGGACATAGTTGGTGGCATTACTTTATTATTTTCTTCGTAAAATTCCCTTTTTTATGTTTTAGTATAAGCGTTTCATTAAAACGAGCTTCATTGAACTTAGGAGCTAGGCCATTTATACCAGCTGGACTTGGTAAGTCATGATAAAAAATAATAATTTATAATTCTTTTAAAATTTAAATTCATGAATTGCTCATTTGATTCATAGTGAACAAAATTAAGAACAGAAAAAATTACTTATGTATTACACATTGATCTCTACTTTTGTGGGTTATGAGCATCTACAATTGTTAATGTGCTTATTTAATCATTAAAGATGGCTTCAATAAAGTTGAGGATTTGGAGTAATATTTATCAATGTTATCCGCTATCTTCATCTTGACTGATTTAAATTTAGGTTTCAGGATAGTCATTATTCATCAACAAACCCTTCCCTTGTTTACCCTTTCTCCCTTACATACCAACATAAAAGGAAAACTAGAAAAACAAATAAATGAATATTCAATAAGTTTTTACAAAAAGGGATTATTTAAAGAAATGAAAGTGGCTCTGGATATCTGTTTATATACAACAACTATTGGGGTGAGGTGGGAGCAATTTCTCCAGGTTTTACCTGCAATGTTATGCAGGTTTTCAATAAAATTTTGTGAGAACAGTTCTTATACAGTTTTTCCTTTTCTGACCATCTTGTTTATATATATATAAAACTAGCTATGCCCATGACTTCATCCGCACAGAAATATCTCTTTATTTTGCCTTAAAAAAGAAATAACATGTACAGAATTTTGATGAAGTTGAATTGATTGAATATATAAAAGTCTGGTATCATTTATTTATGATCACTTCAGGGCAAACCTTATAACTCGCAGTTGGTTTTGAACTAGGTCCTGCTTTCACACATTTCAAAGCCAATTCAATACAAACTTATAGATAAACTGAACCTTCAATTATATAATTATTTTATTTACTTTGTAACAGGATCAATTACTAAATATTAAAATTTACTTTACATGACAAATAAAACAAATTTACAAATTAATCGTATCGTGATCTAAAGAATTTTTTTAATTCTCAGGGAGTTAGCTGTCTGCCAAGAATAGGTTAATTACAGTGTGAATCCTACTGTTAGATTACACACCCTCCCTCTCTGCCAAATTATGCTTATAATAACACAGTAAGTCTAATGAATATAGATAGGAACACCTAATAGGACTTATAACTCACAGATGGTTTTCATGCCAGGTTTGGCTCGGCAATTCAATGGATTTATAAATATTTATGAACTCTGCAATAGATTAAAATGAAACATACACTAAAATTTTCATTGAAATCCATGAAGCCATTTCAGAGCATAAACAGATCATTAGTATAAGCAACCTGGATTCGCTTTTTGGAGATTTGAATGTGCGTATGCCAAGAAGTCTTTCCCATAGAATGTTTTATATTATATTAATATCTTCTGCAATATATCAAAACATGCACAAATATTTATGTTAAATCTTCTAATTTTAAGCCCTCAAATTTTCATTGAAATCCATTGAGCTGTTTGGAGCCAATTCAAGACAGACTTTCAGACTGATAGACAGTTCAGTTTTATTTATTGGTATAAATGATGAATGGTGAAGCACCGTGTCAATGAATATTGTAATTATTTCAATTCTTTTTTATTTTCTGTTATGTCATTCTATTATTGTGCACAACCCTGTATGTTAAATCACAGTAAGGTACAGTACAACCAAATGCTACAGAAGTGTAGTATGTTAGCAATCCATCTCCTCAATTAAATTGTTCTTATTTACAATGTCAAGTAAGTTTCTAATGATGGTTTACCATGACAATCCTAAATACTTTTTTATCAATGTTTTGGGCTTTCACCTTTAGGTGACCAAGGAATACAAATTCAGTCTCATTTGGCCTTTGACATTGCTCCTCACAGTGTGAAGTTAAAAAAGATTCAAATAGGACTGAGTGATGTGACAACACTATGGACACTGGATGGTAAGGATTAATTACTTTAACTTAATATAATGAACCTATTAGCATCTGTTGATGAACTGAAAGATGGACTTTAGCATCCGGTGAATCGGGAAGAAAGTCTTTAAGGTTGGTCAGTGTGAAGCATTAGAAGAAATTGTTGGGCATAAGCATTAGGTTTGACAGTGCTGTGAAGGTTAGCAATGAATTAATTAATTGGTAACCTTATTTGTCAATATCAAAAACAGAGCAGAGTCTACAATTAATCTGGTTGTGAAATATTTTGACATATTGTAATAGGGGGAGTATTTAGCAGACACTGCAAGACTGGCAAGCCAACTTAGGTAGGGAACTGTGAGGGTGGTGTATACAAGAATGTTGCAGAAATTGGGAGGGCACCTGAAGACAGCCCTTAGGTAGATGGGGAGAGTTGTGAGAAGGATCCTTTTTATGTATGGGCTGGATTGCAGTCCAGCATAGGCCAGATAGATAATGTAGTTGAGTTTTTGCAGCCCAGGAAAGTAGGCCGTTGTGAGGGTCGACAATGTTTCTTTTATTGGCCAAGGTAATTGGTTAGGGCTCAGGATAATTGTTTTTGGAGGCCTATGGAGTATATATTCTGGATCATTGATTACAAAGTTCAAACTAAGTTTTTATAATACCAGAAAATATGCAATTGGTGAGATCAATAATTGAGTAATCACCAAGACATTCTGTTTTAAGCTTTTGAGGATTCCAGATTGCAGTTTGAAGATGATTCTTTATTTAGATTTGAATTTTCATCTCTTTAAAACAATGATGTCCCAAGAATTGAGCCCAGCAGACTATGCCAATTGCTAAAATCCGTGTCAGCACAGTTAATTCTTGACACTATTTTCTTCAGTAACAATTAAGAGGGTCTATGAATGAGTAAATTTTCTGCTAATGGGCTGAAAAATAACACATTGTGCTGACCTGTCTTGAAGAAGGGGCTTGGACCCTTGAATATAAATATTAACTACATAATGCTTCCATCCTCAATTTTTCTATTTCCTTCAATTCTCTAGTTAATAATTTTAAACAACAGAAAATTTAAGAAACATATTGAATGCATAGTGCTCATAATACTGTCACATTGATTCCGTTGGCACAAAATAACTTTATATTTCTCAAGCATGCATTTTAATGTAATTTTAACCATTTCAGAAACAATAAGTAAGTCAAGTACTAAGATTGTCCACGAACTCCAGCAGTTAAAAGCTGAAGTTTATGAAAGATTTCATAAATCATATTTACCAAATGATGTTCTAAAAGCTTTGGATTATTTTGTATCAGAGATATCAGATCAGAATAAGAAGAAGAAAGAGGCATTTTCATGGGGAAAAGTAAGCTCAATTGTAATACTGCTTTTTAATAAAAGAGTAGGTAAAAGTTAGTGTAGGGAAACTGACAGTTTTTTTCTGACTGGCATGAATAACAGAATTTTAACTGAGCATATAATCTGGAATACATCTTTTGTAACTTAACAAGCATCTTATTCTAAAATTGAAGGCTTTCCCTGTGAATTGAATGAAGAAAAGGGTTTCCACCCAGATAATGTAGAACAGTAATGTTTTGATGACTATCACTGCCATCGTCTTCCAGGTTATTCAATTTGTTAGTCAACTTAACTCTTTAATCTTACCCTGTATGAGTTACATCCCCTAATCAAGCAGTTCTACTTAATTTATTTAAAAATAAAAATTGAAAAACTTGGGCAGGGTCAGATTTAAATGTAATAAGTAATAATTATCTTTTTTTACAACAGCTTGTTCCAGCTGGCTTTGGGAATGCTATAATAAATTTATGTGAGAAAGTAATTGAAATAATGAAAGACGAGCCCCGATTGTTGGATATACGATCACCAGTATTTGTGCTTGGTAAAATAAATTATTATTAATTATTTTGTTCACTAAAATCAGAAATGTAGGATTTAATTTTGATTAATCATTTAAATTTTAAGAGGTCAAAAGAAAGTAAAGACAAGATGAACTTAAAAATATGAAACAAGTAAGTTAAATTGTTTAAGTATATTAATAGTGAATTATTTTATGCATATTTTAACTTAAAAATTCTATTGATTATTCTGTCGATGCTGCATCATACTCTTAATCAAAATGTCTCTACTGTAAATACTCTCAAAAGATTTGAATGTAAAATTTGTCTTAAAAGATTAAATATTTCTATTTTAATCATGAGTCAATCCACATCAAGTGTCCTAAAATAACAAGTTGGACAAGTTTGATATGTTCTTGTGCCTCAAGTAGGGTATCTCTTCCATGGTTCCATGAAGTTGTTGATCACAATATCTGAATAAGTCATTTGGTATGAGTATCTGATCTGAAGTTGGGCATTTAAGGCTTGCCCTTGCACCTAATTTCTTTGTTGTGCCTCCAATACCATCACATGTTGACTTTTCAATACTTGTGGCAAAGAAGTTCCATTCTGCACTCATGCTAAAGTCCTGATGATGACACAAATTCATGGAGTTTTTTAAAGTTTTTGTTATGATCAGGGGAACCATCACTGAAATAACTGATGTGCTTCAGCACTGGAAGCAGATTTACAGATGACCATTCAGCTTGGAACAGAAAATGTGTATCATTTTGTAAGCAGTCACTGATGATGTATAAGCTAAAGGGACTCAATCTTTCCAGTGAAAGCATTGTAATAGACAACAAAGGGATGTAGTGTGCCCAGACTATTTTCCCAGTGGAAGCCTTGTGCTGCATCCTGCACAATAAATGAATAGTTTTCTGCAAAATCCAACTGCCTGTAGGTACAAATATTTTGTGGCATGGTTTTCAGTAGCATCTGTTACTCTAATGTGCAGGTACAGCATGGATTAACATGGAATAGCCAACTGACCATATTCTAGATTTTCTTTGGTTTCTTTTAGGTAGTTTCTTAGATGCCTCACTATGTAATGATGGGTAGAGAATTACAACTTTTGGTCACAATTTCTTGGATATCTTTGTATGACTCCATTTTATTGTATCCAATTGCTACATCAATGTCATCTGCTTGAAATGCAGTTTCTACAAATCTTTCCTTGGCATCAGTCACATCATGGAAGTATGCCATCTTTTGATTTCTGATTGTAAAGTAAAAGCGTGAAGTATAATACAAGAATATCAGAGAACATACTAGAATACCATAAAATTTCTGGAAGTTTCTGAACTTGGTCATTAGGGTAACAGAATTCTTCCATCCCTCTTCTGTATCCTTCCTAACTTTGAAACCTAATATATAGACTGAAAATGTTCGGTTGGTCGTACACGATGTGGTGGCGGAGATAGTAAGTCGCACGCCCCGGCTCTAGTGGCGTTTACACTGCTGATTTCGTGTACCCAGGTTCGAGTCCTGGCCACATCGAATTTTTTCAGTCTTTCTTCCTTCTTCCATTCCCTTCTACTCTCAACATATGTATTTTTTGTGCATGATTCCATGCCATATTTCCTGCCTTTCTCCCAAATATTTCTACCTTTCTTTCAATCCAATTATCCAATGTGTGACTTCGTCACTTATCCAATATATATATATATATATATATATAATATATATATAAATGACATTGTCACATTAATTAAAACAATTAATAAGGAAAGGAAAGAGAGATAGAAAGTAGGTGACTTACCTGAGGTTCATAGATGGTAGACACCTTGTGAGTTTGGAGTTCTTGAATTTTTGAAGGACCATCTATGAACCTCAGGTAAGTCACCTACTTTCTATCTCTTTTTCCTTTCCTTTTAAGGCTATTTATAGGCCTTATATGGAAAATTACCATTCTGCTTTTATTAGTTTCTTGTAAAAAAAAAGTGTTCTTTCCAATGGTGTCAATAAAAAGAAGGCCAAAAGTGGTAGCTATATTGAAAACTAGCTCTAAAAATTACTAAAAGTTAATGATTTTTAATTTTGCACCTCGAATGAGGGTCAATAATATCATACTATTAATTTATAAACAATAATACTGGTGTAGTAAATTGATGATGAAGTTGTTGGCTAGCAGACTAAAATCGAGGTCATAGCTGTTTTTGTCTTATAGTAAAAGGTGGTTAAAATATTACCAGCATCTTCTGTGTCAAATTTTATGACACTTCTAGGCCAAATAGCATACAGGGTAACAATTTCTAATCAATCTGAATGTCAATCAAAATGTTGTGCTATTTAAAATGATTCAGAGCAACAGATACTCAATTTGAAGCCCCAGAATCCTTTGCATGGTATATGGAATCATTAATGTCATTCTAACTCTGGAACCAGTGTACAAATCGAGCCAAAATTTTGTACAATTGCTTATAATATGGGTGTGCATGTATGCGCAAATTTTGTACAAAATCTGAGGTGTTGAAGTGGGCCCGTAGGGCACTTGAGATGGAATGACCCTTGTATTGAGTTCATATTTCAGAATTTGATGTATAATTAAATTAAAATTCAGCATCATTTTGCAAAGGTGACCTTCATGGAAGTTTCCAGGATTTGAAAAATTTTGAGAGCATCCTGTGGGCTATGGGTTCAATATTGTCACCTTGCAATCTGTTGTTTCTTGGTGATTATGTTGATAGAGGTCCTCATGGAATAGAAATAATAGCAAATCTACTCTGTATGAAATTACTATCCCCTAACCAGATTTGGATGATAAGAGGTAATCATGAAATCAGAGAAATACAGACAAGATTCACATTTTTTCAGTAAGTTGCATGAACTTAACCATTTATAAGAAATATCAATGAATAACATTTAAGAAATATTTATATATTTATAGGGAGTGCAAAACAAAATTTGGAGAAAAGTTGGGCAATCAGATTTGGCATTCAATTAATAGTGTTTTTGATGTAATGCCTCTTGCTGCAACTATTGATGGCCAAGTAGGTACATTTTGTATTAATATTTGTACACTAAATCATAGTTTCATAGCATTATACACTTTATTTATAAATGTCTGTAATAATTGAGGAAATTCCAGATTTCTGTGAATGGCTGGAGCAGATGGAAGGGTGATGTGTATTGCATAGCAGCCGACCATATATAATAAAACAATTAATAAGGACAGGAAAGAGAGATAGAAAGGTGGTAGTTTACCTGAAGTGTAAAGTTGGCAAACACCATGATGAATACAGGGTTGTCTTAAATTTGGAGAATCAACCACCCTCTTTGTCAGAAATTAAGGAAGAACATTCTTAGCAATGGCTGGCCTTCTGACTAATTTAAGATAACCCTGCATGTATCTTCATTTTTGCAGATAAGCCACCACCTTTCTATATTTTTTTTTTTTTGGGGGGGGGGGGTAACAGGCTACATGAGGGTGATCCTGAAACAGGCAACTCACCTTTAATAGCATAGGAAGGGAATTGAAAAGGGGGGATGCGGAAGGTAGAGCAAGGTAGCCAAGGGTTAACTAGGGCCCCCGGGCTATGGTTTAAGGATCCTACCCGGTGTTTCACCTAAAGAGATGCAGGGAAAACCCTAGAAAACCTGCATCAGGTAGGTCGGGCATTGGGTACTATTCTCACACCCTTCCGAATGACGGGAGACGAGTTTGCTGTGGGGACGCAGCATTCCCTTCTCCGTGTTTCAGGAGGCAGTTGGCCGACTGATCCAATGGGACAGCTCTTGCCATATGCCCAAGGTCTTTGACCCCGGAACATATACCTCCTAAAATAGGTGAAGGTGTCTCGGCATATGAGAATTTTGATAAAAAGTACCCAGAGAGAGTGCAAGGCATTCCTGACATGATCAGGTGAGCCCCGCAGTCACTCTGGGCTGAAGCGCCTGCGAGAAAACTCCCGCAGCGCTGTCCATTACCACCTTTCTATCTATCTTTCCTGTCTTTATTAATTGCTTTAATTATTTTGACTGTCATTTCCTGTAATAATCAAGTGGAGATGAATTACAGGGAGAAATTTAGGTTTAAATAATAAAGCATAATTATCATTTTACAACAAAGCACAAGCAGAATTTATTACAATTTTTCTCAACAAATTCACAACTCAATTTTTTGGGCTTTCAGAAAACAAAATCAACATATTACTGAATTTACATAGAAATAGGCAAGAGACTCTCTCCAGGAACACATACTGGTTCCTATGAAAAATGGATGGTAGCAAAAGTTTTTTATGAAAAACTTGAAATTTAATGCAACACAATTTGTGCCAGCAAAATTTACAACTGTTTAATAAATTAATGATACCCACTTTCCTGGAATTTCTCTTTACTCCTGCAGTCCGTACACCAAACATATCAGGATGTATTGACACAAATGCAACAGCAGAATGCTAAAAAGTTTACAACATAAATTAATAAAAATAATATTACATAGTATTCATTACAAATTTGCCTACTCAAATCTTTCACACTGAACAATAGTTCAGATCACTCACAACAAACTGAGGTTATATTGCATCATTAGGTTTTGGTTCTCTGAAACTCATTCCATCTTACACTATCAGTTATAATTCATGGGACAAAAATACCCTCTCTTTTCAGTAGTATCCTGACCACATTGTCCCATGTGTTACTGCAATTCGCATGTGGTTGTTCACATTCTGGAAGTGTGTTCAGCATGTTCTGGGGCAGAAGTTAAACAGTTTATTCTTATCAACACCCCAGGCGGTTTTCTGACAGACCGCTCTTGATGACACCCTACAACGTTCTGATGCAAAAATGTTTCTGCCTCCTTCAGTCCTCTAGAAGCCATGGAAAAATAACTCAATCAGAACTCAGCAGACACAGGACACACATCAATTACTGCCTTAAAACATCCAGTTCTCAAAGCTTCTAGAACAAAATTTTCAAGGCCTGCCCACAGTTTTCATCAGAAAGTTAGGAAGACATTTCCAGTGATCGGCTAGCCGATATATATATAATAAATTGAATAGGAAAGAGAGAGAGAAAAGTAATTGGCTTAAATTAACAGTAAGCATCCACAGGGAGAAAAGTACAAGAATGTGAATTTTAAGTCTAAACTCCCTTCTTCAGACAAAGCATGTTTGAATGGTATGGTAGCCAGTCATTTAGCATATGTACAGGACACTATTTATTATTTGTATATGCATCCAATCAGTAGTTTAATTAAGGTGTTAATTTCAGTTGTTTTGTTGCCATGGTGGAATTCCTCCACCTTGGCTATGTGTAGTAGCTGATGGAATAAATAGTATACCATGTCCTTTAAGGCGGCCTGATGAAAATCACTTGGCTTGGGAACTTATGTGGAATGATCCTGTAAGGTAACATAATTATTTTCATTAACAGGTTATAATGTTTTGTGGACATTAAAATTATATTCTAAGAGCAATAAACGGAATTATATAATATAACTTGAGATAGGTGATTTCATCAAATTTTGGGCAGTTCGAGTCTGAGAACTGACAAGGATTTTAACAAGTAGCTATAGTAACTGAAAAACTTCAAAGAACATGACATCTCTTGTGAAAAGTAATAATGGATGGGCATGATTATAAAGGTATTAAACCAAATTATAAATGAATGTGAAACTTTTTCATATTGTGTTATTATAGACTGTACAAAATAATTGACACTCATTAAATTAAATGAATAATAACCATATTTTTATGCTATCAAACATATTTTAATGTATATTTATAACATTCGCATGTTACTAAAAGATAATCGTGTAAAGAAGTGAATAATATTAGTTTCAATCATGCAAGAAAGGTAAAACATACAAAGGGAGGAAACTTGATGTTGTCATTATTTTTCTTTACAGACATAGGAAAACTAATTAAATTATTTGTGTCCTTATTATTGCAATCCATGCATTTTCTGTTGTATACGTATGTGCAGATAAAGCATTTTTCAAAGTAATGAAAGATTTAGAAAGTTTTATAATATCTGGTTTTAGCATGATAAACACTAAGAAGTTTAAAAATTTATGAAAAATATAATATTTTTCAGAAGTGCAGATTTGAATCAGGAACTAAATTTAGAATTGTCTGCAAATGAAGGATTTGCTGTCAATTTTCGACGGGGAACTGCACACATCTTTAATTCTTATGCAATGGAAAAGTTTCTGCTAGCAAATTCATTCACTAAGGTCATTAGAGCACATGAAGTTCAGAAAAGTGGGTTCCAGGTAAATTTACAATAACAAGAAATAATTTTTATACTATGCATATTGACTCATAAGTTTCTGTCAGTTTTTGCTGTATATTTCTAAAAATGCATATATTTTATGTTTAGATCCAACAGAGGGGCAAATTGGTTACTGTGTTTTCATGTTCAAATTATTGTGGAATGAAGAATGAAGCAGCTGTAGCTTTATGTTTCAATCAGCAGATTCGATTCTTCCGGCTTGATCAATTTTCATTTGATAATACGTAAAGAGTAATCGATTTTTCTTCATGTATTTTATTGTTCTAACAGTGGCCCTCATTTGATAATGTATTTGTTTCGTAATGTTAACAAGATGTTCAAAGTTGTCAGCTTGACCTGCAAAAAACTTAAGATTAAAAATGCAGAATATAAGCTAAATGAATGTTTTACTGTATCGTATTAAGTACATAGTGCATAACAGACTAACTCATTGATTTAAAAGCTTTCATTTTCTGATATCACTGATGTGGAATAACAAGCTACTGAGATGCAGATGTAGGTAACGGTATTCTTGTCGATGATATTTGATCTGTTACAAATGACTATGGAGCTGACTCGTTCACAAATATTTTGAATTATTTATAAACATCAGACAACCTCCAGCATAAGAGGTTTAGAGCAAAACATTCTTAAAGAAGAAAATATTTCCAATATGCAAGTTTTTCATAAATAATTTTAATCACATAAAGCGTATCCAACAACATTTGTAAGTGCCCAAAAGAGATTATGTTTTATTTTCAGACCACAACCAGAAAGTCTTATCATAGAAATAAAGTAATATGGAAATTTAAAATTTGACGGTTTTTAATATAGGGGAGAATGGTGTACCAAAGGACAGAAAAGCTTTTTCAGATACTAGTGAAATTTTCAGCTATTTGGTTGCTTAAACTGTCATCATTAGGTAACAATAAGCACCAAAAAAGTGGCATTTATCTTGTGATTCTTTGCTCAGAGTGAGGAGAGTGTTTACTTAACATACAAGGAACAAAAATAATCTATAAAAAATGTAAAACATTGTCAATTGCACAGAAAGGTGTGCATTATTCAGGGATATCCATCTTCAACAGACTGCCGCACAGAATTAAACGGTTGTCCGATAATCAAGGTAAATTTAACACTGAATTACGCTCATTTTTGCTTAGCCACTCCTTCTATTCAATAAAGGAATTTATAGAAGAATCGGAGAAGAGTAATTTATTATAGTTTATAATACATAACTTTGTTATAAGTATATTTTCTTTTATACAATAAAATAATGTAATAAATGTACACCCTGACCCATTCCACATCCTTGAAGTTTAGCTTCTTTACAGGATCTACGGAATATGATTATTATTATTATAAAAGCTACTTTTTTTGTCATTAAAACAAAGTATAATCAGCATTAGTTAAATATTTACAATTAGAAGGTAATTATTGTGGTTTAAATTGTATGTTATTAGCTTTGCATTTTGTTAATAATTTCATAACTGTGGGGGAAAATTAAATTTATTATAAAATGGTGATGTGATGTACCTGGGGACACCTTTTTTATAGCAAAGGACGTCCAGTGGTAAATCACTTTACATCAAAAGCTGCATTTGAAGAGGCAGTGTTAGATGTTTTGCAAAGAGGAAATAATATTCGTAATAGTGCTTCAGACTATGGAATTTCTAAATCTGCATTGCCTCTGACAATTAAAAAACACAAGGAATCAGTTTAGATATTTTTAGGACTATTTACTGTAGAATTCTTTAAAAAGGTGATTGGTGGTGAAAAGATTAAATTTGCTATGCAAGAAGATGAATATGAAACAAATTAATGGCATTAGGGAAGCATTATTTATTTTTTCCCTATGTCCGCCACTGGATATAGCATGTGTTAGTTTTTGTTTTAAAATGTTAAAGAAATTGACTAATGTTTTTGCACTATACTGTGGTTTTATTTAATGTGTATATATAAATTTGTATGTGTTCTTTAATGTTTAATAAAGATGTCTATTGTAAATTTTGTGTTGTTTTTTTTCCCAAGATTTATATATAAATATGCAGGAAATGATTATGGCCTTAGGTAGAACAGTTCTCATCCTTTGATACATCGGGACGTTGTACCAGAGCACACATTGCAATGTTTGAATACATAAATTATTTTAACAGGATTTTTGTAGAAACATTAAAAAATTCTAATTGCTTGCCAAAGAATAGTAGATATCTGTAGCATATTCAAATTTTGTGATGTGCAATACCGGATTAAATAAAAAAATTAGAAACTAGTTTTGTCCGCTGGTACAACAGTCTCCCCAACAAATAACTAACAAAATTGATCTCTCATTTTCTTAAAATATTTACTGATTAGTTGGTTCTAGTTTAACATCTCCGCTGCCATTTAGGTTGAATGTACGTTACTTTCAGCATTAAAAATTCTTATGAGCTAGTTGCGCTGGGGAATACAGGCTTTGAAAATTGAAAGACTGCTAGAGTAAGGATTAGCTTCATTTTTATAATATGGCGTCAATTGAAAACATGTATCGTGACTCGAAAGTTCAATCTGTGAAGGAGAATGGAGTGTAGATACTTTCATAGCGCCGACATTGTATTGAAGAGAACGTGAAATATAGTAAGTCGTTTGTGAAAAAAAAAATTATTTAATTCAATGCCAAAACCAAATATTATGGGCTCATTGGTTTCGAGATATACGTATGAGCTTTTTTGGAATCAATTGTCTAATGCAGATATTGTTAGGATAGCAATTAATATGTGTCGCATCAAGTCATTTAAATCCTACTTCCAAAAATTTTCAAAATCAGGAAGAATGGATTTTTCTTTTTAATGTCAAATAAGTCGCACAAATTTCTTTACTAAATTGTAAGCTAAACATGGAGAAAACATTACTTAAATGTAGTGAAACCCCTCTTTCCATCAACGCAATCCGATGGCGGTATTTTTAAGATTTATTGTTCTTGTTATAATATCTTTGAATAATAATTGAGGATCATTATTTCTGTATTAATCAAAATCTGACGGTTAGCTATTTAGTTAGTACATACATAAGTGATATTTACAATGACATCTGAAACTACGGAAATATCTAGTTTTGTTTCTGTTCTTATAATTTCGAAACAGGATTCCACATATCTACTGATAAGTGATCCAGTTTCTAATGAGTACTGGATACCATCAATTAAACTCGAAAAAAAACTTGATTCGTGGAGTGCAGCGGCCAATTCGTTGTTATCCGAGGTAAGAATTTGCCGTTTATTCCCCCATTATTAAATCTTATTATTAAGATTATTTATTTTAGGCCGTTGATAATATAATCTCTGTAGGCGAAATCGTGTCTTGACAAAGTCGACATCAGGGGTGACCAACCTTTTGCATGCCAAGCCCCAATTTTTTGACACGAGTTCAGATGCGCCATTTTATATTGTTCATTGTTAGGGGTTGGTAAATAGATATGAAGATTGAATCTACTTCGCTTAGGGGACGAAAGGAATAACTTTGACGTAAATTAATTAATTAATTTACGCCAGTTTAGTGAAGCACCAATTTACAAAACTCAAGAATGATATTACTGTATGAGACGGTGATAACTTCATGATGTTGCTATAGCTGACAGTCTCGTTTCGCGAAGATAACACAGGACTACTGTTAGTACTGAGAGCGAAAACAGCTCTTTTGCCACAATAAAAACTGTTATTCATTTCTTTAAGTTTGTTCAAACGAAAACACGGACACATCTTACCCAAAAACACACCGACACTTTGCAAATTCTGTAATAGCCCTATAACCATCAAGCATATATTTGATTCTAAATTCAACACAAGCCCACAGAAATACAATTTGAATCACCAATAAACTAAATGTCATGCTCAGCAACATAAACACGGTGCAGCATGCAATAAAATTCATTACGGACCTAAAGCTCCGTCACAAATTATCACCATTGGTTCAATATTTAATGTTACCTCCATAAATAAATATGTAATGTGTTTTAGTTTTATTACCCTTGTCTGTAACCTGTACCTTCCCCCACGCAGTTTGCGTTTGATTCCGTACCGACAAATTCCGCAAGTAGTTGTGATCTTTCGTCACAGGCACCTGATGAGGTTCTGAGTTATGGAACGATGCGTCATGCTATTATGCTCTAAAAATAAATTTATTTCTACTACTTTGCTGTTGTATTCATTTATTTCGATAAAGTCATATAATTGAATATATAATTTACTGCTTAGTTTCAGAAAGAAGCGCCAGTTAGTAAATCTTACAAAATCCTTAAACTGTTGAAAGTTTGGCAACCGTGTCCGTTCTTACCTCTTTACCATGTTGTATACAAAGTTGAAATTAGTATGGAAAACAAGAAAAAGTTTACCATGGTATGAATCTTTATTTATTTACTGATTGTTATTCATATAGGTATATACATGTTTAGAATTTCAAATAAATTGATAGCCTACTCACTTATAAACTAGAATTTATTAAACAAAATGATTTTCAGTGAGTCGTTAATTGCAGAAACGTAAAATGTCATGGATTACCATAGAGGATTTGAATTCTCCAGCAATCAGAGACAATGTGAAAAGCCCTGAATTAACACACTTAATATATTATTTAAACGAGAAACCTGTTCCATTTACATTGAAACCATCCCCAATTATAAGTTTTCCAGAAGGACCTTGGGATAATATGATATCTGGAGATGTGGTATTTGAAATTGAAGAAAAACACATTGTTTCTGAAACTGCAAAAAGAGATGGCGTTCCAACAGAAAACATCGTGGAAGCGGCAGGAATTACTAAGCAAGGTATAGCCCTATTTATGATTTTAGTAACATGCGACGACGGTATTTAAATTTACAAACACTTCAATTACAGAACAGGCAGCTTTGTACCGGGAATTTCTTCTGCACACGTTTCCGTGTTTGTTCATGAGTAGAAAAGCCTTCGAATTGTTTTTCTCACAATTTAATGGGGTCATAGAAAATGTAAGCAATTTGTTCAGGTAAGACGACTCTTTTGCGACAATTACCTGTCGTATTGAACGAATTTACGGACACCATTTTTTTCTTTCACAGTGCGTTTTAATTCTAGGACAGCTGACATATACAATAGAAATGCTCTGTCATTCAAAGATTTTCTACATATTATAGCTGCATGTGAAACTGATTCAACAGGTCTAGCTGCTGAAATACGAAGTCGTTATATATACAGGTAATGTTGGCCATTGAACTAAACGGACATTGGTTTGCGTCTTTTGAGCAATAATTCGACGGAAGGGATCGATGAAAGAGGCAACCACAAGAGGGCGATCGCTTCTCTAATCGAGGGTGTGATGTGCGGAAAAGGAAGAGATGAGAAAAGGTTGATAGAGTAGACTAGCGTAGGACCGCCATCACCTAAACGACGATCAAGGATTAGCCATCGGTTGGTTGTTATTTCGAAGGAATGCACGAAGTACAGAAAGACTGGGGTTGTGCCCATGGCAGACTCTAGATTTGCCATACAAACCGATTTTTAATCAGCTGGTTTTACCATAACATACCTACTACTATATACTGGAAAATCTGTCCATCTGGTCACATTAAAATGAGGAGCGGGACGGGGTTAATTTTGTATTTTATATGACAATTTTTTAAAGTTAACATAATAAATTAATTTATTACGACAAATTGATGTAAGAACAAATTTGAGGCCACGACGTAGCTTAGCATGAGAGTCGATTTAATAAAAGTTATCTAAGTGTGTTTTATTGATGTAAAATCGTCATTACGTTTGTGAGGCGGCTACTTCATCCATCAGCACATCTAATTAGGCTGCTCCCGGAGTTCACGTCCGTACCTGGGGTCCTTTCCGAAAAGATTTTTCATCGAAAATAACTATTTATTATTATTTAAATTATTTTTTGCGTCTTGAGAATCTTGAGGTTTCATTTACTTTTAATAAAAAATATTGACTAATAATTTAAACATACTTTGAGAATGGCATAAGCTTTTTAATAAAAAATATTGACTAATTATTTAAACATACTTTGAGAATGCATAAACTTCTTACTGACAGCTTAGTTAGTTTTCATTCAAAATGTTTGAATGACTTATTAAAATGTTTTATCATATATTGAAAATTATGACATTTAAATAATTATACTCCATTCGGTCCAAGTATATAGGAAATGTGATTTTTTCAAACCTTGTATCTAAGGAAAAAGGTGTATATTTTTTTACTCCAATGTTTAGAAATAAAATAAACATTTATTTTTAATATCTATTTCAGAAGTGTGTTGAAATAACTTCATACCCAACAGGCAATATTGATTTTAAAGCAAAGCCATTTTTTTAATCTTCAGTATAAATTTATATGTGTACATTACATGTTTGAAAATATGTAGATATTGCATAATTAAACAATCCACTTTAATTTTTTTGTTGCTTAAAGATATATTTTTCAGGATACAAATAATACTCTTTTTACTTTGCTACTTATGGAGCACCAATTTAGTTCATCCTCAAGTAGTGAGGGAAGCCAATCACCTTCCGAGTCCTGTTATGCCACTCTGTCTATATCTCTTTGTTTTTACCGGTGAGATGAAAGTCTTCAAAATGATGGCCCTTAAATGTACTTCTTCAAATAAAGTTTGATTAATTCAAATATAGAACAACCAATTCACAAACTGGAATCTTTCATTAATTTGTCAAAAGAATTAAAACAGTAGTGTGATATGGCCACCTCTGTCAAAGCAAGCTATGAGATTTACAGGTGGTGCAGACGGTTAAAATGGAATCCTGCCAGAATTCTTCCATAGAGTACCTGACCAGCTAGTTGCATTAGCAGGAGGGAGTGCAGATTAAGGCAGGGAGTTTAAAATATTGAAGATAGAAGCCAGAATTCAAAGTGTTAAAAATAATTTTTTGTAAACATTCTTAAAATTACAAAATAAATCATTCTTCATAAATTAATTAATGTGTTGTACCACACAAGCAAGTACACACCAACCACTACTGGTTTAACATATTATACAGAAATCTCAAATTATTAAAAATAAGCTTAATCCCTTAATTATTTTCATTATTATACATTCTTATGCTGAACCCAAATTTATTTCAGATATTTTGTAAAAAATTCATCTGGTACTATGAATTATAATGAATTTTTAAAACTGACTGAAGCCCTTTTGAAAGCTAGAAAAGCACCATCGGGAGATGCTCAAGTAAAGGGTGAAGCTGAAAAGATGATTAAGTATGTTCACATTTACCATTTGTATATATAAAATTAAGACAGGTATTTCCTTCTGTATATCCATTCCCAGAGGCATAATTAAGATTATTTTAATTTTTCCACACAGTAATATTACTTTTGCATGAAAATTTCCCCAACATCAGTTATAAGTCCAGTAATCACTGTATTAAAGTCCACTGTTTTAAGGTTGGTGTTATATAAGATATATTGCCTAATATTTAAACATATACATGCCTAACTGATAAATTATTAATTATAAATCTTCATAATTAAAAATTAATGTGTCAATTTTTGTCCTATATGCATTCCTGTACCATTTAACTAATAATGATGAAATCTTTTTGAGTTGTTGTGCTCACCCCTTAGAAGCCATCCCTCAACACAGTTACAAACATTTTGCAATAAGTCACACGAATTACCATGAAATTTCCAAAATAGTACAGGCAATATTTTTCATTCTCATTAAGTACCAGGAATTTTTTAGAATCTCTTAAGGTAAAGAGCTAATTAGTGTAGGAGCATAGGGTTTGAAATACATTCCTTACATTTGTTTTCTTTACCAATTTAATTATTAGTTGATTTTTTATATATATTTTTTTCAGATCAATTGCCCTTGAAGTGGGTGCACAAGTTCCTATTGTTGCATTTCTGAAAGGTATTGGTGGTCTCAAAATTAGAGGAACATCATCTCTCATGAGATTTTCTAAGAGTGTTACTGATGCTGTCAAATGTAAACAGTTCGTATTGAATTTTACATTATTATTACACACAGAATACAATAAGTAATTATTTTCATCTTCAAGTTAATAATTTAATTGTTTGGATAGGTATTTTTCATTATTGAATTCTTAATCAGAAAATTGATCCACATTTATTAATCTTTAATATAATATAATCAAATATGGCACTGTGGTAAAGGTAACATTAAAATGAAATGTGTCAGAATGAATTTGATTTATTTAAATGATCTCTATAGGTGAGAGAATTTTCCACATTTTCTAACATAGACTGGCCAATCCTTGTCTCTGCTCAGAATTGGTTGATTCCTTATACTGCATCTTATTTACATAGAAGTCCATAGTGATTCTAATGTTTGCAGGATGCTTTCTGCATGCAGATCAGATATAATATGATACTGGTCTCTATGATAAACCTGTTCTATGGGATTTGGGAAACAAAATCATTTTGAAATTATAATCATTCACTTGTGTAACTAATAGTTGCATATACCCACTAACTTCCTTTCATAGAGTTTTTACTGACAGAAGTCTATTAGTTTATTTCACATTTTCTCCATATTTTATTTAACTATAAAGTACACATCTTTTAAAATAAGTAAATTTAACTGATGTCTTTACATAACATGCCCACTGCAATACTATGAAATTATTAACCTACAATATTTTCCTTAATGTACTTCAGCATTCTATAAGTTGCAAATTATATCTAATATTGTTTCAAATTTAGGAAAGGAGTTTTGCATATTACATTTCAGGGCTCATAACAAAACAAGGAAAGCAGAAGCGGAACTTAGTGACAGGAAAGGTGGCTTAGGAAGAGGTGAGATAAAAACTTTTCCTCAATATTGAGTACATTAACAATTTTTTGGTGGGTGAAAGTGACTTGAGTTAAAGTTGAATTATGACAGACAATTTTTACAGTTTTTCCATACTGGTTGAAGGGAACAAATTTTACAATTATGTCTGTCAAAGACCCAACTATTGCCACAGATTGTGTTCCAGCACACCTCTGCTAAGTGTCTCCTGTCCTCGCCACACTTTTCAAGCCAAGCAGACTGTGGAGAGTCACCAATCACATTTACTTGATAGAGTAATCTATCATGAACCTGTAATAATTCATTGTTTCTGGAATATTCAAGCCTTCCATTGCACTGACTTATCAAAGCTAACAGCCTGCAACATCACAACACTACACCACAAACAGTCTGCTGCCAGCATCAACAATGCTCACTCACTGGTTTTCTGAGTGTACCAATGCCGTGGCAAATAATGCAAAACACTGCTTCAATCACAAAACATTGAAGTCCATCAATTTCTATGGCATACTCAGCCATCATTCTCAAGTGTTATGTAAATACTTGTAAATGAAAATCACCATCAATAAAGAAATCAATCTATTCATAAAAAGTAAAATGTTAATCGGTTAAAAAAAGCAACTTCATCAGATTTTAATGCTGTATATATTGTAAATTAATCATCTACTTTCCACACATAGGAACTTTAGATAAAAATGAGAGAAACTTTACATCAGACATACCTTATGATTTAGCTGTTCATTGTCTGAAGCTGAATAATGAGAAACTTCTATTGACTGATGTGCAAACCTTTTGGGCTGTGAAAGGTGATTAAAATTTCCATTTAATATGCATAAAATATTCAGTTATTTATGAAGTGCTTGCCTCAAATATTCTATATATGTTTTTCGTTTTTCTAAGTTAAAATGTAAACATGTCATTTTCTTTGAATAATAATTAGATAATACAATTTACTTTTCTTAAATATCAATTTGTGTTTTTGTCCTCATTATTCAGATTTACAATTATTTTCTCTTTACATCAGGACATTTTGGTTTTATTATTTTATTGATTTAACAATACAGTCCTCTGAATAAAATATTTTTACATCATTCCTTCATTGATTGTCACATTAACTTTCGGCCTCTTGGGCCATATTCATCTGTATCTAGACAATACTTTTTGCACATTACTCATTAAATTATTTATCAGTTCATAAAAATCTTTGTGATGTTTATATTTATATTGAGACGAGCACCATAAAGTTTTTTTTATAACTGTGACGATCAATGAAGAAATGACATAAAATAAATATTTTATGCAAGAGGAATTTATTTATAAGACATTAAAATAATTAACACTTATTTGATCCGTGTTTTTATTTTTCTTCTGCCATATAAGGTACTGTTAGCCAATCTAGTACCAATATCATTGGAAATTTACAAAAACTGAAACAAAATGATTTTGATTTATATTCTTCAACATTTTTACCAAATGATATTCTTAAGGCCTTGGATTATTTTGTTGTTGAGAATAAAGATACTGGAAAAAAGAAAGAAGCTTTTTCGTGGGGAAAGGTAAACTAAATTTACAGCAGTTAAGTCTAATCAGACAAGAATCTGTTTTATTGCACTTAAATTTAAATTAATGTTAACAGCTTGATCCAATTGGTTTTGCAAAAGCACTTATGAAATTATGTGATATGGCTCAAGAAGTATTCCGAAATGAACCACGTATGTTGGAAATTGGATCACCAGTTTATGTGATTGGTAATGTAACCATATAATTTTACATAACTTTTATATGAATGTTTCGTGCAAAGCACTGCAAATTAATGTATTAAACATATATATATATATATATATATATATGATTAATAAGGAAAGGAAAGAGAGGTGACTTACCTGAGGTTCATAGATGGTAGGCACCTTGTGAGGTTTGGAGTTCTTCGGCTAGCCGATCACTGGACATGTCTTCCTAACTTTCTGATGAAGGGGGCGGTGCCTCCGAAACATTAAATAACTCCAAACCTCACAAGGTGTCTACCATCTATGAACCTCAGGAAAGTCACCTACCTTCTCACTCTCTCTTTCCTTTCCTCATTAATTATATATAATACATAGTTAATGGTTTCTTCGGCAGCAAGTATAAATAATTTATTATTAGGGACTTACTTCAATAAACTTAATAATCAGATAACACTGAACATTGATGGGTGTCACTATGTTAATTTACAAAGAAATGTTGAGTTTTAGAATTAATGATGTATTTATTTCTATTTCTGATTTTAGACCATTTTATAATAATTTATTTCTTTAAATAATAATATAATAATTAAAAAATTAAGCTATTGTATTTATAATATTTAAAATTTTATTCGTTCTAACAGGTGATTTGTATGGTAATTTTTCATATTTCAAGAATTTTGAGAATGTTTTATGGGGAATGGGACCTACTTTTATGCCATGTTCTTTACTTTTTCTTGGCAACTTTGTTGACCAAGGTCCTCATGGTATTGAACTAGTGGCATATCTTCTGTCTCATAAACTACGGTGTCCTCAACAAATTTGGATGATCAGAGGCAATCATGAAGTACGAGAAGTTCAGAAAAAATTTACATTTTTTAAGTAAGTCACTACTTAGGATTTTCATTAAGTCACATTTGTTCCTTGCATTTCAAAAATAATTGTTTGCTTCAGAGAGTGTGAAACAAAATTTGGGGCAGATCTCGGAAATCAGCTATGGCAAGCTATAAATTCTGCCTTTGATACATTGCCATTGGCAGCAATTGTTGATGATCAAGTATGTACCCATTTTATCAACAGTTTGTAGTTATATGAACCTGCACATGTTTCATAATTAGTGATGATATATGGCCAGTGGATCATACTTATTCCAAGAGGTTAACCTGATATTTCTTTAAGTGAAATAAATTTTGGATAATTTAAAACAAATTATCTTTAAAGAATAATTGTATATCACAGGTAATGTTTATCTTTTCCAGCTATTTTGCTGTCACGGTGGAATTCCACCTAAATGGTTATGTTCTACTGTTAATGCAATAAATAATATACCCTGTCCTTTGCATGATCCAGAACAGAGCAAGTTGGCATGGGAACTAATGTGGAATGATCCAATAAGGTAATCTATATTGTAAAAATGATATAAATAAGTTAAAATTAAACATTATATATTTAAAAAATTACTCTCACAACTCAAGATATTACTACAACACAGTTTTACAGTGAACGCTAAAACAATTATGCTTCCCCTTTGTGAGAAGGATGACATTCTGGTTAATTAACATGTAGAAGTTTTATATTATCACACCTCATCAATTTATTTATTACATCTCATGTTGAGCAGATAACAAATAATACATTCAGGTAATAGGTTGAAAGTAGTTTTCATAAAAAAATTCATACTTGTGGAGGTAGCATTCAAATGTCATAACAGTTACAATCTAAAATATTTATTTTTAATTAATCATAATTCCAAAACAACTCACTTTCTTTCACTTCAGACTTGCTGATATAACAGAAGACCGTTCAACAGAGTTATTAGCTAATGAAGGGTTTGCAGTAAATTACAAAAGAGGCACAGCACACATGTTTGATTCGACTGCCTTAGAAAATTTTCTCTTTGTTAATGCTTTCACTAAAGTCATAAGATCACATGAATATTGTAAAAGTGGCTATCAGGTACAATTTCTTCTAGATTTACTTTTATTTGAACAATGAACAACACTCAATGACACACAATGATCTATGGTGATTTTCAGATTCAACAAAAAGGAAAATTAATAACTATTTGTTCAAGTCCTGCTTCCAGTGGAACTCCTAATGAAGGTGCTGTGGCATTATGCTTTAATCAAAAAATCAGATTCTTTAGTTATGAATAGAACTATAATTATTATAAAACCAGCAAAAATTTTACAATGATTTAGTAGCAGCCGAGTATGTAGATTAGTAAAATTATGATAAACTTTAATATTCAATTCCTTTATTAATTGATAAATATATTATTAAGCAATCCATTGTCATAAGTTATGACAACAAAAGAATTAAACAATAACCCAATAATTCTGGCAGTAAATCCTGTTAGTCTTAAGGTTATGAATCTGAGCTTTGAACAGAGGTATTAAGACTCCAACAGTGGCCTCTTCATATGAAGTTTTAAAACTTGTAGCTACATTTATCTATAAATCACCAGTGATTTAAGTGTTGGTATAGAACTGTGGTTGGGTTATTTTATAGAGAATTTGCCAATAGCAGAGATTAGGGACTACAAAATGTCCAGAAAGAACATTTCTCATACCATATATGGGTAATTATTTGCAACAAAGAACTTTCAAATGTGCTCAACTAAACTGCAAGCTATTTACCTTGCCTTATAAAAAATAATTGCTTGTAAATTCACAACATAAATTAACTTCTGTGATATTGTACAAATAATATTTGGTTTGCATTTGTCTGGTGTTCTATTGTCAGAAGAATTAAGGGCTGAGCCTCCTCAGTTCAGCACAAATTTAAAATCACAATTCAAAAACAACACAAGATTAATTTTTCATATATGTGTGTGAGCTGCCACTCAGGATGTTTTCCTAACTTTCTGATGAAAGAGGCAGTGCCTCCGAAAATTAAAATAAATCCAAACCTTACAAGATAACTGCCACCTGTGAATCTCAGGTAAGTCACCTACTTTCTTTCTAGCTCTCTTTCCTGTTCTTATTAATTATATATATATATATAGACACACGCACAAGGAAAAGGCTATGCCAAAAACATTGAATTGGATAGGCAATGGAGACAGAAGAAAGTCATTACCTTAAATTGACAGTAAAGGTCAATTTGCAAAGAAGCTTCAAGAACTCTAGTTCCTTTCTTCAGACAGTATCTCTGCATGGAATTATTTGATATATGACAATTATTAAGGTCACATGTGCATCCTATTAACAGATTGCAATATAGTTCATATGCTGATGTCAGAGTGACACTAATTAATTTGCAAATTCAAGAAAGTATTGAAATTTTTTAAATGAGGTCATATGTAGCCTCTAGTACAGTAACAAAAGCCAACCCATGTTATTTTTAAGTGTAATAGAATTGTCATAAGTATCTAGAACTGACAAAAATAGAAATTAATTTCAGTTAATGGTGTGATTGACAGTAGATAAAGTTAAATAGCATACATGCAATTACAAGGAAGAAAGGGACTTTCTAAAGTAGTCTTATAATAATGAAAATTATGTTCATAAAAAAGTAAAAATATTTTACCCCACATTTAATTATTGTACAGCAGTTAAATTGACCACATACATTTCATAATCTCACTCAGTTTTTTCTTCATTCTATACATGTTAAAAGACTTGTGCATCAATCACGAGTTAGGGGCACATTCGTGAGGATTAAAACTCTACTCGTTCCATTAAAGTTAACACAGGGCTAATGGGGAATATGATTGTATGTATGCATCAGGATTTTCCCTTCTTTGTGCACATGTTAACAGACTGAAGTCTCTAGTTATACACCAATCACTAGCTAGGGGCATATATGTGGAGAATATAACTTAACCTGTTCCTAATTAAGTTAAAAACAAAGTATGTGAAAAGGTACATTTATTGCCCCCTGAGGAATAAAACACAATCATTTACAATATTTTCAGCCAATGGAATACTACTGTTACACAATTTAATATAAAAATTACACAGATAAATACTAATTCTGTTCATATTATGTGAAGATGAATATGTTAGATGTATCAAATTATCAATTTTTCTTAATGGAATAATAAAATGAAACTTGTCATTGTTTTTTAGAAGTGTCTTATATCGGTTTAATTTTAAAATGGAGCCCAATTAAAGAGAACACAAGGCACTTCAAGTCTTGAACTAAATAATAGAAACACCTAAGTCCCTCGGGATCTCTCGATTGGTTAACGTCCACTAGAGATCCAGTTTTGGAAGTAGTAAAAGAGATATGTTCATCGCCAATTACAATTTCCAGTTCTTGACGTCCTATGCGATCTGGCTGAGGCCACAGTGAATCGTCTTCCTGCATGATTTCTGAATCGTGTATAATTCTCTTCAGTTCTTCCATTACACACGTATGAACGTAAGCTTCTTTACGGATCATAGTATCGTTTTTGTAGTTTGAATTATTGGCATATCTGAGTTTACCATCCGGTCTAAACTCAAACTCGAGAAATTCATGGCCAAATTTCCCTTTGTGACCCACGTAATATCTGATATAAAAATCTGTTGATGACATGCTACAGAGCTTAAGTGTTGATTGTGGAACAATTGCAGGATTATTTAACCAGTACACGCTCCCAGCATCAACACGCTACTTTCAAAGTAAATATTCAAGATGTTTTTCAACGATCTAAGAGTACTTTTCAAAGACATTACAAATCAGCGCGTCGTTTTTGTCAATCTTAAAAATCATTTAAATACATCAGTTGAAATTAGGAAAATGATTGTTTCCAATGATTGTCTATTTTTTATAACATTGTTTTCAAAATCCCACACAAACATTGGTTTCTAATACAATACTTGAAATAAAAATTTATAAATAATTCTGGATTTATCAATACAATTCAACTAAATTTAATTGATCCAAAACTCTCGAAGTACATAATACAAATAATAGGATAAGTCAAGTCTTTAATGATAAAATAAATATCAATTACAACAATTTCGTTTTTATTATTAGTAATTATTTTAAATGGATGTGCTATCATAAAGTAGAAATCGTGCGCAGAATAAAAGCAATGATTTTTGCTCCTAAACCTTAGGGGTTCGGCATTAATTTCTGTAGGTATTATTAAATTTAAAAGGCTCAAAATGTACAGAAATTCTAAACAAATTTTCGGCAAAAATTAATGTGTTATTGTGTATTGCAAGAGGTTCAAATTTTAATTCAGAAAACAGTTTATTAAAAATTATTCAACAATTCCCCATATTTAATTTTGTTAAATCTATTTGTGTATAGCAGGTGAGTTGTGGTAAGATTGGCCTGACGCAATCCTCCATGGTAACATCTCACGCAAGTCTTTTCATTACTTAGTGTATTCCACCCTTAGTCTCCCTCTTCTGTTCTTACCCCACACATTCCCTCAAATGCTAATTTTAAAAGACTATCATGTCTCAAAACATGGCCTATTAATCTATCCCTTCTCTTGGTCAATGTCCTCCATATTGTTCACTCTTCCTCTATTCTGCTTAGAACTACCGCATTAGTGATTCTATCCTCACATCTGATCTTAAGCATTACCTATAGCACCACATTTCAAACACTTCCATTCTTTTCCTTTCTGCAACTTGTATCGTCCACGTTTCGGACCCATATAATGCCACACTCCGTACCAACATTTTTAGCAATGATTTCTTAATATTCACACTTACAGTTCACGAGATTCTACATGGTGTGTTTACATGTGCAGTAGGGAAATGGGATGATTGTTGTTTGAGGAGGTACTACCCCTCCAAGTGGTCCAGCGAAATGCTACTGCCGTCGTTAAGAACATTGTCTTCACACAAACGAGACTGTGACATCATCTTTTTAACAGACTATACTGACTATCTATTATGTTTCTTTAAGTTCAACATGTCCTGATCTGACATCAATATATTTCCAAACGCCAATATTTTCAGAATTGCTTTTACACTCCCAACTAGTCGATGGAGTAAAAGTTAGCCACTACAATATGGGCGAAGTTGTCCACTGTGCATTGTCTTGATACACAATTAGCTAATTCTCCTGAATTGTATATTACCCATAAGTAAATTCCAGTTTTGTTTTTACAAAAGCCTATGTGTTCTAGTTCACATTATGTCTTTTTCTAAATCTATAAATGCCATGAAAGTAGGCCAGTTTTTTCTTATTGTCTTCTAAATGGAGACCCAATATCGCTTCTCTTATCCCTACATTCTTCCTAAAACCTAACTGATAATTCCTCCTACATACTATTTTCATTAATATTTTGCACATGATCCGAAATTATCCTGTGTCGTTTTGGTATGGGTATAATTATATTTTTACTCAAATATTCCGATATTCTTCCTTTTTCATAAACTATCCAGAACAGTCACACTATTGCTTCTTTGCCCAATTATCTTATCAACTCTGTTGGAATGTTATAAATTCCTAGAATGTTACAAAACAGTAATAAATTGAACTTTAAAGGTGAACTATATTTTTATGAACTTTTCAATATGTTTAAAGAGTGGTTCAAAAATAAGTATTATTTTTTCTTATTATCCATGTATCATACTAAAAAATCAAGAATACCTGATCTTTCAAGAGAATATTTGCAAACTCTAGATTTATTGATATTGGTAATTACTAATGAAAATATTGATACAATTGATGTTCACAAGTACAGAATACATACATAAGGAAAGGAATTTATGAAATAAGGAAAAAATAAAAATACCTTAGCTTTGACCAACTTACTTGTATTACTTGCAACAAGTATGTACAAGTTTAATAAATAAAATCTGCAGAACCAACTATTTTAACAGGACTACCATATTGTAATCTCACCAATGTAATAAACAATACAGAATAAAATAAAATCACAGATAAATAATCTGGCTACAAATAAGAATATAAGAGCAAAGTGGGTACGTATTTAATACTAGAAGACTGTAACTGAAGAAGTACAATAATTCTATAACTATAGATTTCAGACTCTTGTTTTTAGAATGCAGAGATTGAGTGAAATAACGTCAATCAAAACAATTTACAGTTTGGAAGGCCATTCTTTAAAGTGAAGACATATAGAAATACTGCTAAATATTTAACATGTCTGACACTTCCAACCATATTAAAATGTTTTCATTTGGACTGGTAAAATACCATATCAGCAGAACACGCAATGAAAAATAAAAAGGTGGTCTTTGTGTGCAGTCGAAAGTTTATATGATTTTAAGATTCACACGCGCACACTAATAAAGATCAAAATGATCTTCCTAGTCAATAATTACCTAGACAATTATAAAGGTTTTGCAGACACTTTGAATTTTATGATCAGAAGCAAGAATTAATTGTTGGATTTTTCGTGTGTTCACCTCACAAATCATTCAAAATAAAATCCTATTACAGACAAAATACAGGGAAAGAAGGCAAAATCTCACAAAATTCCTAATTTTTTATAAACATTGTCGTGCTATTATCTAATTGTTGTACACATTTCAAATAATTGAGATTTGTTCTTAAGCCACTGAAATAATGAACTATAGAAGAGTAACACCCCACACAGTGTAATATGAGGGATATTAAATGACTCAAGTAACAATAAGATTGGTTGTACCTTCACAATGTTTGCAGATTATAAATTGTACTTTGGCTGCAGTCTGTTTTTAAAATATTGAGAAACAAATATACTATGTTTTGATCTCTACCTTAGTAATCAGACCACCCTTTTATAATAAAAACATTCAGGTTTACTTTTCAAGTTTACACAAGATTGAGAAATTTATTTCTTCAAGCAATATCAAATTTATATGATTAAGACTTAGATTATATTGAATAGAATACCCACGTGTTTTAACCAACCTATTTTTTAATTCACTCAAATTTATAATATCATTACATTTGTTCTTTAATGCTTAATGTATATTTAAACATTCAAAATAAGCATCTCATATTCATTTGTAATTTTTTAAAAGAAAAAAAAGATGTTATAACAAATTAATATAAGATATTCCCATACAATTAGGATTTTATGTAGATGAATAAGCCAAAAATTCTTTAGAAGAAAAAATGTAACAATAGTAATAGACCTTAAAAAATCTAGACAGTTTTAAAACATACGGGTATTCTGGTAAAATACAATTTTAATGACATCATAACTAATTTTCTATTAACTCAAGTCCAAAATGAGACATTTGATAGGTATTTTACCAGGTGCAATTGGCATACATGAAAGACCAGTGTTATTTAAATTATACTTCCCATGCTAAATTTATGTTTATAGGAAATGAATAAAAAGTTTTCATTCACTGACTTATTAACATAGAAGTACTTTCAATAACATTTTAATTGTTTATGTGTGAATTGTAATAAGATAAACTTAGTCTAATGCAACAATAAATAACTGCATAAATACACAATCTTATTACATAAAACATCTGGTAATAATAAAAAATAAAGACCAGCTTAACATACACGAGATCTTGCATATAATAATTAAAATGTTTCTTATGCACAAATAAAAAATTTAATAAATAAGTTCACCAGACATTTCAGCAATAATGTACATGGGAGAAACAGTCATAACTGGTGTCCTGCGGCACACAAGAGCTTTTATTTCTTTGGAATGTTTGAAGTTCTGATGCAGCAAGTGCTAATCTAGTCTAATATAGAGAAGGTATGGCACTTCATTGCATTGGCAGCACAAAACCAAAATGCCTCACCACAGCCATAACCACTGTTTAGCAAAAAAAAGATATTTCGATTTCACATGATATTCAAAAATACTAATAATTTATGCACGATGTAATTCATTTTAATCATATTTTATACATATATCTGCTGATTTCAGTTAAGACTCCTCATGAATGTAATAAAAAATATTGTACCTACAGACTTAATTACGAAAAACGTCAGTTAACCAACTTTTGTCAGCATTTTTAAATCAGAAAACAATTACTAAATACAGATCAAAATAAACATTTTAAACACAACTTTGGTAATGACAGAAGTGGAAAAGTATAGGCTGATTTTTAAATTCCTTTCAAACCAAGCAGAAACTGTGGAACATATACTTGTAAAAAGGGTTAGAATGTCAAAAAGAACTTTCTCAAAAATTAAATCTAAATGTTACTGTTTACCATAGAAAATCACAGTATAAAGGAGTGAATCAGATCCCCAGACAGACAGTAAACTCTTGACACCAATGACCGTTACAATCATTGAAACATCGTGGCCAATGCCAACTTTCATCCGGTTGGAAACCCAAGAACTATTGAAGCAGGTTATATATGTTTCACTTTCAACTCTCAAACATTGGCATTCATCATATACCTTTTAATTACAACACAAATTTAAATTTCCACTTCAAACATAATTTTCTGACTTCAAGTTTAAATAAATAAAAAGACTGCCAATAAGTTTGCAATTAATTTTATTAATATTCAATTAATTAAATGGTAATAAAGTTAATCGCTGACTTATTGGCTCTCTTTTATTTAATTAAATTTCCACTTCTTCAACAAAGACATGATTGTGACATGTCAATTTCCAACATACAACTTTTTGATCATGTTTAACAAATTTAAATTTTGTAGTGAGAAAGCTGTTTTCTCCAAAGGAACAATTATTTTCCCTTTACATATTATAGAAGACAAAATTACTAGTATTTAATACTTGTATATTTTCTCCATCTGGTAATAATTGTTTTTAATCCATTGCAACAAGTCAAATTCAACAGATAAAAGTATAACAGGATTATTCCTGAAATTTTTAATGAATATTATGTGAGAATTGAAGTGTAAGAACAATGTGGCTTTTATTGCACTAATTAGAAATCAGCAACTGTTTCACATATCTATGAAGGCATTTTGGTTCTGTAAAATACTTTTATACAATTCAGTCAATTGATAAATGGCAAGTAGATTATGAAACACATCAATACAAGATTAAAGATCACCATAGCAATTCACTTTACATCATAGCTATAATACTGACAGGAAAATGGGTACTTTTCATTGAATGAAATTTTTTAGTAATATCATAATATTTAAATACAGAACATTTATTTGGCCTTCATGACCAAAATAAACTCAGATATTGATAAAATTGCCACTTTCAAGAAAATGCTAACAAAAGCAAGAAGTGACTCTTGGCAAATAGAGCAAGCAGTGAGTGAGTGAGTGAGTGAGTGAGTGAAAGTGGCCCAGCCCAGCAGGGGCGTGGGTAGCTACCCGTTATTACCTTATTTGTAAATAGATACAAATGGAGCACAAAAGACTAGCAGGCCACAACTTTTCTTTGGGCTGTATAAGCTTATGCCTGTAGTGTACAAATACTACAATGGCAGTATTGGCACAGTGCTCCTACGCTAAAAGACTGACTCTGCAGAACGAGATAAATGGATAGGATGTGATGGGCTCCTTGCTAGGCGCTTCTTGGGTAGCTTATCAAGCGTTTTCAGCAGTACTGTAAAATCAGGGCGTTCAGTTTGTCTGTATGACCAGCACAACATCAAAATATCCTGCAACATAAGGTAATGTTATAAAAAGTTCCTCAGAAAAATAACATGCCTGAAGACTATGGGAAATGTTTGAACTAAACTTACTTTGACATCACGAGAGGCTTGAAGATTCGCCAGCGATTGCTTCATGCCTTTACCCACTTGCCAGATAATAGCTTCTGGTGGCTGAGCCTTAAATGGCCATTCTCCACACAGTAACTCATACCACACAGTCCTGAAATAATAGCAATGGTCATTATTAGACTCTAGAAAGTAAAACTTTACTAACTGCGTATAAATTAAAAGATTTTATGTCTATCAGCATCATTTAAGTTGCGGTAGATAATTTATTTTAAACTTACCTTATAAACACTGTAAGTCATATAACAGTAAAATTTAGTACCAAAAAATCTCTCAAAAATTACCATTTTTAGGCAAATTTCAATCAAGATCAACTACCACCCTCACAGTATACGTAAAATTAAAAATATATATTAAAACTACTTACCTTTAGCAATTTTTTTTACAAACACTTTTAATGCATGAAGTATATGAAATGTTATCAATATTCTATAACCTTTATTAAGAACTCTAGAAAGAAATAAAAGCAAAGAATGTTCCTGTACCATATGCATATGGTTTGTTTTAGGTAAGAAATATATTGACCAAAATATTGTAAGAACTAACCCAAAAGCGTAAACATCTGAAGCCTTGGTGAAAGGCAATTCTTCTTCATCATGTTTCTGCCGAGCTCTAAGGCTACGCACTATTTCAGGAGCAAGGTAACATAACCACCCAGGAGGAATACTAAGACCATCACCTTTCCTGGAGAATCCACCAAAACATTATGCAAAATTCACACAAAATGAATTAAAATGTAGAAGTGAAAATAAATTGTCAAATAATAAAGAATTTCAGTTAAACATTTACACAAAATCTATCAAAGCTTATAATACAAAAAAAATAAAGTGTAGGTTTTAGATCCCCAGGTAGGCATTAATAATAGTAATATTACTGTGATATTTAAGAGGAATTTGTGTTAACTTTATTTATTTAAAAAGTTGCTCAATATAAATATAATAAACAAACCTGTTTCCAAAACAAAGTTTTGTTACACTGAAGAGTCCGAAGTCTGTAATAACTACTTTTCCATTTTCAAGAAATATGTTTTTACTTTTTAAATCCTTGTGAACAATTCCTCTTGCGTGTAGATAACCCATCCCCTGTAATTAAAAGAGAATTGACAAATCAAATTCTTGTATAAACAAATTAATTGACAAAAGCAAGCAAGTTAAACAAACCTGAGAAATTTGCTGTGCTATGATTGTGGTTTTATTCATGTTGAATTTGTCTTTACGAAGGTGAATATGAGTGTATAAAGTCATTCCTTTGCACATACTTGTCACTATTGCTAGGCGTGGAGGTTTCATGCATGCACCCATGAAAAGCACCAAGTTTTCATGTCGGGTTTTTCGAAAAGTAGCCACCTGTAAGACAGATTAATAACTTAGTCTAACAAATCCATTATAGTATTTTATGCTCTACCAATAATGTGAAATATTGATCTTACACAGCAGTTATAAAGCTTATATAAATTAACAGCATAAAATAAACAGAAATATAGAAATTTTGACAGTGCACATTTGTTACCTCTAGTTTGAAAGCTTCCAATGTCTTTTCATCATCTAAGTAATGCATGTTTAACACTTTGATTGCAACATCTCCATGCCAGTTGCCCCTATAGACTGTACCAAATCTACCAGTGCCAATGGGCTCTCCAATTTTAAGTTCATCAAATGGTATATCCCATTCTCTCATGGACAACTATCAAAATATAGTACAAACAGGAATCATTTTAATGATACTACACACATTATCAAAGTTACATTTTAACTATACAATCAAGTAGTAAAAATATTAAGTATAAAAAATGTTCAGCTGGATATATTGGAACTTAAATTTATTATGTGTCAACTTACACTGTTCTGCCTTGGCCATGTTCTTTCCACAGCTTCACCATCAGAAACTTGACTATCCTGAGAGTCAACTCTAACAGGAGTCCTTTCTGAATCTGTACTCACACTTCCTGATACAGTGCGATCACTATCATTTGATTTACGAGTCTCTACCATTTCATCAATAGTAGACGGTGGTGCTACAAGTGGATGTGTTTCTAAAGTGACTCCCTTATCTATGTGATTATTTCCCACATCTAAAACAAATTTTAATAAGGCTAATTATTTATAGAAATGTATAAATATGTTTGTGTTACATCCTATTAAAAATTACAAAGACAAAATATCACTTCAAATCTAAACTTCAAGATATGAAAATGTTTATAACAAGTATCTTTTAACCTATTCACAGAATATTTGTCTTTGTATAATAAATCAACAAAAATCACTTGTACAATATGTTTCTAGGATTTGGAAACAGTTCAATGTATTTCTAATCACTAAACTGCTATAAAATAAGCTAAAATACATTGGAACTTCTTAGGGTTAAAAAGTTTCCACAGTTTTCATAGTGATAAGAGATATAATCTCGAGCATTATCATGTATTCTGTCCAGATTTCTATTTAAAATAGGCAATTGGTCTGACTGGTGTGTGATGTTTAACTATTATTTTAACTGGTATATAAAATGTAAGTTTTTTTAAATGTGCTTCACAAGTGTTTCTGCATTTTTACTTTCACAGTCAAAATGTTGAAGTGATTTTGACACACATCATGATTAGTTGAATAAAATATTCCAATATATAAAGAAACATTTTCATCAACAGTAAAAAACTGAAAGCTAACACTAATTGTATACTCACCAGGAAAATGGAATTGCTGTTTGGAAGTAGTATGAGGTGTGTGTGTGGGCATCACCAAAGCAGGGCTAGATGGAGTAGAACTATTGCAGCTTGAAGTATTTGAACTTGAATCAGGTCCCTGCTACAAAAAGTCACAAATGTAGGAGTTGAAACATAACGAAGTAAATCAAAGTTTCTAAATTTGCCTAAGAAAAACTGATTTCAACGTGTATTGGAAAATTTTTCTACTCATTCCCTTATACAATCACTTAAATTAGGTTAATGTGTGAAATTGTGTAAAAATTGGAGTGCGCATTATTAAATACCAAACTTAAAATTTACAAAAATTTAAAAAATAATTATTTCCATTGGAATGTGATTAGAGTTGGCCCGCTGTAGCTTTGACCTCCTCAAATTCAAAAGCTTATTCATTTCATTTTTTATGTATTTCATGAGAAAAATATTTCAAAAACATATCCAAATTTACATATACATCTAAATGTTTATACAATACTTACATTGAATGGAGGAATATTGATGGGAGGCTGAGGATGAGGGCGTTTCCATCCAATTGATGGCAGCAACTGGTGATGACTTGGAGAAGATGCACTTGGTCCTCGACCAAGGCTAGGAGACTGATTTGGACCAAATACTAAAAGAAAAAATAAATAGGTTACAAGAAGAAAAAAATAACTTTCATGCTTCATTATAGACAATAGCCAACCTACAAATGAATTGTTTTACAATAATATGATTAGGAATTAAATGATGACAATTTAACCACACAATAATTTACATGATAGCCGCAAAACCTTTCATCACTGCCTGGGTCTGAAGCTGTATAGTTTGAAGTCAAATGTAACTGACATACTACATGCTACAGGAGGCAAATAGACCTATCAACTGCTCCCTTGCACAATAAAAAATCAATTGTTTTACTTCACCGAATTCAATTTTAATGCTCCAGTAAGACACACACACTATAGCTCTTTCTAGCATAATCAATGCAATGTACACATGATACAAGAAGTAGTCCTATTTTGGATTAACACTTGTCAAAACTTTAAATCACATTACCTGAAATTATATCATTTGAATTAAGGTAATGCCTAACACAGTTGTCAAAGGTTGCATTTCAATATGTATTAAATAATTATAATATTATGTTTTAATTGTGTAGTATTTTGAAGTTTGGAAGTAATGACACCCTTAAATAATTGATATGGATAAGAGATGCACGGTTTTGTTTTATCTAAGGCCAAACGATGGACACAATGCTCAGAATATAGAATTCAAAATTTCAGGTGTTATCCTCCTCCTTCAGAAACAATAATGTAGGTTTCTTCACAGAATTAAATGTATACACAGACAAAATCAAAATTATAAGATTTGTAATGCATTTCTGTTACATGAAATACAATCAAGTAAGATTAATATATTTTTATATAAATAAAGAAGGAACAGTCAGCTTCCAATAGTTGAATGAGAAACAAAATGTAAGTACTTTTCAAAAACATGTACAAATAAAGGAAACAAGTATCAAACCTTCAGGCTGTAGAGTACGGCGAAATTCTTCAACCAATTCTTGTGGCAAACCGCAACTTGGAGGAACCTTGCTTTCACATTCTCGATGACATTTATATTTGCACTCTTTACATTTACGACCTATAAAAAATATTTTAACTTAATAAATTATTCAATGATTTTGTCATTATTTTACTTTTGTAATTAATACCAACCACTCCAAGGATACATCTGCTTTTCACAGAAATCACATGTTGTCATAACTTTGAAAGCCTTGGTAAAACGATGAGCTATCACATGTCCCATACCTCTAGACACAGTTGGAGTTCTGGGAGACTTTGGAACTTGAAGAGTTGCTAAAAAGAATTCCAAACAAATCAAATAAAAGAATTCATTCAAATTTTTAAAGTTTAGCAACAGCAATTGTGAAATTCACAAACTAATAATGTTGTTGAAGTGCACATAAAATAAAACATTATTTTCGATACGTCATCTGAACATGAAAATAAGTCTAAAGTTATAATTTGAAATATCATTCTAAATACAGTCAGCTGACATCTACTTCTCTTTTACCACAATCATTTGGGACTGAAGAACCAAATTTCCAACTAATATAAAACATTATACTCTTGTCATAACCACTAAAGGTCCTCCTTGAATCTCCAACTAAAAACTTGACAGAGAAAAACGATGGTTGAACAATATTGTTTGAGTACCGAGAGTACAAGTTTTTGGTCATTTCCACAACGTATCATCCCTCCAGTCAATTTCTGATTATGTAAAATGCCGGTACATGTCAATTTTCTGAAAACCTGAGTTTCCCTTTCAAGATACACTTCATCTGCATGGGGTGGCAGCCAGCTGTGAGATGACAAAATTTATAAACATATCCCCACTGACACCGATCCCTCCATCAATTCTGAAATAGACAAGTTGGTTCGAACTCATGGTCTTGACAAAATTCTATCAAGTTCCTCACTCTAAAAAACCCTTGAACACCCACTTTCTCCTGCTCCCAAAATCCACAAACTTGGGTTCCCATTTTGCCCAATTCATGCTGGATACAATTCCCCCACTGAAAAGACTTCAGCTGTGGTAGATGATAAAGTTACCTTCCTTCATTTGTGGCACCAACCATTTCACCCGACACACTACTAGTTACCGTAGATGTTGCCTACTTTAAACAAAAAAAACCTATGGTAGTAGCTGGTTCACACTAGAATATTTAATGTCTTACTGGCCACCAAATTCTAACTTTCTGATTTCAGCCACTCAGTTTGAACTTAGTTTAATAATTTCTTCCAAAACAGTTTTCCACTAAATAAGCGGCACTGCTATGGACACCCAGATGGCCGTTTCCTATGCTAACCTGTTCATGGGTCAACTGGAACGGCAATAGTTTAGTTCCTCTCCACTTCCAGTTCATTCTACAGATGCACAGACCAGGTGGCCTTTCCAATATTCTACAAAACCTAAAAACCAAATTCTGTCTCCCTTTGTGCCTCAACCTTATCCTGACAGGTCTGCCCCATCCTTCAACTTTCTACAATCCTAAGAAATCCTACCCAAATTGCACCTACAAAATCAAAGAAAATATTACCTGCCTATCCTCCCGCATCATTTACCAATTGTGTTGTCAGGCTGGAAAGCAATAACTCATCAAATTTTCAGTGGCATGAGACATACTAGTAGAAATAATATTACAACTATCTCTTACAACAACATGAGTTGTCCAATTTCCAATTATCACGGAGAAAAAAAGACACACTCATAACTTTCCAAATTACTGAATTTTTTTTATAAAATTTGCCTGCAATAAGCTCAAATAAATTGGATACAATAGCTCAATTTAATTTATTAAATTATTGAAGAGTTATAAAGTACCTTTATAAGTTCCATCTTCCGCTGGACTTGGAGGGCACTTTATTGGGCTGTTTAACTGAGGGGATGTTTGTCCGTAATCACTACTACTGCAATTGGGCCCTGGCTCAGTCGGCAGACGACCACGTCGAAGTGCTCGTGGTCCCGAGATGTGTTCATTACTATGTCATGAAGCAAACTTGTCACAGAAACAATGGAAAAATTCATAATATTCTTAATAAATAATCTTCAGTTTCCTATATTTCAGGTTATAGTTTACAAATGCAAAAACTTAAAATATGAATAGATAAAAAGTGTAAATTTCAAACCTAGATAAGTTGTTTTCATTTCCATCAACACGATTTGCCAACTGAGACTCATGGCTTTTTGACTTTGTGAGTGGATATGCCTCAGGAAGCAAAGCTACATTTTGCAATCCTGTCTGATGCTTTTTACGAGGAGGTGGAGTTGTTGGAAATTTCACTCTTTCACCACCTGTACTTACAAAAAATAACAGTATTAGATACTAAGATGTGGTATATAGGATGGGGAGAAGTTAGGGAACAAAGTTCTTACCAGAGAAATTAAAGCTATATTGTAGCTGAATGTACCAAATGTAATAAAAATCATGTATTAAAAAAATTATACAATGTCTGGGTATTTAAATATTTTTAATGTAATGTTTAATTATAATAGTTCACATTCAAATCAATGCACATACTTGTAGATAAATTCATTGAAAAACTGCTGGGTAAAAAAAGAGAAACAAATTGAGATAACTATTTTGGTATATATATGTAAGTTACAAGTTGAATATATTACACAATTCAGTGCTGTGTCTAATAATTGGTAATTACTCTGTGTCCTGATACTGACAGTCAATGACAAAGAAAAAAATGAATATTCAGTAACTAATAACTTTGTACATATCAGAGTACAAATTATCCAGTTATAGGCAGCTACATAAGGTAACTAAATTAACTTTTACATATAAATAAAAACACTGAAAAATTCTGTGACCTTTATGGCAAATAATTATCAGAGATCAATATAAATACCAGAATTGGATGAAACACATTACATGATAATAAAATTTAATATACAATTATGTACTGCCAGTGTTAAATTATGAAATTGCACAAGCTATTACTGTGAGAACTGAGATAAGGTATAAAATTATTGGTACAAATACGAAATATTAAAAATAATGATTTAGAAAAAATAAGGTAAAATTGGTGGGCAATACATAAAATCAGTAAAATGCAAGTACAGGAGTCTACACTAATTTGTTATTATAATGCATACTGTTTTATAAGCTTCAAGATCACATGCAACTTCTCTAAAATGCAAAGATAATAAAGTTTTTAAAAAAAGGGAAAGACTTATGTACACAATGCATACCATCTCACTTGCAATGTGGTGGTATTCAAGGTGCCAAACATTTATTGTACTATATGTTTAACAAGCATTTTCAATGGCTAATTGGAGCATTAAATATGATAGAAACCAAAAGTTCACAAAGGGAAACCCAGGTATGATCATGTTACATGCATGCAAAAACAGATTATCACTATTATATAAACTACCTCTTCCTTTAGTGACAGGGGGTGTTGAGGGAGGTGTGTACTGTGGTAAAGATGTAATTGAACACGCTGCTGCAAGAGTTGAAGCTGATCCTCCTAAATTGAAATGAGGAAGACATTCTTCTGAGGGCACTGATGATCTTGCATCTCGGGTTCTTGGAGGACGAGGTGATGTGCTTCCCTTTAAGACCTGATGACGGTCCCAAGAATCCCAGTACAAAGCCAAGTCTCCACTGTCTGTTGCTGTTTCGCCTCTAATCAAGATCTCTGTTCAAAAAGAAAATAAAACCAAATGGATTTAATAAAGATTACCTTCAAATTCATTATGAAATAAATAAATAAAATTATGAACACCATTTAAGTATTCCTAAGTATTTGTATAAATTTGATGCACTTGCTACTTCATTAATAAATTATAAAGTTTGGATGAAGGATAAATATTATATTTCACAAAGAAACACAAAACATGGTACAGCGGTTCATCCTTTTTAATTGGAATGACCAATTTTTCAAAATTAACTTCGTATATTTAAATATTAAGAAGGAAATTGAAATAATAACACTATTCGTTAATTTAGCAAACTTTCTTTCAAAAGGTCACATCATCAAAGTCAATTGTGAATATTGTTTATCATTAACTGATTTGGGCCAATAATTCTAATATGTGGGTGATCTGGTAAATTCTAAAAAGTCTTAATTAAATCAATTTTTTGAACTCTGTATTGATAATAAATATTGAATAAATTAATTATGGACTGTTCTTGTAGAGGTGTAGGATAGTGGTGTATCTTGACTAGTATTTAGCTGTGTTTTCCTCAAATTAAATAATACACTACTCCAAAACTAAAAAAAAAATTATGAGTTAGTATTCACCGGTTGGTTTCATAAACCTATCTATTCAGGCCGAATATTAAATTTCTATTCAAATCACCCCCTCAATCAAACATAAGAGCTTTCAATTTGGTAGAAGTTTATATCAATACAAATTCTGCAAGGAGAATTTAGAAAAAACATTAATATTCTGTTTTAAATTCTTATCTCCTAGTTTCATTAAAATATTTGTTTGAAGTAAATGAAGCATCAACCATTAATATAAAAAATTCTATGGGTTTCATTCTTTACCAAATTTAGTGATCAATTAACTTATAAGTCAATTATGTTGTTAGGATAATTTTTAGACCATGTAATAATTTAAATTTTGTTCTAAATGCTTAAGGTTTCATAAATTTTTTTTAAGTACAATGTTGTGTATAAAATTGAGTGTTTGTATTGTCAAGGTTGTTATATGGGTCACAATATATATTGATTGTTTTAAATTTGCAAAATGTTCAATTCTTCTTTAAACAATCTGTGTTAAGTAAATATTAATATTTTTTAAAAACTGGATTTATTGGAATAATCTTAAAATTTTAGATCTAGAAAGCAATTACTATTTTCGATTGAGGAGCTAAATGTAAATTCTTAAAATTTAACAACGGAAACACACAATTTAAATTCAATGTATGAATTATTATTGCAATTTATGTATTCTTGAAACTTTAAAATTTAATTTTTGTAGTTTATAAACAAAATTTGGTTACTACAAAACAAGATTTACATTCTGTTTCTTTGGCATTGCTTTCCCTGATTTCAGCCCCGGGTGTTGTGGTAGTAACACAAAATTTTAATCGTAACTATAACATACCAGGTTTATTTATTTATATTCAACTATGTGTATGTAACTATATAAGTTTTTGTAGCATGAAATGAGTAGGTCACGAAAGTTGGGGACAAAACATATTGACGCAAATTAAATTGTTCTATTTCGGACTTTTGGCTCTTCATTATGTTTTATTTATAATATACTACATCCCTACAACACTCAGGCAAATGTGCATCAATTTCTTGTATTTGTTCATAGTAGTAAAATTAATATTGTTGCATGCAATATAATATGAATGTTATAATTATCGATTATAAGATATACATATATTTATACAGTACATACCAGTATATTTTTTCAGGTTGTGTAAAGCTCTGTTCAAACGCCGAACTTCTTCTTCTCTAGCATTTCTTTCTAAGAGGATGACACGAATTTCATGATCAGACTTTTCTTGCAGAGCTTCAAGTGATATAATTCTTTGGCAGACACCCTAACAATAATAATAACACACAATGAATATATATTTATAAACAATTAATATGGACAGAAACGAGACAGTTCACAAATAGCAGGTGCCATGTAGGGCTTAGAACTCTTGAATTTTCAGAGGCTCTGCCCCCATCAGAAGTAAAGGAAAACATTTCAAGTGATGGCCAGCAGTCAACAGCTTACCAAATATTATCAGTATTGTAGTTCGGTTATTTAGTTAGGATGGATTGAGAATAGAGATAGAAGAGTTTATTATTAGGGTATCTATTTAGGATAGATTACAAATTTAATGTTAGTCATACACATCAGATATAGCTCGCTCAGCAGCCAACTCAGACGGCCAGCTCACCCCCAGAACCAACCCTGGGAATCAACTCAGGTGTACGGTTCAATCAAGACTACTTGACTCAAGTAATTTGTTCACGACTCTAAAACTTAAGAAACTGCTCTTAACTCTACAAATCAAACAGAGAGGCATAACTCTTTTTACTGAGTCATTTTAGAGAACAGTTCTTTTTTAAGGATCGACTCTTTGAATCAATTCTCGGTTCTTTTGCCCACCTCTAAATACAATTAATATGGACAGGAAAGTAAATAATTCAATTCTCAATAGCTACCCATGCCCAGAGCCACAAAACTAATAATTTCAACCTGTGCTTCACACTGACCCTCTATGAAACCCTACCATCTTGACTCTTCAGAAGCTGAGCTACATCTGTGCTAACTTTCCTTCCAACATATGGTGCACAAAGCCATGGATATTCTTTTGAGTAACCTACCCCCCTTGATACACTTAAACTCTCACTGAACACACATTTAGATATGTTAAGTCAGCATCAAATCTGTTGGCAGGCACATGAAGACTGACAATTATTCAAGCCTCTTTATGAATATGTGAAATTTCAACTTAATTCAATCAGAAAACTTGTCTTATCCAACAAAAAACTAAGCAGATGTATGACGAATCACATTATAAAGATTCATGTCTCAAGGCCACTATGGACAATGAAACTGTTTTGAAATCAACTGTTTTTCATCATCTATATAATTATTAAGTTGTTGCACCAAGGGTTTGAAACAAATCGGTCAGGTTCAAAATAGGTTACGCAACACTTCCACGATTTACGAGCTGTTTTAATACACTGACATTTAGCAGGTGTAAAAACAAAGGTAAAAATTAAACCAGGCAAAACTTGTGTATCATTTACTGATAACTGTACAGATTGAAAATTATAATGTTTAACATCACAGTGACAAACTTTATTAGCATGTATCTCCATAAATTCAAGTAGGAATTGCTAATTATTTTTTATGCATATTAGAATCATCATCGGAACAGGACTAGTCTCGTACTGTCGCTTCTCCCATTGCCCACGCAACTTGAGCACAGACTTGTAATAATATAATATTGACAAAAAATGCATGGCAAATATTTTTTGACTTAAATTCAGGTGTAGGTGGAATGAGCTTTTTCGGCCAAATACACAGGGCAATTGTGCGTGGAATCAGCTTTTTCGGCCTAGTACATGGGGCGATTGTGGGTGTGGAGTGAGCCTTTTTGAATTAATTCTTGGGATAGTTGTGTGACAGCATAGAACAGTAGAGACAGACAGACAATGTGGTGGAGTGAGCGGAGGGGTTGGGCAGGAGGAGATGTATGACAGTATTAAAGTGGTTGTTAGCTTCATCATATATGGCAAAAAAAAACTTTGGTTGATGGGGTGACATGTCGTCACAGATTGTTGCAGTTAAATCAAATATTTCTCTGTCAATAAGAATAAGCATTGAAAAACTTTAAAAATAGGTCTCTGAATCAGGATAATGATCTATGAATTATTAAAAGCCTGGGAAAAACTGCCACCGGCATCACAGGAGTTCAAGTGATAGTCCTCTACATGTGATTTTGGCACTTTTCATAATGATGTGCTTGGGGATTTATTAGTTTGTGGTTAAATAAATAAAATTTATTTGAAAAATATTTAATTTATTTAAAATATTTTATGATATTATAGAAATAGCAACAAATCATGAAATAGTAGAGTGTGCAAATGGCCATACAAAAGCTGAAATAAGTTAACCTGTTGTCGAGGTGAATAAATTACGGAAGCTAAGCTCTGAAAATGTTTAACATATAGAAAGCCAAATAAAGCCATATTAACAAACTATAACTAATAACTAAAGATTTTATTAATTTATAACAGTTTGCTATTCCTAAAATAACGATTTATTAGCACAATCAACTGGGATTTACAAAATATACAACAGATTATAATGTCATTTTCATATGGAACTGGTGGAGAGTTATCCCTCATCCTCCAATTGGTGCTGTGAAAGGAAGGTAAAACTGCTACTTAATTACAAAATTTTAATTAATGGGTTTTATAAATCTATAAAACAGAAAACTTTTCACTGTATTACAAAAGTGTCAATGATAAAGGCTATAAATTAATTACAATGTCAGGAGGGGCTTAATTGTGACATATTAAGTTTGGGTGATAACTTTCCTCTTTAGCCGCTAAAAATAGTGAATTAGCACAATGAAGATTATACATCCATTCTTATAATTTCATTAAATAACAAATAAGATGAAAATCTAATTGATAACAAACATAAAAATAGCAGAATAAATAAATTACCTTCACAGATTCTGGGCTCAGTCCAACAACTTGCAGCCACTGTTTAAGTGATGGCAGCAATTTAATTTCTAATGGTAAATTTTCATCCCTTAACTTGGCTTTGGTAACTAGCTGGCGCGAAAACAGCTTGATTAGCTTTCCCTGCAAGTCATTAGAGTTGTAAATAAGACAATAAGCTTAAATCTATAGCTATCAAAAAATTTTGCTATAATGGGAAAAACAATTGATACCAAATGACAGCTATAACTATACTCGTCGCGAATAAGTATTTACCTCTAAAGTTCGTATCTCCTGCTGTGTGAGTTCTGCACTGGTCGCACATTGTGTTCTTAGTCCTTCTAAACGGTCAGCAGAAATGTCAATCATAGATTGCAAAACATCTAGGGCACGGCGTATTTCTTGCTCCGGTTCCTCGTCCGCCATCACAAGTCATGTACAAATCAAACCTATATTTCATCTTTCAACTGTAAAAATGTGCAGTTTCCTGGCATCTTTAGAAAACTCTCCACAAAAACCATATCCCTGGTTATACGTTCATAAGGGCTGCAGCCATATTTGATGGGGACTGTATATAGAACCTCGTTTGTTGCGAGACTTTCGCAACACACTTGTGAAATATGACTTCGCCAAAGGGCTACTTGTATCGATTTCTTTTTTTTACATTTATTATTTTACTATAAAACAACGTAAATAATCTTTTGAACTATTCGTTTATACTTATCCATAAAGTCAAATAATATTCAATTAAGATATATACAAGTTCTATAGAAAAATTTGCAATAATTTAGTGGAGTATCATTTGATATCTAAATATTTTAACTATAATCAAGTACAACAATGAAAATAAAAAATATTAACTTAAAATTAATAAACATACTTCAAATGCATGTGAACATTTTGATTTAACCGAATACATTAATATGTAACACCACAGCCGAAATTAAAGTGTAAACAGAAAATTTTGTTATAATTTAATAGAAGTGGTGAAGTAATAAGTAAAATATTTTGTGAAGAGTCTAATATAATAAGAATTCAAATTTACGGAATTTTGTTTCTTTTTCGAAGTCGTATTTTTTATATGAAGGCAATTGTTAGTTATCTCAAAGAAGACAATAGAAATTTAATGAATGCGGCGAGAGTAAATAATTTCATGTTACTCTGTGTGAAATTAGTTTTACGAATTGAAAATTTCGACGTCCACATGAAAGGAGGTTTTGTGCGTAAACCTACGTTGGGCTTAATATGGCCGCTCCTCTAACACAATTTATAAAAGTAAATGACAACTCTGATTGTTTGGAAATCAGTAAATAGTAAAACAGTCTATAAGTCATAAAAAATTAATATGAACTTTTATTTGTTGTTGTAGTAATCAGTCCTAGACAGGTCTGATGCAACCATCCATGCTAACCTATTCTGCACAAACTTTTTCATTTCTACATAATGGCCACATCCCATATTCCATACTTGGCCTCCCTCTTCTGTTCTTACCCCACATACTTCCCTCTAATGCTAATATTACAATCCCCTCATGCCTAAAAAATGTGGTCTATTTTTATAAACAGTAGTTATAACGCTACTTTTGTTCCTGATTTGGAACCTCAACTGCGATCAACTACAAAACAAACTATACTGCAACCCATTTGAAAGGTGTATTCGTTTGGGGTACTGTGCTATATAATAAACTTCCAGATAATATACAGCACTCAAAATTGACCACTTCAAAATGAGCCAGAAAATTTTCCTGCTGAAGAATTGTTTCTATCCAGTGAGAGAATTTTTAGAAATGAAACTTTTAAATGGTGTTCTCATTATAATTTATCTTTCTTAAATTTCTGTATGATATGTTAGTGTGTGTGGATGAGAGAAAGAGAAGAAGAAAAATTTGGTGTACTGCATATGTTAATGTATGTAATTGACTTGTCCTATAACTAGAACATTTCTATGAACTACAGATTTAAAAGGACTAATTAAAAATCAAGTAAAAAATAGCTTAGTAAAAGGTAGACTTATATATTACATGTACTATTTTATAAACTTGTACATTGTTATAATGTAGTATGTTTTATGGTACTATTAATACATATCATTGTATGTTTTGTAGTGTAATGACTTAATGGTTAAAATTACAAATACTAGTTTTGTATTTTCAGTTTACACCACACAAGGTTCCAAATCATGAAGTTCATATTAATCTTTTTCTGTTATATTTTTATCCATTTCATTTTTTCTTGCATTTACACATTACTTGCTTTAACATACACCATCTTTTGTCAATTATTGCTTATTGGTATCAGCAGTGTCAATAGTAACATTGCCAAAACTGAACAGTTGGTTTCCATGAAATGATCTAAACAAACAAAATGTGGGGTTTTAATTTTCTTTCAAAAGCACGATGTAAGGTCCACAATTGATAAAAAGTAATGTAATGAAACTGTTCAGGAATCCTCTATACTTTCTACAATTGCTCTACTTTGTGAAATAACTCAGGAAAGTCTCTTTGCTATCCAAAATAAAGAGAACTAATTAACAAATTTAGATATGCCGACATTTCAATGTTGCATCTTACTCTAATGGCTCTCAAAATGCCATTTGAGTAAGATACAAAGCAAGGATTTTTCATTATCATTTGGTTTAAATACAGGATTTAAGTATAAACATGTGAGATAATTTATGTTACAATTGGTTTTTATTATAAAATATTTACATTTATTATGAAGGGTCTGTTCCATTATAACGTTCAAAATATACAACTAGTTCACAATGGTTAGTATGAGGAAACATATCAACTGGAACTGCTTTTACAGGAACATATGGATCACCACGATATGCTTTTGATGCAGGTCGGCTCAAAGTCAAGAAGTTAGATATTGCAGCCTTTGGATTGCAAGATAAGAACACAAGACGATTGAGACGTTCTGTTCGACGAAGGTAAACCAAAGCTTTCTTATCTACAACAAAATTTAACATTTTATAATAGTAGATATATGAAAATATATAAAATAAATGAGACTGTCTTAACATTAACTTAATGATGAATTAGATAAAGTTTTCAAATTTGAAGTGCTTCTATTTTGAATTTCTTTAGAGATTATTATTATTATAAAACAGATTTGCTTTTAATATTAGCTACGACATATTCTCAATTATGCTAGTAAGGCAATGCATGTACTTCACATTCCACTTTATTATACAAATGTTTTGTGACACAAATATGTGGTATATTTGCACTTCATCTTAAAAACTTCCAAACACTACAAAATTTCTCATGTTAATTGCAAAACAAAAAACATATCACTCTCATCAACTTGTACTTACGAAGCCCAGCTCTTGGTGGATCCACTATTGCCAGCAAATCTGGTTTTGATGCCCTGCAAATAACTGAAGACAAAATATCTTCAGCACGCCCAGAGAAAAATTCACTATTTGTTACTTTGTTCTCAGCAGCATTTGCTTCTGCATCTTTAACAGCCTGTGGAATCAACTCTAATCCCAAAACTTGTCCACATTTCTAAAACAATAGTTGAGAACAATTACCAATTATGAATTTTAATAGAACAATATTGAGGATTTATATTTTGTTTGGTTGATGGAAAATTTAGAATTGTTGGATTCCGAGTCTCTGTGATAGCTATGATTATGTAATTAAAACTGTTTTATAATGGCTTTAATTGATTTATTTCAATAATATAATATTACCTGTGATAAACATAATCCTATAGTACCAGTGCCACAGCAAATATCCAACAAACAGGTATCATTTGTTGGATTTGAAACCTCTGCTACTGTATTATACAGAACTTCAGCGCCTGGGCTATTGATTTGGAAGAACGCTTCTGGAGATATGCGAAATTTGAGTCCACAAAGAGCTTCATTAATGTATGTAGCACCCATGAGATGTTCAATGGGTGGGCTTTCTTCACCAGCTTTCCTAATTTAAATTTCAACATATATACATTATTTTCAATCCTGAATAAAACCCATGGAAGGCTTTAATGACTGAAGTGACTGCCAGACTTTTCTGCTCAAACAAACTACTGTATACATATTGTAATATAACTATTGGGATCTACCAATATTGTTGTCATGTTCATTGTATCTTTGGAGAGTGTTGGTGGCATTCAATGCAAGTTTGCATGAATACTGGGAGGAATGTTGTGAGCAAGTATGTACAAGAAATTCAGCAGTATATGCCTGGATCTCGTTGTGTTTAGATGTACTCTCAGTAATGATTAATAGATTATATTATGAAGTCTAGACTTGCTCGTCTCTTGCTGTGACCAGAACAATGAGACAAATTAAAAAGTGTATCAAAAATCATCATTAAATCACCTTTCTTCAAATCAGATGGCTCAAGTAATTAAGAAGTTTAATAGTTTTTTTTGTTAAATTTGTGGGAAAAAGTAGACAACAAGGTTGCTACAATAAGTTTACAGTCTTCAGCAATTCCTTAGATCTGCTCCAATCAGGACAGACAGTAGAACCTCACAATTTTTTAAAAAAATTTATTTTACCTATAATATAATATTCACCTTGTAAGTAAACATTACATAACAAATACTTACCGGAGGATAAAATTTAATGAAACATATATTGAAAACATTTATAACATTTTCCATTTGTCATGCTCGTTTCCATGTTTGTTTTTCAACAATGAATATGCTGTATTTTATAACAATTAGCAATTTGAATAAATGAGATGCCATAAAATGAAAAATATTTACAGGTTTAATACATTCTGGAAGCGTGTTTCAGAAAACTTTTTATTGTCCTCAATGGGGAAACCTTAATTAGTCTATAAATTTATGAGTTCAATTAACTTAAAATTAAATTACATTAAATTTTAAATTGTTACCTCTTTACAAGTTTTTGAAAAAACAGGGATGCAACTTCACAAACTTGTCCATCACCACTGGTGAAAAATGTTATTATTTCTTCTTTAATGTCAGAAATCTCTTTCTCCAACATATTTTGTGGATGAATTCCTATTATCAACATTAGTTCATTAGTATGATTTGATAGCCGGGCAGTGAGCTGCTTCCAATGGCCAGTTTGGTTTTCAGGTTCAAAAACCTCGTATGGAGAGTCCCTAATAAATTTTTCAAAAACCTGAACCATAGCAAAAATGTCTTAGCAATCAAAATGAGAAAAATGGACAAGTGTCAAATATTACCCTTGAAAATTTGAATTAGTAAGAACATGGCGGAGCAGAGGAAATAACTTTTCCACTACTGTATAATTTCTGTCTTTTTAGATAAAGTGACATAGTTTTACATTAAATAATATTTTTATTGCATCCTACATTTTCAATTTCTTGACAGGTCATCAATTGTGTGGGCCTTGAGCAAACACACTATATTTTAGGTAGTACCACAAAAAATAAGTCACAAATCGATAGATAGGGAGTGTGTTCAGGACTAGAAATTGACATGTCCAAAAAGCATTTGTCAAAACCACTTTCATTGATCCTCTCACCATGTGAGCTGTGGCACCATCCTGTTTGAATCAGATTTCTCCTGTGTTCAATGCCTTTCCAGTTCTGGACATTCCAATTTAAGATGCTGAAGTCACAAAAACTATAGTTCACCCCCTCCCCCCCCCCCACCTACTTCCCAAAGGCAAGGACCAACAATCTCTATCATGGAGACACCACAAGCTCCATAGCAACCAAGTTTGATTTGTCTGAGCCCAAGGCCAATACTTCCACTCACCCCAGAACACTATCGGTTCACAAAATACATTTCCTCTACTCCAATTGGTATATTGTATATATTTGACACTTGGGGTAACCACATTTATTGTTTACCTTAACTAATAATTAGTTTTTTAAAAAAACAAAAAAAAACACATTATATTCTTTCATCAGATTTAGATTTTAAAAACGTTTTTCTTTATATAATGGTAGAGATAATGTTAATCTTAACATATTTACCGTAACTGCCATCTTCATACGGTCGGGAATATGAGGCAAATTGTCTACAGGTCCAACACCTGTGGAACCTCTAGCATAACTGGAAAGCCTAAAGCCTACAGTTCTCTCTCCTGTAGCAACATTCTTTCCTGTAAATACTCATTGAAATTAGTTAACAAAACAAGCATCTGCCAAACTTTACAACGTGAACTTGAATGTACTGACCAATACTAAACTCACACTTGTTACGATAATTGTTAAGCAGAGGTGATTTCCTGATAGGCCAAAGTTCACATGGTAACCCATTCCACTTTTTACGCTGACTTCCCAGCCATGAACCCAAAGCAGGATTTTCCCTTTGTATATCTCTACCAAGTTTAATGAGAATTTCCTTTATAGCAGCCATTTTTGTTTCCAACTGTTAGGAATAAAAAAACTGCTGTTTAAAATTTTTATAGTAGTTTTGAATTTAACTCACAAAAAATTATATTTTTACAATTTTAAAATTCTTTAATTGATAACAGTCAACAGGCACTTTGAACAAATAAAGAATAATTTAGAACATCTATGAAAGTATTTATATGATAATAAACAACTGAAATTATGTTAATAACATTTTCTTCTCACTTTTATTGTAAAACAAATATACTTGAATCCAAGAGACAAGTGTATGAGTACATTAAGAAGTATGATAAAAAAATCACAGGTTTCACCCTGAAATTAATGCTTAAGTTAAATAGTTTTAACCTGTTCAGCATAAGGGACATTCCACAGGGGAGTGGTTGATGATTTTAATGTATCTGCCACATCATCTGAATTTAATTTGACTTTCTTGTTATTATCTGACTGTTGTTCTTGTTTTCGCTTTTTCACTAAAGGATCTGGAGCAGCACTGGCAACCTGAAACCAGATTAAGATTGGATATGAAAACTTATTCACTTTAAACTTTGCTACATATTAAAAATTTTCATATTATCACACAAGTTACAAATAACAAAACGAATATTTCACTATTATGGTCTACACCTGACTAATTCCTAAGTTAATACATTAGTTCATGAAAATAATATTTTCTGACTCCTGATTAAATAAATAGGAAACATATCTATACCATTAAAAATAAATATTAATTTATTAGTAACTTAAAATTAATGACACCATAGCATCAGGTAAGCCTTTAAAAAAATTAAGACATTTAGTATTACAAATTTTTATTGCCTAGGGTGAAATAATATAATGAAAAATAATTTACCATTAAGTATAATAAGTTTCACCCAATATTATTCGTACAACATTTATAGTTGCAAATACTTTTATTAACTTACTGATACACTTAATGTATTATTTTTCCAAATGTATCCATTAAGAGCTTTAAGAGCACTTTCCCTTTCTTCTTCTGAACGGAAACAAACATACATCCAACGGCTTCCAGGAGCTGGGGGTTTAACTTTATTGGATCCTAATTTCAGCTTTTCATTTAATAGTTTCTTGAATTCCTGAAAAATTGTACAAAATTTCTTAAATATTTAAAAAAATCAACATCAAACACTAAAATAAACAGATCAAGCTTGGAAAGAAACATTAAATATTAATTGTATAACTTAAGAATTACATTTATTCTTGAAATAAAATTAGGAAACGGAAACAGACTTACACCAACTCCATAAAATTTTGGAAGATTACGAACTTCAAGCTTGAATTTCTCAGATGTGAACTCGTTTCTTTCCAAGTAGGCATATGGATTATCAGCTACATGGACTCCATTTCCAATATTGCTTACTTCTAATGTAGAACTATTATTGTCATCATCTAGTTTACTTTTAATTTCATGCTCAGAAGTCACTTCTTTGTCTTCAGGAGCATTTACTTTAACATTAACATCAGTCATCTAAGAAAGTAATGAAATAAAATTTTAAAATTCATACTAACACTATATAAAATAATAAAGTATATATTTTGAGAAATATTAGTCTACTGTTCTTCAATACTATGCCAATATATAGACATAACCCACTTTAACTAGTAAATTATATTTCATTCACTACGAGTTAATAGTATCAAAAAATCATCTTAATGAACACAAGTTCATTTTATGTATTCTTAGAAGTCCAATGTTGTTGCTGTGGTAATTAGTCCTAAGACTGGTCTGATGCAACCCTCCAAGATAACATATCCTGCTCAAGCCTTTTCATTCCTACATAGCTACCTCACCCCACTCCTTCCTAACCTTAGCATATTCCATTATTTTCCTCTCCGTTCTTACCACACACACTTATCTCTCATGTCTCAAAACGTGGTTATTAATCTCTCTCTTCTTTTGGTCAAAGTTCTCCAAATTATATTCCAATATGCGATTTAAAATACTAGAAAGTAAATAGTTGTATATAATTATTTAATATATATATAACTCACCCTCACTGATGATGTATCGTCTTCTGTGTATTAATTCACAAATGTTTTGCTCTAATATACATCTATACCTTAGAAATTCAAAATTCACATATGATTATTCCAATTTTAAATTTCTGATGTGTAAATACATTCATCAAAGCAATTCAATATCAAAGATAAAAAATTCTTGGTTCTTGCGCCTGAAGCATATTATTTACAATTTCGTTCGATATGACAACAAAAAGGATTGTCGGAATCATAAACATTTACTCATAAATTATAGATTGAAATAGACCAATATGTTTAGTCTTAATGACGAAGATCCAAAACTTCGAATGGTTCAATGAACTACCAATTTTTGATCAATTATACAAATTTTTAATTAACTGTGAATTTATATTATTGATTAGTGTTATAATTATAAGATTTTCTAATATTATTTTATCCTTAGCCAATTGTTTGTCGCATATAATTAAATCAGACGGACTTCTATCCTAAAAACTTTTTTGTACCATCTTATAATACTAGGAACGTCTGCAACAATTAAAAAACTAATTTCTTCTAACTACATAGTTTATTCTTGAAAGAGAATAATACTGTGCATATTAATTAACAGAATACGATGAGTAAATATTAATTGAATTTAAAAGTGGTTATTTTATTCTTAAGGGTGAAATACTCATCTGCAATTCGTTTATTTTAACTTCCTGTGCTTTATTGGAAGTGAATTCATTTAACCCAACATGAAGGTTTATGAATTAACTCGTGGGGTAAATTATACCAGAAAATGTTGTTACAGGCGATAAAGGCTCCTTTGACAGGTTAACTCAATTAGGTATTACTAACTCGTGATACCTAACTTTTATTACCTTGCATGGACAAATTTCACTTGATTAAATAAAGCTACTTTTGATGCGAGGAATAATATTTAAAAATGCCGTCTTTTGCCACCAAACCCAATGTCACTTTAGGATTGACGTAGTTTGCGAAATTCCACGACCGTACATTGACATTGCTGAGTTGCCCTTCTCCATATCACTGTCACCGCAGTGAATAAGATGGTATCGAGGTATTGACGTGTTTCCACTGTTCAATAACTCTGAGATTTGCTGATAGTTTCAAAGACATATCGACTGAAGACATTTTGATATGGCGTCCGTCGGTTCTAAGTAAATACCTGATAGACACTGAAAAATCCAACATGGAGATCAAAATCTCACTGTTGATGGGCACCAAATACTACGCTTTATGGAAGTTGTGTTGAATCTCAGTGGATTGTTCCTCTTGCTTTTAAAAATAACATTTGTTCTTTATACCTTTTGAGCATCTAGATGGCGGTGACTGTAATGGTTAATCCACGCGGATCCCGAGTATCTTTGCGTTTATCATTGACGACTACAAGAACAAACAACTAAAATTTAAATGTAGCCATAAACGTTTCATAATGCTCTCGCCCTGATCTTATATGATAACAAAATGCATCCGGATAGAAGTTTACCGACTGATATGGGCGATATTTGCCGCCTTTGCCTATCAAGTGAAGATGGTAGCTTACCAATTTTTGGGGAAGACGACGTTGAAGACACAAACATACCCTTGTCTTTCAGAATACTAGCTTGTGTATCTGTTGAGGTTAGTAAAAAATAGTAGTTTAGCCTAAAACGAAGTTGATATTGATAAAAATATAAACATCTTTGACACTTCACATGGAAATATATTAAGATACAAGTAAATTATGTGCATCAACAACTTGTCAGAAGGTGATAAACCTAATAGCTTTATATGGAAATTGCGGAGTAATAGTAACGATTTATGATTATATTGAAGCATAATCCATAATTTTTATAATTGAGTATTAACTAATGTCACAGAATAGCTTTATCAACATTGACAGGTTCTAAATGTCCTTTATTGTCACTTGAAACTTAATTTTGCTGGAATTCATATTTACTTGCTACTTCAGTTCATAATTTTAGATTTTCATTTCGTAGGACATGATTGTGAGGAGTTATAAAGTAAAAAATTAATTATGTTCTGTTAATTTTGTGTACGAGATTACTAATATTGAATATAACAACATATTTTTCATTCAACTTTACTAAGTTTAATTATATATTTTCTAAATTATATATGTGAATTTTTAATAGACGCTTGTTTTCTAATAAAGTATAGTACATATTAAACAATCGTTACTCATAATAATAGTAAGTAATTATTTACATATATTTGGTTGTGTCTTGTACACATATACGGTTTCTTGTTTGTTGTCATTAGATACATTCTTAATCCATACTTCTCTTTTACAAAATTCAATTATGATTAAATTTTTGATGGTTGTAGTTTAGAATATGTTCAATCTTCTAAGTTTTAAAATGCTATTTTTCTTTAAATCCTTAATATAACTTGTTTAAATTAGCTTTGTGTTTTAAATTCTTGGACGATTAAATTATTTAGTTTTTCTGGTACGAACTTATAATATAAAAAATTAAACAACCTTCTTTGATGATTACAGACTTTAGACTTTAAAATAACATAATCTTCCTACCCTCTCATTTCAAAGCATTAACATGAAAACATTTCTACAATTTATTTTATATGGTTTGTAATCAACACCCAATTTGAAATATTACTTACTTTGAAATAATATTTATACACTTGTGTCCAAAATTGATCAGAATTGCGTATCAATTAAATTAGTTAAGAAATCAGTGGGGTTGTGTAAGAGGTCAATAATTTAATGTTTATAAATTTTTATTAATCGCTTTTTAAAAATGTTTTAACAGCATCTCAGTTTTGCATCAGTTTTGTTGTTTATAGGTGTGTTTTGGACTAAAAAGTATGAACTTTTACTTAACTGGAATTTTTTTATCCAGAAAATATTTATATATGAATTGTACATCTTGAGTAAAATTTTAATTACACTTTTCTTGATACTTTTATGTTCATCTCTGTGCTTGAAATATATGTTTTCAATTTCTTTATTTTAATGTCTGTCATTCTTTCAGGTATCTCTGTCTGATGGATTACCATCACTCATATGCAGACAGTGTCTGCACCAAGTTAATACGTGGCATGAATTTAAACAACTTTGTGATTCCTCACAAGCTACACTCAAAGAGTGGCAAAATTCTACTAGACCTGTTGCCTTGGAACATGTTCTTGACAAAGTATGAATCCATAAAGGTTTTTTCTTAATTATTTAAATTATTGGTATTCACTGTGATAGGGTTCTTAGAAATACCATTAAAAATTTATCTTAATGTATTAGGTATTATAAAATAAATAAAGCAGTTTTTATATCATACTTCGTGAAATAGGAAAACAAAATTATGGTTATCTGATAAGTCTGGCATGAAATATTTAAGTAAATTTAATGGGGACATTTTGCATTCATTTCAGAACTACATTATGAACTTTTTATATTTTTCTTTTGTGAGTAATGGACAGTTTCGGTGGGAAATCAATCTTCTGTTTGTTTCAGTCTATCAACATCAAACAGGAACCTATTGATGTTGAAGAAGATGAAGATGACATGATGGAAATATTAGACGACAGTGATGATCGAGGACATTGTGATGAACTAAGAGATGTCTCGGTAAGAATATTAGCACAAAATACAAATTTCAATATTAATACAATATGTTTAAATATAATTATTTTTCAATGAAGTGTATATTATTCCATTGGCTTGGGACATTAATAGCAAATTACAAGTTTTTAAATGATTTAAACTTTAGCTGTAGAATTATCACTTGTCTGAAATGCAAGGGTTTCAGTTGTTTTCTTTTGTTGAAAATTTTATTTCCTTAAGAACAATTGAACTATTTGGCACTGCTACATTTTGACCTTCTGTGACTTTACAACAATCCCACTTAGGAGCACCTATGAATAATGTTTCATATAATGAGTACAAAATAAAAGAAAAAGGATTAAACTGCTGCTATAGATGCAGATATTCCCCCGCATAAGCATTTGGTATTAGGAAAGATTCTTTGAAGGAGGTTGCAGTTAAATTATATCAGTTAAAGGATATTGTATGGACTATAATAAATTATGGGAGTTCTTACTGCTATTCTACATATTATCTTTTCTCAATAGTTTTGTTTTCATTTCCAGTAATTGGTATTTTGCCCTATTACGTATTTTCTTTATGGCTGATCATCACTATCTTCTAGAGATCTGTATCTATTTGTTACAATTAAGGTAATAACTATAGTTGTAGTGTACATTCACCACTTTTATTATAATTGGCTGAATTTTGTCATTCAATGCTCATTTGCCTACTATAAGAAATCCACTTCACCAACAATAGAGTAGATAATTACATTCAAAATTTAAATATTCATTGAACAATCGTGTGCAAGAAAAATAAAGTGTGCTTATAAAAGTTACAAATCAAAATGCATAAAACTATTGGATTATTTACAGAACACACACATTTTTAGGTAAAATTTTCTCATACAACCACACAAACTATACAGATAAATTTAAACAAAATTGAAATTTAGCTTTTACTATTAAATAATGGGACTTTGTGTTTACTGCAAGGCTCTAGATAAAATCCAAACAATCATTATTGGAATAAAAAGAATTATGACTTAAAAAAGAGTTAATGTTTATAATAGATAGAAACTGTTTTAACTATGGTTACAATTTGAAACTTTTTAAATAATTTTACAGCTCTGCAGTAAATTGTAACATGTTTGGGAAGTGATAGTTTGGTTTGCCCAATGTAAAGATGGCATTTCACATTTTAGGATAAGTAATGATGTATTATTAAATTCAATAATGTTGAGGCACTGTTCCTTTTGACTGACAATTAGGTTTCTGTTATGCATGGTGAAGGTGGAATAGAGTTGTGTTATGGACACACAAATCTGATTGGTCAGTGTTCTTTCTGTCATTCATTGATCTGCCAAAATAATCCCATACTTATCACTATAAAAAATCTATTTTTCTTATCCTAGTTTCTTAATAAATTGTTGGGGTCACATTGGCAATTGCTAAACCACCAAGAACTATCCAAGTATCTGGCACTAACTTCCAGCCTTTCGGCATTTTTGATTTTAATATCTAAAACAAATGTTTGTAATTATGTCTATTATGTTTCTCGAGTCTTTGGAGGGTTAGGTTATTGACTCGGCTGTGTTGACAGTCATAAAGGAAAATGGTGACCTCTTTCTGTGTAATGTGGAGTTGGCATTATATCTTCCTAGGTCATTGAGGAGCCAATTTATCAACAATTGTACACTACAATAGAATCCTCTCGGTAGTGTAATTCCAAGGTATGCTATGTTATCTGCTACAAGCATCAGTAATGGTCATGAGGGTAATGCTCAGTTTGTGTTTTGTCAAGTATGATTGAGTTTCATATCTGTATCTATTGAGTATAAGCAGGCAGAGTGTACCAAAATAATTAATGTTTTTACCAAACCTTGGCTTATTGTTTTCATTTGTATTTGGGTGTATTAACAAAAAAAAAATTAACCTGTGTCAAAATGCATGATATAAATATGACCTTATTGCAGATAATGTTTAAATTGAGAAACAATTGCAAAGAAGATTTTAAAATGCCAGATGTTTTGAAACAGCTTTTGCATCTTCATCATGAAGACTGGAAATTGAAGCTAAGATCTATAACCAAAGGTGATTACAGAGGAAGGCCAAAGATCATAAAATAAGACATAACTCTTTAAGATTTTCTGTGTTGTGGTTCATATCAATCAATTTTGAATGTATGACATTTTGGAAATTAATCTTATTTATTTTCCGGATTAAAAGTCTTTTTTTTTGTTTGGCCGATATATCAAAATCCACAATTATAACAATTAATTTGGTAAACAACATTGGCAGTGAAAAATATATTAGTAGGATCTTTGTGTCCTTTGATTATTATATACAACTGTTTAGACTTAAAAATTATGTTTTTTGTTTGTTTTTTTGGGTAACAGGCTACATGAGGGTGATCCTGAAACAGGCAACTCCCCTTTAATAGCATAGGAAGGGAATTGAAAAAGGGGGGATGCGGAAGTTAGAGCAAGGTAGCCCAGGGTTAACTAGGGCCCCCGGGCTATGGTTTAAGGATCCTACCCGGTGTTTCACCTAAAGAGATGCAGGGAAAACCCTAGAAAACCTGCATCAGGTAGGTCGGGCATTGGGAACTATTCTCACGCCCTTCCGAATGACGGGAGACGAGTTTGCTGTGGGGACGCAGCATTCCCTTCTCCGTGTCTCCACCAATTTCAGGAGGCAATTGGCCAACTGATCCAATGGGATCAGCGGACAACTCTTGCCATATGCCCAAGGTCTTTGACCCCAGTCCATATACCTCCTAAAATAGGTGAAGGTGTCTCGGCATATGAGAACTTTGATAAAAAATACCCAGAGAGAGTGCGAGGCATTCCCGACATTATCAGATAAGCCCCGCAGTAGCCTTTTAAATAATTTATTGGATTAAATAACAAAGAACAACTGTAAGAAAAAAAATTGTTTTGGTTGAGACTGGAATTGATATTAGGTAATCTAATGTTTTTATATTTAGATAAAATATTCTGTTGGATAGAAGTTGGCCAGTAATATTTTTGAGATAGTTAAGGCTAACAAAATGGATATGATTTGATGTTAAAACGGCTTTGCCAACCAATTTGTATCAACTTGCATCTGAGTAACAGGATGATCAGATAAAAATTCGAAACAGTGCCCAAAAAGATTGGTTTGTGATACGAATTGAACTATGAATTATGATTTCTCTCCGAAAAAGACCTCTAAGAAACTGATAGAAAGAGATCTCGGCCTAGTCAGTCAGAGATGAAATGAAATATAAGATAAATTTAGTACATCACAACATAATTTTAATTTACAGTCTTAACATTTTTACTGATTGATTACGATGCTAAGCTGCATCGAAACATCTGGCATTTTTAATTTTTTTTGCAATTGTTTCTTATTATAAAGATTGTCTGCAATTACTTAGTATTTCTATTGTTCAGATGTAATGCTTTTTAAATCTCTTTGCAGTTCTAGTATTTCTTTTACCTGGATGTATTTTATTTGGTCCCTCACATTAACCTTCAACCCCTTAAGTGGATTATTACATTACATCTAGGTGTTCCCCTAGTGATCACGTAATATTGTCACAAGCATTTATTTGCATCATATAAATCATATGAAATTTGGTCTTCATACCTATTAATTTTTTTTTTTTGTACAAAGATAGTGCTTTTTTGATAACTATTAACGAAAAATGGTGCTTTGAAAGTTTACAAGTCTAGAAGCAGTTGCTATAGGAGAATGCAGAAAATCAGGTTGGTGGTTGGAATCAGTAATGAGGAAGTTCTAAGCAGAATAGTGGAAGAGCAAACAATATGGAGGATGTTGACCAAGAAAAGGGATATATTAATAGACCATGTTTTGAGACATGAGGGTCTTGTACAATTAGCATCTGAGGGAAGGATGTGGGGTAAGAACAGAAGAGGGAGGCCGAGGATGGCATTCACTAAGAAGATTAGGTAGGGTGTGGAAATGAAAAGGCTTGAGCAAAATAGATTAGCATGGATGGTTGTATCAGACCAGTCGTAGGACTGAATACCACAGCAACACAAGTCTATAATTTACTATTGGGTTTTGAATAAGCAGCAAACCTTGGAATGTTCCAATTATGTTTACATTTTTATTGTACTAAAGATTAGTTCTAGATTTTTCTCTTTATATCAAAGGACTGTCTCACGTAGTGATTTGTTTAATTTACAATTATATATATTAATTTATCAGTAAAATTGCACAATAAATCCTCGGTATATTATCTTTTGAGAGGGTAACTTGAGTACACCACAGTTTCCTGTGAAAGGAAATGATTTATCAATTGGTGTAGGTGTTTAAGTTGTGAAGGTGTAGAGTGGTGACATTTATTCAAAGTATTTACTGTATAAATTTTACTAAAACAATTTATAACTAATTGAAGTCCTTCACTAAGAATATCGGGAAAAAATCAGTTTCATAAAATAAATTAATAAATGTTGAAGTAATTATAAACTTACACTAAGAAAAAATGTGTTTCCACACATTATTTTAATCACAGTACTATTTGAATTATACCAAGTTAACACATTAAAAAAATAAGAAGAAAATGAAGTTTAATCTTTGATGCTGTGATTAGCTCATCTATTAATTTGATTCCTTAATAGTTCAATGATCTGTCTGGTTTTAAGTATGGTAACAAGGAATGAGAGGTCCTTTTAGCCCCATTCTGTGTTTGATCTTAATATTAATTTCACTTGTTGACTGAGTCAAAATTTCCATATTAAGCTACCACTGTGCTCACACCATCAGCAATTCTGCCATGTACACTGAGTGCCCAAATTATTATGACCGCCCCTTCAATACAGGGTTGTGCCACCTTTTGCGCTTAATACTTCTTGAATTATTCTGAGCGTGTATTCTAGGAGATGTTGGTAGGCGGTATGAGGAATTGAGACCATATCTGATGTACTGCACTTTCCAATTCCTTAAAATTTGATGGTACTGGATTCAGCTGCCTGTGGCCTGTTCGATATTATCCTACAAATTCTCAATTGGATTGAGATCTGGTGATTGTTTAGGTCAACAAAGCAAGGTAAAGTCTCATTCATTCTCTTCAAACCATCTGAGGCTAATGCGAGCATTGTTCTACTGGAAATATCCTTCTCTGGCAGAGTACATCATTAACGTGACAGGATGTACTTGATCTGCAATAATACATAAATACCCTTGGGCATTCAGCGTTGTTTCACAGGAATTAAAGGACCCATACCATGCCAAGAAAACCGCTAGTTTGAAGTGTTGTGGCAGTGTAGTTGGGGTCCTTGTTTTTGTGTTTTCTCCGTATTTGAACCCTGCCACCTGCATGGTGCATTTGAAATCATGATTCTTCAGACCACATGACCCTTATCCAGTCTTACTGTCCAATCCTTGTGCTCCTTTGCAACTGAAAATGTCGTAGCCCATATGGTGTAATGTGTTGCAAACAGTTCATTCAGAGATGTTAACAGTTAGTCCTTGATTAAGACTCTCACTATTTGAAACATTGTTGCTCTTCTGCTGCACGGCACAACTCTAGCAAGTCTCATTTCAGCTCACAACCACAAGCCTGACATTGAGGCACAGTATTTTGCTTAGCAGTCCACTCTCTGTAAACAATAATAACTGCTGCTCTTGAACACTTTACAAACACAGCCGTTTTACTGATACTGGCTCTGACACATACAATCATCCCCTGTTCAACGTCAGTTAAATCATGTCTGCCATACTTTTTCAAACAACACAGTACAAATGATGATTCACTTCTGCGTTACATTTTATAGCTATCTTGTCCTGTAGTGGCAACATCATGATGCTGTCAGGTGTTCATAATAATTTGACCACTCAGTGTATGTATAACATGTGCATATTTATATGCCTGAGAATATTTCCCTAGTGAATACTTGATAAGCCACTCTTTTGTTGAATGCCAGTTTTTATCCATTAGAAATAATTTTTTTCTCCTTGCTGCATTTTGTTAGATTGCGTTATTTAACTAATTAAGTATATTTTATATGTTAAACAATATTGTTCCCATATTTCAAACATACCTTTACTTACATACTTAACTAATATCATAACTAACACAGGATATCTTCTCTATCATTATTAAATTTTACTTCTACACACATTGAACAATTGGCATTATAAAAGGAACATAACTGTTGCTATATATTTTTTTCTTTAACTAAAAATTAATAATTTTTTTCATTTTTAAGTTGTCATACTTCCAATTCAATATTCAAGTGGCAAATAATACTTAATGTTAAATAATTTTTGTTTCAGAACTTTTTTGCCCACATTCATTCATTTTTATCTTTATTATTTCTGCAAGATAAATATAAATTGGGTTTTGAATTACTATAATTGAAGTACTATAATTGTAAATATTGGAAACTGTGATGTAGGCCGGAGATCATATATATCCTGTTCCTACCTATCCTTTCCTCTGTGATTAAGAAGACCCATATATCTGAGACATCTAGTAGTGAAAGTAGTAAGTAAATAAAAATATTATTTTAGTAGTGTTACTTTACTTGTGGGGTTACAAACATTTTTTTTTTCATTTTAACCGCATACAATAATTATTAAACAAAAAGAAGGCCACTAAGTCAGCATATAATTTTATTGCTATTTAATTAATATAAATGCAAAATTTCGTCTCCCTTTCCAAGACTTCATCAGGCATAAAATTTAGCAATTCATGTCAAGGAGTGAAGGACATGAATTACTAAATTTTATGCCTGATGACATCTTGAAAGAGAAATGAAATGTCGCATTTATATTAATTAAATGGCAATAAAATCATATGTTGCCTTATTGGCTGTCTTTTTATTTATTGTAAACTTAGTCAGAAAACTGTGTTTTAACTGCATATATTTAACTACATTATCAACTGTATTGAAATAAATGGGTTGTAGATAACATTGCATCAAAGAATATAATCCCTATTCACTACAGTGATTGTTTAATTTCAGTTGTTGACTGAGTAAAAATTTTCATATTTTGATATTTGCAATACTTTAATTTTACTAACAAGCTTGCCCTGTACTGAAATGACAACGTGAAAATAGTCTGTACTTAATCTGCAATGACTTTGTGTCAATGGCCTTCAGTTTCAAGTTGATGTCTATTATCATTTTAAGGTATGTCAATGACTTGTTTCTGCCTCTCTTTCCTATCCAAATCAATTTATATAAATCAGTCTATCCTAATGGAATGGTTGCCTCCAAAAATTTGAACATACACTATCTATTATGGTGTCTGCCGGCTTTGTACTTCAGGTAAGCCACCACCTTTCTTTCTTTCTTGCCCTTACCAATTGTGTTAATTTTTGATGTCATATCCTTATATATAAATATATCAAAAGAAAGGTGGTGGCTTACCTAAAGTATAAAGCTGGCAGACAGCATTATGGGTACAGGATTTCGTTCAAAGTTTTGAAGGCAACCACCTCCTTCCTCAGAAAAAGGACTTGCACTCCAAGCATGGTGAGCAATGGAATAAAAGACCAGTGTTGCAACGTCAAACAGAAATCCTTTCAGATTCAGGAAATAGTACTGCACTTTGTGCATGCTGTTTGTGTGTTACTGTATGAGTCTAAGAGAGAAAAAAATACCTTAAAACTAAATGATTGTTTAATTCTTTTTGGTAGAGAATGACACCCTTTGTTGAAGGTGCTATTCATTTTCAGAAATTAATAGAGCTTTTCCAGTGGTATATAAATACAGTTGATTATACTTTTCTTAGCATATTATCATTTCTGTTTGTTTTTTACAATTGGGTAAGATATGAAATAGGAACTTAGAATATAGCTTATTGAGAATATGGCTTATCAAGAAAGTTGTGAGTTTGATAGTATACCTTGTATATTTGTAATAAAAGTAGCATTCGCTCTATTTCACTCATAACAGATCAGAGTAGGTTCAGGGTCATAACAGGGGTGAAATTTTATTCTGCAACTACCCCCATAATATTAATCTACTACTCTTCTGAAGAATAAGTCATAATAGTCATAAAACTTCAAATTTATCAAATTATGACATAGACTATTATATTAGGTAAGCCACATTATCTGTCACATACAAAGCCAAATATTATTGTATTTAACTCAACCAAATGTTTAATTCGTAAATAATTTTTCTTATGCTGTTTTTCCCCTCAGATGTTGGTTGATATAAAGCAGGAAGAAATTGAAGTAAGTGACCGAGAAGATTCTGGAGTTGAACATTTACTGGAGGATCATAGTAATTCCTTGGATCTGTACTCCAGTGGCAGAGTTGAAATTAAAAGCGAAGACCCTTGTTCTGAAGTTGAAGCAGGATCCAATCTAAATGCTGAAGAAAATTCCAGTGAACAGCGTCCCCTTCGTCGTTCTAGACGTTCAGTGTTCTCTCGTCCAAAAAGATATAGATCAAATTTTGAAACAGATAAACCTTTTAACTGTAGAATTTGCCAAAAGGCTTTTGGAAGCAAAGCTCATGTTGCTCGACATGAAAAAATTCATGGTTTTCAACAATCACTAATTAGCAGTCCTGGTTCTCACGTTTGTACAGTTTGCTCCAAAGCCTATTCCAGTAAATCAAATTTAGAGCGTCACTTCCGTCTTCACACTGGTCGCAAATCCCTTGCCTGTGTTAGATGTATGAAGCAGTTTCCTGATCGTTCTACTTTCTTTCAACATCGCTCTGGTTCTGATGGCACATCCTGTTATTCAGCTCAATCAGAGACCAAATTACATAGTGCACCATTATCTCCTGAACCAAATCAACAAATGGGGCAAGATCTCTCTCAAGAATATCGTTGTTACATCTGCAAAGAAGCTTTCTTTTCACAATACCGCCTAAAGATGCACATGTCATCACATTCTAGTTTCAAGTGCCACAAATGTAGCAAAGCATTTGGAAATGGTACTGCATTGAGTAACCACTTACGCAGTCACAATCTTCGAAGTGTAAGAAGACATACTTGCCGTTTCTGTTTACGTAGTTTTCTTACTCTTACTGCTATGATTAGTCATAGGAAAAGTCATTTTAAGACGGGTGCCAAGATAGAAGAATCCACAGAACCAGCCCAGGAATTGCAGGTATCACATACTAGAACTAGTGGGGCACAGTGTACCGTGTGTAATAAATGGTTAAACAGTTTCTCAATGTTAGAAAGACACATGATTACCCATACACAACACAAACCATATACTTGCTCTATTTGTAATATCCAAATGGGATATGCATCTTCAGTACACAAGCATATGCGTTTAGTTCATGGAATTACGGTAGATTATCATACAATTAAGGCTCAGTTATTGAATCCCGTTGCAGCAAGTTCTTCTGAAAATCAAGCTACCAAGCCAGTTAATAACTTTAACTGTAATAAATGTAACAAAACATTTCAGTATAAAAGCCTTTTACTGCGACATAATAGAGCAGCTCATGCCATTGCTCAAAACCATGAATGCAATATGTGCTCTAGAGTATTTTCTCATCGATATTTGTTAGAACGCCATAGTAAAACTCATATAGGCCAGACAGTCTTTAATTGTGGTGTTTGCTTTAAAGCTTTTAGAGATCAACGGACTTTGAACCACCACAAAGGTGTCCATAAACGTTTCAAATTATATTCCTGTAATATTTGTGGAAAATCATTTAATGGCCTTAGGTCTTGGCAAGAACATCAACTTATGCACACGTCTGGCGTAACTTTGACCTGTGGATTGTGTGATAAAGAGTTTTCCACCCGTGCTGAGCTGACTGAGCATAAGAGGATGCATATTAAACTCAAAATATATACTTGCACTATTTGTAAAAACTCATACAATAGTTCATCTGCTTTAAGTAAACATAAGCGAAAGCATGTTATGGGACTCCTCCCACTGGATGAGAAACCTCACATTTGTGACATATGTGGGAAGGCCTTTGCAGATGCACATACTCTTGGTCGACACAAAGTGTTACATGCAAAGCGTGCTTCGACAGCAACACCTGTTATGTCAACTACCCAAGCTTCATCTTTTCCTTGCAATCAATGTACTCGCACTTTTAGAGATCAAATAGGCTTGCAGAGACACAGGGGATGGCACACTCGACGCCCAGGTTATGTCGCTACCTCACCCACTCAGAGTCCCACCCAACAACAGTCACCTAGGGTGTATACATGCGAGTATTGCAATAAATGCTACAACAATGCAGGTTCCTTGGGAAAACATAAAAAGTATAATTGTTCTGGATATGTTGAAAGTAGTCAAGAAACATTTGAAGAGGAACTACAAGTTAAACCTGAAACCTTGCAGCCTTTAGTCGTTTTAGATGAAAAGGAAGGAGCTAATTTACATTGTTGTCATTTGTGCTCTAAAGTATTCCACACTGCCAAAGCTCTTGTAGTTCATCGTGGGTGGCATGCAAGAGGTCCAAAGTCTCCGACACAAGATATTATGCAGCCTATTGTCATGCAGACTCCTGTTCTTGAAGAGGAAAAGCCATATGTCACATTTGCAGAAACAACTGATACAGAGGATGAAAGTAAGTATTACAAGTGTGATGTTTGCAAGAAAAACTTTAGTTGTACTTCTTCACTTCGGAAACATAAGCGTCAACTTCATTCACAAAAATCTCCTCTGGGCGATAATGCTGAAGAAGTGAATGGGGAGGGAGAAGGGTATGCTTGTGAAGTTTGTCAGAGGGTATTTAAAAAGGAAATGTATTTAATGCAACATGTTGTCGTCCACACTGGAGTGAAAGAATATAACTGCAATGAATGCCCTAGAACATTTGGAAGACATTCAATGCTTGTGAAACACAAAAAGACAAATCATAAACCAAAACCACATTCTTGCCCTCATTGCCCCTTAAAATTTTTTAGAGAGGTGGAGCTGAAGAGGCACTTGGTTCTTCTACACAATGAAGAAGAAGATTCTGAGAAATTAACAGAAAATTCTGATGGGTTAGTTACTACTAATGTAACTGAGGATGAACTAGAGTCTCCTGAGAAGTCCACATTGATTTCAAATGACTGTGATGCCATTGAAAATGGAGATCCAGAAGAACAATGTAAAATAGAGACTGATAAATTGACTAATGGTAATTCATCTCTAACTTTGGAACAGAATTTGGTCAAAGAAGATGAGGTTCAACAAGAAGATGAGATACAGCAAGATGATGAGGTACAGCAAGATGATGAGGTACAGCAAGATGATGAAATACAAAAAGATGATGAAATACAACAAGATGATGAAATACAAGATGATGAAATACAACAAGATGACGAGATACAACAAGAAGTCATGGAAAACAATTTAGCTGATGGTGTCGAATCTTCAGACGATGGGCAGCAGGCATTAGAAGATCCCAAAGAAACTGGTGGAGACAAGAAAGAACTGAAGTTAGATAATACAATAAATGCTGCAAATGTCGATCAGTTACAATGTGAAATGACAGTTGAATAAGAATCTAATTTGGAATAGTAATGTCCATATAAGAATGAGTGTAGAGTGGAAGTTGCTGTAAGTCAAATTGTGTGAAATGTGTCATGAATATTCTGTATCATTTAATCACATTGAAGTAACTACCTCCTTAGAGTAGCTATTAAGGAGGTTTTATGAACTTCTTTTTATCTGCATTCCAGTTAGCTGGGAAGTTATTTTATGGTACAATTTGACTTAGTGTAGTTACAAATAAATATATATATTCTTCATACTATACTTAGTATGTGGAACTTGCAAACTAGAGGATTTTTGATTATTCAAGAGACCTAATTATTTGTACGTGTGTTAATATAGATAACAAATCTGGTCTTTTGCTATATTAGCAAATGCCATTAAACTTTCTGTTCAATAATCACATCATTATAGATAGATTTTTTAAAATATAATTTTCATTTTTACGAACTGTATAATTGTTTCTTTGTTTTTAACTGACTGGTAAGAATTTTGAAAGTATAATCGATGAAGTGACCACTTCTAATGTACAGTCATTTATGTCTATATTCAAATTTTATGTAATTTTTAAATAAAAACTGTACAAAATAGCTGAGTATAGTGATTTAGAAGGTATTTGTGATTGTTATATAATAAATTGTACTATCTAAATACTTATTTGTATTTAATGCTTACCATTAAATAATTTACAATAAATTCCTACGACTGTATTACCTTAATATGTCAGTATGGTTACTATCATATTGAAGTAGTTGTGCTTTGCTTTGTATAAGTGATATAAAGAGGTCATATGCAGAGAAATTTATTTACATTGTAGACAATATGTTATTAAGAACATATTTATGGAATGTGTTAGTAGACATTAAACGAACAAATTTGTTAAATGCCTTTTTCTGCCAGTATTTGATGGGAATGCATTAGTGCAATATAATAAAACGAACAGTTGTGTGATTAAAAAATTTTTGTATCAAAATTTTGATTATTTATTATGTAAGTTTTAGTAAAAACGAGTCCCAGATGTAGCTGTGTGCACAATTTTTTAAACTTGTTTCTACCCATCTCCTTTTCAATTCAACTTTTCCAAATAATTTCTCTTATTTTTCCATTGACACACTAAAAAATAAATTTTAACAGCTTACTCTTATCAAAACTAAATTTATTAAGAGATGTTCTTTGAGAGTTATATGGTATATGTTTGTATTGTATAAAAATATTTGTCTTCTTAATATTGAAAGTTATGTTGATAGAAAAACAAAATTCGTATTTGATATAAGTATAATTACTTATAAATATGATAATATAATTTTTAAAATTATTATAAAGGACACTAACTACTCTGCATGGAATTGATAGCTGTGAATGTTACCTGTACAAATGGAATGTTTTCAAATAGAATAGACTTTGTGCAAGTATTAGTGTTCTATATTTCACAGTGTTGGCTGAAAATTTTACAGTGATGTGTACTCAGCATTGGACCAATTACTGCATTTACCAAGGTTGTGTATCACCTACAAGACTTGCATTTGTGTGTAATGGTGTATGAAAAAATTGATATAGTGATTCAAATAAATGAGCTGATTTGAGAACATTTTTAAGTAGAGTTATCTTAGTCATGAAAGAGGTGCAGAGTTCCAATATTTATTACAGTCCTGGCTAAGCACAGGACTTAATATTCTCCAATGTTCTTTAATATGCTATTTTGTATACTTCTTTATTTATTTTCTCTTTTTATGATATTTTGTCTTCATCTTTATAACCTATCCTTCAGAGTGTGTGCGTTTTCAACACTTTTTTTGATGTTGATTTTTTGCTGTATTATTACCAGCTATAAACTACAGTATACAGTTTATAGGGGAAGACCTGAATATTGTCAAAGAAAATAATTGTAAATTCTGTATCAACAAATAATCCATTCCCTTTCCACTGCCCAAATAGCCATTCCCACCCCTAACCATCAAACAGAACACTATTCCCCTAACCACCACTGATTTCACCGTACTATGTAAATTCAACTCTTCTCCGTCTGGCGTACACTGGACTACAATGCAACCCTGACACCAAAAACATCCTCCCTACCATACTACCTACCTGTACAAGGTGGGTCTTTTGGTGCCCACCTAACCTCCGCAACATTCTGGTCCAAACATAGAAACCCAACACCCCCAATTGGTTTCAGACCTTGTGACAGGAACAGATACCATATGGTGCCCTATACTTCTACCCAACACACCCTTCCAGAATCCCGCCAATAACACAACCTACAAAATTGAGAAAATATAATATCCATAATCTCTCTGTCCTCCCACACTATCTATAAGCCCATTCAGCTAGCCGATCACTGGAAATGTCTGTCTAACTTTCTGATGAAGGGGGCGGTGCCTGTGGAAATTTAAATATGTATGTATATATAGACAAAGCCCTGGACTCATCCTCTACACAGTAACTTCCTCCCAACCCCAAATTGACCCCACACAATTGCACAAGTACATGTGTACCCATTTCAGTATGAGTGTGTTAAGATGTGTGTATGCATTAAGCTGTAGTTGTATGTGGTGTTATGTGGGTTTAGTCATGTGGTTGTATGTGTACATTTCCTCAGCCCCCATCAAGGAAAGGTGGTGGCTTACCTGAAGTATAAAGCAGAAGCCTTAATAGATCATAGGTGTTCTTTGAATTTTTGCCAGGATGTAAGGCAGAGCATTCTGAGTTATGTACAGCCATCACATTGCTTGAAATTGTTGGATAGGGTAGACATGGCACCTGTTCTTACCGCAAGGTTGGCAACCCTGGCTAAAGTAGGAGGAAGAGAGGCTGGTGCCTACCAGGGTGGAGACTAGGATGTTGTGGTGGTTGCTAAGGTTCCTGAAGGCAATCTTTGGACAGGTGCACAATATTGTGGGATGGATGTATACCAGGATTTTTGCAGTCCAGTGTAGGCAAGAAAGGAATGGTTTTTGTTCTCCAAGAATGTAGGTTGTGCAGTTAAACCTTGGAAAATACTATTCCCAATAGTTACTCAAAGCAGGAGCAACACCTTTCACCACTATTTTACACCAACAGCCCTTGGTTACAAAGTTGAACAGGATTTGAAATTATCAGAAGTGTTATAATCCTCCTGGAGAGTATAAACCAAAGCACAAAAAGTGCAGTTTATAACTTGGCGACTGTTGAAAAATTGTATATGTGTACAATAGTGTATAAATGCAGATAAAATTTTGAGGGCGTGAGCCCATTTCAAGAAACAGAGAAGATGGGTTAATGATTTACCTGAAATTGGAAGACCATTATGTGATGCTGGAGGTATTGTAAATTGTCGGTAGACTTGATATAATTAAACCAGAAATAACTAATGTTTTGGAGATTGATGTTTAGTATAATTGTGTAATCTATGAAATGGAAGGAGGTTAAATTAGTCAATGACAAGGAATCCAAGCATTCCTGTTTCACTTACTCATGAACAAGTTTGTGATGGAGGTGTCCATTTGGGTGCCCATAAATAAGCTTCTTATGTGAAATAAAACAAAAAAAATTGTTTAGTCACACCAACTGCAAGGTTATTAGTGGTTGTGCAGGATTCGGCGAACTTATATCCATGTAGGAGTGTCAAACAACACAAACATTTAAGCCCATGCGATGGTTCGAATCTGGGACCTCTGTGGTACTTGGCACCAGACCACAGGTGGTCAGCAAAACTAAATTGTAATGATGACAATTGGATGAGAGTAATAACAAAGTTTGTGGAGGGGAAGAAATTATGGTATGCGGCTGTGACTTTTGTTTGAGGTATTCTTGATTGATTCTAATATTTTTTGCTTTTGCACAGTCTAATATATAGATTGAGTGAGAGTTTTTTTCCTGTAGATATTGAGTATCAATTGTGGCCTAGTTCATGTAACCCAGCTCTAAATATCATCACTGTTCTTTTAAATTAAAGTGACAGAAAGAAATTTCATAAATAATTTTTCCAAAAAAATTATTACATTTTTCTGCATAGGTAATTTGTGAAAACATCTGTCATTCCACTGAAGCAAAATGTTTTGTGGCATTCTTGGGAAACAACTCAACAAAAGGACTGCTTAAATTTAACCAAGCAGACAATGAATTGAAGAATGCACAAAAAGAAGAGTGTGTTCATTTGATGCTAGATACTTCACTGAAAATACGCTCATTATAGGATTTTTGGAAATTGAGTGATTATGGACAACATTTGGGAGTGGAAAATAATGCCAGTAGTACAAGGTATAAAATTTTGAGGTTGTTGTGTAGTTAGTGGAGATGTGGTGGTTAATATTAATTTAATATTAAACAGAAAATAAGTCATAATGAAAACGACACTATCATCTCCAGAACAACCTCGCTAGTATCACAAATTGGGTATGTGTTTTGATCTCATAACATGTCTGATGTTTACTATTTATATATCTATCATTTTCTTAATATATTATTGTAAAATTTGGTTTGTCCCCACACTTACTTAGTTTAGTAAATATTTTTTATTATAAATTTATTTATGAAGGTCGCATTGACTGCCTGGTCATTAGTGATCACAGAAAAATTAAATTTTCTGCAACTATTTCAGATAATAATCACAGTAATATAGTTTCACATTTTATAATACTCAGTTCTATAAAACTGAACTTAAATGTACTGTGAATTATAGCTTGAATCATAATTTGTATGCAAGTTTATAGGAAGGAAAATTTTGAAATTAAATAATTTAGATTATAACAGGCAAATATTTTTGATAGAGAATCATTTACAGTATTTATTTTGGAGTGCACAGGAATCAAGATGGATTTATAAGTAATACTTCTACATTCCATAAAATTCAATCAATCGGTCCAGATGATAAGGAGTCTCAATGAAACAATACTTTTATGAATGCACAAAACATTTTAATATAAACTTAAAAATTTGTACAACAATATGAAAAATTATAGACTATTATACACATTTATATTATAATAACGGGATGGAAAATACAGTTCTCACTATGATCCTGGCTGCCTATAGTTATGAATGTGGATACGGACACCCGTGTCCTTGCAGAGTAGGCAGACACAGCCATGACACCCAATCACTGACATATTGTTCCATAAAAAGATTAATAACATAGCAAACACTTATTTTGGTAGTGTTTCCTAGTTAGCATAATCAGCACCTAAACATGATGTTATTGGCACCAGAAACAACAAGAACAATTACAATAGAAGACTGGGAGCCACACCCAAGATGGGCAACCTAGCACAAAGAAACTTTCAGCTTCTTCAAACATTAACAACAACTATATAGTATATACTCGATTTCAAATTGGCTTTGTAAGCATGCACATGGAAACAAGAAATTAAGAAAATGCTAAATACTGATCTAATTTTATTAAGCCAGTCTAAAAATAACACAGTAACCACCCTCTATCACGTAGCAAAGCGACAGCAAGTCGCCTTTAAGCGTCATCTTTGGCTGCAGCGGCGGAGACAGCCTTTATTTTTTTGCTCACGGAAGAGAAACACCCGTTTTGTGGAGGATAATGAGGAGGGGGTTAGCAAGTTCCAATCACAAATTGACAATCAAAATCTAATTACTTATGAAAAATTGCTAGTAGTATTCCTAAAATGTTAATTTTCTTAATCTAAACGTAATGTACATGTTTGAGTTATTAAAAATATGCTCAAGTGGGTCGTACTGTTGCCCTGGCACTTTTGGGCTTGCCTCCCTTTCTTGGGATGGCAGAGTGTCCGTAGTGCTGCCCTCTACTGCTATACTACCACACTACTTTTAATAGTCATAATGTTAAATTGATATCAACACTGAAATCACATTAGGTAAAAAAGATAAACGTCATCATTAAGATTGACTCTACTATATGCTATATATATTATTCCCATCTCAATATTCTTCCCGACACTGGACATGGACGAAGATAAAGATAATGTTCCACACCTAGTTATATCCTAATATTCTGCACTACCGAGACATTTTAACAAAGTGATTTCGAAAGGCCTAGCATTCTTGTCGATTACATGCTGACCACTATTTTCGTACCCTCTGAGGGATATCTGCCACAGCTGTTGCAACTCCGGACACTTTACAGTAACATTTCACCATTCCCTAAAAATATTTTAACAGTAATCATAAACAATCAACTTGCCATTGTTTGCCAAATGACATATTTCAGGTACCATTTACCACATCTTTCTTTAACAGCTTAATGAAACCATACCTTAAATATCTTGCTCTTTTTTCATATTAAATAATTATATTAAATATTTATATCATTTCATAAAAATAACAAGTAGTATTAAACAAAATATATTTCAATATAAAAACAAACAAATAAAATTGCTTCTTGAATTATATTATATAGATGTAATATAACACAAGATGCTACACATCTGTTTACAAAATCTGTGAAAAAATAAAGGAACAATTCAACACAAAATATATATATGTAATCTATCATTAATATCTCTACATAGTAAGATCTAAAGTATGAAGTCCAATAAATTTGTAACATGTAGCTTTGAATAAGTTGAGTTTCTGAAAGACATTTAGAAATTCAGACAATTTAATGGTATCAATTTTAGTAAATCTTTCATAAACTCTTCCTTTTATCATATAGCTGACATGAACAACAATACTGATTTTATGGGATAATACAAAACTGTAAAAACATGTTAGTCTTGAGGTCTTTGAACATATTAACAAAATAAAAAAACACCAATTATCTCTCATTGTTTAAGAAATTATTTACAACTATCCCGTTCATCAATTACTGCATTTCATTTACAGTTCTTTTCTCGTCAAAGTATCTAATACCGAGACACTTCATGTAAGGTAACTTTGATATTTCCACGGAATACTTCACACCTCTGTGCACTTGAGAATCAAGCTCCCGCTTGGTGGCCAGCTTTGTGCAAGTCCCGGGGTGAAAAATAACATGTAGAAAAATGGATATAAAATATAGTTATCATTATAAAATATCATTTTGTAATTACAACAGAACAGTGGCTTGCAAACAAACCCAAGACAATTATACTTTACACATGGTAGTAGAGTTACCCGAATTGAAATTCTGATTGGTACATCTCCTGGACTAGAGTTACAAAACGTCTTATAATTATATACACTCGTAGGATGTCGCACAGTCAAGTCCATTGCGAAGCAGGGCCAGTCCCCGTTGCTTGTCTCGTTTAGATATATTTACACATATACATGTAGGCCTACTGTAGCAGATAGCTTAGTTTGCCACCAGCAGGTGTTGATAAGGGCTGTGTGGATGGTAGTGAGGAGGGAGCAGCTGCTTCCCTGGTCCGTCAGGTGCTGGAGGCGCTCCCCCATACAGTTGTGTGGTGGGTGGCTGTGGTGGTGGCGGGTACAGGTCATAGGAAAATTGGTGGGGTGGCTGGTATCCCATGAAGTAATCGGCAGGAGACAGTGGCCTTGGAGACTGCATCTGCTGTTGTTGCTGCTGTTGCATTGCTCTTTGCTTTATGTAGTTGCTGAATTCTGTAGGAGACATCCTGAAAAAATAAAGTGAAAGTTATCAAATTTGAAAATGCAATGAAAATATTATGGGTTTTCTAACAACAATATATGTGGCATAGAAAATGTAGAATTATCCCTCTCAGAGAAAAGTTAAGTGAAAACTAGTAACACACATGAAATTTGTTTACTGAATTAGGTTTGTTAATTTTTTCAAACCTCATACCAACTCCAGAACTTGAGTAAACATAATTTTATTAACTGAGAAATGGTTAGTTTTTTCTTAGAAATTTAAACTTATCTCTCGAATTAAAAATGTTTTTCAATTGTTTTATAGTAAATTAAAGTTTTTATGGCTGCAAGCTTGCAGTGTCTGAAAATTTTATCCTTTTATTTTTTATCGTTAAAAATGTTCAATAAGTTGTTCATGGAATGTTTTGTCTTTACATACTGTTGATTGTCCTAAGAAATATTTGAAACAATCTCTGAAAGAAAATTTAATGTATTATTGATTAATTGCAAAATATAATGTTCTAGTGAACAAAATTGAGGGAATATATATGTTTGACTAGGAATTTTCACATTTAAGACATGTGCAGAAGCTACATATAAGTTTCAATGTTTCTCTAATTTAATTGTATAAGTTAATGGAATAACAAATTTAACTATGTAGAAAAGTTTTTTAGAATTTCGCTAAATTTTGGAGCCTTTTGTGAGCGGCAAATTTGGCCTGTGCTCCGGGATTCTGAAACCCACGCTACGTCATTACTATTTTGTGTCTAATCTATACAGAAAGAAAATTCATATGAGATAGTAATATGTGGCTGCAATTTGTTATAACTTTGTGTTTTCAAAGAGGAGCATGTCATCACAAAATTAGCTGCGAAATGATTTGTTGTCATTTAACGAGAAATTAATTATATAAAATGGGAACATATTGTTTTTAACTTTTACATTCAATGTATAATTTGATTGCATGCGGTAAGGAGTTCTTGTGTAGATGACATTTATCGTTACTATCATCTTCCTAAATCACATTTATATCTTAAAAAGGGGACTCAGGCTCTCGAAAATTTGAAATATTACTGCTTCCAGGATGGCAATTAAGCTAACCTCTCTATCCCTCTTTCTTAATTAAGCGAATTATTTAATTTAATTATTGTGTAACAAATAAAACTTTTGGCTAACCTATTTGCTCTTTTGCTACTGGTCTTCAGCTTCGTGCTGCCGAACTTCGTTTGTGCGAATGTAGCAGTGGTGAAGGTGAGAGGCGGCTGAGCGGGCCTCGTGAGGAAAGCCGGCACCGGGCTGGGGGCGGCCGTGGGCGACGGCGCCGGTGCAACGGGCGGCGGCGGAGACGACGGCGCGGCGTTTGTGGTCGAGGGCGGCGCCTCCACGGGTCTGAAGCACTGCGCCTCGGGGTTGAACGTCCTCGTCACCTCCCTGTCGTCCGCGTCCGAAGGCGTGGGCTCGCTGAGCAGCAGCTTGACGGCCCCCTTCTCTCCGATGCGGTAGCTGACCTCTCCTGGATCGACCCAGACGGCCAGCTCTGCCGGGAGGTTCTCCAAAACGTCGTGGACCGGAACTCCAGCCTCCCGGGCGGCGCGCTGCAGAACCGGGTCCACGGGGTCGCCGGTCTTCAGACATCGGAAGGCCGAACCCTTGAAAGGCTTGTCCGGATACCAGTGTCCTTCGAACTTCTCCTTGAGGGCCTTCTCCAGCTCCTCGCCGAAAATGTTAACCCGCCTCCTCGGGAGCTTATTGTACAGGTACGAGATAACGAAATTCAGAGCCACTTGAACTTCTATGTGCATCGTGCTTATCTGAAAAGAAAGAAAGACTTAGTAAAACGATCATTGGTAAAATCTATCTGAGACGTAAGCAATTATTTAAATTTAACTTGATAAGCATTCGAAGTATTACAATGAACCCCACAACGTAACTAAAGAAACAATTCGGAGGGTCTAAAAAGAAATTATTTTACAACCGGAACTCTGTAGATATTATTCGTTGGTTTTATATATTCGATCACCAAGAGAAGCCTCAAAGCTACGCCTGTCTAATTGAGTTATTTGATATGACATTGAACCTGCTTGCCGAGTGTAGCCGGGGATATGTGGGGCCTAGTGGAGGCGAATGACGGCAATCAAAATAGATGGTCTGGATTTCGAGCAACCTGTGGTGGGTAAAAGGTCAAAACTTACGCAAGAAAAAAATTACCAACGCTGGGGGGTTATCGTAATTATTATAATTTTAAAATACTTCAAAGACAGACAAACTTACGCGTTCCTGTTAAAAACTACAGAAATCACTCTCAAGCGTACAGCGTTAGCGAAAACACGTTCCGTTTGTTTATGAAGTGGATAGCGTTTCAATGGCCCTACACAATCTTCGTATAATTTTAGTTTGTGTATTATAAGCGATACTCCTGCAGAGCATTCCATATCTTTCCCTATCAAGAATAATCAACAATGATGGATATAGAAGAAACCGACACATCGTCTTACGCCAAAATAATCTTAGTTGTAACACCACACGAGAAATGACAAGCGATGCTTCTAGAAGCATTCCAGGGCCTGTCAATCGATGAGTATTTCATAGCTGTTTCTAACTATATTAACCCCACAAAATTCAAGTATATATCTGGAATCAAATTATTTTACAGTCGAAGACTGTAAGATAATTGAATTCCCTTTTTTAGTATCGAGATATCCTATTACACTTAAAATATAATCTTATCCGATATTCTGCTATGTTGTGAAGTGGAGTCAAAACACTGACGAAATGCACAGAGAATGGATACGTAATTAAGTTAAAATTCCAGTGCTGATATTTTTAAAATTGTCCTTGCTAAAATTTTGTTTTGTTAAAATCCCGGAAGATTGACGTCATTACAGCGAATGACGTAATGAAATCGTGCTACACTCTGCAAAGACTAGAAATGAAGTGTGCAGTCTTCCGAGAAACACACGACTGGACTAAGACAACCAACCCGTTTAGGTGGCATGTCCGAAATAGATGGCTCACTTTTAGCTTTTGTTGGCTGCACTCTTCGAGAAATACGTAGTACATGACGTCGAATCAAAGTAGTGAACTAAAAGACGACGTTTTGCCTGGTGAATCGGGTCGTATTAATAGAATGTGTTTACTCGAAAATCCTTGGTCCGCTCCCTCCTCCTCTTCCCTCTTCCCCACTCCCCGAACAAGATTGTTTGGGCACCCACGTAACCAGAGGAAAGTTTAATGATCAAAACAACCGCTGGTACAATTACATGGACAATCGTTGACGACCCAAGTTATTATGGCTACAAATGATCCAATAACAGCAAGCAAAACGATTTTAATATCACCTTCATGTGCCTCAGAAATCTATAGGTAAATGGAAAGTCAGAATTAACGACATCATATTGCTGCAGGTAACTTTTGCTTTATGGAAACAACGATGGTCACTAGTAACCACGAACAAACAACAGATCCCGGTATCAACACGTATGAAATATACTAACAAAATACAAAAGAGAAGGAAGCAAATGGATGCGCGTCTTCGAGAACTGTACTGGCTGCTCGGTAGAAGGTCTAAAATATTTTTAAACTGTATATAAAACCGTCAATCGGAAACAAGTTATGGGAATGTCCAACACAGCCATGATAACAGGTATCAATACAAGACTCCTGTGAGCCATGGTATTTGAATAGCCAAACAACATTACATCAATATTTATGCATATCATTAGTCAGGGATATTATTCAAGAAAGAGCTAAGAATTTCATAAGAATGTTCTCATAAAAATATTGCTGAATCCTAAAAACATCAACTTGATCCGTTGCTGGCCAATTGACAAGAAAATGTGATCACTCGAGGGAACACCATCAGGATACTAATGAATTATAAGACAAAAAGAGTTCATATAATATGCAATTATGATTGCTATTTAAATAAAATTAAAAAACAGACTGTGTGAAAACTGGATTAATGTCAGACAACCACAGCTGTGAAAGAGCTTTCATGAAAACGTCGTAATTGTTACACGTAAAAAAAGGGGCGACTTGTAAATTTTGAAATGGGGCTAATAAAAAAAGGTATGTGAAAGGTAAAGCATCAGTTGCAGTCCTGAGATAAATTAATGGGTCGAATTATGACCCAGACAAGATACAAAATAAATACTCCGTTGAGTTCAAAATAAGTATTAACGCTCGAAAAATAACAGATGCTACGACGATATGATACAACTGTAACAAAGAAAGGTTTCTGGTATTGTAAAATGAGTGATTTTTGAGGGATCCATAAGATACACAACGCAGAAAAGTCTGATATTCACATTGGAAAGTATTTATGAATACTGCTGCGTTTCTTTTGTAGGATTTTATTCCGTTTGAATAATGTCGTAGGAAAATCTTATGTTGGTGACTAGTCACTATTGCAGAGAAGCAAAAAAAAAACGGAACTGTTGCAGAAGTAATAATTACTATTGGAAAAGTAAGAAGATCGACGACAAATCGCGAGAATAATAAACTGCTTGCTACACGACGTCATTGACGGACAAAAGAATCGGAGAGGACCTGATTCAAAGGAGGAGGAAGCTGGAGATTGCATTAAATCTATTTAAATAAAATAGAACCTGCCCGTCGGAGTGATTTCGATACGTTGATCCTCATCAATATAAACCAGACATAAAAAATGGAAGACGTTCTGAATTCGCTTTTCGCAAGAAAATGGCTTTCCAATTTCTATGAAATGTTTTGTTATTGTGCAAAAGAGTGAGAACGTCCGTAGCCATATAAAACGGCCAATCAGGATTGACACAAAACAACTAATTTTCCAAAACCTTTTTCTTGATCAGAGATTTTGTTTGCTTTTCAGAAAACCGGTTCAACGATTTTTAAATGAAGCGGTAAAAAAGCTTTGAGGTTAACTCTACCATTTGAAATACCATTTCCAATACCTTTTCTTTATGTAGTGCATGCATGTTATAAGTATGCAAACAATGTATTGGTCGTCAAAAGTACTTGAGAAGTTGTAACAGAGACAGGTATTATAGTTTTGATTATCTTGGCGATTCTCGTGGAATTTATGCGTTACAAGGTGACACTGCGTCTCGGGAAAAAGTATAGAAACATGATACGAAATCCGATTCTGAAATCTTCCATCAATGTAATTTACCTTGAAGTGTCACCGATTTCGAAAGTGCCGATAATTGTGATCGTCTATTACAGAGACATATGGTCTTATCGCGCTTGGTTTATGTTTGCACCGAAACGTAGCAGTGTCTACATTACTCTCGCCAATGCTTAATCTAAAAATCTGAAACTAAATTTATAGGCTCTACATTTTGGCTATCCCGCGCAAGCAGCGGCGCAACCTTATTTCTGCTGCTTATTTCGTAACTGGACCAACCAGCCTCTTACAAGTACGCATGCCAAACTTTCAATAGGCTGCGCTCGTATATTTCTGCTGACGACGACAAATCAATCGCCGACCTGCTGGCTGAATTCTTGAGCTACAAGCACAGTTAAAAATCTGTTTCTTAAGAAATTAACGCACTCTGATACTGTATGTGATCCTTTTGTTACGAGAACTGCATTCCCGAGTGGTGAATTTACTTCAGGTTGCATTTTAGCACACTAAATAGTGTTAATTTTTAAGCCAAATCAATTACAGATTATTTTAAGTAATATATGTATTTTTAAAGGTATGTTGAAGAGGGGCAACATCCTTTCTGGAGCGCTAAAGGTATACGGGAACGTCTTCACCCGGCAGAAGGACGAGCTCCATCGGCCGAGGAGAGAGAAAAGTCAGCCAGAGCCATGTCATTGCTGGGAAACCTTGAAAAGTGGGCTGCATTCAGGTAGGACTAGTTGAAATAATCACCATCCACGTCATACGCAGACTCTTTTTTTGCCACTAGACCTCGATGCTACGTCATTCGACCGTCAATTTGAAAAAGATTTGATCCCCCAGAGAAATGGCTCAAAATTGACTGTCAAAAAATTGTGAATTATATTTAAAAATCATAAACCTGTCATGAAACTCATTTCAACAATCAAGAAACAGACCTTTACCTAAATTAAACACTCGAGTTTCCAATAAAAAAATTGTAATAAATACGAAAGTAGAAAATTTCAGTAAATTAAGTTTTGAGTTCGAACATACACTCTTTTTTCTTTGTAACCGAGACGAAGTCAACAATTTTCTTACTCATTCTTCTCGAAAATTTTGTTTCTTTTCCTCTCCTAAAATACCGGAGTTGGTAAATACGAGTACGGATTACATTTATGTGAACCTGAAAACTTCAACGAAGTTGCTATAAGAAAAAATATATTACAATATGAAAGTGCATATTTAAAAATTAATAATTTAGATAAGTACCTATTTTAAACGAAACTTATTTTAAATGTGAGAGTCGTACTGGAAAATGAGACTAATAAAACAACTCACCCTATATGTTTGCCAACGCGTCGAGCCACTTTTTCCACTATTGTTTAAAATGCCGTAAAACTACACGCGACACAAGTCCTAAACTATTGCACAGCTGAGACAAAATTTCGATAGTTACTAATTAGTGCTTTTACGAAGGCACGAATTTCGTTGCGAAGGAAAGGTACCAAGATTTTTTTTTGAGTCTCGAATCGGGAGCAAATCATTTACGTCAGCTCTTCTCACATTGCAATAATAATTTGTGCAAAGAGGATAATGTGTTAGATGCAAGTGTAGCCAACATTTGACCGATTAATTTACATTCATCAGAGAGGATACGCGAAGCAAGGTTGCGTGCTGTGGCAACATCGCACAGGAAAATCCTATTGACGACTGTGCATTTTACATCATCAAACGAGCCTCAGAGAAGACTGGTGACACACACAGAAAAAAATAATAAATACAGAATTGCCGTCGGCAATTTTGAGGCCTGCCCCAAAGCTACGCGAGCGAGCTCAAAAGTTTAATTAATTTTATACTGCACAGAGAGACAAAAAAAAGTTATTTGAGTTCCATTGGAGCTATACGTTTAACTGTAGCTCATTTAGCACGATTTTACAGCACACTTTGATTAATTTGTACGGTTCCTGTAGGTGTGAAAGTTATCTCGATGAACGATATCGCTGAAACATTCCTCTGTATTCCTGTTTGATCCCAGCAATGTGGTTGTTAGCGTGCTCCTTGCAGAACGTATTGGAGCTATTGAATGACATTCCACGGTCTGGTGTCACTACATTCGACGTACAGAGGGAAAAATGAGATAAAATTTAACGTGAAAATGGAATAGTTTGTACAAAATACGGATAAATTGGTAAAATTGAGAATTTAAGACATTATTTCAATCTTAAATAACGTTAAAACCAAATTTGTTTTTATTTTGTAAAAATTCCATAAAAATTGTAATGATTCAAATAATATGTGTTTTTAAATTGGTAAATAAGATAAAATTTAACGTGAAAATGGAACAGTTTGTACAAAATACGGATAAATTGGTAAAATTGAGAATTTAAGACATTATTTCAATCTTAAATAACGTTAAAACCAAATTTGTTTTTGTTTTGTGAAAATTCCATAAAAATTGTAATGATTCAAATAATATGTGTTTTTAAATTTGTAGATGACAATGGCAAATGCCGAAAGCTCATGAAAAATTGAATAAATTTTAAATCAAAATTAATATATAGTTCATTAAATGGCGTGACTAATAAAACCTAGGGATTTCACCATTATCATATAAATTAAAAATCAGTCACTTAAAAATTTTGAAAAATAAAAAAATTCCTTGAAGGAATTATTTCTATAAGTATGCCGATGCCAGACATTCATAATTAAATCATATTTCGGTAATATCTTTAGGCAAAGTATTCTGCTCTACTTAGAGATAATTCTTATAGTACTTTTGTGTTGGGAAACGTATAGGGATAGTTGTTTTATTAATCTACCCAATAAGACTCTTTTATTAAAATTACTTTTGTTTAAAAGTAGGTATTTAATTTTTTTTATTTATAGTCACAGCAACTGCAAGGTTATTAGTGACTGTGCGGTATTAGGGGGACTTATATCCATATAGCGGTATCATAGTATGGTTTCTCAAACACAAACGTCCAGGATTCGAACCCGGGACCTCTGTGGTGCGAGGAAGCGACGCTAACCGCTACAAGAAGTAGTTATCTCACTTATTTTTTAAAAGTATAATATTTAGACTTATTCGGGCAAGTAATTTATTTTTTCCCCGCAAACCCCTACGATAAGAGAAACAGACCGCAAATTGAACGTAAATGCATTCAACACCACCACGACAATCACCTCCGCCATCATATGCGAAAACAAAAAAAATCAGCATCACATTCGTTTCAAGTCGATTTAAAATTGCAAAATAGCTTTGCGAAATTTAAATGTACCTCGGCTGTAATTTAGCCACGTCAGTCCGAAGGTCAGATGCTGTTAACGTTATTTAAATTTATTGTTCGCCGACTGGTTTCTTTCGGTCCAGTTTATTATTTTTTTTCCTGTCCTGACCGCGTTGCATAAACAGCCCACGCATTCTACTTGGCAAAGTCCCAGCGACTTAAATTCGGCCATGGCCCTGCATCCAGTTCTCGGATAAAAAGTATCCCCCACCAGCCCTCATGAAACTGAGTCGTGGGCCTCCCTGAAGGATCAACAGCCAGAAGTGAGATGTTGGACATTGAGACGGTCCCGACATAAAATATAGTGAATCATGTTGTTCAATTGAAAAAAGAGTGGAACAACCTGATCATATTATTATTGAGTCGAAGTCCAACGACTTGTTCTAATAACTTCAATTTTTATAATCCAATATTTTATTCAGACCTTCAACGGCTTCATGAAGGAGTCATCTGCTTCTCCTTTAAGATGTGTATGACTTAGTATTCAGCTTTCCTAATTTGCGTTTATTCCCCTGTTTTTTCCATCTTTATCCTGGTATTTTCTTTTCTCTGAGTGTTTGTAGTAGTTACTTTAAAAAAGTCTTTCAGTTTGCCAGTAGATCAAACAGCACTTACAATTTTTTTTTCCACACTGAAATGAGGTTTATTGAAGGATAACGTACTACAGTTATAAAAATTTAATTAACATACCCAAATGTACCTGACCAATGGCATGCACGATAAATTTTTGGGCATAGGTAAGAAACTACAATTGCTTTCATTTATAAGAATACAAGAAGACAAGAACGTGGTTATATTTATTTTATTCTTTTCTCTCCCGTCTCTATGACATTGAAACCTGTAAACCCTTTTAATCTCATTACAAAAAACACATGTAGAGCCTCCAGCGAAGTTTCGACAGCAGAATAATCCCATTTATGACCTCAACAGGATTCACTAAATGTTTCCATTTCCTGAAACCATTTTACTAATTGAATTGATACCTCACACCTGCAGATTCGCTCAGTTATACAAACGGTATTATATTTGAAATATTTTCAGAAATATGTTTGTTATCCTTGTATTAAGTAAAGTTAAGCTACATTTTCTTTCCAGAAAGATATTTGAACTTTAATTTCCAACTTCAATGTGTATATATGAGAGTTAAATAACTGAAATTGTAATATATATTTAATTATTTGAATTTATGAAACATTAATTATGCGACGTGAATATTTAAACAAATTCCTCTTCTATGTACTAAAATAATTGAAATTCTTCTTCTTTATTGTATAACAGGCTACATGAGGACTATCCTGAAACAGGCAACTCCCTTTTAATAGCATGGGAGGGAATTGAAGAGGGAATGTGGAAAATAGTGAAAGGGTTGACTAGGGTCCCCGGGTTATAGTTTAAGGATCCTAAAAGGTGTTTCATCTAAAGAGATGCAGGGAAAATCCTCTAAAATCTGCATTATGTAGGTCATGCTATAAGGTAATATTCTCATGCCCTTCTGAATGACGGGAGAAGAGTTTTCTGTGGGGTCGCAGTATTCCCTTTTCTGTATCTCCAGCTGGCTGACTGATCCAATGGGATCACCGTATGTCCAAGGTCTTCGACCCCAATACACACACCTCCTAAAATGGATTAAGGTGTCTCGGTTTGTGAGAATCTTGAAAAAAACAGAGATAGCACGAGGCAAATCAACGCTGTCAGGCGAACCCCAAATCAATCTGGGGAGAAATTCCTGCGAGTAAAAACTCCCACAGGCATCTATTACATCCCTGGAATAGTTAGGGGCACCTGGTTATTGTTTAAGAATCCTACCCGCTATTCACCTGAAAGAGATACAGGGAAAACACTACTGCATCATGTTGGTTTGGCTTTTGGGTGCTAATTTCACGGTCCTCGGAAGACGGGAGGGGAGCTTTCTAGGTGGGGTCACAGCATTCCCCTCTCCGTTACTCGACCAGTTTAGGGGGATATTGGCCGACTGATCCGATAGGATCAGCGGACAGCTATTACCGTGTGTCCAAGGTCTGCGACCCCAGAACATACACCTTCTAAAATAGAGCCTACAGGCAAATATTAAAAATTTTATTCCACATTTTATTAACAGTGAGAGTTTTAATTTTCTGTGTCATTAAGGAATTATTGTTTTGGTTTCGATTAATCTGACAGGCTCTCAATACAATTATAGAAACGAGTAAAGTTACTGAAACGGAATGTCTTATAAATACTGACCGTCGCCTACCATGCGCCAGGATAGTACATTTACGTGTGTTCACAGTGTATGCTAATGGTGCACGATGATTGTTATGTTCAACCAACTCCGATTTGTCAAGTATTGTTTCAGGTTTAACTAGGCGCATATTTTTATTTTAAACACTAAAATAGTTCCGGAGAAAATTCGGATAAGGAAATCCGGAAGTATTTGCACAAAGTCTTCTAATATATTTTTGAAACAAAATCTATGAAATATGTTAATTTGTGGCAAGTGTTAAAATTGTGTCATTAGTATAAGAGGAATTGTTATCTCAAATATTTTCTAATGTAGTCCAACTAAGGTGCGTGTCGTCGAGTGTAAACTCTTGGTAATGGGCCTCTATTTTTGGACTGAGGGTGTTTTCGTTGCTGCCTTGCATCCGCCTCAACCTCACCTAGTGCCCAACCTTGACCTTTCCAATGTGAAGGAGGTCGCTAATCGATTAAGCGACGCGGCTCCCTTTTATATTTCAGTAATACTATTTTTTTGTTTGGTTTGGAGCTGTGCATAAATAAAGCCCATTCATAAGCTAATATTACATTTTTACCACGACACATAATTGTGAAGGTTCTAGGTATTATTTATTTATGTGTGATACTGTTTTCTCTCATACATTTATAGACTGGGGTGTTTTTTACCCCAAAAAATTCTAGCATTTAATTACACTGATCCAGTGCAGTGGTGCTGCATCAGCTTTATCAAATATTTAAACATATTTTAAATTCTAGTCTCACTTAAATTTATATTTCCGCAGTACTTATATGTTGCTGATTCGTACCTCTACATTTCTCGTGACAGGCTGGACCGCTTTCATCCAGTTATTTCTTTCCTGAGTCTTCTTGTTGCCCTTGTCTCTGTCTCATCCTATCAAATATCCTTTCTCCTGATCACTTATTGTCTCGTGGGTTCCAGATTATAGCGGTGGCGCTGCAGACTACTCATTAGTTCCACTGCGTCTATTACTGCAGTCGTTATTCTCAAGAGATCTATTTCATTCTTCCTTACATTGATCCATATTGCGTAATGCTTCTGCGCATCGTGCCATTAGTGAGGGTGAACAGTTACGCTGAAATATTTATTTAAATGCCCTGGAATTTATTCCTAACAGGCCCATCTGATCTATGGTATTTAATTCTCTGTTATATCCATAACATGCACTATAGTCGTATAGAAATCTCCTCGGGTATCAGCTCACTGAAAACTGTAGAATAACCAGTGGTGGCTTCAGAACACGAACTAATTTAGAAAGAATTATTTGTCTCCTAATTTTAAGAAACTTTAAAATAATAGTATTTTAAGGATTTATGCTTCTATTTCGAATACTTTAAACTACCCACCTTCGAACGCGCTCCCACCTACACACATCTGGAACACGTTCTTTATATCACAAGAATCCTGTCTAGAATGAGACTGCGCATGCGCAGTATTTCCTTTTCACCTCTTTGCTCGTCCAAAATCCAACAATTATATACGCTACAAAAGGCACAGCGCCGGGCAGTGTGTGTGTGCTGACACAGAGGCAGTCTCATGTTTTTGACCAATTAATAAAAAGATTACTATTTATGGACTTTCTGTGGTTTATTTTAATTAACGAAAGGTTATTTAAAAGAAAAATATTTAACGGACGCCATTTCGAAGACTTTTGTAACTCTGCAAAATTACCGCATTATCGTGCATACAATATTGCCTCAATGTGCGGCTTCTTCCTAAAATTAACTTTATTTAAAATATGCAAGAAGTAAAAATACTTTCGTGTTAGGAATTTGCGCCAATTTTATTTTATAATTTTACAGTTTTAAAAATTCGTTTCTATTACACGTTATGTGGATGAAATTAGAAATGTAACATATTACTGGTCATGGAGTATTATCAACACTGTAGATTATTATTAACATCTTCCGTAAGGGGAATTATCCTCGTAAAAATTGTTTCTTGGAGTGATGTAGCGCGTAACTTTATATACTAACGAGAATAACACCACGTTTATGCGACAACGCAACGCTGCTTGTCCCAACCTTTATTTCATGCGTTGTCATTGGTTGATTCAAGGTCACAGCCCTGCCATCAGTCTTCTAATTTGGGTAATTTTGTCTTCTATAAATATGACTTTTCATATGAATATGTTTAATTTGGTCGCAAAGTAGTGTCTGAGACTGGAGATCCGCTACGAAAGTATATTTTCGTGAGTTTCCGTGGTCGAAGACTGTCCATTGTTGTTATGGCTCGTTGGTGTCTAATCATGACCCTTGCACATTGAACGACATGTGGTGATGGTATTATAATTGAAACTTGGTGAAGCTGATACCCTATCTGATGCTATAGTCTCGACTTATAGGTTTTTTTCACAAGCTTGTAGCTACAGTGTTGCAGTTTGGGGAAATGATTTGCCATGAGGGAAGGCTACGGGACTCGAGTTCGTATCGAGGTAATCCGTGTGTGAAACGTAATGTTTGACTGGCGTGAGAGAACCGTTTGTAAAGCACGACTACGGCTATGTGGCAGATACGCTCGCCGTGTGTAGCCTATATATAGCTAGTCAGGTGTCCGATACGGAGTGACGTAGGTCAGAGCGGAGACTATTGATTACTGCGCCAGTACGCGTGCCCGCCGCATGAAACCTAAATATATCGCCGGGGACGAGAGTTAAACAATGCACAAACGATCCAACAGACTCTTATGAACATCAACCAAACTTCCTTCGTTTATACCATTAAACTATTCCCAGCATCCAAGATACAAAAGGAAACGACTGTGCGGATAATGGCTTATTTTCATTCCTCGAGCATGTTTACAGATTTCGAAAATTTATCTGTGTTCGTATTCTAGGAATATTGCAAATGAGTAAAACTAAACTTCAACCTGTTTCCGTGAAACGGAGCAATTAGGAGTGTCAACTCTTCCCCGAAGTTATGTATTCACAGTTATGAAATAAAACAATCTAACCACTATCACTGGTCATATAAAATTATGAATGAAGGCATCTGTTCATTAATAAAGTCCAAATATACACAATAAATGGATGTTGCTAGGCGGTTAACTTTTTTTATAACGAAAAATTACATGGAAACTGTTACTCGACACACACATTTCAATTTTAATCATCTTTCTGCTGTTTATCTTTTTATGATATTCACAAGAACGACGTACAGTTATGAACATACTAACTTACTTGGCGCTAAATAACATTTCGTAATCATTAGCGCTTTAATTAACTTGCATAGTAATCTTACAACTCAGTATTTCTTTCTACTTTATCCGTTATGTATACTTTAAATTACGTACTCAATTCCCCTATTTCATTAAGTTTTAAATTATCAAGACTGTGATGATTATGTTTATACATTTAATTATGCAAGCATGTAATTTCTATCATAAATATAAAGCTCCCTGTATCATATAATATTAGAGATATTGGATGCTCCACTTTTCTCCATATTCTTACAAAATTGCTTTGCTACAATTATTAACTGTAGACACTTTGCAATATGATCAACCATCACATCACGTTCTTCTTTGATTAATGATAACACATTAGACGCCGTCATTATATAGCCCTATCCTTTAAGTGGAGATCATTAATTTTTATCAAGATCTTGCTTTCTCTTCGGCCTCTTTCCCTTCAGGATATCGCAACATTATTGGACGTGCTCTTAGATTACACTGATTAATTCTTCCCCATGTGCATAATCACAGTTATTAAGAATATGTAATTGTTGAGCAATTGCAGTGCGACGTTTCGATAACCTACTCTATCTTCATCTCACATAGGTTCCTTGTATGTGGAGAATGATTTTACTGATTTCAAATCTCGCATTACATTATACTGATTGGATCAATGGGGATTTTCCTAAACGATCATGGTAATACGAGGCCACGGTCGATCCTTTTCTAAATGTAACAGAGGCGCTTCGGAGGAGAACTGCCAATTAACATTCACTGAGTTGTTTTTGATCGAGGAAACGCGATGCGTTGTGCAATATGGAAAGCACGGAGCATCTGGCTTTCGGGCGCTCGCCGAGGCTCGACTGGGCGTTCTTCTGGTTAATATCAGCCACAGTGCTGGCGTACGAAAGGGGGGCGACCTTTCAGTCTCGTACCGCCTAATGAGACGAGTGGAATCTTCAGCAGCAGCAGCAGGAGGAGGAGGAGTAGATTACGTGCCTCGTCATCAATCTTCCAAGAGCGTGCGTCCTCCTCAGGCGGCCTTCAACTCTGCTAAATATTCACAAGCTCTGAACTGAATACAATATTTCTATGGTGAATATCTTGGTGGCTGTCGTAGTTTGCACCAAAGATTCCCTTTTTGACGAATGAAGCTTAAGGAACAATTGGTTGAAAAAAAAATACATTTATAAATCCCTCTTCTCCGTGATCAGTGCATTTGGTGTGGCAATTTGAGAATTTTTTTCAGTTGACCGTTAATAAGCAACATGTTATTTATTCCGCACAGGGACTTTGTCCTACTTGATTCTCATATTACCGAAATCCAATTTAATGTCAACATGAATACATTTTATTGGACGTGGTATAAATCATGAGCGTGACCACCGACGAGTCACGGTAGAATTTTTCGTGAATTTCATGCAACACGACACTGGTGTTATTTGGTCTGAGATCATGTATAAACACGTCCCGTGCACACTGAAACAACATATGGTAATATAATAATCATAGTCGAAAAATTCACGCGGGTTCTGAGTTGAATGCCTAGTCAATTTCAATCGATTTAAACCTCCCACGAAAATATTTTGATTGAATTGTGCAAATAGTTTTTTGAGTATTTTATTTTTGAAATAATGTTTGCGTCCTATGAGATAAAACCATAACGGCCGTCAATAATAAAGTTTATAGAAAAGTTTATAGAAAAACGTCTAGGATGTTGATTGCTGGTGGAATCGACTGTAACAGATTTTTTTTATTGAGAAAGAGTTATTTCATGAAGTATTAAATTTAAGGGTGGAAAATGAATACCGGATCGGTCCATTTTCCGGACGGAAACATTGCCGAATTAGCTATTTGGCCCAAAGAAAATTCTGCTTCCTATATGCCTGACACGCAGTCAATTTCTAGCCCGTGAAGGGATTTATTCATAAATTCTGGTTACCTATAAGAAGGAGGGATTTCGTCTGAACACGGAGTCGACCCGGATAGTTAGGTCCGTAGTTTTCCGCCCGCAAGGCGGAGGATCTGAGCGTGACATTTTTCCTTCCATGAATTAGACTTTTTTATATGTATAACGTCCAGTTATTTTACGCTGCGACTTATCTTGCCGATATTATATTAAGGTAATAATTTAGTTTAATTCGTGAGGAATATCCACTTGTATGAGATCCGCGGAAGAAGAGGAAGAGGGATCGTTACCTTGGAGGGAAGCTGGAATAACGCTCCTACCGTTTTTTTAAAAAAACATTCTTTATATTCTTAAGAACAGGATATACAGACATCACCAATGAATTACTAGTGCTGTGCACTAGTAATATCTTAACTTTTATGAATTAGTATTTTAACGTACAATATATCCTATGCTTTTTTTGTTTTTCTTCGAATGCCAGACTGTCATCTTCCATAACACATTCTGGCATTTTTGTAGTGAAACGTGGTCAGCGTAGCGATTCTCCTCCAGCCACAACCCAAACTTTCAAAACCATGACGAGTAAAGATATCCAAGTCTATGCTACGATTCGAACCCGGCGCTACACCACAGCAGGTTGGCAGATCCTGAAGCTCATCAATGATTTCAGAATAGATTTTCCACTGCCAAGTTGCCGTAATAAAATTTCGTGTTAAAGTGAGCCCTGGCCCACAACAACCGCGGATCACTTTTTGACCACTAGGTATTTTGATTCGATTAGCTAGATGTTTCTCTCAAGTAATCATTTTAAACGCTATGATGTGGTAACGTTTTTCTTTTTATTATAATATTTTAATTTTTATGTAATGAAAGTATTTCCATGAAATGAGAACCTCTGGAATCTGGCAGACGGGTCTTCACAACGTCACCTCGCTCACTTCAGTAGTTGGAAACTTAAATTTTCTTTCGCGATGGAACTGTCATTTTAATTCAATTAAAAAAATGTGTTTTACTCGTATTCCGTTTCACTGGTATGTTATGCGTTGCGTTATTTCAGAAGTACACATTGGGGTGAGGCAGAAAACACGCATGTGTTTGAGAAGTAAAGAAAAGGAAAGAGAAGGAGAGATGTGAGGAATTTCTTGGAGTTTAGAGACGAGGCACAGCCGAGGTTGCCAGAGAATTCCGCACAGGCCTGTGCACGTGGCGAGTACACAGCAATGCAAAGCAATTACGACTGGCGGTTCTGTAGAGTATAATGTACGGAAGCCGCACTATCCAAGGTTGCGAGATAAAAGCCATCGCTCCTGAAAACAGGGCGGCACGTCGCTGCGCTGCGCGGCGATGGCGTGTCTCCGTGTCGCAATCCCAAATGGGACATGGCTGTTGCGAGGAGGGTATTCAGGACATGAGGCTCTCGTCCCTATCGGGCGCCAAGGACTGCGACACTCTGCACCTACAATTACTCCGGCTGGCGCAGACACCGTGAACGAAGCAGCTCTCTCTCCTTCTTCAGCGAAAATATCGACGGAAACAGCCACCGACGTGAATATGAAAATACGTACACGCAAACTCGAACCCCATTCCTCCACCATCAATGCTGTGCTCAAGGCGAAAAACACTTTTCGAATATCTTACAGCTTCATCACACAGTTCTCAATTTTAACGACAATAATACTAATTTTTATGACTATGATCAGGACCAAATAATATATATTCTTCGCTTGATTTTATGAATAGCTTTGACTTTAAACCTACACGATTTCAAAAACAATGGTTCAATATATGAATTTTTTTGGGGGTTAACAGGCTGGGGTGAAGTGCCTCCGAGAGAAAACTCCCACATGTGCTCCATCTTCACATACTACTTCTTTTTTTGGTTAACAGGCTACATGAGGGTGATCCTGAAACAGGCAACTCCCCTTTAATTTTTTGGGGGGTTAACAGGCTACATGAGGGTGATCCTGAAACAGGCAACTCCCCTTTAATAGCATAGGAAGGGAATTGAAAAGGGGGGATGCGGAAGGTAGAGCAAGGTAGCCAAGGGTTAACTAGGGCCCCCGGGCTATGGTTTAAGGATCCTACCCGGTGTTTCACCTAAAGAGATGCAGGGAAAACCCTAGAAAACCTGCATCAGGTAGGTCGGGCATTGGGTACTATTCTCACGCCCTTCCGAATGACGGGAGACGAGTCTGCTGTGGGGACGCAGCATTCCCTTCTCCGTGTCTCCACAAGTTTCAGGAGGCAGTTGGCCGACTGATCCAATGGGATCAGAGGACAGCGCACTCGAGAGGTAAACTTAAAATATATTCTTACTCAAATAAAACGTTCATTCAATTTACTTCTTATTTCGCGTTTAACAGACCAATATATGGACCAAATACTATTATTAATTAATACATCGTATACATCTTTCATGTTGTTATTAAATTCGAAACATTTCATAAATTAATATTTTACGAAAATGTAGGCGCAATATAAGAGTCGTCAAAAATAAAATACTGACCGAGATGGACCCAATGCTTGATGATTAGATTGTGTTTACAAGTTGACAGTTTAAAATTAGACTTATGCTCTTTAATTGTTATATTCAAAGGTCGCTTCGTTTGGTCAGCATAACAGAAGTTACAATTTGAAGAATTAAATTAATACTCAACGTTAGAAGTAGGTTAACTATTAGTAGGATTTTGTGTCGTTTAATAAAACCAAAAAAAGAGAAGACTTTGACTAAATAAAATTTGATGTAGTGACTGTCAATTTAAAATGGAAAGGGAAAGGTCAACCAAAATGTGTAGGAGAAACAAGAATACGTGCAGGCAGACTAAACGAATCCTAAAAATAACGAAGATGATGCACGTCATCTGGCGTGACTCAGAGAAATGCAGAGGAGCAGATGTTCTGAAATACTGCAGATATCTGCGTGTATGTGTGTGTGTGTGTGGAATTTCAAGGGGCGGTGGGGGTGGTTATGTCTGGCCTTCGGCTCTCTCCTTAGCGAAGCCTGTCGTTTAGCAGTTCTATAATAGAATACCACGTAAAAGAGAGAGAGAGCGGGAAAAAAACAAGCAGAGAACTGCGAGTTGTCCGCGAGCAGCGCGATCCTTCTCCACAAAATTATTTTAAGAACCTGGCAAGAGAGCTCTGCCTGTATTCTTTCTCCAATATTCTCTGTTCTTTTCATCCTGCTGTTCAGTACACTCCATGCTTCCACCAGCAACGGAATTGATCCTTCTCTCATCCTGTGAAAATTCTGGGTAATAAATGACTTGCGATATTACATAGATACGAATAACATATTTAAGTCAAAGAAACTTTAACAACATATCGGCATTTTCAGGAAAGCTGAATATATAATTGAATTTTATTGAGACGTTCATAAAGAAGTTATTCCATTTTATAATTCATAAAAAGTGGTTCAGGAAAATTTACAGAATATCAAACGGATATTTCTCGAGTCTTAATATTAGTTATTTGCTAATATATTTTCGCATATTATTTATTTTCATTATTCATATTGTTGTATTATAGTAAAAACTGGTCTGATGGAAATCTCCATGCTAATCTATTCTGCGAAAGCCTTTTCATTTCTACATAGCTACCACATCCCACATTCTCCATTATATGCTTAGGGGATTCTATCCTTGGCCTAACACTTCTGTTCTTACCCCACACACTTTCCTCTAATGCCAATTTTACAAGACCTTCGTGTCTCAACACGTTGCCTATTAATCTATCCTATCTCTTAGTCAAAGTTTTTTTATTGTTATTTATATAATATATATTTATTTATTATTATATTACTTTCTTTTATTTTTGATGATGAAACTGCCACAGGGTAGTATGACGTTCGCTCTAAACATGAAATACGTACGTACATAGTCTCTGAATTCCTCATGAGACAAACAGAGTTCAATTATTGATCAGACAGTTGGACTCTAGTACTTCTTTCTTTTTATGTCTTCCTTCCTACTCTCTTCACGCGTCCTTCCTGACCTCATTCTTTACTACTTTTTCAATCTGCTTGTTTACTGCCTTTCACCTATTTTGCCGGAAATCTTGTGCTCGCGGTAGTATTGTGGTGCATATGGAGTATGTTCCTTAAATTTTTTCATAACTACATAAAATAACTCGTGATAAAATTCAGTTCTGTAAACACGATTTTTTTTAAAAAAAATTATGAAGAAAATCTTACGACATCTATTGCTTATATTTGTATTTACAAAAAATATTGTAAGAGGAAATTTACTGTCGTAGTATAAGTAACAAAAAGGGGGGAAACAAAGGGAGCTAATTTTTCAATCATATTCCTGCACATGACGACGGATGAACTTTCCTTGAACAGTTATTTTTGACTTCGAGCAGTATTCCCAAATTATTCATTTTACATTTTAATATATACGACACTAGTTTTTCATTTTCATTAGAACTTTGATAGATGGCGGAGAATTATAGTAAACGTTCTATTGGTTACATCAAGAGATATTCGATTCACCACGGGACAATCACTTGTAGTAGTAGAAACAGAGTTCCTCATCCTCGGATGAAAGCGGAAGTGAATGGCGTTTTTCGTTTACATGGAGCGAATCCTGCATTCAGTTTAGAAACTTTCCGTGAAAACAAAAAAAGAACAATTCTCAAGTGAATTACTTGCCTTTTTTTCAGTTCTTAATGGCTCCAAGCTCCGCTCGTATTCCGTATAAAGCCATTTTTCGAGGTATGTTAAAGGTGAACTGTGTTTACAGGAAAGTTCCATCCGTTTTTTTTCCTTTTTTAAGCCACTGATCACTGGGTAAATCCCACAGCTTAACGGACAGGTTGAATTATCTCCGAGACAATTTGCGTAACAGGCCTTAAGTCTAGAAGCGGAGAAACGTCGTCAACATTTTTAAATCTCATTCGAATCACAACCGAGAACATTTTATTAACTTCCACCGCAGGCGCAATCAAGTAATTAAATTTCATATGACAGTAATGATTAAAAATGATTTCAGTTCAATGTAAAGAAATTAATGGCATTGAGCCAGAAAACTATTTATATAATTTGTATACAAAAATGTTTCGTCCTCTTGTTTACCAGCATAATAAAATCACAAAACTTTTCTAGGGTCATATTCCTTTATGAGACAAAATTTTATTGCATACAATAGTTCAGGCCAAGCAGTTATAATAATGAAAGAACACCTGACAACTACTGTAATAATTAAGGAGTGAATTTGTTCCAAAAACAATTTTCGCGTGTATTCCCCGGTCAAAGTTTACTTATATTTTCGACAGCAAACTTTGACCCGTATTGAAAACCGAGAATTGCATTTGGTACTGTAATAAGATAAATGACAGTCTACCAGTATACTATTTTAATTTTAATTATTTATATTGCATCCAATATAGTTTTGTTTTATAGAGTAATTATTTTATTAGCATAAGTGCTACTTATAGTTGTTCCGGCGCCGTGAATTTTATTTTCAGTTTTATATATATATATATACTTGTTCCAGAAACTGGGATAATAGGTAGAGGTGTGATATCTTTGTTAATGGTCTTTTTGTGTGAGATACTTTCTGGATGCTGTAGAGAAATACACAGGCAGCATTTTTGTAAAATTTAATAAAAGATTTCTTGAAGTATAAAAGAAATGTTGAATTTTTTACGTTTCCTAGTTTGGAACAACTGAATGAGTTTAAAGCTCTACACCTGTAGATATTTGATATTATAGATTGTTTTCGTGATTTTATAATATTTATATACAAAATTATATAAATTGTTATCCTGATGAATTTTAGAAGAGGACGAAACGTAGTTGTAAATAAAAAAAATTCTGACTTAAGGCAATTTATTTAATTATATTATTTGAATGATTGTTAAACTTTTTTCATTACCGTATAAGTTTAAAATTTTTCTGCCTCGGAATTAAATGTAATTTTTTTGCAGAGAAAAACAATTTAGGCTCTGTTATTAAGGTCTACTTATCTGAAAAGCCTTTGGAATCCTTGAAAATGGTATCTGGATACTGTTTTTTTCTATTTAAGTTAAAAATATAGGTTTCTGAAATACATCTTTTTTTATTACTCATGATACAGTGTAACTAATAATGGGCAATGAATGACCACATAAGACAATAAAGAAAATTGAAGATTGTTAACAGTCCCGTGGATCTTAGTAAAGCATAACGGTGGGAAAGGAGAAATTTTAAAAATCTGGCCAATTAATTAGTTTCAGACAATAACTATATATTCGGAGAAAAGTTTTGAAAAAGAGTTCGATGGTCTTAAGGAAAGAAGACGTCTACTTCCCAAGCCCCGAGTCCGGGTGAATGATAAATTCAGCGGTAGGGCTTCAACATAGAGACTGCGAGGGAATATCTTGGAAATATCTCTTTGTATAGGGCTTCGAAATAATTTTAGTCTCCGGACCTGTTTGGCGTTCGTCAAAGTCTTGAATCATTACACAGAAAGGAATGTAAATAGGAAAAGAAGTGGAAGAATGGGTGAATCCAGTTAGGCGCTGTTCCAACGGTTCCTTGGTCTTGTAATTTAATGACAATGGTGAATTTAATAATGAAATTATTATGGAAGACGGAAGGGATGCTCTCTAAATCAAAAGTTTCTCTCTCTCACTCTGTGAGATTGCTTAGTGTGGTAGAAAACGCAAATCAGACATGCATTACAGATTCTGAGCCGCTTTCAGTTGAACCACAATGTAGAAGTTAACAAAAAAGTACCGCCGCTTGAATATTTTCGCTTGGGATCACACGTAAAGGAGGACTTGCGATTCATAGCGACATTGACCAATGTGAAGTAGTAGAAAGATGCTTTCCAAGGCACAGAATCAGCTTCCGTTTGACTTTCAGATGTAAGAGGGGAAAAGGAGAAACAAACGAGTGACGTCGCGGAAACGATTTCGTCAAGGTTCCCCAGTGAAAGGCGCAGGTAATTTGATCCGAACGATTAAAGCCAGAAGTTCGTGTTAACTCGTAACGACGTGGTGACATCAGTTTTGGCCGGGCGCCCCGATGTGGAGCCACAAGGTCGCCGGCCATTGCCAACGGCCCAGGTGTGAATGCGTCCAGGCACCTTTGCAAAAAATTACGATATCGACCCGGCCGCTTCCCAGAGTCGCAGCCGAGATTCCTCTACTCAGACTGGTGCACCACCATTCAATTACATCGCTGCTTGCGTTAAAAATAAGTCGAAACTGTGGTCGCAGCTGGCCACAGATAAGTATGTGTACTCACAATGTTGACGTCAATTTAAACAGCGGGACTCTGAATGGATTTATTTCCGGTTCTCCCTGGTTTCCCTTTAATAAATCAGGGAAAATTTCTGGAACGAAGTACGCTCCCTAATTTAAGATTAAAAATAAGTCGAAACTGTGGTCGCAGCTGGCCACAGATAAATATTTTAAATTGTGTGTACTCACAATGTTGACGTCAATTTAAACAGCGGGACTCTGAATGGATTCATTTCCGGTCTTCCCTGGTTTCCCTTTAATTAATCAGGAAAAAATTCTGGAACGAAGTACGCTCCCTAATTTAAGGTAGGACCTATTCATGCTCAATATTCCTCCTCTATGTCAAAAACTGACTCAAATTTTCGTCAAAGCGTTTGAAACACATAATGAACCCACTGCAATAAATAAATTAAAACAATAATTCGTAGGAATAAAAGAATGGAACACTGCCGACGGACCCAGGACCAACCAATTTCTGGGCGGTTATCCTACCACTGAGCTAGTCGAAACGATGTCCCAATGACGATTCGACGTCCCTCTATTCCCGTAACCTACGCTAGGCCCGGAAAGCGGGAAGTCTAGGGTGAGGGCGACATTTTTCCATTCTTACCTTTCTTCTAAATTAGCTTCAATTAAAACTATACTACTTCCTTTTAAACGAAGAATATGTGTGTGCGTTGAGGCAGTTAACTGTTAGACTGTTACAATAGCGAATCCATGTAACAATCTTCGTGTTTCGGTAGAAGGTCCCTGACCTCATAAATCCATGTAAATATAACGCGTCGCCGATCACAGTCACAATTAATACGGTTTTATCCTCCAGTCAAACATTTTGAGGTTAAAAATAACACGTTGCATACGAGTAAACAAATAAAGATATGTCAATGAAGTGAATCGTACAATTCAATGAAATGAGGGAAAGATTCGTTTACAACTGGGGAAGACTTGTTGTCTCACTACCTAAGAAATCTCCACGGATAATAATAAAAATATCGACTCCCTATTGACAGAATCTAAAGACCAATATTGAATTATATGAATGGTTTCAACCAAATAGTCCTTAGAATATTCATAAACTTTTGTCTTATTAATTTAAAATGAAAGAGCTTTGGATGCTGAATATCGAAATTTGTCTCAAGAGCGTTCACTAAATGTCCAATGATTATAGTATGAATTTTATTCTAGTGATAAATGAGTATGATATCCAACATCGAAGGCTCATGAATTTTAATTTAAAAATATTAAGCGAAGACATGCATACCATCAGTGGCAAGAAAAATTAGACTTATCTAACATTTAAATAAATATTAAATGCGTTATAACAGCCTGTTTGTCAGTATTTATTTTATTTAAATGATGGACTGTACTACGTTTCGTCTCCCATTTGAGACTTCTTCCGGTATAAAAAAATTAGCTGTTCGTGGACCTCACACCTATATTCTTCGGCCGAAATGCAGGAAAGTATTGCGATACTTCTGCCGAAGGATGATGGAATGAGGTCCATGAATAGCTAAATTTTTATACCTGAAGAAGCCTCAAATGAGAGACGGAACGTAATATAGTTCATTATTTAAATAATATAAAAACTGACAAACAACGCATTTTACAATTATCTTATTATATAAAAAGTTTGATAGCCGTGTAGTGGTTTAGAAATTTACAGATATTAGACCATGGTGGCTTTAATGGGGAACAATTGCGTTTCAGGCCCTGGCAGTCGTTTAGCAAAGAGTCGTCACGCTTGTTAGAAACGAAACTGTAATAAATATTTCTCCTTCTTCATGGCTTCATTGAAATGTAAAAAAATAGTAATAGGTTGAGACTTTTTAAATCGAAATTTAAGTATATATACATATCTAAAAGTTACGGTCTGCTCAGTTTTTCCAGATTTTGTTGCTGATTACAATTTTTTTCATGCTAATATAAATTTTTTCTTTTTCATGTTAGACGGAAACCTTCACACGATCTTCTGCTGCCTCCTCCGTCGACTGAAAATTGAAGGTTGAATTTTCCCTTTCCTCTTTTTGTCCTTAAGTTCTTAATTGTAAAATTTTGTATATTTCTTGTAATATTATATTTCACGTATCCTATTTCCTCAAAAGAGGACTAATGTATTGAATAATAAATCTAAATCTAAAAATAAAATTTATATTATTATAATTAACACTAAAACACAACGAAATAAGATAATTAATGTTTCTAAATTTATAGTTATAAGAATTGAAGACACAATTTGTATTTTCTTCTAGGATATAAATACACGTCGACAGAAACATATTAATATATTCTAAGCTGTGTAATGAAACCGACCCTATTTTTGGTGGGAGTAGTTTTAGTCAGAGGTGAAAATTATGTTTAATAGATCCGTGATTGGGGCATTAATACTATTTTTCTCCCCCAGGTACCGTTTCTATCAGCACTTCGTATGTGAGCGAGTCATTTATTGACGGAAGGCTCAGTATTTACTTTCTTTCTGGCAGTGAAGTCAGTTTTAGCAGTTGAATGTTTTGCTGGTGGAGAGGATTGAATTTCCTTTTATGTTACGCAAATAAACAGACGCGACTTTCCTGGGGGAGCTGCTCTTGCTCAGATAGGTATAAAGTAGTTGAATTGGAAATTTTTATTTATTTTTTGTGTTCACTCCAAGTAGCATCTAAGTACATTGTAATTTTTCTTTGCAAATTTTTTTCTTTATTTGCATATCCATGAAATCTTAGAAGTTATAAATATTGCGGATGATTCCGTTGTAAATTAAGTGCTTTTCACCAATATGGAAGGAATCGAGGTTGTATGTCTAGCTATTAAAGTAATTCGCCGCTCTATGTGATTGAAAAAAATATTTTTAACATATTCACCCGATTACGTACATATAAAAACCTGCCCTGATAACTACTATCTAGAGCAGTACGTGAGAAAAAAAAATACTATGGCGAAATAGCTGTGTGTTATTCAACTTGGTCCTATCACAGTATCGGCTTTCTCGAAGTGAAACGTAAAGCCAGAAGTAGTTGCGAAACCCAGCCCAGAGGGCGAGTATTTTTATTATTCGCGGTCAACAGCTCCTTCGTCGCAGTCTTCCTGTTTCGAGTATTCCAGCTCTGGACACGCAATCACTTTTATTTCGAGTATATCAAGTAGGCGGTCGGTCGCCGCGGAGCGAAGGGAACTTGGTCTCGATTTTCTGGTCGAGTAACACCAGCTGTCTCCGACGTTTCAACGGTTTGTTGCACCATCGTCTTCGGCGTGAAACTCAAGTGCACACGTCAGTGACCACAGAAGCGACGGCATAGTTGGGCGTTTCCTCGTTCAGAAACGGTGACAGCAAAATACATTCGCACACACTTGACACGTTCCAGGGTGAAAATGGGTGGTGTCGATCTCGAGACTGCCAGTGCAGAAAGAGAAATTTAACAGAGAAACTCTTTAACAACGGTCCTGGGAACATGTGCTTGTGGTCAATTTTGTAGGTGCTGACATTGAGGAATCTTGTTTTTGTGAAGGATAGTGAAGGGCACAGACCACACAATTTGCCTTGACATTTCTTAGAAAGAAAGGAAGAAAGTATCTGAGGAAGCTTTGGACTTGTGGGTGTAAATGTTTACAAATATTGCGAAACTTCCATCTGAAGGATTTACTCGGGAAAAAAATTCTTTCTTTTAGCCCGGGTCGGGAAATCTTTCTACGGTTTCACCGTACACAACACGTTACATAATTCAGTTATACTTCAAATAATCTGACATTTTAATGTTAACATATAAACATCAGAACAGTCAAGTCCCACTATATTACTCAACACATTAGATACTTCACAAGATGAGCAAATTTCTTCTGGTGTTAAGTACAATAAATTATAAATTTCGTTAAAATATAAATGTTTGAATTGATATAATAAATAAAAATTTAATTTTTTAAATGATTAAAATATTCAAAACTTTATACAACAAATTATAAATTGATTATGTTGTTAAAATATAAATGATTGAATTTTGAATTAATTTCGTTAAAAAATATAAAAAATAAAAATTTAATTTTTTAAAATTCTTCATTAGGGGTAAAAAAGTGAAAAAATTCTAATTAATATTTTAAGGATTTGGGTGTAGTTAACACGAAAAGTACCAGAGAAGTCCCACAGTTTTGGATGAAACGTTGTAAGGTATCTAATGTGTTGTTAATAAAGTATTTTACTATGTTTATTTTTTAATATCAGTGATTTTATGACTCATTACCGAACACTATTAAAGTTTTGGCTATTGGACCCGGTTTCGTTATTTTTCGTAGGTTATCGCGGCTTAGAGAAACGTCAAACCAATTGGGTTTATAAAGGAAAACAGCTCCTATTCCTGCGCGATTAAATGGTTGTTCCTGTAGAGAATAAAGTTGTAATAAGATTAGGGACAAAATATTGGCAGAAATGAAATTCTGAAAGAATGGTTAGTAGAAGTAATCAAGAGTTTCTTAATGTTATTTTATTTTTGTGTGCAAACGTTATTACATGCATGAAATCTAAAATTACTTTAAAAAAATTTAAAGCCATTTATAAAAGTGTTGAGTTATTGGCAGAAATTAAATTCTGAAAGAATGGTTAGTAGAAGTAATGAAGAGTTTCTTAATGTTATTTTATTTTTGTGTGCAAAAGTTATTACATGCATGAAATCTAAAATTACTTTAAAATATTTAAAGCCATTTATAAAAGTGTTTAGGTAGAACACGAAACGAGCTGTTGAACTCTAAGGCAACTACTGTCCTAACTGAAGTTGGGAAACGTGTTTATGTTTGTAAATCCCGTTCTTTACGCTACACTGCAGTTGGCAGACTTGGCTTGTTGGAGGGACCGTACTAAATTAGCGTTTAACAGTTGGCACGACTTAGGACTCCTAAACACCTTTTGGTGTACGTGATGCCAAATATAAGTACGGGGAAAAAGTTCCCTGGTGACCTTGTACCGAGGCAGCAAAACACACTGCGCATCGAGCTTATGTAACACTTGTGGGAGGTCCCCAGAACGAAACATACGGTATGTAGGGACAGTCGGAACGTGCTTCTGGAAAACTCGCCGAGTTCTGTATTAGCATATAATAGGTCCGATGCCATCAATACGCGCGGAACTCTTTCCGACGGACGAGTTTTTATTAACATTAATTATGATAAAATAGGTTTCAAATGCGAAAATGGGAATGTGCGCCTGGTGTTGTTTGTGGCCTAGTGACATTTGAACGGCTATGCTTGCCATCGTCATCAGGTTACTGCTTCCGAGAAACTTGGGTGGAGCACCAAGTAGGTCAGGTGTCCCCTAAGGTAAAAAAATAATATTAATTAACAGATATTGCTCTTTAATGGTTTACGGAAATGGCTCAAAATTCCGGTTCCCGAGTTCCACATCACCTCCAGTGATTCTGAATGAAACGCGGGGATTCCTGACATCAACTCACACATACACTATCCAGTCTGATCATTTTCATTGCGGATTATTTGTGAATGACTAGCCACATAACATAAAAGCGTAAATGAATTGTGTTAATCATGAATTCCTTACATTTCATTATGAAGAACTTAAAAGGGAAGTTCAAAAACAAAGGAGGTGGCATACTTATCTCTAGTTAGACCAATTTTGGAATATGGGGCGGCTTGTTGGGATCCTTACAGAATTAATCAAATAGAATCATTAGAGAAAGTTCAGAAAAGGGCTGCTAATTTTGTGCAAGTAGGGCCAAGTCATAGGAAGGAAAAAGTAAAACAGCTAGGTTGGGAGGTATTGTCAGAAAGGAGGGAGAAAGCAAGACTGCATTTGCTATTCAAAGCTTATACGGGGCAAAAACCATGGATTGGAATTAGCTACAAAATGCAAAAGCCCCGTTATATAGGTAGATAGGATCACCAAGTCAAAGTGAAATATAGAAAACAAAAAACAGATGTTGGCAAATTCTCATTCCTAAATAGGACTATCAACGACTGCAATAATTTACCTGTGGGGGTGTTTGGAGGAAATCCTCTTAAAGAAAATAAATTTAGGTCAAATCTGAAAAAACGTGTGAAGTGAAGTGGATATTTTTTTAATATAAATGTGTTTCCGAATAAAAATAACTAAAGTGAAGTGAAGTGTTTCTCTTTTCTCTTTCAGGGCATCCACAGAACATGTTTATCTTTCTTTAGTTTATAATTATGTATATTTAATTATGTATCTGCCACCGGGCTTGCGCCCAATTGTAGATTATTAGCAAATACAATACAATGACCACCGTCAACATCAAAACTGTTTAAAAAAATACCCCTTAAATGTATAATTTCAGAGATTCTGATTCAGAAATTTCGAAATCAGTTCCGAAGTCAAAAGATGAGTATTTTAATAAATTTAGCAAAGTATTTCTATATAATAAAATATAAACAAACTAACGAATCGGGCATATACAACCATAGTTGATCAAATATCTTTGCGAAACAAGAAATTGATGAAGTTAAATAAGTATGAGAAATAAAACACCGAAGGTGTTAAGATTTTTTAAAAATAAAAATTAAATTTTATTGCACTGATTAAATATTCAAAACATCGTAACCCGTTCTCCCAACGGGTGGGGTAGAACGAAATAATTGTAAATTACTTTTTGAAAATACATCAAAAATATAAATATGTTGTTTTAAGTTATATTGATATTAGATTAAATAAGTAGTAGAATAACCTGATGTTATAAACTTTTATGAAGTCATTTTTATCTTTCTACAATTTTAAAAAAAATGTTAAACAATAAGTGCCCCCTTCCGCCTCGACTTCCCCTATAATTGTTGAGGAATTTGATTAATTGACGTTTCGGAAAAAATAAAAAAGCCACTTTAAAAACATAAGAAGCTGTAAATAAAGAAGAGACAGACAAGCATTCTCTAAATCCCGAATGATGAATTAGGAAAAGAGGGGAGATAAAGATGAACTTTGGTGAAAACCGATACTATTAACCGAAAATGGAAGTGGAATTGACTATGATATGTGCCGTCTAGATTTGAAGCAATCAAAGAAAAATATTGCTGGGGGTAGATGTAAATAAAGAAACAACATCAACGGATGCTATAATTCTTGGTGAGCGTACTTCGATGTGTATACCAGTCTGTAAAATTCTAAGGTCCTTTTGAAAAGCAAACGGCGTTTCCCGACAATAGGAAGTGATTAATATTTAACTCAATCATATTTATAATATATTTAGAAACGTTTCTAGTCCGATCTGCCTTAAACGAAAACGTATTATTTCAACAACCAATATGACAGAGTTTTTTAGAATGGATTAAGGCATCATACGGTCGCTATATTGTATGAATGATTCCTCCTTTTATCTTATTTGAAGGTGAATGTAAGGGATTATAGAAAAGTTCTTTTTAAAACACAATACGGGCGTCCGAGCGTTACGTTCATGACGCCTAACGTTCCCCTTTGCCCTTGTTACATTCTCGCTTCAATGGTTGCATAACCGCGTTCTGGCAGGCGCAGTGTTTTCCTTGACACACAAATGAAGAGTTGGCCTGGGAAAATTATCTATGACATTCACGCTGTTCCGCACATACATTTTGCTACTACCACGAAAACTGACAATATGCTGTAATTGGTAATTGACTAGTAACAAGTTTAACACGGTCGTTCAATATTTTTTCTTAAAATCTTGGCGAATTAGATGAATGAAACAGCTTTTGTGAACTAAACTAGAAGAGAAGTGAATGGAGGAAATATTAAAGACAGTAAAAAAACTTAAAAATTATCAAACAGTAAATATTATTCACAGTTCTATGAACAAATTAGGGGTGAATCGATATAGTAAAGAGATCATGTAATATTTGTGTATGTAATACTGAAGTGATTTTAAGTAGTTTATTAAAACATATACGTTGATGTATACCAGTGCATGTAAACATGGGAGAAAGAAACAACAAACACTGGAATTTAACATGACCTATGGTAAAGAAAGAAATGAATAGAGAAGAATATTTTGAAGAAAGGATATAACAGGTTGAAAAATGATGCAATAATAAACGTAAGCTGTTGATTGTTACACTAGAAATCCTGGGAATAATACCTTTGAGCGAAGCTTCTATTGAAGAGGCCCCGTGGTACGTTCTAGATGTAAGGGCACTCGAATCACAAATTAGCTTTCAAGAAATGCAATGACCAATGAACGGACACTCTCGCAATCGGATTACGCACGTTTATCTCTCTCAGCCTATGTGTATGTGTGCGTGGGACGAGTAAGTAATTAACGAATGGGAATTTTCACGTCCCACGAAGGATTGAATTAAGGTAATGGACAGGATAAAATTGGTCTTGTAACCGTGCTCTATTTGTGGCAGGCGCAAATTGGTTTAACCTTGGATGCGGTGACGAATTCATTTCCCGTAGCACCGTGGTAAATTAAAGTGTACTAGCGTTTGTTGGTTTAAATCGAGCACATGACATATGCATGACCTTAAAAACCTTATCCAAACTACAGCTCATTAAAGTCCAAACGTAATAAAACCGCGCGAGAATTGCTCCAAGTTAACATATTGATTATCACCGCAGCAAAATATGTTTCCAGTTTTAGATGCACGCTGTTTATGTAACCGTATAAGATAAACGATTTCTGAGAAATATTGACAGCAGCACTGAGAATTTATTTTTAAGACTTTACATATAATGTGCAACAACGTACAAGACACAAGCCAAGGACAATTTGCAAATCAGTTTTGGTTACAAAAGCCCTCCAACAGTAAGTTGCTTACTTAACACGGACGCCTCACGCCGAATACGAAATGAAGCGCCGTATTTTTCGGCGCATAATCTGCAAAGAGAATTACGGCTCCAAGGTGACCTAAATACTGAAAAAGGTCGACTTGTTATGTATTGACGAGGGAATCAATTTGCGAGAAACCCAAAGCGTTCACGAAATACATCACGCGCACAAAGGTTGAGGTTCACCATATGGCAGCAACTCAAACAGCTGTTGTACTCAAGTCACATTCTCAACAGCAAACGTGGAATAACGAAATGCAATACGTCTTCTGTAAGCCTGTTATATTAATATTCGTATACGTTATATCGCTTACGCGAACGTGCTTGGGAAATGATTACAATAATCCTAGAAAAAATATACGATTCTCCTGAGAGCATAAAGTTTCATCAACGGCTAAGAGCGTGATCATATTCCTGGAAATAATTATAGCGAGTAATTGTAGCAATACGGATAATGAATGTATTTACTCTACACGCAAACCTTGTGTGTTATGTAATTTTGCACTCGACAAATTTAAAATTCAGGATAAGGGAAGTGTCTTGAGTTTTCCTTATAGTTCCCAGTCTAACCAATACGCAAAGTTCCGTATCGTTTTATCACGAATCCAATTCAATCTGGAACTGTCAGTTACTTCAACTTCTATATCGAACAGTTATTAAAATTTAAAAGCATATGAAATAGATCTAATAGCGGAAAATACATGAAGATCGTCAACATCACGAATCTGATGGAATAAAAATTAACAAGAATGTATTTTTCATCACACACTTATGAAAAACGATCCAAACCTACAACAGCTGACTTTCATTCTGGTATTGAATAATGTACTTTGTCATGCTGACTGCAAATTTCAAAGACTTGTCCGTCACGTGGATTTTGCTTCCCAGCATCATGAGATTGATAACGCTATGCTATCAAGTGTTTCACTTCCATGACTCAATCCCCGGCTGCGCTGGAATCCCGCAATCACATATCCTCGCCATTTCAAGTTGCATATTGTCATAAAGACGAGGGTCGGAACATCAGTCTTTCTGGTTTCGAATTCGTTCATTAACACCTTGGTATCTGCGGTATCATTCTTAGTGTTTCTAAATTTGTGATCGCTTAACACTTTTGCAGGTGCAGAGAAATAGCATGACTGTCATTAGAATCCAGGAGTGTTTGTGTGTGATGTGCAAAACGAGGGTCACTCTCACGTGACCGTGTCACGCGGCATGTCATCGTGACGCAACCGATCCCTAGTTACGCTAGCAGCCGCTCGGATCGATTGTGGCGCTGTTTGTTAGCCGGAGTGCCGGAAATAGTCACCTTGGAATAGGCATGTCCTCTTCAATAGAGCTCCATTGCGGGGGAGGGCCACAGCATCAGCGGTCACTCGGGCCGGGTCGCCCATGCATCATCAAAACAATCACTTTCTCCTGTCTTCGGCGTCTCCCAGATGTACTGCTTGATGTTGTCGGGGGAAGCGTGTATCTGTGTCCGTGAAAACATTTATACCACGGCAAGGGGTGACGTTTTAGCGTAAAACTGCGGGGGAGTAAGGCGCGTGCGCTCAAACAACAACTCGTAAGACCTGTTTTAAGAGCTGAGACAGGGTCACTCAATGAAATATTTCTGAACGAACTGGGCCACGTATGATTCTCCGTGGAAATAGGGAAACTTGTTTAAGATCTCATGAAGCTGTATGTAGGAGTCCGTAGCTTGGAAGAGGCAGCAAGTAGTTTGTCCGGGTTACGGAGCGTGCGCGGAGGACCAACCCTATTTTGCCGCAGCAGCTGTTTGGCAGTGCCAGCCCCTCCGTATTGAGTGACCTAGGTCACACTAGGGTCGTATCGATCCTATTAGAGTCACACGGAGACACGACAACCATCCTCCCTCTCTTTCCCCTGGCCGTCGTGCCTGCACTATGACTATGCCGGCTAAGAATAGAGCCTCCGCATACATACATAGGCCGGACTAATATTAGCCCCCACACGGCTACCACCACAACATGCAAAAGAAAATCGAAATATTATAACAATAATAATAAAAACGACTCACCTTTGTAGTCCGAAGAGAGACAGAAAGAGAGGAGAAAAAACTAGTACGGAATGACGACGCTTCAGGAGTCAGCTGCGATTGGCGGCGCGGGTGAAGTAGTATAAAAGTAGAAAAATATAAAAAAAACGAGATAAGCGCGCGCCCGCCGTCGTTCGCGACCGAAGCTCGACTGTGGTCGGTCCTCCGCGCTCCGTCAGGATATATTATCAACGCACCGAGCGACGCCAGCGCCACTCGCGGTCGTCGCTGCAAGTCGCGATCGATAGCTAAAAGCGCAAATGCACTCCAATTGGTCGGCGGCGTCAAACGGTTGCCGTGGCACTTTCGGTCGCCATGTTGCGAGGTTATGGTGGCCCGCAAAACAATAGGGCAAATTAAGGGTCTCACCTACGCCACATCACGCACCCACCCACGCACGCACACGCACTCCCTCCTTGTTTACACTCGCAGGCCCTCGGCAATCCATCCAACGACCCCGGTCATATCTGCACCAAACAAAGGCGAAAATGCTATTGCTCAGAATATTTAATTGCCTGATGGTCGTCCGACGACTATTCTTTTCTTTTGCAGGATAATGTGATGAAGTATCTCCTTTCAAGAACTCTGTATTTATACTCATTATATATACAAACGTATATTGCTTTGCTGTGTACCCAACTGTCCTATTTGCCGACCTATTGAGACGCTGGATTCTGGAATTTTTTTGGGTTAACATGCTACACGAGGGTGATCCTGAAACAGACAACTCCCCTTTAATAGCATAGGAAGGGAACTGAAAAGGGAGGATGCGGAAGGTAGAGCAAGGTAGCCAAGGGTTGACTAAGGCCTCCGGGCTATATTTTAAGGATCCTACCCGGTGTTTCACCTAAAGGGATGCAGGGAAACCCCTAGAAAACCTGCATCAGCTAGGTCGGGCATTAAGTACTATTCTCACGCCCTTCCGAATGACGGGAGACGAGTTTACTGTTGGCTCGAAGCATTCCCTTCTCCGTGTCTCCGCCAGTTTTAGGAGGCAGTTGGCGAACTGATCGAATGGGATCAGCGGACAACTGTTACTATATGCCCAAGGTCTTCGACCCCAGTACCTAAACCTCCCAAAATAGATGAAAGTGTCTCGGCATGTGAGAACTTTGAAAAAAAACAGCGAGTACGAGGCATTCCCGACATAGGTGAGCCCCGCAGATCATTCTGGGGAAATGCTTGCGAGAGAAAACTCCCACAGCCTTCTTCTGGACTTAATATCAACACCGGAATATAGACGCTAAAATAAAAATAATGGCTGTGGGAAACAAGTAAACAAACCCTCGCTGCAACTCTAGACCAGTGAGAGGATCAGCTTTAGCCTGAGACCGCAGTAGGTCACCGCTTTGGATATTAAGCAAACGAACTCACTAATTAAAACTGCCAACTTAAAGAACAAGAAGTTTGCACGTGCTTGAAAACATCTGTAAATTACGAGGGATTGAAACGAGACAGGAAGGAGACGCAAGAACCGAGATGAGTCAGTCTTAGTAAATACTTGGAGGTTGTATTTGGAGGATTGAACCTTGCAGCGTGAGTTTGCAGACATCGAGCGCATCGGGGCAGTGAACACGCCACGAACCAGGCTCACGCAATCAGATATATTTTCTTATCAGCAACGGAATCGTTGTCTACGAGCTTTGGTCAATTCCATGCAGGTTTACAATTAAGAGAGACATCCGGGCGAAATTGAGTATTTACCGCGGGAAAACTATTCCAAACATGAATAAACAGGTTTTAAATTTCTTTTTCGCTACTGTTTAATTAGTAATATTTAAAGTAATGTGCTACAAAAGAGACTCCGGGATGCCGAATTTGTGAAAAAAAAAGCAAGTAATAGAAGTTATTAGCGGTTTTTCAGGTACGACACTGTGTATGTCAAATCATTAACGCAGTGAGTTTGCAAATCACGCAAATGTTTATGTATAGTTATTTAGTGTTGCAAAATTTTTCTTTACGTTGGTAGGACTGCGACATTCTGAGAAGGTGATGAAGGGATGCAGCGCGGCGGCTGGTCCGGTGGGTGGACTGCAGTTAGCCCTAATCAGCTAAGATAATTGAATCTGGCCACTCCCCAAACAAAGTTGCAACGACTCCCAGTCAAAGTAAGTACCTCTAAAACATTTCTTGTCTGTTTACATATACTTTGCACTATTTATTTTCTAAAAGCCATAACAATCAGTGCTGCCGTCGAGTATTACGAAAAAGCCCATTATTATTTCAATACAAAAAAATCTTTTACGATGTTATTATATATTTCTGAAGTCAAAAGAAAAATAATTTTTGATTTCATCGACGCTCTACAGATGTTTTTTTGTTCATAATGTCAGGATTATTTATTTTGACAAATATGACTTATTTTATACGTCTTGGTAAATTACTTACGGTGTTTATAGATCTGTGCAAAAGTCTGAATTGTGCATTATTCGCCGCTGTTACATAAATACCGAATTTAGAAATTGCACACAGTATAGAATTATGTTGACGTATAATGTATGATTTTCATAGTTCTGTTGTATCGGGACTTTTCGGTAATAGTATTTTGACATATTATGTCTTTTGATTTAAAAATGTAATTGAATCTGTGACTGCGAAAAATTGATAAGATTTATGGTGGCTTCCTTTACTATAGCATAGAATATGGTTCATTTTTAATTTGTTTTAACGTCTTATTAGTAATTGTAGTAATTAGGGACATCCATAAGATTACCTTGGACTCAGGGACATTTATGACGAGTTGCTAGCAGACTAGTTGTAGATCCAAGGGAATATGACCGATTATGAGCCAGGAACGAGAATAGATATTTTATGGCTCTTTCCGAGTGGGTGAGTTCCCCCTTTCTGATCTGGTGAGCACTTGGGAGTGAATTGTCCGAGTGAGGGAGATAGAGGTATACAGTATGTGCTTTACATCTACTACAAATAGGTCGAGTTTTCCTCTTAAGTAAGTACGCATGAGTAATCATGGTGTTACCAGAACGGATTCTGGATAAGATCTAGTTGGGCAGCAGAGAAAATAATCTGTGGGCCGCCGCCATTACTTGGATTTTCCGGATAATAACTCCACTCCAGAATTTGGTAATCGGTTTTATTTCCACCCATTATGTATAGGTTGACTGTTTCTGCTGAACTCGTTCACTTTTTCTCAAGATCAGCCATTTTATTTCCAATAGTTCCCTCATGAGACGGGATCCAAACACAGGCAAATTTCCTTGGACATGTAGGTTACTACGGATGTGGTTGAGGATCTCATTTGATTTGTACAGGTTACCTGTCTCATATAGCCTAAAAAGTCCAATTTCTGAATAACATAGAAAGACTTATGTTTTCTGTTGCCCGTGAGGCAGACTGAATAGAATAGGACCGTTGCTTTTTTTTGGCGATAATAACTCTGACATTACTCCCTGAAGCGAAAGAGCATCCTTATTTACGGCTTGCAATGTCGATCTATCTCTCTTCCCTTTCGAATTACCTTTTCTCCCTTGCCAGTTCCACTATTTTACTTTCATTTCACATATTTCTTCTACGATTCAGACAATGGAAATCCCCGAACAATATTATCTGTGACGAGGAGCGTGCTCCTGTAAAGAACGCCCAAGCTGATATCTTGTATCCGCTATGACCATGTCATCAACTCCCCCCTCCCCTAACTCAACGCGTCATTGCTGATCCCTTGAGGTTGTCAATCAAATACACGTTACCTCCCGAAAAAGCCAAAATTCTCATTTACACTTTAACACATGCACTATGGTTATTGGAGATCAAAATGCAACTGACAAAAAAAAATTCTAAACTGTAAATCGGTTGAAGTCTCTGGAGAAACAAAAAAAAATTATGATAAAATAAATCACAAGGAAATTAAATCATTTACGGAGCAAATATTATTGATTGCCAAGAAAGTGTACTTGATAAAGCGCGTTGACATTTGGATTAATAACATATTGGTGAACACTCATCACAAAATGGAAATGATATGCATTGAAAATTTAGAAATTTAATATTGAAGAAGTTTGGAAAAAAATGAAGTGGACTGGCAGAGTAACAAGTGAAGCGTATTTAGAAAGAAAAGAAAATTTGAAAACTGGTCAAACATTTTCTGAGCAATTGTGTAAGACCTAAGTGAAGAATGGTTAGGCTCTACGATCATTTGAAGTAACGAGTAAAATTTAAAGAGTCTTAATGAGGGAGACTGTCTACAACTTATTCGTTTTCGTGTCTATTAATATCTTTATGAAAACATTGAAAATTTTAAAGAGGTATATATATATATATATATATATAAATATATATATATTTCAACTAGCTGAGTACTCAGAGTTGCCTGTGTAATTATTTATCAAAATATTTCAACTCACAGGAAATGAATTACTTATATCTAAGGCGTAAAAAAGTTCTCAACTGAATAGTGAAAATATAAGTACAACGTTATAAATCTGTGGTTCATCCCATAATAGAGTAGGATGATTGTTGTAGGGATAATTGAAAAAAAACACCATGTAGATGCAAAGCGGAGCAGAAAAATTTGTAAAACGGAGAACAAGTCAAGGACGAGATAAGGTAGAGAAAATTTGGGCCGGAATCGTTGACAACAAGAAGGAAGAAATATAGATTTTGGGCACTATTTAAATCATACTTTGGGATACAAGCGTGGAAAGACATACAATACTTTTTAAGATAGAAAAACCAACATATTAGGAGCGGTGACCACAAATTTAAAATCAAAACTTTCATAGAAAGCATGATTAAAGAAATTTACATTTTTTAAGAGAACGATAAGTAATTGTAAAAAATTATCTACAGTGCCTTTTGAGGAAAATTTACCTGCAGCAATAATATAAATACTGTAGTTTTTGAAACGAAATCAACTCAATATTTCAGGGTGTTTTTACTTTTCAAATTTTTGTTCGATTATTTTGTGTGGTGATTTTTCTGTATTTCTTTTATTGCTGCCACCAGGAACATTTCCATTCACACAGAATTATATTAATTAATTTCATGACTAATTGATTCTTAAAAATGGTGGATAAATTAATGAACATATTTTCACGTCACTTCGTCACTTTCCTTACGATCAATTATTTACTTATATCTTATAATTATCCTTCTTACAAAATTATTATCATGTACGGGGTTTATCATATACTCATCGTATTCCTTATCACCTGAGGATAAAACATTTCTTTTATCAAACAATGAAACTATTATACGTAATATTATTCTTCAAATAGAAGGACCGTACTTCTATTATAGAAATAATATTTCTCAATTTTCATAAGAGTAACATACTGAAATTGTATGTAATGGATTGAAGCTATTAAAAGGTCAACCGGCGTTCCATTAGTAATAATATCCCAAAAAGCGGCAAAGTGTACATCAAGGCTTTACATGTTGACAGGTTGATATTATCGTCGCTAATTAACCTCATAGTGTCCATATTTAGTTGCAACAGTTTCATTATTGAAGCTTCTGCTTGTGAAACAAACGAAAAATTGGCTACAAAGTAACAGAGAAGTGGAAATAAGCATGATCTGTTCGTGAGGTGAAACTTGTTCTCAGCGACAGGATATCACTGATGTGGAACATTAAGCGTCATGGTGAGTATCGAAAGTTGGTTTACAGTGGCTAGGCCCTGAAAAATCTGAATTGGGTAAAAATGCTAGTCTTGTTGACAATTGAAAATTTGTTAGAAAAATTTCAAACTGAGGAGTCATTCATCTACAAATAATCTAAGAAATCACTGACAGACACTGCTGGTGTAAAAATTATTGCCATAAACAAAGATAATTTAAGTCGATATTAACTGCTCATTTGCTTCACCTGTTATTTTTATATACTGTCTTTTTTCAGTCTCAGTCGTTTCTTTTGAAAATTTCTCTTCATTCTTTTTAATATCTACAGATTCATTTGTTAAAATTCAGTATTTTCTTATTTCACTCAAAATTTGATCTTCTGATTCATTCTTCAGATAGTAAGCAATTAACGTTAGTTTTTCCAATAATTAAATGAAAACGTTTCCATTTGGTTGAGTCGACGTTAAGTCACCATATTTTCGACTTCCTCAGGTAATGATAAATTTTGACGCAAAAGACGCCAAATGAATGAAAATACAAACTTGACTGCCTGCAAGGGCAGCTTCAACCGAAATTGTGATAAAAGAATGTATTGTAACGATATGCATTAAAACTTTCTCATTTTATTTAGTCCAACAGCTTTAGGAAAACCTTATGCATGTACATTTATTAAAATATGTACAATTGCAAGCTTGTAAGGAACTCTGTTCCATCTTTTGAGTTTCCGATTTATTAATATTTATTTTCCTACTGTGTATATATTTTACCATGGTTATTTCTTCCACTGTATTCCCGTCCAAGTAATCTTATTATTTATGTCCCTCCTCTATTATTTTCCTGTACTACATTTGAAATGTTTCAATGCCCTATTTTCATTTTTATATTGGTGGCCGTTTAGGTTAGTATTTATAACATTACTGTACTTAATGAAGTTCAGTTCAGTTTACTTATTGACTATAATCGCTGCATTGTAAACGTTTTCTCCGCTGTGAATATCCTTATAGTCCATGTATATGTATAAAAATTAAAAACTTGAAGTATGTTTCTGCCTGAAAAGATCCTAAAATTGAGAACGAAACGTTGTAACGAATCTATGTAATGTGTTTAATGATATAGTGGTTTTCAGTCTGTTGGGCTGTTTTTATGTTTATCTTTATTGGCATTGATGAGGAGATTCTCTAAATACATAAATCGACTGACTTTATGAATACTGATCGCATCGCCTCGCGTTTTTTTTCCTATCAGTTTCAGCCGACCTTTCATCAGTTCAGTTATCACTCGTGTTCTTTTCATTATCATTATTAATTTTCAAAGTGACATTAAATTATGGCCACTATTGTTATCACAGGTTTGTTAGCGTTCTCACCACCTACTTTTCAACCTGATTGTCAAGTGACTGTAGACATCTCTGCCGAAATGTAATCAGCTTTCATGATAATTTGAAGGTTGGGAGCAATGAATCTTTATCAGCTTCGTTGGCTACTTACGCAGGATTGTTTCTATTCCCTGACTACATCAGTAAAGAAACGAACGTTATCGGATTGTTTATGCTTTAAATGAAATAGGAACAATAGACTACATGGAACTCAAGTTGTATATGTGTGTAACGAGGGCTGGAATAAGTATGTGAAACTAGGCGACTGGAATCTATTTGAAATATGATTTGCAGAGCACCGTTGACGATTAATTGGAACGATAAATAACGTTTCAGTAAGTATGGGAAATGTGGCGAAGAAGAAGCCTTTCCAAAACAATAAGGAGAAGGCGAGCCCAGTAACTCATATGTAGTTAATCCTGCGATGAAAGGTAACAGCACTGATCACCGTGTTGAGATTATTGGGAATGTTCTGTTAAATAGTAAAAACTGTGATATAATAATCCTTCACCATGACAATGCCCCAGTACAGTAAACAATTGTTGGGTAGAAAACACATCACAGAGCTCAAAATTCCGGCCTATTTCCCAGATTTCTCTGAAATCAAGTCGATGATAAAAACAACCCATTTTTCAAACACAGAAAGAATTCAATCATAAGTAATGGATCTCATGCACAGTATCCTGGAGAAACACACACAGAAATGTTTTGAGCATTCAAAGGAACGTATGCAGAAGCGTTCTGACTCACTTGGGTTTTACTTTGGAAGTGACCACCAGGAATCGTGCTCATCTATCTGATGGACAAAGTTACACCACTAGTCTCTCTGTGTTTGTAAGACTGGGTATAGTTGTACCTGTGCTTTATAAGTACCTGGGTGAATTTCTTAAGAGAATATGAATACGCCGGTGGGAACTGATGAGAACTGGTGCGAGCAAGAACGGTATTTTTATCTGCGGTGTTTGTTGCGCCGACGTTAAGGTCTTTCGGATTGCCGCGTGTGCGAATGGCGCGAAGGTCGCCATCTCATTTTTGAGTCTTCTCTTCTGAAACCCGCGGCCTTCGATACAGAAGCCCCTGTCGGGGCATGAGGTAAACACCGGCAATTTATGACGCGTCGTAAATTTGGAAGACCACGTCGGGCCGGTAGCATTTCGCAGTGAGGCAACATTTCCAGCTCAAACAGACTGTAGGTCGTGGCCTCGAAGTCGCATCCAGGTCATCAGTCTCCTGCCATCGCCCCAAATATTTGGTCACAGAACCTTTAAAATAAGAGAAGATGCAACCGGCGCCTGCTTAGGAACAGCTTTCGCTGTGGCGTAAAAGTTTTTACCTGTCTTCTTGCATGCGATATCATAGTAATCTCTACTCCACAGAGCACAAACAACACCAGCAGAACCGACACGATTTTTTCCCCTGTAGATAACTAATTCTTACACCGAATGATACAAAAACATTATTAAACAGTGTTGAAACATTTTCTGACTACTAGTAATGCACTCTATTTTTTTAAATTCGTATTTTTGTTATAATATGAATAAGAACCACAGACTCAGTTTTGTAAACAGTAATGTATCAACTTAAAAAGCGTGTAATCGGTCACGGAATCTGCGACCATGTACAAACGCAACACCCATTACGTAGATATTTTTAGACAATTTTCCCTTAAAATTGGAAGCACTGAGGAATAGGATATGGCGACAGATTCTTGAAAGAAACCAATGTAGTATTCTACCAGTGACCTAGTTTTACGTGTTGACAGACACACTCCATAAAGGAAATTAACATGAATAATTATGCTTATGAGGCGTTTGATGAGTGACATAAGGGTTAGTCAAAAAGTTAGTTACTATATGTGGGACTATATATATTGCGTGTTCATTTATGCGTTTTTCCTTCATCCACCCGGCCCTTACTCCCAACATATTGTAACTTTTAGGCTCACTCTAGTTATATAATAAATTAATAGTTAAATTTTTTATTCCTTTCAATTTTTACTCACTATGTATGGGACTGAGGCCTGGATGGAAGAAGGAAAGACGCAAAAATAGACATGGATTATATATATATATATATATATATAAAACTAAATACTACGAAATGGTTGACGAGACTAATAATGATTTTTTGTTTATTTCTTATAAAAACTTTTACCTAAAAATTATTAGTTTGGTACAATAATTGTTCCAGTATATACAAGATTAAAATAATGATTTTACAAAATTATAATACTTTATATAATTCCTACTTTAGCAGATGAGTTCCGTTGATTTTTTTTCGTGTGTTTTTCAGTGTCATACAATGTGGGTGGGTGAGGAATGACAGGCAGAGTACTGATTATTGTAGAATATATGAGGATGTGATCTGCGGGCGTGATGGTAAGGTGGATTATGATGTGCCTAAATGTTTAGGGAGAAGGATGAGGTCGATTGGGAGTTTTCTTTTGAGCCGACGTAAATTATAGATATGGGGAGGATTGTCATGGAGTTGTTGGAACGTCGGGTTTGGGTGACTGAGGGCGCTTTTAATTATGGAGGTTATGGATTCGGTGATTACGGAGTTTGCTTTGGGAAGTTTGATGTTGTGGTGGATGACCGAATTTATGAGGTACTAGGGAAAGTTTGTAATGGTGCGTAGGATTATGTTTCCAGTTGTGATGAAATTACAAACGAATAAACTTTCATTTGTTATCAGATTACGATTTCACAATCAGTCAAATATAAAACAAATATTTTGAAAATCCGTTGCGGTCCTATAATGTGTAGGACGTGTTTAACGTAGTAGGTTTTGCAGAAACAGCACGGAGCGCGCTGAAACACCTCGTGGCTTGGTCAAACGTGAACTCGAGCGAGCAGCGTATCTCCAGAGGAAATCGCAAACACGTCCCCAAACCGCCCTCTTTTTGCAGATAAGCTGCGATATAACTGGGATCGGCACAGTTAAGCGACGTAGAAAGTTTCCTGGTGGAGTTCTTCGTCGACGAAACGCGACAAGAAAATGTGGCAACTTCAAAGATTTAACACTTATATATATATATATATATATATATATATATATATATATAAATGTTAAATTTTACGTATAATTTATGTAATAATTTAATAAAATTTTATTGGCTGGTTTGTGCTTTAGTTTTAATGCAATAAAAAAGAACAAAGTTTAGATACGTTATTTGTACTTTCTCAAATTTTATACTAATTGTCACAACGACAGCGCATTTACATTTGTAGAGGAGCCTTGGAAGAATATTTAAAAATGGTAAAATTTTGTGTTATAATTCTAAATATATTGTAACTGACAGTGTAAACTTATGGTAAAGAAGTTACAAATACGTACCGAAGCGTTATTCTTTTTGATTGTATTAAAAAATTTAGACTGAATCAGATTATGAAATTTTATATAATTATTTTATAAGCTATTATTTAAAAAAATTAATGAACATTCAAAATTTTAAAGGAATGGTAGAAAAGACTACAAAATTGGAACAGATATTTGTTATTTTATTAAAGAAAATAACGAACGAGAACCCTAAAACCTATTCATTAATAACTTAAAATATGAACTTCTATGTACAATGTATATTAAATTACTGGTGAAATGAATATCAAGCAATTTTTCTACCACATGTTGAATGTTTATTTTTTTTCTTTCTCCATGGCTCTACAGCCCATTGAGGGCCTGGGCCTATCGAGTCGACTGCGGACTGTCATCTTGCATGACACATTCCGAATTGGTGGTCAGCGTATCGATCCTTTGAATGTTTATTAATTTGGTAAATTAAAGGCTTGCGGAAACGATATGTGGTATTTATTACATCACTAATATTTGTGTGAATTTTGCCTACATTTTTTTGGAATATGAAATCCATTAACAGTTGAATACCGTTTAATGTAATAACTCTGGCTCCTCTTTACGATTAAAATGGTTTTTACTTACTTTTAAGTAAACATGGAAACTTATATTATAAAATTAAGTTTTACTATGTTCTCAACCCAGTTAAGTTAGCAGATATTTAGGTAATCAATTTATTTAATTTTATAAACAATTACCAGGTAGTTAAGTTCTCGACTGATTGTTTCATATGTTTTTTTTAGAAGGAATGAATCGATTTTTGCTGGCGATGAAAATTATCTGTGACAGTTTCAAATAGTAGGATTTAATAATTTGTGACAAATGACACGATTAAAGCCATAGGAAAATAATTTTCTATGCTTCACAGACAATAAGATTTTAAATTGTGAACTAATAAATGTTTAATTGACTACACAATTAAATGAAAGTTTTTATTTTCAATCCAAGATTTTTCTTTCTCATACAGTTTTATAAGGGAAAAAATTATTAAATTGTTCTCATAATCAGTTTCAGTTCGATTTAGTAGTGAACATCTATCTAGATCCAAATTTTGCGTCTTATTTTGCCAAAAATAGTTTGAAATTTAATTGAAGTTCTCATAAAATAATATTTAACTTTACGACTGTTTTATAACTTAAGCAACGATAAAAAAGTGTACATTTTGCAGACAATTAAAAAAATTTCATTCAACTACAACGACGTTTCGTCCACAAATTGAGTTATTCCTCAGGTAGAAGGTAGACGTAAACAGATTTATTCAGGTTTTAAAATTATAAAGATACATTGTTAACAAATTGAGGTCCCAGTATAAAATTGTTGTAATTTTATAAGCATTGAGGGGATTTGATCCCGCCGTGTAACGTTACATGTCTAGGCACTGATATTAGCTTATAAGATATATGACAAAGTTTTGTGCCGTAGAAAAAAAATACGATATAGGCAATGGAGTTTAGAGACCACTAACAAGCTCGTACTAACAAGGTATTTCCAGATACAACATTCTTCATTAAGGTGGAATAAGCTTCAGGAGGAGATTTCACCTTTCCTGAATCATATGTCAATACAGGAATCTGAACAACGACGGCCGAGGAATGCAGCTTTCAGTGTTGTTTCGTAAACACACCCACAATGACAGAGAAGAGTTTGAGGTTACTCTCATTGGTAAAGATATTGTAGTGAGTCATGTTAACACAACAAATAGCGCGACAGCAACATAAAGAGGTGTGTTTTAAGATATTGAATTTCTTGTGTTTTCAATCGACTGTTTTCAATCGACTGAGTCAAGTAAGTGCATGTCTAATGCATTAAGTAAAAAATACTCAGCACAGTAACAGTCAGTGCATACCTGGGAATGTCGACATAAATAATGAAATTAGTGGGCGACAGAATTCTGCCGTCCAAATGAGAAATGCAGTCTAAAAAAATAATTTTGAGAAATCAAGGGATAAAGGTTTTTTGAGATTCGACATTGACATAAAACCCTTATCTCTTTAAAAATGGTTTTAACCGTTCCAATAAATATTAATTTGTCTTAATATAATAATTATAATACATTTATCCGTGAAATATTTTCATAGGTCAAAAATGTTACTTACTGCCTTTCTACTTTGGACGATAGAATTATTCATGAATTGTTTATTAATAATATTAGATTGAGGATTGATTTGAACGACGTCATATTATCAGGCATCCGGTGGTACTTAAAACAATTATAATATTTAATTTTAATAAACAGCTTTTTATATTACTTATTATTAGTTAATATATATTTGATATGAACTTAATAACTTTTGTAAGAATTGCTCTGATTTGAGCCGTATGATTAGAAGAGAAGTTTATTGATTAAATGAGATATTTTACTTTAAGGAGATGGAAATAAAGAAGAATTGTCTGTTTGACCTGATACGGCCCCAATATGGCCGCCGGGTAATCAATCTAGACGTCGAGCATGATACTTTCAACAATTTGTTTTTCACGCTAATAACTTTTGACTTTTATTCAGGAATTAGGCTCTCCCTAATTTTTTCAGAAAGGACGTCTGCCAATTTTATACGGAACAATTTTCCAACACTTTCTAGTTTGCATGCGTTTGTTCAATTTTTGCGGGGAAAGCTTGTCAGGAATATTATGCAGGGAAAGTTCTATGTTTTATTATTGACAACCTAGAATCAGAAAACCTCAGCCAGTTTAATCTTTTAGGACGTATGATTACTTAATGCGCCAACTTTTGAGAAGGAAAGGAAAAGTGAATTACGAGTTGAAATGTTTAAACCCTAATTTTTGATAACATATAATTGATAAATGTGTTTGTAAAAAGAGTCCTACTCAATGTTTTATTTGTTTGGACTGGCTTAATAAATATTTGGAATAGGTCTGCAAATAGTTCTAAACGTAACGCGAATGCATTTAGATCTTAAATTTGCTTTAATTGTCGTAATTGGCTACAACAGATGTTTCATTGAGCTTCATACATTGTATAGCTGGTGTATTTTATTTGGAGGTCGCTGTCAGGAATTTGCGAGGAGAACGGAAGACACGCATGGGCAATTACCTTCCGAGAACTTGAGGACGGACGACAATGGTACTTTCTCATTGACAATTACACGGGTTGCGGAAGTGAAGCCCTATCTGCAGAAAAGTTATGTCTTCAATCATAAATTGAAATGGACGTAGAAACCTATTGTCCGATATTCTAAATATGGATTTGAAGTTTATTTACTACGATAATACAGCACTTCTGTAAGAATTCCAATCTGCAGAAAAGTTATTTCTTCAATCATAAATTGAAATGGACGTAGAAACTTATTGTCCGATATTCTGAATATGGATTTGAAGTTTATTTACTACGATAATATAGCACTTCTATAAGAATTCGGGTATTTAAATTACATATGACGTAGAGATCAGTAAGGTAAGCAAGAGATTATAAGAAATTGCGAACATAAATACAACCAAACACAACGAACGGACATTAGAAAAGAATTGAAATAAAAGGACAAATAATGTCGTTGTTATTGAAAAATAGATATCAGTACATGTGCAAGACCTGATACGAGGAACAATATAACAATAAGATATTGAAGCTGAGAGAAAGAATGCTAGAAAACAGGATGAATTTGAGAAAATCAACAAAATTAGTTTTTGAAACTTCGAGGGATTATGTTAGGTATTTCATTAAATCCAAATATTCCACGTAGGAGTAGTGTTGATAACGGCGTGTTATTTTAAATTACAAGCTAGAATATTTTCTTATGTATTGTAAAAATAAAGAAGGAGAGCTGGATTTAATTATTTAAATATTTAAGAATTATATACTTCTATTTTTAATTTTATTTATTTGATTATATATTTAAATACAATTTCCTTATCAACAAATGTAAGATTTAAGGGGAATTAATTCTTGAATTAGCAAAGGCTTAGCTCATTTTGTTACATATGAGATTTATCAGACTTAATTATTGTGCGGCAACAAGGTGTAGCAGAGATCCCGTTTATTATGTCGAACTTGTTTTATTTTTCTTTAGGCTACTCTAGTGCAGGTACAAAGCGATTTTCTTTTTTCTAACAATTTCTCGTGGATAAAGGTAGGCAGCAGACTGTACTGATCTTTCCTCACACGGGTGTTATTGGGCAGGCGGAAAAACGGGAGATTTTGCAACCTCTGGGCAATGAGGAAAAAATAGTCTTCCATCTCAGCGAGGTCGTTCACGTTTCAGCAGAGCTTTTGCTGGAATTTCGTAATTTAATTAAGCAGTTTTTGTGTTTGCTTTCTACTAATTATTGAAAACGTCTTCCATTCTCTTCTTTCTACTTTAAACGTACACTGATTGCAGATATTTCCTTCTAACTTCAAAACCACACTGGCGGCATTTCGTCTCTCTTCCCTCTCCTTCTCAGCTTCCGAACAATAATGCTACTTCACTCCTCTACTACTTCCTCTAGCTTTCAACAGCAAATATACACTAACTTTTTCAGCACTTTTTCACTCTCTGTCTTTCTTTTCCCAACCCAACCTCAGAATTCTCCAATCGTCAATAATTATGCGAAACTTCCATGGGTCAAAGTCCTCTGATGAACAAACATTTTTAATCCTTTGAACCCAGCTAGCAAGAACGTTTCTTCGCTACAGGCTGGTATGCCATATATTACACTTAACATGAATATGACCCAAAATAGGAATAAAAGGTCCAGGAAATAGAGTGTGTTGTGATATCAGTTCTAAGACTGGTCTAATGCAACCTCTAATGATAACATTTTGTGCAAGCTTTTCCATTTTTTAATTCCTACTACATATTACATCCTCCCTAATCTGCTTAGTGGATTTTACAAGACCCTCATGTCTCAAAACGTGGCATATTAATCTATCCCTTCTCTTAATCAACGTCCTCCATAAGGTTCGCTTTTCTGTTTAGAACTTTCTTGTTTGTGATTCTCAGTCTTCCTGGAAATATCAGTTTGAAATATTTATGGAATAAATTGAAATACAAGTGACTGATTATAAGGGTGAAATAATTATATATTATATTTTAAGTGATATTTTCCTTGACGCACTCAACTAGAGTAACTTGAATTGCAACAAAAAGTTATTTATTCAATCATTTTATTGAATAGTCGAGAACTATCAAACTTTTATACTCTTATTGTCTTTTTTACCAGTGATGAGACCCTTGAAGCACTTTGGACTGTTCTGTGACACTCACAGGGTCAAAAGGAAATTCAGCTTGAAAAAATAGTGATAAAACACTTTTCCTAAGGAAAATAGGGAAGGCAGTACTTCCTCAACTGCGATAACAGGACAAGTTTCGCAAACTTTTGCACAAGGACAAGACGCTGTTTTCTTTCTCTCTCATGCAGACACAAGCACCAAAAAGTAATGACTTCTGAAAACTTTGAATCCAAGAATTTTTTTATCACCATTATATTCGGAATGGGTTACTCGAGTTTAAATTTAATGTATGGTATTTCATGTACGTAAAATTAACTATAGAACTTAATTATTTTCACTTCATTCTTGAATCCTCTCAACGTTTTCCTGTTACATCGGCTTTAGTTTATTTTATTTTTATATCAGTAAACAACGAATCATAAAAGAGATTCTCAAATATTTATTGGCTAGACAGAAGTACATTTTAATCTGCATATATAATTTATAAATTACTTTTTTAGTTTGCCTTTCACAAGAATTAATAATGCACGTTTTCTATTAAATATTTTAGTATAATCCAATACATTATATGAACACATTTTTAAATATAATAATTTCTTAATAATAGTAAAAAATACATTTTCATGATGTGTATTGGAAGAGACGGAGCTGATTTCAATTTCATCGTTTTTCCAAATGATGGCTGCAGTATACATTCTAATCCGCCACCAGAAATATTACTCGAGTCTAGGTTTCATTATTATGCCGTAATAATGAAAAATACTCTTTGCTGAATAAATTATTGTTTTGTCACTGAGAAGCAAGCATCCGTGGATGGGGATTGTAAGTTGCCGTTCATATCTATTTCATAGTAAACAACTAAAACAATTTTACCAACAGACGTTACGTATTTTGACGTGGTTTTTATTATTTTAATTTATAAATGTATTAAAGAATTTAGAGGCTATTTTTAAATAGGTGGGCGCCAATAAATCTCAACTATAACATTTAAAACAATTTAAAAATTAACAAATGTAAAAATTTAAAAAATTGCCCTATTAATGAATTTTATTGCCTACTTGAGAGATATCATAAGAGATAACATAGACAAAGGCTAGTAAATTTAATCTACTCTAATCGGGGCTCTATGACATGTTTATACGCATTGCATAGCAAGAGATTATTGCGTTTTGTTTCTTACTTTGCATTCATCCTCCCCTAGTTTCTTGGTTGACCAGAAATTCTGGATTTTGTTTCCTGGTGACACTTTAGCCAGATCGTCTCTCCTCTATGTATTATCAATTGTGAGAATAACATTATACCAGCAGACAATAACAGTGATATTAGTAGTAAAGTAATAACTAACTCCAAACTTACAAACCAGTATAATTAAATATTTTCCACCTATCTGCAAGGAAAATGAAACAAATGCGAATAGCATTAAGAAACAACTGAGAATATAATAACACTCATAAACCAAAATTTATTAGTTACTATATTTAGAAATTATTTAATTTTAATGAATTTTATTTGCCTAGTTAAGCCCTAATCAAAGAGCAAAATAATTTGAAAAATGGGAGCTTTTTGATAAAAATAGGGCTTCTTGGAGACTACAATCGTATAAATGGTGACTGACAGACGAAGCATCACGATAGTACTTTTACATTTGGTAACATTAAAACTGTTTTAAATGACAATGTTGAGATTTATTAGCACCCAGCCATTTAAATACATACTTTAAATTCTTAAATATGTTTATAAACTTTTAAAAAATATAAAAAAAACACGTCACAATATACAGAAGAAATAATTGTGTTGTTACATCATTTTCTGGTTACCCTTTATACTTCGTAATTTGGAGTATATAACTTGTCTTTTTTCAATGAAAAAGAGTCTGTTTTTGATTGGTTTGACTTGTATTAAAACTATTTATATAAATGGAAATCATTATACCTATTTTTATTCAGTATAGTATGAATATTGTCCGTTTCTCTCCCACTCCAAAAATGAAAGCAATTTGAAGTTTAGAACCTCTTTCCACGCTGGATCTCATAAATGTAGACTTCATGCAAAGAGACACTTTTATCGCCTTTGAACCGTGGTTAATTCTCTTTTCCAAGGAGTCAGTATACACTTGGACAAAGATCTATAAAATCTTTTTGTAAATAATACTATGGCTTATGTGACCGTGCATAGAATATAGAAAACTCCATTAAAATTAGTCAATACCACGCGGATGTTACGTACTGCGCAAGAAAAGTGCGGGCAAAGCGCGAGATTTATTACGCTTAGCTAAGATGACGCCAGCAGTTTGAGTGCGTCTAAAGACTTTTCTGTAGTAGAGTTTTTATTCAGGCACTTAGGCGCATTGCTGCGTCATCATCGGGGAGAATCAGCTCCTTAAGACGGAACGGCGCTTAAAGGGATTAAGTAACATTGTTTTGCTTTAAATCCGCAACTACTACTTTTAAGTAGTTCCAAGCGTAATGTAAAACATGGGACCATTTATATGATCATTGGATTTCGGCGTCAATCTTGTTTGAGCATATACAGAATTTATATTAGAAAAGCAATTTCAAAAATATCACTGGTTTAGGACTTGGCCAATCTTATAGATGTGTTTCTTTATATATACACTAGCTGAGTGTCAAGCGTTGCCCAGTTACTTACTTTTATTAGTACAGAAACGAAATGAAAACCATACTAATCTCTTGGTAAACGATTTTACTGGCAACGAGACCGGACCTTTTTTTAACCTTAACCGAGAAAAGAGTCTGAAAAATCCCAGTGCCTTTACAGAGTGAAAAATATTTTTGGTACTTTAATGGAGTTCTTTAACATAAGGAAGTTAAAAATAGTAGTTAAGTCGAGTTTTAAATCCACTGCGGTTCCGTGAATATGTCATGTTAAGAGGTGATTCTAAATGAAGGGCATATAAACAAACTTAGGTATTTAAAAATATTTCATTGTACCTGGTTGCCCGGCGATGCCCGGGAATTAATTTAGATTAGCCCGCTACAGTATTTTATTCAACGGTAATGGTATAGGAACACATAAGGGAAACCTTATAACACCTTATAATTCGCAATGTGCTTGTGAAATTCAGGGTATATAACTCAGAAGCCGTCTAACTTAACGATGTGTCTTTTCATCTACCGACGCCTCCATTTATAAAAAGTTTGGAATATATTGAATTAAATCTGCTAGGTTAAATGGAAGCAAACGGTTGATATTTATTTCATTGGCCAAAAAAACTACTTTACGCACTGGCCATGAATCTTCTTCAATATGTTATGGTTATAGAAGTATTAGTAACCCTAACCTTAAACCACGTTAAACAAAACAATAAATATTAAAATTGTGTTATTATAATTTATGAAACTCTATTCTTTATAAATGCAAGAGAAACACTGAGTCCCTACTTCGAAGGACTTCAATCTCCTTAAACTATATAATAAGCATTAAGTAATATAACGTAAGTGTTATTTTGGAAAACTGATTTGAAGTATACTCTCTGCAATGTAGTTTCTTTGACGAAGCTAAAGCCGAGCGTTTCCGTGGTTACTCGGGCCTTTATACATAGTTAATCATCATCCATCCATCTGTTCGTACTGTCAGAAAATGAACGTCATATTTCATGCATTTAAATACACTCAATTTACCTGACTTTATGTCGCAGTGTAAGGTAATGTCAGAGTCTTACACGTGTTGACATATTCGCATTTTTTAAAACTTTAATTCGTTCCAAGTTTGTGGTAGAGCTATGTCACCCTGTATAAAGTGCCTCGGCTATGTTCCGTCATCGATTACTGATTTGTTTACATTGGTTGGGTGCCAGGTAATTTTGAATAATTTCAAATTGAAAAATTACCAAACTGTATTGTGTATCGTGAGTTAAAAAGGGTGGAAGACATGGACATTCTTCGGGGTGATTTGAATATAAAAGATTGGTCGGTAAAGAATGAAATGAGAATAAACTATATCGAAACAATCATTCGGCGTGGTCATTAATTAAATACTACAACCGTTCTCCTAAATGACATCATTTGTGCCTGATACGTCTATGTACATATAAAACATATAAAATACGATTGGCGTCTCACTATCACGAACCGAGTTAGAGACCCGACACCTCCAAGATTTTTGCGCCCCGTAGCGCGGTACACAACACTATAGTCTTCTGTCGGCGTGTCTTTAAAGTGCCGCCAACAGTCTAGTCTCGAACGGTTTGAGTGCAAATAAGGACGGAGTCGTAACGTAATGTATAAAAATTTTAAATACATACAAAAACTAACATACATCACATTTTTTATGTATACATATATAGTTCCTAGGTGCATAATCTATATTCGATAAATTAAATATTGTGAACATATTTTTGACATTATATTAACTTCCGAAACAAATATTTCCTTTCTAGGGTAGGGTAAGCTATGACTATTTCTTTTTGAAACGTTACTTATGAGTAATTTAAACTTTTTGTTACTCATTGTATCTATCTACAAGATTATTCTTTTACTTACCCTGACAAAGATTTTGTTCACATGTCAATAGTACCTACATATTCCAATTAAAAGAAAAATAAATAGGTTCACAGAATGATTTCCGTTTGCACATCTTTGATTACAATTTAAGGTAGATTTTTACAATCAGATAGACAAATTTTTAAGCAGTTTTCTGTAAAGTGGATTAATCCTTGCTCAAGTAAATTACATGTTTCCCCATTTAATATTAATATACTCTACGTATTTTTCAAAACTGTGTTCATTCTTACGACTCTAAATAACAAGATAAAAAGATTTTTGGTGAATAGCCCAAAAACTATAAATGACAACAAATTGAGCGCGACAGATAGGAATTCAGATGTCATCGGCTTAGAATTCATATGACATCGTCTGAAATTCACTTAAAATTACTATCGTGATGCTTCGTCTGTCAGTCACCATTTATACGATTGTAGCCTCCAGGAGGCCCTATTATCAAACAGCTCCCAATTATTTTTCTCTTGTAATCTATTTTAATTAAATATTATAAAAGGGGTGAATTATTTTTCTAAAATCTGTATGTCGTCTCCTCTTTGATAACTTTCTTCTTTGTGAAAAAGACATTTTCAGTACCGATATCATAATAGAAGATTTATTATTTGCAATTATCTGATGGGTGTTTGATGTAATGTGTTCCGCGTTTTGTGCCTTTCGTGGTCTCTTTGAAAGACTTTTGCTGTGGCGGACGTAACGAACTGTAGATAGTTGGATTTTTGGCGTGCAAGGGAAATAGATTTGGAAGATACGCCTTGCGTCGGACACGGAGAAAGCCGAGCCTGAATAATGCATGGCGAAGAGGGGACTCGAAAAGGAAATTACAAATTACTCCGCGGCTTGCTCGCTAATGGCCGACCAGCTAAAAAAATATGCTGGTTTATTGGCCATTAGCCGCTACGATACGCCACTTACTTTGGTTTTTATACGTTAAATGTATCACATGTAACTCTTAGTAGTATTTCTTCACGATCGCAGTTTCTATTTTTATGATTCCCATCCTCTTTAGACTCTTAATATACTGTCATTAGTTAGTCAGTCCACAGAATGGTTCCGCGTTAAGTTCTCACTTTTTATCCGAATGAAGGAGATGTTTTCATGCTGTGTTGTAAATTATTATGGCGGTGGTTTCCCGTTGCACAGATGGTGCTTACCAAATTGTGATTTTTACCTTTGTATTATTTTCCGTGAACATTGTTAGGAATCGGCGCTGTAAACGCCAACGGCATCGATCATCCAGCTTTCTATATATTTAGAATTTATTTTTTCTCAGATTTAGTTGAGCACAGGAATAAAATATCAGGATTAAAGGCTTATACATAAGCTATACAGAATGCAGCCAGGAGTAATTAGAATTGAAGATCAAGAAAAGAAAGCAGAAATCAAGAAAGGAATGAAATAAGGATGCAGTCAGTCACCCATTCTGTTAAAATTATATATAGAACAGGCGACGGGGTAACAATCTTTAACGGACTATAGACAGGAAGTCTACAAGTTATCTGCGTAGAATTGCAGACTCTCTGCCCTTCCATAAGAGCGGACCTTATTCACACGATATGTTCTATCAGTAACTAGAATCGGCTCACGTGCCGTCCATTTGTCTCGTCATTGGTACCTATATGATTTGTCAACTGGACATTTCGGTGACATATCTGACGTTGAATGCATCTGTATTAATCGACTGACCTTCCTCGTATTGACTGAAACACGATGTATTTAGTCTGTATTTAGAACCAAAATCCAATGAAATGTATTTATGCCCTGACATTTTAATTTTACTATTTGCTACAAAGTCTCCAATAACCAAGGACCGTAAAGATTAGTTGTCTTAAATTAAAAGAAGTGTACTACTAACGGGAAATTTCTTGAGAACTACCTTTACAACAATCAGTTGGAGCAAAAAGAAAGATATAATAGTGTTTTGATGTTTTTTTACCTGATTTATAGAAAAAAATGAGATAATTAAATTTAGGAAGGGAGGAAGAAATAATTCAGTCGCGAACATCAAGAAACCCTGTTCTATGTCTTCAGACAATTTCATTGGCCATGACCACATATACATTATAAATTAGTTGTCAATATAATGTGTTAGTAATTTTTTATTTGTAATTAATTAATTTTTAACTGACTTCTTGGCTCTTACATGTTGTGAAGAAACGTTAGTTTTAAAAATTTGAGTAAGAGTAGATTAGTGTGACAAGAGGAACTTTCCCTAAAACAGAGGATTACACAACCATCTACGGACGCGACGCCTCGGTTATCCAGGAAATGCAATAATGTCGTGATTCAATCACAATACATTACCTGAAGAGTAACAGTACACAGTCTTCCAGAACGTAATTCATCAGAAGTAGGAATGCGGAGCATTTTTCTTTTATACAGGATTGTAACCAAGCTGCGGAGAAACAGAATAATCTGATTTTTTCCTTTATTGCCTCAATCACGTGAACATACTGTCGGAAACTATCAAACCAAATATGTTGTGTACCAATGTCGAAGTTTCCCGATAAGTTGATATAAAATCCATATTTGAATTCAACATAATATGTGCCAACATTAAAGTATAGCATCTAAGTTTTATCTTATCTATCAAACACTCAGGAGGCAGTGGCAGAACGGGAAATTTATGTTTATTTTAAAAAATCATAAAAAATCTAAATTTGTTGTTTTGAATTATATTGATATTGGATTAAGTAAAGAATACAATAAACTAATGTTTTATACTTTTATGACATCACTTTTCTTTTTCGATAATTGTACAAAAATTGTTAAACATTAAGTGCACCCTTCCACCTCGGCTCCCCTTATTTTTATGAGAATAATAGAAAATGGTCAAGTTTCCGAAAATTTGGTATTTTAAATTAATTTTAATTAAATTTTCTTCGTACATTCTGAAAATAAATCTACCTAAATTTTCCTGAAAAAGAAAACAGTTTATGTTCGTGGGACATTGACTAATTTATTCGTGGAATGAATTCATGAAAGGAAGAAAATATATTTATTTTTACTATCATAGCGACAATGAAGTAGACGGATTGAATCTGATTCAGAAACTTAGATTTATTTATTTGTTTACTATTAGGGTTATTGTTGCTTGTTTCGCAGAATATCGATAAATATTTTCTTTAAGTAAGAACAACGTCGTTGTCCATATAACATTAGATACCGTAGCGTTTTAATACAACCGTGATTCAGCAAGATTCGTTAAATACAGTAAAAAAGTTTTGTTTGTAATATTTCTACTGCATTCTACTGATTCTACTATGTTGTTGATTTAATTATTAACTTACGAATATGTTTTTTGAAGTAAATAAATAAACTGAAGCGTTTTCGGTGTATCGAAACAAGCCGAGTCGTTGAGTATTGTCTTCAATCAGCAGCGAGCAAAGGCAGCTGAGGGAAATAAACTACGAACAACAAAACGCAAGGAACAATAAATGGAAACGCAGCGCCTTCAGAGACAGAGGGTTGTAAGTGAAGCACAAGATTTCTCCAAGGCAACCGAGACTCCGACGAAAATAAACCTACATAGAAGAAGGCGGAGGAATTTCGGGGCTTGGGGGAAATGAACTCAGAGCTAATAATTTAATATAAATGTAAAAAAGGTTTTGCTTTGATAAGTTATCTAATACTCTAACACCTGAGTGCTACAGGCAAAAGAAATGTAAATAAAAAAATTAAATTAATGTAACGCAATATTATAAATAAAATATAATTAATGACAAAAAGTTAGAAATAGAATTATTAGTTCATTCTACAAAACATTATATAATTACATTTATATTTTTTAATATAAATAAATAAACTAGGTATGATAGGTGCTTACAATTAAAATTGTATAAAATTTCCTATACAGGGCAAAAATGAAAGAAAAGAAGGCCAAAGAAACAGATCGTAAAAGTTACATTGTTGTAATCGATTTTTTTTCATAAACTACAAGAGGTAAATCGTAATAATAATAAGCCATGCATTGCATTTAAATTCAATTGGTCAGACTGAGCGCATGCTTCAAACTTGAATTTAATAAGATTTTGCTAACTTAAAACACCTAATATAAGCAATCTGTGGTAACTAAACATGTATATTAAAAAACAACAGGATTGATTGGAGTAATATAAACGTTTTAGGTGTGGAAAGTAATTATTAATCTAGAATGATGAACGAAATGCTTCATATAAGATCAAGTGTTAATTTTTTAATGTAATCACTGACAATTTGCCGTCACAATCTGAATATCCCGTTCTTATGAATACAATTAATATTTTTAGCAATGATAGTAGCGTTTCGCGTGGAGGGAAAGTTCCTCCTCAAACGACAATACTCCCTTTCCCCTTTTCCTACTAAGCATATAACCATGCCACGGAGAATATCACGAAGTATTATTATTGTAGTTTTCAAAATCGGTTATAACAATATAAGTTTTACGATCTGTTAATTTTGGCACTGTTTTTCTTCATTTTGGTCTCGGATATTGCGGCACAAACACGAAATTTTGTAAAATTGTAATAGTAAGTAACAAAACCATACCAAGTTTTTTATTCAATTATATTGATGCAATTAAATAATTATTATATTTAATATTATATTTAACTATTATATTTGGGGACGAAACGTTTTAATTCAAATTAAGTTATTATGTTTCTGACTTTTGGCTATTCTTTGTCTTTTATTTATAAAAGAAATGTATGTTTCACACCATACGATCACATTATTCCAAGAACACTGAAAATAATAGTGGGTGCATGTAACATTTATGGAAATGTGTGTTGTCGTTTTGTGATGTTAAAAGTTGTGTTGCATTGTGCTGTGATACATCCAGAAGAACGTGCTATTTAAAAGCACATCATCGATCAGTTCAGTTAGTAAAACAATTCTATGTCTATTCTGCGTGTTTTTATAGAAATTGCTGAGATAGGTTGAGTATACGCAAATTTTAAGCTAATGCGTGTTCAGCTGCGTTAAAATCGTTTACGGTGTATATAAATTCATACAATTCTGTTAAGGATTGCATTACCGCGCCCCTTTTCGTGTTCCTTTGATGTATTCGCTTATTAAAAAATTTTCACTATATAATTATAGTTATTAAACGAGTAATGAAGGCTAATTCTTGTATTATTTTCACATAATCAGTGATGTTTCAATGTATTTTACTTGTACATATCGACAAAAGTTGCCACTGTGAATTTCCCTTGTTAGGTAACACTCAATTGTTCTCTGACGTTTTTTAAAGACCCAGACATACTTGTCTGAATAGTGCTCGTTATTTATGCAAGGCAGCAGCCGTTTGCAGACAATGTTTTGAGATATTGGTGCTGCTGCTGAGGGACTCGAGCTTCGCGTTTGAGGATACGTGAAGGTAGCTGCTGATTTTTTTTTCCACCGTGGAGATAAAAATAGAACTAATACAAGGCCTAGGTGATATCTGGACTCGGGCAACACTTAGGGCTTAAGTGGAGGGAGGACATGTAGCAGATTAAACGCGCATTTCCATTTCTAAGAGAATTTTAAATCTTTATTTTAATCAAAGTTTTTTTACAATAATTGGTATGCAGCGATTTTGGCTACAACTTGAAAATTTACTACGTATCACAGCGTTGACCTGTGCCACCATTATCCAAATATTGTTATCTATCCAAGGCCGGCAAGGAAGAGACAATTTGTAGTTTTAAAAATGTTGCCAGTGAATCTCCGTGAAACAACATTAAAGAATGAGGCTTTTCAACCGGTGACGATGATTGCGAATTATTCTAAGGAAACACGTTCTTTTTTTTTCAAAACGTGACTACGTGTTTTATTAAGTTAGAAAATGTAGGTGTGTGTGCAGCGTAAAATGAATTAGTAATAATGAAAATTGAGATTCAATTTTCCTCGCTGTTAGTTGCATTTTTTCTCAGGAGTTTGAATAAAATTGTACAGTCCAACCTTACTGTGAATTAACGAATGCAGAACAAAATCGGGTAATGTAGAAACTCCGACTTATTTTATTCATTATTATTGTAAGTTTATCCGTAAATATTATCAAAAAACAATTTCACATTTTTCCAAACAGAGAAGAATTTTTTTCAAAATATTGAAAAATTATTATATTAAGTTTATATCATATTTGAACTGGTTTTCTATTAGTTGGCAAATATATTATGTTTTTTAGTAATTTTTGTTGTAGATTTCGGCAAATAACTATTGTGGTTATTTAAATCGCTTTTATCCGGTGAAATGTGGATCTGTCTAGTAGAACTTCTACTTAGATATTTATTTATTTCCCAATTATTCACGCCATCAAAAATTTTTAAAACACATTTTTAAGAGAAACGAAGAAGAATTCTTCATTTGAAACTCATTTTTATTATATTATTAAACAGAAATTTTATGTATGTTCTAGTATCCACGTAAAATAATTTTTAAGAAAATTATTGTACTTTATTTTATAAATTGGTGACATTTAATGAAAGATAAAAATATTAACTTATATTATAAAAAAATAGAATTAAATAAGAAAAAAATAAGTCGATTTTTTTGGCAACTTTGGGGTTTAAAGCTGGCCAGGGATGATATTTTTAAAGATTTTCGTTACCATTTTTGTAATATATGCATGCTGTGTAGCTTAAAATAGAATTTTTAGGGTATAATCTTTAATAAGTGCAACAATGGTGAAGCTCAAAAGTGACTATTTTGAAACGACGAACCACAGGCTTCAGCCGTATCTTTGCCATATTTGCATATTTCGAACTGAAATTTTGTATATGTCATCTAAGGTTTTATAGAAAAAAAATTTCATCAGTGGTCGCGCGAGTATCGTTCCTCAAATTGGGACACTTTTATTCCGCAAAATAAACAAATTTAATTTGAATAAAGATGTTTCTGTTCGGACATGCACCGTCATCTGGTTGACAATAAAGACATTAAAACATCTTTATTGCCAATCTGACTAGGGTTTATGCCTGCATAGAAATATGTCGTTGAGTTAAATTAAATTGATTGATTATAACGTTTTGACTTTACTTATAACTTAGTTTCATATCTGCGGACGTGAATGATTATTAAATGTTATGTAAAGAATTAACTTTTTTTAAAAAATATCGTTTTCAATTTTATTAAAAAATAATATCTAACATAACATCTGCTTGCATTACACAAACTTCATAACGGTAATGATTTTGGACATTTTTAATTAAAATTTTGTATTTTACGATTTTTATATAGCAATTTAGTTTCGGTCTTTTTTTCACAGTTTGCACACCTCTTGTTTACCCAAAATTTGACGGAACGATGGTATCTATTATAGAAGAGGTTGTGCAACATGGGATTAAATGATTAATATATATATATATATATTAATATGTATTTATTGCAAGCACTTGGACTTGTCGCACGGCAGTTGATTGATTACGATCTGTGCTTAGATTAACCTAAACGAATTTGTAAATGTAGAAGAAGGGAAAAATTAATTATTGTCAAGTGACAATCATTTGAAATGTCCTGAAAGTAGTCGATTGCAAAGGAAATCAAAACAAATATACTAAATTTATAGAACTTCATTTATCAGGCACTCAGAATTCCTTTTATGACTTGTAAATGTAAAGACACGAAGATTTTTTTTGCTTATATGATTGCGGACCTACGTCAGTTACGTCACACTGTAAGTCACTGGGAAAGGAAGGCCACGGGGCCGGAAGAGGCTGTTTAAGAAGGCAGTGGGAAGTCCTGGCACGCTTCACTGGCCTCCAGGGTCGAGGAAGCGTCCCTCCAGGGAGTTAGTTTAATCTTCTTCATTTCCGGTGGATTTACGTGTAACACTTAATCCCCGTTAATTGTTTCCTTTAAAAAAATAAAGGCATTTAACTACACTGTTACAATGTATTAGCTGCATTTTCTAGTGTTATACATCCCTTGCAGTAATGCTAGAGGTGTAGCGTACTCCTAGTATTTAGCATTTATAATTAATGTGATTCTTACATAAACTTGTTCCAAAATTTAATTTCAGGATGAAAAACTAGTTAAGCGAACTCGAAGATGAATTTATGCAAAAGCGTAATGTAAAAAAGATAATATCTATAAATTACTGTACACCGGGATGCTTATTATCTATAGATGAACTCATTAAGTAGTTCTGTTGGCAATGTCCATTTTTTAAAAAAGTTTCTTAAGCATCTTTGTTCTGGATTTCTCATATCAAAAACGTGCAGTCCCAAAATTTCAGTCTGATAGTATGAATAATCTGTGACTCTTGACTTCCATGCGCAAGTTCATTGCGTCGTAGCTTGTCATTTTTTTGACACTTACATTTGAAATTGCTGGATTCTGTTTTTATATGTATGTAATTTCAATAAAAATTAAGGAAAACCACTGTCAGTTGAAAAGAATTTAGGAAGAGAATGTTTGGTTTTGTATTATTTGTTTTTATCTCGAAGGAAATATACGTAAAACACGAAGCTCTAAAAATCAACCATTTTAGTTATAGAGACCAAAAAGCAGCTATATTAAGTGTTTCTGATGCTGAATTGAAAATTAATTATCGAATTTTTCGTATCGTATCAATAAAATTGTTTTCCTGACATTTTTTGGTCCAAGCAACAATAATCTGTTGTTTTTATTTGCTATGACATTCGAACAAGTCTTATTAAAAATAGACCGAATCCTATATGCATATATGGTTTGGCATAACTCAACCCATCCTACCCTTAAATAAATCTTCAATAAAGTTACTACACATATATATTATACTTTTGGAAATTTGCAACCTGTTTGTCATCCACTTTGTTGACTATTCTACCGGAGGGATTCATTGCGTCGTAGCTTGGCATTGTTTGACATTTCGATTTCGGATTCAGTGTATTTCAATTGCGTGCGTATCGATTAATTCGAATTTGAACAAATGAAACGTGTAATTGTGCGAGGTTTATTGTTTGAATTAAGATATATGAATTCGTTGGCACTCCATATACCTCCGAAATAAAACAATTTATTTTCAGCATTCATCTGTGATTTTTTTGATAGTCTAAAAACCTTTTTTTTTAAAAAAAATGTTACTATTTACCTGATGGTTAACAGAGACATTACTTTCAAATTAAATATTGATTAAGGGTGAAAATTTGAAATTATATGATTTTTATGGGAAACATTCAATATATTGTGGCATCTAGATCTTGACAACAATGTCACTTACCGGGTCACTATAGCTAGAACAAAATAAATTTTATCAAAATAAGTCGAGTCGTTTAGGAGGAGAATAATTACGAACACGTGAAAGCCGCAATTTGATATATAAAAATACTTGTTACTCGGTTTCGTCAATAAAGTAAATCTTTCCGCATATATATATATATCGATATTTCATAATTACTCCACTAATCTACATGGAAAAGTAAGTCAAATTTTCTTGTTTCATTTGTGGCACGAAAATAGGGTAAACTGATTGCAGAGAACTCGAAACTGTTTGAATATCATCATGTAAAATGATATTTTATGTATTTTCTTACCAATGCTCTCATATAGTATTGAAGATACGTTCATAAATACTTTTGTGCTAGAGTTTATGCAACAGACTAATTGTTTGGTATGACGACTCATAAAACAACGTATTGACACTCCAGCTGAACCTAATTAACGTATTGCAAAATAATAAATGAACACAGTTTTTGCAATCAGAAACAAGGTCAAAGCTGCAGCGATAAAGAGAAACTTGATAGCCAATCGAAATCTTTTATGTCGAGATCTATCACAATGATAAAGATTATGCACACAATATTTTCAATTTTAAGTGATGCTTGAAAAGATCATATTTGAAGTGACGAGAATAAATGAGTTAGAATGAGAATGCATTGCGTCCGTTCACTTGACAGAAAACTTACTGGGCGTGCTAAGAATTCAAAGACTGTATCGGCATGCTCAAAGTTCCACGTGCCATCAAAACACGTACAATGACTATAAGTTTAAAAAATATTTATTCTCAGTGAATAAGTTTGCCACTGGAACTCAAAGAGCTTATGTTACTGAATATTGTTCAAACCAAGAAAAAAACTGTCTACCCATATTAAGGAGTACATTATCACGCTGAATTATATGGATACTAATTTTGTATAAGTTTATTTCCTTAGAACTTCACACCTTATATACTGTATAATTTTCAAAAAACATATAACGTATTCTTTCCCAGGATGTCATATATTTATATATACTGCGATCATATTCTAAGAGAGCTTTATAGGAAAAAGAATTCTAAAAAGGAGAAACGATTAGAAAAACATAATGGAATTATTTGCAGTGAGGCATATTTCGTAGAATTTAGACCAGACTTTGAAGAGAAAAACAAATCTACTTATTTCCTCCTTACCGATAAAGTATTCGTTTCTAGTGATTTTATTTTTTCAATACTTAAGATACAAGGGCGGTTTTCAAAGTAAAAGTAAAAAAATAAGGGGATATTATTTTCAAAATATTTTATAATCAATATTTACCTTACTTCTCCACATAGTCACCTCTGGAAACCAGTTTTCGTGTACCTTCGTCAAAGAAAGATGTCACATGCGATGAAAGCAAAGTCTGCCCTTTTGGTTTTACACATCATGGTGGTCAAAATGTTTTACACCAAGGTGAATTAATGGATGACAAACGCTGATGGTGTAGTTCCCAACGATATTATGCGATCAGATCTTCAGTCTGACTGGCGGTTTTTGGCCGGGTGTTGTCATGAATGAGAATGATTTCATGCCTTTTGTTCTCTATTACCGGACAAAACTTTCGTAGTGTCACACAATAAACATCTTTGTTGATTGCTACTTTCCTGTGCTAGAATTAAACTAACGAAACACCTTTTATATCCCAGAAAATCGCGCCGTAGCTCAAAGTGCACATTTTTACGACTTGTATAATTCACTTTAACGCCATTATATCATTCACTATTGCTTCTTTATTCATGTCACACACTTTCTGATGAATTTATGCAGGATAATATTACTAGCATTCATTAAGCGATTCACTTATCCTGATTTCACAGTCGGCGGGTCGATTATTTTGAACATTTCGAATCGAACTACCAAAATGAAAATTTAAAGTGAGGATTATTCACATTTTCTTTCCTAATGATCCAGCATGCTCAATATCGTAACTTAAGCGTAGCGACGCTAATATAATAACTTACTTAAGGAACAGTCATTGTATAGTACTAGGTTTATACTTCGTGCATCTCATTATAAATTAAAAACCCAAACGTCTGAGTATATTATCAAAAGAAGATTTACCCTAATTTGTCGGTTTCGTCGTAATTTTCATGAGCTAAGGCGTATATAATTTTATAAAAACGTATGTATGCATATAGTGTTAGTATTATTTTTATTATTATTATTAGAACTTATGTATAATTTTCTACGTGCGTTTAATTTTACTTTTAGGGTTTTCTTTATAAATCCATTATTTGTATTCTTAAGTTCAAATGATCAATACGCTGAGTATGCCTACAAATTTATGTCAATGGATGACGTCATATAGAGCAAATCCTTCCCCTCACAATGTGTCCTAGGGATCGTATTTTACGTCTTCATTCGTATACTTACTATATTCTTTTTAATAATTCTGTATCAACAAATGTAAAATCTTTATAAGTATTTTCTTTTCGTTATTGTTGGAGTGTTCAGAATATTATCATCATGCTGATACTTAGAAAAGTGCCAAGATTTTCTTTCTTTTTGACAACATTAATTTCTTCGTTAAACCATTATTTTCTGTGGTTATTCTCGCTCTTTGATTTTTCTGGTGCAAATTGCGTCTTTAGTTAGGAGGCTCCTTAAATATTCCAAATGTGTTAATTGGGAAATAATTGTTAGATTGAAAACTGTCATTTTAAGATAAATTAACATATTTAATAATTATAGACTTAAAACTTTCATGTAATATTTGGAGTCTGTAGAAATAGAATAGGAATTGTAACGAGAGAAAAGCTTGCGTCTTTAATCTCCTCTGATATAGTCGCTCTGCAGCAGTTTATGTGGGTTGTAACATCACAAAGTGTATTATGACACAATGCAATGATGTCGTCTGCTACGAAGCAGAGACAGGAAATGGTTAGTTTCCGCAATTATAGATTATAGTTGTTAAATATACACGAAAAAGGGTAATGTGATGGGATTATTATTAATATTTGTTACTTATAATTGTGATTACAAAGACATTTTAGAAGTATTTATTTATACGTTAATTTTATTTTAAAAAACTATAACATATAAATCTGATTTCATCTCACCACATTTCTCGAGTCTTCATAATATTAGAAAGTCGAAAATAAAACAAAGCCACTTTGCATTTTCTTTTGCTACAGCAAAAGAATAATATTCAAATTATGTAATCACTTAACTGGTGCAGATAAGTTCTGAACGAAAACAAAAACGGTTGTTTGATGCAGTTATGCTGAACAATACATCTTTCTGACGATAATGATACAAATTTAACTCACCTGTCACCTGCCTGAAACTGTTCTTGTTTTTCTTGAGTCCGATGAATGAATCTCAAAGACGCAAACAGAAACGGTGCCAAGTTGTTGAGCATGTAAAAAAGACAAACCAAAAGCTAAATGTTACGAAATGGATTGTTTTTGTGCGTGCCAAAGGGTAACAAACTCCTATCGAATCGTTTCTCTGATAGTTGCTGTTGAAACTTTAAGTAGCCTTCTCTAGTGCACGGAATCGAAACTTTCACTCACTAGGAACACAAATACTTGGAAAAACCAAAATTCATCAAATTCTCTCTTCAGCTAAGAGGATTTCAGTTGCGATTCATGGATCATAATATAATCAGCTATCTGAGAACTAAGGAAAATAGGTTATTACGTATAGTCTTTTTTATTGAGACATCGTATAATATCCTGAAGCGATTTCTTCAGGAGAAGAAATTAAATTCATCAAAAACGAAAGAAAATCTGGTTTTTGACTATAAAAACATGCATATTATTTTTCAATACAAAAATTGAGATTTTACTGGTGTTTCATGCGTTTATTTTTAAGAAACTTAATATAATCACTCTGAGCAATTATTAATAACGCTTGGTATTCTTCAAGCAATTAAAAATCCACTCGGATTGAATTTATGTCAGGAGGGATAGAACTTCCCAGTGTCAATTACCGTAAACCTTTCTCGGGCAACGTTATCGAAGTTCTATTACTTTCTTAAAGTACATGCTTGTAGACCAACTACTCTATAAGGTCAATTCACTGTGGTATAATACTAGTACACCGTGCGTCCGAAAATTTTGGAGACCGGATTACTAAAAAATAGAGGAAATTTAAGAGTTCAGTTGAGTGTAAAGTCTCATTTGAGATGTTTTTAACGCGCGTGTCACAGTGGCTTCAATGGTCTATAGTGAATACAAGGTTGTGATGATTTTTTTTTCAGAACCAAAATTAGCGTCCATGGGCTGCTCCATTTGTTCCGGAGTGACAAACTTTGCACACACTTTTCGGGGAATGTCGTGGACACTTGTCTTAGAGATTTCTCAGGTCTTCAGTGATTGTTCAGGATCAGAGACGACGGTCGGTTTGCAAGAGATCACGAATTTTCTCAAAGTTTCCGTCGGATGAACTCAGGGTTGGACGTACTGCCTTCTCGTCCTCGAGCGACAACTGTTCTTGTGTAAAGCACTCGTGCACAACGTAAAAAAAGTTATCGCCGTAAGCCATTTTCGTGTACTAGAATGTCTCCATAGCCGTTTTACTGCGAAAGATGTGAAATAGAATCACTTCTCGTTTCCCCATTGCGATTTCTTGACACAACAACGTTGACAAACTACGGTCGCACACCGACCACACAACACCGCCTGCTTACAACCGACTGGCCAATTGCACATCTATTTTTCAAAGTTATTTGTCTACTTATTAATTAAGTTGCGTCGAATCCAAAATTTATCACATGATTATACAACTTCGTATATGAAGAAGTCCCAAAAAATATGGACAAAACGTTTTAATAATTTAGCAGACTTACCAGCTGCTTTGATGTTTTTCTACCAACATATAGTTGGTTCCAAGTTACTGAAATCATTACAGCTGTACAAACAATCGGTTGGGAAAGAGTTGAATTTAATAAAACTTACGTTTTCACCCCAGTCAATGAGGTTTTAAAACTTTTGTGATAAAAATATGTATAACAACGTTTCTTTGAGTTTTAAATTTTTTAATCGATGCAAATACATTGAACTTAATTTAAAAATATACAATAAGACATTAAAGGACTAAATTACTGACATTGATACTTTCCAATGTTTCGTCCACAATTTTGAGGCTCCTCAGGTAAAAGAAACATTTTCTACTTTATAAAATTAAATTACTGAACATGGATCCTTTCCAACGTTTCGTCTACAATTTTTAAACGCCTTAGGTAAAAAAAAACATTATCAACTTTATTTTATCATATTTTTTCTGCTGTTAAATTTTTCAATTGCCGCAAGGGCTTACATCTTAATTAAAAAATAGCATATATATGCAACCCCAGACCTGAATATCCATGAATTATACCGATAATGTGTTGATAAAACTTGGGTAAACAGTTCTTAAGTTTCCACCCGGGTCAAATGAAGTTTTGATGGCGGACTCTTGTCATCGCTCTCAAGTTAAAGAAATTGAGAACTTTGGAACTTGAGGACGATGGCAGAATACGCCATCGAAACGTCGTGCTTTAAAGTTCATTTTACCCCAGTGGAAACCCAAGAATATCCAGAATTTTCACCGGGAAAATATTCGATCTTTGATAAAACATCATGAAATATTCAGCTACTGACTTTAATATGGTCGTTTTTTTTGTAGACTTCAGAAAGTTAAAATTTGAATTTTGGGGGTATTTATAATGAACATGTTTAAGAATATTAAGAAGGAAGGCAAATGAGAAAGAAGTGTATTAGTAATGTGAGCCTTACTTTCTTTCTTAAACAGTACGACTAAAATATTCTGTTAGTACCAAAGGAGCATCGACTGTTGTATTCAAGAATATTTTTTTTGTGATGAGGAGTACACGTTTAGAATCGCATGCGACGAACACCCAGAAAGCAGAACCATATCGGAAACCTTGAATTGTGTCGCAACTCTGTATCGAGGCTCATATTAGATTCGAGCTAAGATAATGAGAAACCCTTATCGAACATTTACGGAGACACTTGAATCACTCCTCAAAAAGTCTCCTGTCCGTATGGAACAGTCACGATGGAATTTCCTGCAGCAATGGCTATTGCATATTTATTCGGCACTTTTCACAATTCGCAGTGGCTATTGCACATTTATTCAGTACTTTTCTGAAATCGCAGTGAGAATAGAAGCTAAAATAAACTTGGATGTGGCCAGTAGTTTCGGGCCTGTAACGCCTGTAACGCCAACGTTAACCGTAACAGTGAGGAAGATGACGTTATAACATTGTTTTGACGAGTTGAAATAAATGCATATTAAAATTTCGAAACTATCATTTTTTAAAGGGAATAATGAGACGACCTTTAAAAGACAAGTCTTTACTACGTAAACCGACGTTTTGGTACCTCTTTGTACCCTCTTCAAGTTTAACACTTCTGTGAAATCAAATATTCCTCGTTGTGCCTCGGAAGAAATAGTCATTGCTAGTGTGTGAACTATTAGTTAACCCCTGTATTTGATTGGTAATTTGCTTGTTCTGTTAGAAGATAACCCTGAAGAGGGTACAAAGAGGTACCGAAACGTTGTTTAACGTAATAAAAACTTTCTGTTAAAGGCCATCTCATTATTTCCCTATTTTTACAACAGATTTAAAGCATCTATTATTATTACTTTAATAACTTTTTTTGCTCAAGCATATGATCTTAGGATCGCACGTCAATTTATTGTATTTTGTTGAAAATATCCTCTAAGATTCACTATATCCTTAAAATATACTAAGTAAATGTTTAACTACACATTTAACAAAGATTAGTTAGAAACACATTTAATATGGTAAAAAGCGTGAGTAGTAAATTATAATTCAATAATTTATTTTTTGTAATAATAATCATATACAAAAAAACTGATTATTTATATAAATTATGAAAAATCCTAAAACAGTCTATAAATAACATTAATTTTACTACCTAATGATTGATAATACTGTCTACCGTTTGTTACAATCCTCTGCATAAATATGATTCAACAGTTCAGGTTTTATAATTAAAAACAGCGTTGTTGTTTGTTCGAAAAATTATTCGAAAACGTTTTTCACTTGGGATTATACAAAATTTGAATAATATTTATAGGTTTATAATTTTTATAACGATCACTAATTTTTTTCTACCTGAAATTGGTACAGAGATCAAGTTTGGAAATTCTATTTGTAGTCAACGTCTTTGTTTTTATGGTAATAAATCTAAATAAATATTTTTTGATTGATTGTTTAGTTTCCAATTAAAGTTTTATGACTATCGGAATCATTATATAATTGTTACGCGAATATTATACAATTTAGACGTGTATACAAAATATCTTTCGGTTCCTCTGCGTCACAGCCTTACACCAAAGAGATTTCGGGTTTGATTCTTGGCAAGGGCTTAGGTGTTTTCACGTTCCCTGACTCACCAAAATTGACTAAAACGAAAATAAGTTATCCAATTGGAAAGCTGCTAATGATGCTAGATGTTGCGAGGCTGTAAAATCACAATTAAAAAACATCTCCGTCATGATAATTAAACGTTATTTTGTATCCCTTATTCGAGTTCATCTTACATACTGTATTTGACTTTATGACTTTTCTTATCACGAAATGAATTCCTGTTATTTCATATCTTGTAGTCTCCGATAAGGAGTAATACACAGTGATGACATCTAAGTACTTGTGGAGCAATAACTCTTATTAAAAAAATAGTATATATTTCAGGATTACTGTTACTTTCTCACGGACAAAAATTTATGGAAGAAGAGTAAAGTAGTTGGTTTTTACACTTCTTGAGCTTGATATATCAGCGTTACATCACTGTCAGGGATTATATTAAAGATATTATTTAGGTTAATCATGTTATCTTTATCAGGAGAAAGAAATTGATTACTTTGGGAAGAGTGAATTTCAGAAATACTTATTACAACCTTTCCCGCTGATAACAATACCCAATTATATTTGGGAACTGAAATATTTTTATCTTGATTGAGCAGTTTCTCGGTATTGACATGGGTCTATTCAGAACAACTTTTAACGCTTCGACAGCCATTAGTAAGAAGGAAACGAGCAGAAATTTTCAAACAGAAGGAGAATAATAAATATAAAAATATTTGAATACGCTGACAGTTTTCTGATCCCCATAATTATTACTTTTCAGATACTAGTCGTTTAATTTTTTTTCAGTTTTCCTCTCACAAGAAATTATTTTAATAAGGATCTAGGGATTATTCCTATTTATTCCTGAACATAAATTCAAATTGAGTATTTCATTAATTTTTTTTCCAATATTTTTTGGGAGATACATCAACTCCAAATTTTCGCCAGAGGAAGTATTTTAAACCCGTTTTTCGACCAGATGCTCTTTGGAAAGTTGTATTTTACAGTAAACATTAATCTTATGAAGTTTGTATTAAAAGGAAACCTTAAAATGAATATACAACGTGAGGAAAACCTAATTAGATTATGGAAAATTCGGCGATAGAAAATTCTGCAAACTTGTGGTGTCGATTATAAGACAAGGGCTTGAATAATCGAAGGGTGAAATTGTTGAAGCAACAACGAATGGAATATTTATACTCGCTAAAGTTAAAGAAAATTACGGCAGAATTTCAGAATTCCAGAAAAAATATTCAGTAACATAAACATTTTAGGGTTTAACGTAAAATTATAGCAAAAATATTGCCTTTAGAATCTGCGCCGTTGAGTACATAACTTACTGCCTCCGAAAGGAATGCTGAAATGTTTACTCGCGAAATAAAAAAATAGTTTCCATTTTGTGACGTCTCAATTTGCATAATTTTCTTTAACGTATTCGAAAGTTTAAAAATTTGTAATCTGTTATAACGTAAGATTAATAACGATAAAATTGATGAATTGTGTCATGAGTAAAATTCTTCTTCCTAAAGTAAATATTGGCATTTTTCTAAAATTTCACGTAGTATTGTTTTTGAGTGTTCGTGAAGAGTACTGCACAGAGATTGGGTTCCTCAAAATATTTGTTAGCTTAACACTAATAAATTAAATATGCTTAATTGTACCATGTCTGGTAATCAGAGGATGAACTTCATCTGAAATGTTTTCCAAAATCGATTTCAGTGTCTCAAAATAATATATTTCGTTTTTTTAATAGCGGCTTTGTAAATTAAGAATGACGTTTCGGGTAGACTGACCTTAGCAAACAAAACTCAATTAAGGTATAGGGGCTCGATTCGTCATGAGGTTTTCCGTGGTAATAATTTGTTTCAGCTTGGATGAGCGTTGCTCCTGTTGTTGGCGCTGAAGATAAGAGACTCCCTATCTTGGTTTACAGCAAGCTAGTTAAATGTCAGCAAAGTTGTAAAATTTCTAAACCAACGGCTGGCTGGCTGGCTCTTCCATCATGTTGCTCCACTGCTAACGTACGACGTAGATTCCTTCTTATTAAGTACTTAAACGAGTGCCATGATTTACGAATGACCACGGTCACCTTTTCTTTCAAGAGTTTCTGTTCTTAATATCCCTGGAAAGGACGAGACTGTATATTAACATAGCAACGAGACTGTAGCTTCTTCTTTCCCTACAAGCACGTGAAACATAGATTAACGTGGCTTAAACGTATAAATCCTTCACATCACTCGATAGCGTTTGTTGTCAACCAGTACGGGAAAACGTGAACTTCAACTACGGTCATGTCGACTTCTATAAATAGGTTTTCAAAGTAAATATGCCATGGTCCCCATAAATGTGGATAAAATATTAATAACTGATCACTTTTTCGAAATTTATTATTGGAATCTGTAAATCTCTTAACACAAACCGATTATTACGACTATTTCGTTCATATCGTTTAATTAAATATAGGGTATATGTAAAACGTACTGTAAACGGTAATTAGTTATATTAAAGTCGTGACGTTTAACGTTAAAATTAATCAAAATATTTTTCAATTAGTTTTTGGTTAGGATATCATCATGTGAAAACTCCATCAATTTTTGTATATCTGTAAAGCATAAATTCAACAGACATATGCATACTATTAATATTCAAAATCAGGATAATATTCGTATTGCTAGTTGTTTATGAGCACCACGTACCTATGTGGAGTGTTCCGGGTTCGATTCCACAGCCCGATCGAAAGTTTTCTACTTTAGTCCATTAATACAGTTTCATACCCTCAAAGCCTAAGAGATTATAAGTGTTTATCACTAAAGAATTGATCATAATTTTTCTACCCCACGTTTCCTTTCTCATCTTACAAACTATGATGACCCTGCTCTCAAAATAGTCCGCATGATATGAAAATGCATTTCTCGTAATCTTTTTGCTGATACCTACAAACCAACTCTGTATTATTCATGACTGCTCTTGATGATGGAATACGCTCTCTAACACGAAAGTGACACATCATCACATTTAACAGAAAAAAATTTATAATTTAGGAGGAAGTGGTTTCAGACCTCAGCCTAATATCCAACAACATTCACCTGTCTTGGTCCAACACCATCCTGACAGTTTCTGAGATTTGCCAGCACAACTATCTTTATATATATAATGCACTGTGTCTGTGTTCCAAATTATTATCCTCCTAATCGGCTTTCCGATTTTCTTGAATTTCTGTTGCTGTTGTGTTTATGGGATCACCAGGATGGTAGTTGTATCTGTTGACGAGATACAGATTTTTTAAATTTAATTTTAATATCTTTGGTTTCATTCTTAAAAATAACGAGATACAGATTTTTTAAATTTAATTTAATTTTAATATTTTTGGTTTCTTCCTTAAAAATATGTAATCCGAAATTGGCAGTCTGGCAGATTGAATAATCTGTGGCAATTAACTTACGCATCAATACATCCGCTAGTTCAATGCGTTGTAGCTTGCCATTGTTTTGGCATTTTGATTTAGGTTTCTATGTTCTGATATATTCTGTGAATTGTAATGGCGTGCATACTGAGTGTATTACTTATCTGTTAATTCGTCATTGAACAAATGAAGTGTACAAATGTAAAAGTTGCATTGTTTGATTCGGCGGCATTCCATCTAACCTAAATAAAACATTTTATTTTCATCGATCATTTGTGCGATTTAGATGTTAGGGGGCTGAGAAAAAATAAATTAAAAAAAATGTGACGATGGTTTAATTACGTGTTTCAGTTTTGACATTAAGACAATTATATTTATGTTTTAAATATAGCATTTTGGAGTTATAAATCCAGGCTTCCGCGTTTTGTCTGTCTGGATATTTTAAAGTATTATTCGCTAATATTTTCTTTTAATGTGCCTTCAATTAATGTTTTGGAGTCCCCATGAAGATGAAAGAGCTCAACAAGGTTGGCTACTGAAAAACGTGCTGATGAGCAGCTGACAAATAAACGTCATTACGCGGGCTCACTGGCAAAGTTAAAGTCGAAGGGTGGAAAATTATAGACATGAGTTTTTTTTTCATCAACGATATGTACGCATTGCGGCAGAATTTGAATAATTCAAGAGCTACAGGATGTTATGGACAGCCGACATCACTACTATGGTCAAAGCTCTTCGCCTCGCTTTTGCGCATCACAAGCTTGCGTGTCACATCAATTTATTTATGGCCCTTCACGGCGGAGAGGGAGAACTGACATTTTCCTGTAAATACCACGATATCCGAGCGGACATTTCACGTTTTCCGTGAATCATTAAGGAACAGCGGTTCCGAATTACGAGCGATGAACGTTATGGACTTTTCTTAATAAACCTCAACAAAGCAAAATGATTTTTTATGTATTTAAGCGATCATAATAAACATTAGAATATGCCTAAAAATTAGTTATTAATGGATTTTATAATATATAAACTATAGTATCTGGGCGCATCTCTGGTCATGGAGTAGATTCATTCGTGTTTACCATTTAATGTTAATCTAATAAGACAGTAAACAAGAGTCTACATACAAAATGGTCATATGTTGATTTATTTTTTTGTACAAATTTAAACGCGACGACAAATTGCTCGGTACATTCTTACAACCCCAAACACAGAGAAAACCACTTGTGAATGGGGATAATGGAAGGAGTGGTAATTAAAAAATACGCAAACGTTTGATATTCGAAAGTCTGTGACGTCAGAGAGAAAGAAAACAGGGAAAATCACCATAATTAATTTATATTCTGCTACTCTCACAGTTGATCAATTATATACTGCATTGCGACCACGAGGGGAGAATTGGAATGTTGATATAAAAATTCCGTAAAATTTTTAAAATTCGTAAGTTATATTTTTAAGTTTTATACAGAACCGCCTTTTAACATGTCATTTTTTTCGTAACTACTGCAGTCTATATTATATCCGGCAATACGAAATTCAGGGAACAGCAATGGGTGTTATAGAATTTTAATTATTAGACCTATAATTTTATAAATATTTAGTTAACTAATAATTAATTTAATAAATTTGATTGAAGAATTATAGAAACTGATAAAAAATGTCAATTTAAAAAATGAGCCAAATTACGAGTAATGAATATTTTTATATTTAAGAGCTATTCATTTTTAAATTTTTTATACAGTTAAACATGATTCTTTCCTAGAGGTTCAAACCTTCTGCGCGCAAAAATATTAAATTTCGAGTTCTAAACAAATTGAGAGGTGCTAAATTTCGTGTTCTTTAGTACATATTTTAAATGAGTACCCATTAAGAAAAAAATTGATATTTCCGCTCTCAGTGCGCAGGTATGTTTTAGAATATATTAATGTAGCGTGCTTATTTAATTTTTAAGGGGATTTATTGACTCAATTAAAGTACTGTGAGTCATCATAATAATTCGTATACTCGTTAGTGATAGGAAGATGGGAAAAAAATTATTTGTACTATCTAGTGGACTGTATCAAAACATTTCTTCATTAATAATAATTATAATCATATTAATGATAATAATAATAAATTAATAATATACGTTGACCAGGAAAGCAGTAAGAATTATTTAATAAGAAACAAATATTACGTACACATTATTATATTGACAAAAAATTATATTTCACTACGTTTTCTCCTCAACCTTTGGCCTCATCATGTTTGCACTGTTAATGACCAACGATAGACCAAAAAAGGTGATTTGAGACTGCAGTCATTAAAATTGATGTAATTATTTCTATAGGATTTGACATTAATTTATGCACAGTTAACACATGAACAATTACAAATAATGTATTGATGTTTATTTAAATGAAGTTTTTAATATTGTTGTGTTAACGTATTATTTAAATGAAAATTAAATATTTGTATATATATATATATATATATATATATATATATTTCATGTCGGAATTCATCCTATTTCCAGTATATTAAATATGTATATAATAATACACTTACAACATGTGTAATGTGTAAGCGACATTTTGCGGAAAGGAAGTTTCCACTGAATTTTGCTAGTAAAGGAAAGACTGCACTTGCAAATTTGCTATCAGCGCTCTTGATAACTCCGAAATTCCCTTACGTTTGAGCAATCTTTTAAAACTAAAATGTTACTCATAAACGATTACTTTTATTTATGTTCAATACGGACATGAGATTATTCTCGTGGCAACTGAATAGCTAGATGCTGTACACTGTTTAATTGAAAGTTGCTGTAATTAAACATTTGAAAGTGAAACTGAGATATCCTTTAAATGCATATATATTGTTCTCAAACGTATAAGGGGGAAAAACAATTGTTAAAGAAATCACTAGTCGACCTCCTGTGGTCTAGTGGCAAAAGTCGCTACTTCACAACCCAAATGTCCCGGGTTCGAATTCTTGCACGTGCTTTGATGTTTATGTCGTCTTGGTCACGGAGACTAGGATTAAGACTGCTGAATACTCGATACGCTGACCACGTATTACTCCAATTTGGAATGTGTCATGCGTGATGACAGTCCGCAGTTTTCCTGGTGGGCAAAGGCCCTAAATTGGCTGTAGAGCCAAGGAAGACGAAAAAGAAGGAAAAATCACTGCGTCAATACGGCCCTACATTTTCGTTCATTGCGCGTAATAAGAACATATAAGAAATAATTTATTCCATTAGAGCTCTTCGTACATAATTGGATGATTACAAGTCAGCGTTATAAGTATACAAATGGAAATAAAAATATACAGGATACGAACGTAAGAAATTATATTCTATAGGACAATTAATTTTTTATATATAAATAGAAGACTTAATTACGAAAATAAGAAAATTCATATACTATTAAAAAAATGCTAAACGTGATATTGGCTCTATCTTGAAGGAGCATTAAATAATAATAAAACCCTGAATCACAATGTTGTCACAATACATAAATTAGAGGAAAGACTTGACTTTTATTTTTGACTTAATTTATTTCAACATAGTAGTGAAATGTGATTTATTAAAACAACTGGTAACACACTAAATTATTATAATGATACATTAAAATTAAGTAATATTTACAACCCTTTATTATTTAAATTTCAGTATTTTCATTAATTTTTAGTTAAAAGTTTAGAATTTTTTGTTTTAAGATTAATTATTTTATTCGTAGTTACATTTATCGTTAAATTGAGAGGTTTTATTTGTAATATAATTTTACATTGTAATTTTTGGCTAATTTTGAATATTATTAATTTTTATATCGTCCAGATTAACTGATTAATGATTCCACTTCTAACGTCCCACTATTTGACAATGTTAGGTTTTGTAGTCTTTTTGTATTCTTTAATCACATTTCGGTTGAAAATGACATTGTAGGCAGTCCAGTTTAGATTATTATACATTTTGATTACTATTTGTTCATCAAAATAAAAATTACAGGTTTTTTTAACAATATTATTACTAATGTAATTAATATTCTGAAATTGTAGTAATTTTTAATGTATCATTTTATATTTTTGTTGGGACTGTTTTTGTGTAGTAATATTTGTAGAAATTTCCTGAGGAAGTACCAAACATGTTTACGAAACGAAGGTTTAAATAAATAATAATTTGGTGTTAATGAATTCGATTTAATTATTGCGAAAAAGACACGTTAATTGGTTTATTATTTGAAATTGAATAAATGAATATAAAATGTTAATATACAAAACGGGAGGCAGCAAAATTTATAATATGGGGGCCAGGTGACGGGTCAGATAAGGTAGAGAAATCAGGGTGGGAACTGTTGGGAGGTAGAAGGAAGATGGATAGGCTTAGTAAACTATATAAATCATACCCGAGGTATAAAGAGGAATAAGTCATATGACAAGATAAAAAAAACCAACTTATTTTGTGAGTGAATTTAAAATGACGTAACCGTTCTTAGAAAATCGGTTTTACTTCATTTAGGAAAATAAAATAGCATGGAAATAGAAAGAGTTTATTCATAAATTTCTCGTGAAAGTTCAATGCTCTATTTATGGGCTATGATAATTTTTTTAACATTCATAGTTTTAAAAATAAGTTAAAAAAATTTAGTGGTCTCAATTTGTTTGTTTCAATGATAATACGTTAGGAGAATGTTGTAAGTTAAAAACAAAATAATAATTTTTTCCTTTGTTAATATACAATAGATTAAGCAAAGTTCCCGATTTTGGATGTTGTCACACCCACAAATTGTTCAATTTTGAACTTTCGCTATAAATAACCGATGGTTCTACAAACGTCATTTACCCTACGAATAAGGTGGAAAAAAAATATTGTTGCTGCCTACACGTCTGAAGGTTATATATCGCGTATTATTTAAGAGACGATATTTTACGAGACACTTTTAACGGTATAATGAAAAACCCCAGCTTGACGACAACGTAGGTAGATTCTGTGCCCTTTAATATTTGCGTAACGTGTGCATAAAAGGCGATAGTAAAAGCCTTGAAAACGGTCCAATAAATCTGCTTTAAGAATACAATTTTTGAAGAGTTATGGTTTTGTAGCCATAAGTAATTATTTAATTTCATTAGGTAACTATTTGCACTTTTTTAAAAAAAATATGAATATTTTTTAAGTTAATGGTTATAAAATTGATGGATTTAATACAGAGATATTACGGTTTGGGTGTTGAATTGGCTGGTGTGGAGCAGAAACTCTTCAGAAAATGAATTCTACTAAAAGATAAATTAGATTTAACAAATGAAACAGCGTAGTCTGTCTCTATATAACTGAACCGAGAAGGAAGCCTATCGTTTTCTTATCTCTGAAGTCACAAGACAGAATTGTTAACCACTTTTTTCTTATTTAAGTTATTTCGAACATAAATATAAATTTTCTCCTTACCGCTCTTATTTGACACATTTCTCCTAGTGGAACACTGAAACAAAATTGTCTTTGAATTAATTCCAACACGATTGTTTATCACTGAAGTATCAGAGGAAGAGCTGAAGTTACTTTAAACTTTATAACTAAGCTGTGGCAATGTAGAAGCCCTAATAAGTTAATATTTTTCAACAGGAGAGTTTTTATTCATGATGTAAAGTTATATAAATAGTAATCTTGATCGTCGACGCGTCACAATAGTGTAGGACGGGGTTTGGGAAGTTTAATAAAAGGTTAATTAAAAGATAATGGGAATTTAGAAAAGAACTTATCTAGGGAAAACATAATGAGGGAAATGTTTACAAAAATTGAGGTTCGGCGAGGCAATCAGATCTAATACAAACTCAGGATACGAACCGTGGGAGATACCCTCCCAGACGTCTAGGATTGGAAACCTGACAGCGTACCTCCTATGTAGTGTGGCGTTGCCTCTCCTCCAGCTTCTCTGTAGGGCGTCGCAAGTTGCCCATCACATTTGTCCGAGACCTGGCGTCGGTTCCCTTCCGTCCGCTGCAAGTTCCACGAGCAAAATGACCATTCACACCTCCTCATGGCCGTGTAAAAAAATCGATCTCAAACAATCGATTTTTCTTTAAACCACGAAACCCCAATGGCTGAGGCAACGGCGTGGTATTACAAATTTCGTTGTCTTCGTCGGTCCTCTTATTCCAACGCAAGCTGTTTGCGGGAATTCCGCAAGTCATATTCGTCCGTGCCCAGAAACCACCCTAGGAGATTACAGGCAGCTCCAGGCCTGACTTTCTGACGCCGACTCCAAATATTCAAATCCTAGCTAAATTTTAATTTAATAAATAATCAAATATCAAAATATCGCACTTCAATACATTTATGTGGGTTTTTAATCTGTAACATTAAATAAGTTGTGGTGAAAGCATAATTGTCGATAAATCTATACTTGCCCAACATTCCTTGTAAAGTTGCTATTAACGGAAAGAGAAATATAAAAACATATATATGCTCTCACAAGACCTCGCCCAAAAGTTTTAATTTATTTTCTTTCAAAAGCAGTCAGAGACGTTTGAATTAAACCGAAAGATAATATAATACTTTCAGCGAATTAGTTTGAAGTCGTCAAGCGATTTGTTTAATCGGATACTTTGTTCACAAATTTATACCTAACTATGTAATTTTAAATCAACTAGGAATGATGTAATGTGGAAGTGGGACTCATCAGCTGTTTAGCTTTCAGTAAGGTTTGAAATATGTTGATAGGCTAATGTCGCAGATTTTAATTAATACTCCATGACACGTCGTTTCTCGATACAAAAAATAGAGGCCGTGTTTGGATCATGAAAACACAGACACGCGTAATGAAGTTGCTTGCGTAACTTTTCTTAGATAACAATGCACATTTGAAACTTTTCTAGAAGGGGGAGCGATTAAGAAACCCACGAGCGCTTTCAGGTTTATTTAATGTGGTAATTACGTCATAACTGTGTTGGTAGAGGACTCATGCGTGTGTCACATTAATCACAGGACGGCGTGGGGAATATTTGTAATGAAGTGGAGATTGGGAAGTTTGGTGTGTTCTGTTATGAATCTGGTTAGAACAACTTGGTGTCCTGTTTTTTTTTGGCTGAAGTCGATAGCACGGAAGTTGTTGATTGATCAGTGGATTCTCCTTGATGTCAGTTTAGTCCCCCACTGATTCTCTTGTAGACAGTTTGCTTTGGGGTAGCTTCCAGCAAACAGCTGTGTTTTTCACCACTTCAAGACTGGAAAATGTTCGAAGTATCCATTGCTAAATATGTAAAGCATGGGTGGAATTAAACTTTCAATCGACGAGCAAGTGCAGAGGGAGGAAGGAGCTATCGGGTACGGTTCACCTCGTGCATTGAACGGGATTGCGGCTATGAGAAAAAGTAGTCGACAAGTGTATCAAAAATATTCTCTAGCTTTTTCAAATTTTCTTTTTCTAAAAGAATATATAGTATCTCAACATGCCTGGTATAATAATACGAGAGCGCTAACAATACACGTGCCTCTCATAGACGCCAAGTGTTATAAGAAACACCTTGATAAGACAAAAGGAAAATTAATAATACGGTAAATGAACAATAAAGGAATTCTTTACACTTTATTTTGTCTAATAATCTTTCAGGAGCTACCAGAAACACAATCGCGTGTTACTGGTAGCAACCCCCAGTCGTAAAGACTAATTTATACAGTCATGTCAATTAACATTTCACGTAGATAGGTGGTAGATTATTTGAAAGGTTTTTGAACTGTGGCGATACCGCGTAAGGTATCGGAGTTAGTCTTTCCGTGCAGATGACAGAGAAATAAACCGTGCGACACGACTAAGAGAGTAAATTGAAATTCCGGTTGTGGTACATTTCCGCGTGTCGTGGCACGACACAATTACTGCTTTAGGTGACGAAACAGCTCCTGATGCAGCCCCAGGAGTGTGTGTGTGTGTGGGAGATGAGAATTTAAACTTTCTATTATCTCTGTCACGTCAGACGCACGTGTGGGCCGCGGCGTCGTATCGAACCAGCGCCGTGACGTCACTGGTCGGATAGACTGTTTACTGACCTTCAGGCCGGGCTATTTCAACTACCAGCAGGCCTCCTGACGTCACGGAATATGCCAGGTACCCAGCTAGTACACGCCTCCTTTGCCAGCGTTAAACGGTGCATCGATTTTGCGTCCCTTATCGGCTGGGCTCCGTTAAAAGCTCTCAGCCAAGCATATGGTTGCACTTTCTTCAGACTAGGCGTTTCATCTTAATCTTCACCCCTCTCTCAGGTCCATCATATTCATCTCGCAAGTTGTCTATAAATTTACACACTTACCTCGATAACTAAGAAAGTGGTTCAAACACACAGTACCAATCTTTCATTGGCTGTTCATATTCTACATCAAAACAGATCAGGAATATTCTGATCAACTCCATGAAAACCAACATTTCAGCAGTAAGGTTAACAAATTTTAGAAAGAGATGAAAATTTTTGAAAAACTATCAATCATTAGATTTTTGAGATCTTATAAACAAATATTTATGATCACTTCTGTGCTATAATTTATATACAGGTCGTATAATGCAGTGACCAGAGAAAATTAGTATTTATTAGGATATTCAACCATATATATATATGAGCGGGGAAACTAGAACTCCAGTCATCAACTTTTAGGTGATACTGATGAATATCTTCCGAGTATTTTTCTATAAAGGACCCTCCGTTACACAGAAATAATGTAATTATGATTTATTCGGTTTGTTACCGCAATCACCCTCTGAAAATACCTTCCAAACAGCGAAGAAGCCGGAATGTGAAATAACCGAAACTTAACAGAATATTAAAACAACCCTCAGTCACACATTCAAGTACAGTTTGGACGACAATGGATTGGTTTCGGTGGCCAGCTTGGTCAACAGACAAGAAACCGATGTGGACATGTTAATAGCCTGATTTGTGAGATCTCTGTCGATCTGCTTGCCAGGATTATCGCAGCCACGGAAGCAGTAATTCAAGCTCCTGAAATTATTGATCGCGGTAAGACTCGCCGTCCTCTCTGTCCTCAGCACGGTGCTCGTCATTTTCAACAATACTTATAAGGAAACAGTTCTGTGTTTGTTACGTGCTGTACTGTCGTACATATCAGAATAAATTGTGGACACCGTGATAAAGGTGTACGGGCACATACAACTTACAGACTTGTTTTCAAAATAAACAAAAAAGTCCTTTAAAATTTACGTCCTCTTTATTACATAAAATAATTAAACACCTCAAATTCACACCATATTTTGTTGTTGTGGTAGAGTGAAAGTAGTGGTGTGAAGCAAAGATGCTAAAGTTTTTTATTGTAATACAGAGAACATAAATTTTAAAGGTTTTATCGAACTATTGCTAGACGTAATAACATAATAATTGACATCCATTTCAGTTATGTAAGTTTTTCTCATTTTACCTCAATTGTTCATGAAAGTCTCATACTCGTGGATTACAGAAGTAAAAAGAAACTTTTTCAATTCAAGAAATTTATGAATATTAAGAGTTGATCTTTTCTACCTTCATTGATATAAATGAATAATGCCGCTAAATTAGTCAGAAAGGGCAAAAATAGAATGACATGTCGTTTCTTCCCTTGGAATTTCTTCAGGTAGAAATCAGAATATATACAAATTCAAAGAAAACAATATTTTATTTAAAAGAAAATTTTGAGAAAATATATATTGAATATTATTAAACTTTACCACATGAAATTTAATGGAGATGGTTTATGCAATCAAAATGACTGTTGAGCGTATTGTTGATTCTTAACAACGGAAAAAAATTTCATGACACTAAGATTTGTCCGCTTTTTACATTGGATCAGTCGGTCTGCTGCCTCCACAAAATGGTGACGTCACGAAGAAGGGAATGCTGCGACCCCACAGCAAACTCCTCTCTCGCCACTCGGAAGGGCGTGTGAATTGTACCCAACAGCCCGATCTATCTGATGCAGGTTTTCTAGGGATTTCCCTGCATCTCTTGTAGGTCAGTCACCGGGTAGGACCCTTAAACTATAACTCAGGGGCCCTAGTCATCCCGTGGCAACCTTTGACTTCCATATATACCCCTTTTTCAATTCTCTTCCTTTGCTATTAAAGAGGAGTTTTCTGTTTCATGATCACCCTCATGTAGCCTGTTACCCAAAAAATTTAATATGGGAATCTTTGCCAGCGCCTGATAAATCATTACTCACTACACGCTGTTGAAACCTAATTAGGGATTTTTATTAATATTTAGTCGCCATCAATTCACTTGGTGTAAAAGATTGTTTCCACTTCCTGACTGTTGTAGAACCGAAAAAATTTAGACCTTTTTTTCTAGTCAGAAAAGACCAGTGTGTCGCATTCTCCATCAGTCTTAACTACTATTTCCTTGGTCGTGGTAGGCATATATATATATTATAGTGCCGAGATTGGATCCTGACACTTCTGCACCAAAACAAATCAGAAATATTCCGAACGACTCCATGAAGTCAATCATTACAGTAGTAATGTAAACAAATTTTAGTAAGAGATGACAATTTTTGAAAAACAACCAATCATCAGATTTTTAACGTCTTATAAACAAATATTTATGATCACTTCTGTGCTATAGTCAATTATCAAATTAAGGAGAATTTTTTACAAATTTCTATCTTAATCAGTCAACAAGAGTTCTTTTTCGAAAACTTGAAGATATTTTGGTGATACATGACCCGACGTTTGACCCTCTCGTCAGCACGCCAATTCCCACGTTGTTAACAGATTTAGATCATAAATCATAATTTCCATAGATTTGTATTGTGTTCTCAGGATTTAGTGGATAGCCTGTACAATACATCCATCATCGCATTACGCCACACATCTGGCACGACGGTTATCTGGACCGGCAAATCGACGAACTTCAGCACATCACTGATATTACGCAACGAAGGAATTTCTTTCGTGTTGAGTGTTGTTTTATATATACACAGTGATCTGCATCAATTATGAATATTCGAAATGCGCAATAAGAAAGATTCACTTCTACACGTCATTTGATTAAAAATCACAAGAAAACCATGAGTGGTATATTCCCTACGAGTTACGAGTCACTTTAATACTATTTAAATGCCATAAAATTACTGACAAAAATATTTGATGTTTTTTTTATCGTAAATTACTTTGTAATTCTTATTTGTCTGGGCCCCTTTTCTTCATATTTGTATCGTTTTTCTTCTTTTTTTTATTATCATTCCTCAAATTTTTCTCTTAGCCTTCCTTAACTTATTTAATTATTATTCTTGAATTATAATTATATTTACTACTATTCTATGACTTTCAGGTATAATTTAAATTCAACATATTTATCTGTATTGAACTGACGTTTTGGCGCCATATCTGAGAATCGTCAGGTAAATTCTTGGAAAAAAAGACAGGAAAATTATAAAAATCGAAACTTGACCGCATAAAAGGACAGCTTCAATCCAGGAAGTCTCACATTTGGAACGAAACGTCGGTTCGATTTAACAATTGGCCGTAAATGTACTCGATTTAGTTTATTGAGAGAAAGAGACGTTTATTTAATTAATATTTTTAATTTATGTAACATTAATAACAATCAAGAGTATGTTATCTAAAACTCATATCACTTTTGGAGTTAAATTTGTGTGAAGCAATAGTGTGGAACTAGGGAAGAAAGGAAAGTAAGGGGCTGAACAATCCAACCTGTATTTTGTCAGTTTTTACTCACACTATTCTTTATCCGTTCTTTTTCTCTCTCGTTCTTTTAAATTATTTTTTCATTAGTTTTGGATTGTTAGTGTTAGCTCGTACTACTCTGTGTCTGTGATGTGCATTTTATTTTTCTTCTCTCCTACGTATGAACATACAGATCTGTTAACATAAAAAACGATCAATCTTAAAATAGTCGTTGGAAAGTAATCAAACAAATTTCACACTTGTACAGAACCAATTTTTTCGATTTTAATATGAGGAAGGTCAATGACTGTCTTCTGAAATCACTAAATATTTAATATTTTTAATTCTTGCAATACGTGAAATTTATAGAAGAAATTTAATTTTTTGGGTTTGATGGTTGTGATCTAAAAGTAAAGAAATAATTATTTGGAGGGAAATGACTTTATTTCAAAGATTTTACGTTGAAGGAAAACGAGATTCATAAATGATAAGAAATTTTAGCTCAGCGACGTTTGTTCAGTTAATTAGATAAGGAACTAACCTAATAGAAGAAAAATTGTGATAAAATAAGTACACTTATTTTTCTCTCTTAATTGGCTATTTATTTATCTGATAAGTAATCAGAGTTCATTCTCCCTATTGTTGACATTTTATTTTTCTCTATTCAACTTAGCATTTTGAAACATCAAAGAATGTTATTTAAAAATTCCTGCTAATTACTTCCCGTAACTTAACCGAGGGACGAAACAGGGAGGCAATTTTCGGGAGGGAGAAAAGACAAATTTTAAAATCCAACTTGGGCAGAATTTTGAAATGTAAATCATTTCTTAGAATGTGGAAAGCAATTTTGTAACGTCAGAAAGGAGTTTCAAAATTTATTCATTACAAATTTCTGTTATTGATTGATGTACAGATAAGTAGACCTTCCAAGTCAATTTTTTTTCACTTCACGTGTCCTATCAGGAGGAAGGATACAAGGAAGTCCTATCGGAAATTTTGTGTCCTTGATGGAATCGATAGAGAACTGAAGCCCGAAAAAGACGGCTCTGAATATTTTAAAATAAACGATTTCCAAAGAATGAAATAATTATGAAACAATTAAATTTCACTTTAAAACGTGGAATATTTATAAATCAGCTATTCAAGTAAAAAATTTGCTTAGAATAATAATAGTACATATTTTAGTGTCATTTTAGTAGCTCAGCTACTGAATAAATATTTTAAGCAGAGTACTTGTAGAAAATGAAGAGAATTATAAACTAACTCAGGAAAGAAACATTATTTAATTTTTTTAAATTCTTTGCATAGTCGCACCAACATTAGCGACTATTATTTTAAATAATATATCTGTGTAATATGACTTTTTCCGTTCCAACAAACGCTTATATATTTATCAACGATTACGGGAAATCGAACGTAGTTTTTACGCACACATTATTTTTTTCTCTTTGTTTATTGGCGGTAAATATATAATATTTGCTTTTTGAATTTACTTACTAGAGAATGAAGGCTTTCTGAGAGAATTTTTTATAAGTACGTAGAATATTGCTGATTTAGGAGGTAGTTGTCGAAACGTCGCACATTTTTCAGAAATAACTACCTTGAAAAACTATTGATCCGAAAGAGTATAATTTAGTTAGTTGAAATATTCTGATTTTCATCAACGGCCGTATAGACCATTATTTCTTCAAAAAGTCATTCACCGTTTGATGCATGCAAAAATCGATCAGGGTAACTGACAGCTCAGTTTCAATCTAGGAGGGGTAATTTTAATTAGTAATTTTAGACTGATATTAAATTTCATGTGAAATGGAGTATTGTAACTCTTATGTGAGTTTCATTGAGAATAACTTGTGGGAACAGCGGGTGAAGGTTTTTCCAGTATATTTGTTGGACTATTGATTATCGAGCTCCTAACTAGCTGCATGTAGACTTTGACCACGACGTATTGTTGGCAGTGTCATCCCTCTAAACGTCGCGACCGTTGTCTACATTCATCTCTAAAAAAATACTGGGTTGTTAGATTGGCTGAACTGTGACACAGCTCTCTTTTAATATCCATTTTAGTTGCGTTAAAAGTGAACACTGGTCTACTAATTTGCGCCGAGATAGCTTAAAGCAAAGTAATCAGTAGTCAGACAATATTCCAAAGAAACACTGTATAATTATGTTCATTTACGATGTTTCCGATGAAACGTCCTAGATGAACTTAAATACATATTGTCTTGTCGATATATCGGCTAATTTTTTATTGGTTAATTTTTTGTAATCCTGGTAATTGAATTTGTTGAATGACAATTTGTACCATCACATGTGGTTTAGTATGTCAAAATCGTGACTGCGTGATCACGGATCAGCAATGCTTTGTAATTTATAATTACAAACATTTTTTCTTCTTTTTCTTAAAAAATAAAGTTGATTTTAAGTCGCCCAATGCATTTTATTTATATGTCGCAGCGTGTGTCACACTCGAGAGAGAATAATTTTTATATCTTTTCTAAGTACTTACAATATATTGGTACTTAAATAAAACGTTCGTTAAATTGACGAGTAATTTTTGCGCTAAACAGACCAAATAGATGGATCAACTATACTATTGTTATGAAGGAAATGAATTGTTTATTGTGTAAAACAACTTTCGTTTGTGTTCCGCACAAAAATCTAAACGCGTGGAGCAATTTTTATTTTATTTTATTTTAAGATCTTAAAATAAAATAATTTAGCAATTTAGACTATATTATGTACACGTGTTCTTTTCAACTTGACAAACATACAGATACCACCTCAAGGGGCGTCTGTAGAGAATTCCCGTCGAATGAATACTTTTACTTTGAGAGTTTTTTCCCCGACTCTGTTTCTTAATAATCTCAACCTATTTCAGCATGAGAGGGGAGAAATCAAAGGGGGGTCGACTCTTGTCACTTGAAACAACTACAAAACTTTAGAGTTTGGTGTCAAAACCAGTGCCATTTGAGTCGCTGAGTTTGATTTTGACATTCAGCAAGCCAGTTACCTTGAATTTCCGCGTTTTAAATTCTTCCCAAAGCGAGGGGTGGAGTTGAGAAATTATAGCATGAAATCAAACGATACAGGTCACTACTTCTTTGTTATGAAACTGACTTCAAATTAACCTGTACTTCAGTCCCACAGCGGCGAAGGAAAAGGGGAATAACGGAGGAGGAAGAGGATGACGGCAATTACACAAAATCTTCCGAGATTTCTGACTACTACAGCGCTATGTGCCAACCTATTATAATTAAAAACCAAGAGAAACGTCGGGCACCCAACTAATTTTTAGTATAATCAATAAGAATATGAGAACATTTTTTGTTTCTTTAATTTTTTAAATAAAAACAACATTGCGTGTATCATGGCTAATTATGGTGGGTGGATATAATGGTAAAAATCTATTCACATGGCTTAGTTTGAATACTATTTTACAACAGAAAGTTCGTCTTATGAATGATTATCCAGAATATTTTCCCACCTCCTCGCGAACTCTTACCTTCTGAAGATCACTTCACAACTATAAAAAGTAATTTTCCTTAAATTAAATCACTGTAATCTTCAGTTTTTACATTAAAACTGCACTACAAGAATCTTGGCAGAAAAACTTAAAAATTTAATTTAAATTTTAGAGCATGCAGCAGACATAATAAACCCGCTCCATGTCAGTCTCCCACACCTTATCCGAACAATATATCTCCTTCAATACATGTTGAGTGTTCAGACCCGGTGAAGCTGCACTCAACGATCTTAAGAATTCGCAACCAAGCTCCCAAATTTAACATATTTATATTTATCAAAATTTTAACTCGCTATAATATCCATTGCATATCAGTAAAACGGTCTGCGACTACGAAACTAACGTAAATATACTATGATGTTTTATTATCAGGTCCTATACTATATAAATATATTTGTGATGAAAATTAGACAGGTAATTTAAAGTTTGCTCAGACCATTAATGTAAGCCATGAGGTCTACAAAAAGTTTCTATACTGTGGTGTAAAACACAAAGATAAAATCGAACGGAGAAGTATGATTGTGTCATCACGTTCCAAGTCTGTGACGCAGACTCGTCGGAATGACTGGAAGTTATCGGCGTTGAGTAACTTCGCCTCTATGGGAGGAATTTATGAATGCTCTCCGTTATTATGGGGAGCCCTTATATAAATAGTCGATAGTGCCAGAAGCTGTATTAATACTCTAGGAGAAGTGGGCCAGTTAGCCAAGAGCTTCGCGGTCCGAAGGCAGGCGCACACAAGTCTCTTTCGTGTTTACACGCGGGTGTTAAAGAGAATAAGCGCACAGGTAAATAGGCATAGATAAGTGGCGACCCTGCCGACTACGTTGCGTCTCACTGAAAAATAAAAGAAAAAGGGATCTCGTATTTGTCAACTTGGTAATTATCACGCGGCCCACCAAAAAGAACTCAACGACTCAAGGTCACATCTGCCGGAGTCTGGTGATACCTACTCACAGATCATTGCCAAACATTCATTTTGAGGTATTTTCTTGATTAACTGGCCAGTATATCGTGAGAAGTTGGCCAGAAAATTTTTACTTCCTAATAGAGACTGGTAACTTTTCTTTGTATTCCGTGCACTATAAAGGCTAAAAGCAAACATTCCATTTCTCAAACAGACCTAAGTAGAATTAATTTGTAAAGCAAGACAGTGCTTTCCTGTCCCACACACTACTAAATACAATTCATATTCGGTAATAACTTTTTGAGACTAGTACAATCTGGGGAAGAGACACGTGTTTTCTTTGGTATTACTATACAAGGCATGTTAAGATTCTATATATATTTTTAGAAATAAAAAAAGGACACTCCTCTCGTCAGAATTCCCCTCCTTTTGTTTCTAATGTCACTTATCTGTTTCTTAGGTTCTCACGATATCGTTGTGCATTGATGGTCTCCTCCGAGGCAGAAATCCGTCCAAAATTATGTCTTTTATGTCACAGAACACTGAGGCCATGATTTATTGCCAGAAATTGTGGTTTTCATTTCTTTTTTGTAGATGAGAACTTAGTGTGATTCCACTGTAACGAATGTATTTTGGACTCGGGCGTGTAATGAGTAAATCGTTTTGATTCGCTTTCCTGTCCCACACCACTAAATACAATTCATATTCCGAAATAAATTTTAGAGGCTAGTACATTTTTTAAAAATTTATTTATTTATTTAATTTTTTAATTTTTCTTAAATTCACTAATTACACTAATAGCCTGTTTTCTTGAGTATCTATAACAGGCCTTATTTTAATTCCTTACAATGTTTGATTTACAGATTTATTCTATTTTATTTTATAAATAATTATTTTCTTAAACAATAATAAAACTAATAAACTAAAACTAAAAGCAGAAGGGTATAGGGTGAATGGGAGTGGAAGGATTGAAGGGAAAGTGCTGTGAGATCACAGCTGGCGGAATATGGAAGGGATGTAAATGAGTAAATCTTTTTTGATTCGCTTTCCTGTCCCAAACCACTAAATACAATTCATATTCCGAAATAAATTTTAGAGGCTAGTACAATCTCGGGAAGAGAAAATTTAATTGTTGGGATATTACGTTTACTTTTTATTAACATTATTCAAGCGGTTGATTCGAGTGGCTTTCCAACTTCTTCGGAACACTGCATAATCTGACATTATGTGCTCTATATACTGTGATCATAACAGCACTCACCGTCATTGGACAAGTTCTCATCTTTCTGGACTTATTTCCTCATTTCCTAAACTTTATAAGTTTGTTTTAAGTTTGAATATATACATTATACATCAATATTAATTGTTAGAAAAAAGTCTAGGACAGCGGGTGTATTAAGGAAAAGCGCAAAACTAACGTAGTTTATTAAAATGTGGTGATTGTAATGTGAGTGGTACGTAGGCAGAGATCTGAACCTCAGCCCGTTTAGCAGGAGGACAGCCTCGAGCTATAGACTTTGAGGTCCATTGCTTTCGCTACCACAATAGCCCATGACGCTATCAACTTCTTACCAGAAGCTGATTGCATATGACGTCAACTGAAAGTTGAAGATTGAATTTTATCTTTCCTCTTTTTGTCCTTAAATTCTTAATTGTAAAATCTTGTATATTCCTTGTAATATTATATTTGACATATCCTATTTCCTCAACCGAGGACTAATGGATTGAATAATAATAAATCTAAACATCAAAATAAATCTAAAATTATATCATGAAAGCTAACCGTATCTGCTTCACACCACACTAGAAAAAAAATCAAGAAACAGTAATTTTCTGCTGACATTAAGCATGTCTACACATCTATCGCGTTGTTTTGAGTTGTACATTAGTTCTAAGCTTATTTGACATTAGATAAATAATAGTTCTAGGCTACGGACTCGCTGACATTTGCTCGAAGTTTGGGTGTTTGAGTTCTGGCTTCCGCGAAATGCGAGTCCGTTGGAGCAATGCTTTCCCCGCTTCAGGACAAGCCTGTTTCACCGCGAGCACAGTCCAGATTTGCGAGCTGACCTAATAAATATATTTTTCTTTTCGATAACGAGTAACCATAAACGGGTCTTTGGTAAGCTGTTTATTTAAACTCGTCCAACCAATGGACGCGCTTCGCATCGGGGACGTAAATCTGGAGAGATCATAAATGTCTCGTGTGTTGATTGAAGTCCAGCCTCGAATCGTAGAAGTAAAATTTAATCAAGTTACGGATAATGAACTAACATTTGTAATGGGTCTATGTAGCTTGTTGATTCTACTTAGGTTGTCCATTAATTAATAATGGCGTCAGCAGCTGAAACTATTCAAAGTACACGTTTTGATGTTTTCCAAATATATCTGTTAGAAATAAATAGTCACAAGAGGAAAGACCAATTTTTTTCAGTTAGTCCTCTTTTTTTCAAAAAATTCATCAAAAGAAAATTAATGGCAACAGGACTCTTTACTGGGACAAAGGTTACCAATGCTAAAACTAAATGTCGTAAACAGTTTTCTTTTGATATAAAGGAAGAAGCTTTGGGAAAATATCTATAAAAAGGAGTGAACAGAGGATTAAATTTCGTACTAATTGAAATAGTTTCCGATTTAGAGGAAGAAGTAACAAGATTACCAGAGATGTATGAAGCGAGGCTGACAACAAATAATGATTAGTACAGAGACTAATAAACTCTTTTTAATAAGAGGAACCATACTGGTCAACAGTCACTTATTATATTTGTTTTGCAGTATAATTTGAAAAGTGGACAATTATAAATCCTAAAAGAATTCAACTGGAAGCTTCTGAATCAGGTGTTTCAGAAAAACAGTTGAAGCTCATATTGATAAGAAATAGTTAACCAGGTTTTATTTTTTAGGAGGAAAGAAGAGGCAATGGGAAGCAGTAACATCGAGAACGAGCCAAGTTACTGAGATATGAACTGAGTCAGATATTGTGGATTAAGTGATAAAATCAGGAGCCTGTATAGAAACACATGGAACAATAAGTAGAGACACGAAAAATAGTTGCGATTTGTATAAAAAACATTATTTTTCAACATCTTTTACATTTTTTCTATGTCTGATAACACCACACAGCGTCGGTTCGTTATCAACCAATGAATCACTGGGAATTACTCGTTACTTCCCAAAATTTTAGTGGTAGAAAACAAAAATTCTAAATACTAAAAATTTGAATTCTGTATAAACACAAAGGAAGATATCATGTCCTTTCAGTTTTCCCATCCAATAAATAATTTCCAACTGTTTATATCGTGGGTTGTTGGACAGTAAAGCCTGATGTTTGTCACAATCGACCAGTCGCTATCTCCCTTGCTTTTCTCCCCCAACGCAATTTCAGCCAGGGGTCTTTTCTTTATCTCCCTTTAGCATCTGCTTTTTTATGTAGACCAATTTCTTTCTTGATCCTATTACAGATGTTATCTGTTGGTTCTCTACTCGATGCGTATTCAAGGCAGGCATGACGCTCAATTTGTGGCGACTTAGAAACTAAGAAAATTAAATCGAGATTAAATTCATTCACTGTCTTGCATGAAATCGATAAACGCAAAATAAACATTATTTTTTTCTGAAACATCAAGACCTGTTTATTGGAGTATCTTCCTGGAGATTGTGAAATATTTAAATAGACCAGTTACCAAGTCATTATTATTCAAATCATGCCCTTCATCATATTATAAGATTGCAAAATATTATTTCAGATGATAATAGCGTTTAACTTTATATTCACACTCCATTACTTGCCTTATAAAGCGATGTTATCGTCCTTTGCAGAATATTGGAAAACCTGTTCCGAAGGTTACGATGCAAGTCAGATTATACTTTTCAGATTGGTTATGTCGTTTTCTGGTGTGGACAAATTCACAGGGACGAGACAATATTACTATTGTTTTGGACCACACGATTCTCTATATATGCCGTTCTTCTATTTCAAACCAATTTAAACCTTAAAAGGTATACGTAGAGCATATGTAAATATAACTTGACGAATTAATTTTTATTTAGTTAAGGAATTACTGAAAAGATTGAAGCTAGTAATTTTAATATATTGACAGTTTTACGGAATTGTTGCTTGAATTCCGTGAAAATTTATAAATTATATATTAAACGACAATTTTAACAGATTTAATTTTTATTTAAGAACTATTTCGTTACCTAATAATTAAAAACTTTTCCGTACAGTTTTTGTACTCTTATCAGGTTGACTATGAATATTATTAGTTAAATTTCTACAGCAGCAGAACATTCGTCTGTAACGAATACCTCATTGATATGACGATTTTTACTCATTATACATAACACGATTTTATTTAACTTAATAAATGAAAATAGATCTGGGAACCAAATCATACAAAAAATTGCCAGAAAAAAGAAATTATGTAGATAAGGAAAACAACAACATTTACACCTTTAAGTGGCGTAAAGAACAAACAGTATGATATTTGAAATCACAAATTCATGTATTCATCTAAGGAAAGGAACAGTGTTCTTCTACTCCTAAAACTTATCTCTCGCCATTCGGATGGGCGTGAGAATGGTACCCAAAAGCCCAACCTACCTGATGCAGGCTTTCAACAATTTACCCTGCATCTCTTTTAGTCTAAACACCAGATACGATCCTTAAAATATAGCCCGGGGTCCTTAGTCTACGCTTGGCTACCTTGCTCTACCTTTCACACTCACCCATTTTCAATTCCCTTCCTATGCTATCAAAGGGTAGATGCCTGTTTCAGGATTACACTCATGAAATTTTGTAAGGATCAGTGACATAATATTTAAAACCACATAATAATTTTTCAGAATTATAGATTTTACCAATCATAAAGTAATTGTGGAAAATTTTTTAATCAAAATTCCAAATCACAGACTTAATAACAAAAAATTAAAAAATATATATCACTTGAAAATTTTTAAAACCAAATTTTATTAAGAGTTATAGAAAAGATTTATAAATATTACTTAATTTAATAGCGTCATTATGTTAGGATTAAATTAAATTTATCTCACTTGTATTGTTATTTTTTTATTCTTACATTCATTCTCTCAATTATACGACTGTTGAATTTTATAAATTAAATGGTCACAATATTCAACTTTTGAATCCTGGAATGGGCAGGACAAAGGATATAAGTTTCCCAATATGGTAGAAAGTCATTAAAGACCAAGTAGTGAATGCGACTATGAACATATTTAAAGAAAAAAATTCAATAGTTAAAATTGGAGGGACTTAAATAAAGTAACAAATCTTTCTTCTGTCTTCTCCTTGCACGATGGAATTATTTCGTGTTCTGTAATTTGGTTTAGATTTAGATTTATTGTTGTTTCCATTAATCCTCGATTGAGGAAATAGGATACGTCATACATTAAAAATTAAAAATGAACAAAATAAAGTACATAATTAAAGACAAATAATCTTAAAATAAATTAATAAAAGAATATATATATATATATATATATATATAAATTATCCACCAAATCCTATATATATATATGTACAGGATTTGGTGGTTAATTTACGTTTTTAATGACTGAAATCTGATCTTAGTAACTATTCTCTATTTTACTTTTATAAATTTAGTTTCTAAGGAGAGTAATTTAAATTACAAAGTATATTATTGTGAAATTGATTTAAATATTTTTCTGCGTTTTTTTGACGAATTTCTGACGTAAATTATAAAGGAATAGTGCAATAAATTATGTGTTATCTAAAACAATTCCTACGTCACACAGACTGGATTTAAGGAGGCGTTTAAAAATGCGAGGAGACTTCTTCAGCAAGCGTCTGCGATGACGACAGATACTGTCTGTGTACCTTCGGAAACAAAGGGGAAAGACGTCACGAATATTTATGTCACCACAAGTCTCGCCCGAGAAGACGCAACCGCAGATTGTCCTTACGTACGAGACAAATACTTGTCAAGTTCACGAAATATATTCACGACCCAGGCGAAGCTCTTCTTTCCCGTAGCGCGGGTATTTTACGTGGGTAATCTACCCCTACTGGGGTTGTATATTACTTTGGAAATGCTAAAATTGGGGAATAACTATTTGTTAAACTGTCATAAGTAGTTTGGCTGCTTTTTAAAAGAGAAAAGTGCAGAGGGGGAGAAAAATGCTATTCCATGCTGTGAAACGAGGAAAATGGATTAAGGATATGTGTAGTATACCAAGGCTAAAGCATTTCCGGAAGTAGGATATAAATGGAAGCGGAAGTTCCAAAGGTTTATGCTTAAGTAGGATTATAGAACCCTGGACAATTTATTGCACAAGAACTTTCAAATAGAAACATTCAGGAAAATATTTACCCCATAAACAATTTAAGTGGTATAGGTTAAACAAACCTTAAATGGTCTCTAAATAAATAGGAAACATATAAATTCTATTGAAATAAAAATAAATTGTTGAATTCATTTTTACGGTGCAGCAGATAGCGTTTGTAGTGAAGGTTTCTTCCATGTTAGACTACAATTTTATTCCAAGGAGAATTGACTGCTTATATTATATTATTTTACACTGGGTAGTACGTTCAGAGAACGTGGATCTCTCTCGTGGATCACGGCTCTAACTTCTCGGATCAATAGGACAATATCATAGAATCACAAGGTCGAAGCCACACGAGAAAAAATTGGAATGCTCATACACTTTAAAATGTCATAAATTAAGTCGTTTATTTTCAAAGTTTTGAAGAGTCGATAGCGATATGAGATATTTTCCATACCTTGTAAAAATGGGTTAGACCGTTTTCCATGTTAAGGTGTGAAACCTGAGGAAAACTTCCCGTGGACGATAAGAGAAACGATTTTATTATTCTCTCCAGTGACTGCTTAAAATGTATGTATGCATTTAATCTACAAATGGGCAGATGCCCGGTGGCAGATACATAGGGCTTAAACAATAATTAATATTCTAGCCATAAGGACCATATTTAACCTATAATGAACAATCTAATTATATTATAATTTTCAAATTAAAACCCCTATAAATTTAATAAAATATGCACTATTGAGAGTTTTTCTTACATATATATATATATATATATATATATAGTACAACATACGAATGCGGATTGTATAATATATATATATAGTCTTCAAAAATTACAATCCGCATTCGTCCGTTGTACTATGCCTGGATTTCACTTTAATTAGAATTTTTTTACGACAATTTAAAAGTGTAAAATTTTTCAGAAAACAAAATATTTTTATACGTCAAGAGATGGTGAGTATTAGGTGTGCTAAAAGAACTTGTCGCCAACTGTTCATTTCGTTTGTAAAAAAGAATAGTGTTTTAACTGCGAGGGCATGTTCCCTCCCTGAGGACGATTCTAGCCTCCAACTTCTGCTGATCCACCAAAACGACTTGCTATTTCTCACGATCTATAACGTCGACATGTAATAATTTACTAAAAGTATGTCGACTCATTAATCGCCTCCTTGCGATGACTTATGTAGCCCATTATACATTCTGGATTTCCATCAATCCAATTACATTTTGTGTACGTGAAAATTGAAAAAATTATATTAATTTGCATAGAATAACATTATATAAATTACTATGTGGTTTTAAATATTATGTCACTGATACTTACAAAATTTAATGTATAATAATAACTTTTTTGGAAATTGGGGGGACAGACTTCATGAGTGTAATCGTGAAACAGGCAACTCCCCTTTAATAGCATAGGAAGGGAATTGAAAAGGGGGGATGCGGAAGGTAGAGCAAGGTAGCCAAGGGTTAACTAGGGCCCCCGGGCTATGGTTTAAGGATCCTACCTGGTGTTTCACCTAAAGAGATGCAGGGAAATCCCTTGAAAACCTTCATCAGGTAAGTCGGGCGTTGGGTACTATTCTCACGCCCTTCCGAATGACGGGAGACGAGTCTGCTGGGGGTCGCAGCATTCCCTTCTCCGTGTCTCCACTAGTTTCAGGAGACAGTCTGATCCAATGGGATTAACGGACAACTCTTGCCATATGCCCAAGGGCTTTGACCCCAGTACATATACCTCCTAAAATAGGTGAAGGTGTCTCGGCATATGAGAACTTTGATAAAAAAAATACCCATGGAGAGTGCGAGGCATTCCCGACATGATCAGGTGAGCCCCGCAGTCACTCTGGGGTGAAGCACCTGCGAGTAAACTCCCGCAGCGCCCCGAGTAAGGTAGCCAAGGGTTGACTAGAGTTTAAGGATCCTACCCGGTGTTTCACCTAAAAGAGATTCACGGAAAATCCTAAGTAGGTCGTCGGGATTTTGTGTATTATTCTCACGACCTTTCGAATGACGGGAGACGAGTTTAATGTGGCATCGCAGCATTCCCTTCTCCCTGTCACCTCCAGTTGTAGGAGGCAGCTGGCCGACTAATCGGCGGACAATTCTTACCGTACGCTCAAGGTCTCCGATTCCAGGACATACAGCTCCTAAAAGAGATGAAGGTGTCTCGGCATGTGAGAACCTTGAAAATACCAGAGAGAGTACGAGGTCGAGCCCTGCAATCAATATGGGGAGAAATACCTGCGATAGAAACTTACCACAGGCATCCCTTTTTTGTCATTTTAATTATAAATAGTATCCCATTAAATTAATAGGTTGTAACAACTATGGGTTACCCTTAAAATTTGAAAAAAGTCATACATGCATATATGATTCAATGATTTGAATACAGAAGGACATTAAACCAACGTTTTACTATCGTCTTCCCTTTTCAATGTATATACAAATATATATGTACAAATTTGTAATAGACAGATTTTATTATTCTTTTTCAATTCTAACACATGTAAAGGTACACTTTTTTTGGGGGAAATAAGATGAAGGAAGCTAAATAAATATTATTTCTTATTAATAGGAAAATAAGTCATCGGGCAACCACTGAGAAAATAAATCGTAAGTACCCGGTAAATAATTAAATAAATATTCGCAACCTTTTCGATGTAACCAATAGGTTAGAATAAAGAGTGTCACTTCATAAAAACCGTAGACTTTAATATAGGAAATAAGAAAGAGCTTTTGTTGAAAATATATGGACTAGTATCGATACATCGATTTGTATTTACAACGACCTAGCTGTTGTTCTGTGCAGTTCTTAAATAGTTTGTATGCATGGCGCTTGTGTCGTATGCGGAACTCTGCAGAACATGGAACGTGGTTTAGGGACATTTTTCCTCCCCCTCCCCCCGTCTCGCCCAACAAATTCAGATTTTGTTTCTCAGTCTATCTTACTGCTACTTCTTTTGTGTCTTCTATGGGGGGAAAAGTTTCTGTGCGGAAGAAACATCGCTCGCACTTAAGACCTGTTCAACACAAGTAAATTGTCATCCTACAAACCTATTTCGGAAGACTTATTAGTGAACACGTCAGATTTATAATACATATTTTCATGCACGCTTGAAAGAAGAAGTAGGGATATTTCGATGAATGCGTAAAGAGGAATCCAATTAACGGGCAGAATTAAGTAATCAATTAAATACTACATAACGTTTCAGCAATCGGGTGTTATAAAACGCAAGACATGTAAGAATGACACACGGCAAAAGTGGGTTGACGAACTAAACAAAAAAAGACTAAAATAAATTTAAAGGTAAGGATCTTGTAGAATCAATCTCTCAGTTTCTAATTGTTACTTCCTTTTATGGAAAGTATTCTGTGAGGCTACTTCCGTAGCATTGTTGTATTCAGTTCTAAGACTCGTCTGATACAACCCTCCACGCTAACCTATCTACGCAAGCCTTTTCATTTCCTCAAAACAACCACATCCAACATCGGCTTAGCTATTCCAGCCTTAGCGTCCCTTTTTTTCATATAATTCCCTATAATGCTAATATTACAAGACCGTCTTGTCTTAAATCGTGGTCTATTAATCTGTCCCTAATCTTGGTCAACGACCTCCATATTATTCGCTCTTCCCCTATTCTGTTAAGAACTTCCTCGTTAGTCTATTCACCCATCTCATTTTCAGCACTCTGCTATAGCACCACATTACTTTCTGCAACCCCTACCGTCCACTTTTCACACCACGCTCCATACGAACATTTTTAGCAACGATTACCTAAAACTCACACTTATGTAACCCGTAAGTTAATTCCTCTTTTTTTACGAATTCCTGTGCTATCCTACTCTTTATGTCTACTATACTTCCACTATCCCTAGTTATTACGCATTCCAAGTAGCAAAATTCCTTAACCTCGTTCACAATATCCCCTCCCAATCTAACACCCTTTGTTATTCCACTGTTTCCCATACTATACTCCCCCATCTCGTTGGATTTCCCTCTATTAATGCTCATGACGAACTCTTCCTCCAGGACCACGTTCATGCCATTTATTATGGTTTCCAAGTTTTCTTCTGACTTCGCTAATACTACAATATCATCAGCAAACCGCAGAGTATATATTTCTTCTCCTTTCAATATGATTCCTTTTCCGCATTCCGTTTTAATATACTTCATCGCCTATATAAGTTATAACAGCATGGGCGACAGACTGCATCCTTGTCTTAATACTTTCTTGATTTCTGTTTTTCTTTTACTGTCCTTCAATTTTTATTGATTGTTGACTGCCTTCTGTTGAGGTTATAGATAAATCTTCTTTCTCAAGATTTTATTCCTGTCCTCTTCAAAATCGTCAATAGACGAGATAGGAAGAGGGGTCCTCGAGAGTACAGTTACTGGTAGGTCGGAGTCTCTGTACTTGTCCCACGTCTTTCCGGGAACGGGTTGTTGGGGTTTGCTGTATTCCCGTATCTATGCCAAATTTGGAAGTAACTGTCTGACTGCTCCAACGACATCATTGGACATTTGTGGGTGTTAAACTACACTGGTGTAGAATCAGGTAATCTGTCTAGAAGCATTTCGAAATGTAAACTAGGAGAGAGAGAGAAATCAAGGATGAGCTGTAACGTCAGTTATTTGTCCGTCTCCCTGGTGGTGTGAGATGTGAACATTTGCCAGAAGCGTGGGTTAATTTGGCTGGTTGCGTCAGGTCCTGGCTCCTCGTTTACATGTCCGACTTGACGGAAGGAGAAGTGGAGTGGATTAGAGAACGATGTTGGGTTTGGCCACTCACCTGTCCACTACCTCATTAAGTATTAAAGTCGAATTTTCTAACTTACCTGAAATCATTAAAATCGCATAACAAATCTCAAGGTGATAAATTAGTTTTTGAGTACTATTTTTCTTAAAGTGCCTTTAGTTAATGTTCGGTGAGCACAGGAACGAAAGATTAATGGACTATGGAACCAAGAAACTAATACACAGAGCAAGTATTAATATTTATTTGAATAAATTATTCTTCTTCACTGCTTTATAGAAAACCGTACTCTTTCTTCGTCTAGTGCTTGAGGGTTACCTGATATACTTTCTTCGTTTAATTATTTATTTTTCTTTATTTCGTTTGACGTGTACTGCATGTAAAGGATTATCTACAAGGTGCACATACGCTGTTAACACAATTTCAAAGTCAAATCGGAGACCTTCCTTCTAAACTATTGTATACCGGAACAATGAAAATGAACTTGAGTATTTAATAAGTCTATTTAGACACGTGTCTTAGAGAATGAAGTAAACAATGTAACAAAAATTTAAAGCAAGTTGGATTTAAGAGAGGCGGAAGGATATGCAATTTACAGGATAAAATTAATTTAAATCGATAATAATATATTTATATTAATTTAGGTTTAATTTTAACTGCTACCAATTTGACAATTGATTATAATTTATCCAGTCTACTGGAAAATAAAATATCATTTCGGGCGAAACTTCCTCCCTAATAATTCAGCTCGAAGTAAACACACGGTAACAGTAAATTTCACCAAAATTTCGCTTGGAAGCAGATATAATATTCTGCTCACGGATTTTATTTTTTACACTTCATGAATGTAAAATTACTTCCCTTTGTAAAATCCACTAATTAATTAGTTCATTCGCACGAATGAAAATTTTACTACCTTTAAGGACACACATGTTTGCTGCTACAAAGAACAGGTTTAATTTAAAGAGAATCTAAATTAACATATAATTTAAATATATTAATCAATTACCTTCCAAAGGTTCTTCACGTATTTTTTTTTCGTTTGCCTCAAGATATTTTGATGTTTTATTGACATTTTATTTGGTATTTTTTTAATGTTTTCTAGAGTTGCCCGATATTTATTTTTCCGTATAGCAACCTTATTTACAAATACCCCAGCATATAAATTTATCGTCCTGTTTTGTAATAATAATTTTCAAACATTCAGTTTTTAATACCTTAAATTATTTTGAATTTATGTACGACAAACATACGATTGTGCATTTTGGAAAGAATTCCATTCTTATTGCTCTTACTATATATTTCATATTCTCTAATAATTCCGGCTATAATCGCCTCCTTTTTCATTTCCATTACCTACAAGTACAAATTTATGTTCTTTTCTGCTCTTTTTAGAATGATTGTATTATTGAAGGTAAGTCGCAATTCGTTTGGTTGATTAGATGCCAATCGTAATTTTGTAATTCCAAATTTCATTTTTCTGCAAATGGTGATGATAAATTTCCTTTAAAACCATCTCAAAACAATTCGTTAATTTCCTAACAGCCTACTTTACTGTACATATTGCTGAAGTTTATCAGAGGGACTGGAAACAGGGACAGGCACTCGATTAGGTGAAACCGTTCCCGTATAAGGGGAGAGGCGAACTGGTTTTTCTTATCCTCTTAACTACGTCATAATTGCATTCAAAGAATTTAGCGTTCAAGGGAGAAATGTTAAACATTTTTTACAAATAGTGTATCAAATAATTTATAAATTAAAAAACAATAACAGACCATGAAGGTTTTTATTTAATTAATCCGACGATTCATCATTTTTATTCAATTATTAATTTTTGAAGAACATAGTTATAAAATTTGTATGTGAAAGGAAATGGTACGAAATTTAACATTTGAAGAAATCTATCGTGGCGAAAAGCGTTGTATAAATTAAATAAAATCTTTATGGTCTGCTATTGGTCGTTAAGTTATTCCATTACAATATTTATTCTACAAACCAGCTGAACTACTTTACGTTTTTATATATTTGAAGCTGATGTAATCATTACACGCTCAATTTTCTGACTGATTGTTAAGTAGTCTTTGATCCCTATTTCTGTTTCTAAGGCAATACTGTACTTTGGCGTTGGAGTATCTTTGTTAAGCTGTTCCAAATGTTGCCAAGTAAATAACTGAGTATGTGGACAAATTAATTGGTTATGGAGATATTTGTAACTAAGAAAAGTGTATGCAATAATGGCAGAATTCAAATTTTACATCAGTTATGAAACATACATATATTTTTGTGTATTGTTCGAGAGGAAATTTTTTTGTTTTTCCATTAACATATTTTATGAAACACATATATAAATGTAACATAAACAATAGTAAATAATTTCAGCATCCCATACCTCAGGAAAAATAAATATAATTTTTCATTTTTATAATTTCTTGACTACAGTTTTAGTCACACCAAATGTGGTTCCAAATTTAGGAACAAAATTTCGTGTACCAACTTCTGTTAAATATAAAATAAATAAATTTTTTATGAAGTATAGGCAGATATTTATTTCTAAATAGTCGCATATTGTAGCTAATTGTCAATAGTATTTAAAAATGAACAAAACGGCCAATGTGTCATCTTTTACACAGTGTTTCATAAAGCTCACTTTTCCTCAACGTTTCATCATTATGTAACTTTTGAATTTCCTTATGAACCGTCTCTAGTCACACTGAAGAAGGCAGAATTCTTTTCTATTTGTGTAATTAAATGAATTCAAAATTAGCCAGAATCTAATTTGAATTAAAACGTTTCGTACCCAGATTTCAGGACCTCTTCATTTCATCAAACCAAAAATTTATATCTTTCATGTACGCTGAAAACTGAAGAGGTCCCAAAGCCGGGGATGAAACGTCTTAAGTTAAATTCCTTTACTGACATTAAGTAATTGTTTGTATTGTATTTATAATATTGAGTCAGATTAATTTAATTACTGTATTTAACCTGATAGTGAAGAGGGGTTCTTTCCGGTTTGTAATATATCCTTAAATGTACTCGTTGACATGGCGCCTTCTGATTGGTGCTCCGAAATTGGCGTTTAAATTTCGCAGTATTTCAAAAAGTTAAATTAACTCTGCCACGTAACCGGGTAGGATCCTTAAACTATAGCCCTGGGGCCGTAGTCACCCCTTGGCTACCTTGCTCTACCTTTGAGGATGCCTCGTACCCTCTCTGGATTTTCAAGGCTCTGACATGACGAGGCATCTTCAACTATTTTAAGAGGTGTATGTACTGGGGTCGAAGACCTTGGGCATACGGTAAAATTTGTCCACTGATCCCGTTGGATCCTAAAATTGGCGAAGACACGGAGAATGGGATTCTGCCATCACAGCAAACTCATCTTCCGTCATTCGGAAGGGCGTGAGAATAGAACCCGAAATCCCAACCTTCCCGATGCAGGTTTTCTAATGTTTTCCCTGCATCTCTTTTAGATGAAACACCGAGTCGAATCCTTTACCTATAGCCCAAAGTTTCTAGTAAATCCTTAGGTATCTTACTCTACCTTCCACATAACCTTGCTCTGCTATTAAAGGGGAATTGCCTGTTTCAGGATCACCCTCATCCTGTTTCCCCCCTTAAATAAAGCTGATATTTTTCTGTAACACTCAACGTATTCTTCACGGATCTTTTTGCTATTAGTTACCGTATAGGAATTAAAACATTGGTTTAAAATATAATTTTTGGAACTACAGTAAATTGTAAGGTTCTGTTATTAATTGTGTACAGAAATTTTTATTTAAAAAAACATCCTTTTTTAGGAGTGTCATTAGTGCACAAATATTATAAAGAAGTGTCACTGCCAGGGAACTTACGTCAATGTCATAAGTCAGGGAACATCATAACTACAGATAAGAAAAGCCCAAGGTTTCGCTTAGAAGAGCGTAATAAAGTTATAACGTTGAAACGGAGCTTTCCTCCATTCATAGATCATTAAACATTCATTTTGTAAATACCAACATTCTATCCCACCCCACATTATACCGAGACAAGAAATTTATAACAAATGAATGGATAAAAATATACTGGTTCGTCTCACGTCTTTTAATAATTGTTAAATAATTTTCTGTTTTTCAAAAAATCAGTGGACTTGTTTTTAAAAATTTCTCTTTCTATTTAATCTTATCTTTCGATTTTTAATTTCAGTAACACATATTTCTTTGAAGCAGTCAATATACTGAGTTTTGAACTGGTATTTTCCGGAATATATGAATATATATATATAATATTATTGATATTTTTTTAATTTCGCCCAAGGCATGTCGTATTCGTTTTGGCTCTTACGAAATTTCTTAATTACGAAATAATAATTTGCTGTAATATATTAACTAGGTTTTAATTAAACCATTTCACAATTCCAGCTTTAAAATACCAATTACGAGCTGCGTGTAGTATGTAGTAATTACCGACACAGAGGTTGTTAAGAATAAAACGCACGGTCGAAATGGAACTGTGAAAATGGTTAATTGAAATTTACAATCAACTTTATGGATCAGGCTATATTATTAATTAATTCTATTAATTTTTGTTTTATAAAACCGTGAGTTTAATTACTGGAAATGATACATATATCAGTAAGAAAGAACTCGTTACATTAATATGTAATTATGTATTCTGAACCATGTAATTAATTGGACTACATTTGTGAATTGTATTAATTATGAGTTTTGTTAAATATAATTTATTATTGATGGAATCTAATACGTATGTTTTCCTAAGAAATTTATACAAATAAAAGGTAAACAACCATATACTAAACAGAAGGTTTATATAATTACAAGGTTTAGACTTCATCAGGGACAAAGTTATGAAGTATATAATTAAACAATAATGTTGAACAAAAATAAAATGTTTCGCCATGTACGGATCCAAGGACAGTTGCAACAAAAATTTGATTTATTAATGTAATAGTATAGTCATTTGTAGGTTTAGAAAATACCTTTGATAATGTGAAGTGAAATATACTATTCAGGATTTTTAAGAGCACAAGAATAAAATATCGAGATAGAAGGCAGCCAGCAGTAAATAGAATTGAAGATTAAGAAAATAAAGCAGAAATCAAGAAAGGAGTGGGTAAGGATGGAGTAATAAACATAGCACAGACGATGAAGAAAGCTAAAACGGAATATCGAAAAGGAATCATACTACAAGGAGAAGAAATAAAAACTTTAAGGTTTTCCGATGGTATTGTAGTATTAGGAGAGTCAGAAGAAGACTTGGAAACAATAATAAGTGGCATGATCGTGGTACTGGATAAAGAGTTTAATATGATGATTTATAGAAGTAAATGGAGTGTAGTCTGGGAAACAGCGGAATAACAGAGGATGTTAGATTGGGAAGGGAAGAAAGTTACGGAATTCTGCTACTTGAGAAGCATAACTATGGATGATCTGAGTATAGTAGACATAAAGAGTAGAATAGCACAGGTAAGGAAGGCTTTCGCAAAAAAAGATAATATGAATGAGAGTATTAGGAAATAATTGCTATGTGTTATGTGGTTGCGATACATGACTTTGGAGAATCTTAAATTCGGGATTCGTAGTCTTTTATTCTTTGTTGTTGGAAGTTGCCTAAGTTCTTGGCGTGATAATCTCCAAATAAGAGAACGGGCATCTGCCCTTACGTAAGTGTGACCAGCATCCTGCTCTTCCTGACCCACAAATTGGCCGACGTTAGCGACTGTCCAGTAGAGCATTTGGCCATGTTGTTAGCGGAGCCGTACTGCGGCATTGAGAGCGTGCAGTATTTATCACCATCACGCTGTGACGTAACGGTCTCGTTATGTGACTGGATAGTAACCTTGGTCATCCACTAGCGTGACCGGGGAAGAAGCTCCGAAGATATAGATTTTGGTCAGATTTGAATTGATAATGAATACAGACAGAACTTCAGGGACTTCAAATGCCATGCAGATATAACTGTCTGGTTACTTTCCCTGAAACGTGGTGACGAATTTACACTACTTAATTTTATCAACATTGCTGCACCTGCAACTGAAATATTGATTACGATGACGGAGCTAGATGATGATTTGCTGTCACTCACAATTCCACCTACCAATGTCACGAGCTGATAACCTACTAATTTCATTATTACACCGGATAAGATGGACAAAACATAAAAAATATGAATTTAAGTTTTTAATTATTTAACAGTATGCTTTGGTCATTAATTAAAACTTGACCTGAGCTACATACTGAAGTAAGGAGATTAAACAGATTTTGGGTTATACAAACTGACGCGTCCCGTGAGATGTGATAAATTTCATAGGTAGTAAAATTTTTTGGAAATCTATGGAAACGTCTATAGATACATTCAACTGTCTCGCGACTGTCCCTGAAACGTGGTGACGAATTCTCCAAACTTAATTTTGTCGACACCAGCAACCTAAATATTGATTACCATGGCGGTAAATTTTAAATACCTAAAAGAAACTGTCTCTCTCTATTTACTGGTAATAACTTGTCTTACTTTGCCATTGGATAGTCTTAAAAGGCCTAAATTAAATGTTTCTGAATTGTTCATCTTTTGCCAAAAGTCTCTCATTACTGCTTAAGAAACTCGCAAACGTCTTCCTATAATAGATGTTTAACTTGAGAATGGTTTTCTCTTTCCATTACTATGTTTGACAGACAGAAAATACTCCTTCTTTATTGGCTTTGCAGTCCATTGAGGGCCTCGGCCTACTGGGTTGACTGCGCATTGTCATTATGGATGTCTCATTTGCAGTGCATATTTTCAGGGCTGGTCAGAACCAGCAATTCCTCGTGGGGGGGGGGGAGCGAATTTTTTAGGAAGGAGGAGCTGTCCGGGACAATAGTGGGAGAGTATGGAGAGCCGAGTGAACGTTCGCGGGTTGCACAATCCAAGATTTATTAAAAAGGCAAAAATAATTTCAATTACTATCTGAGAAAACAACTTGAATCGGAAGAAGCTAAATCCACAACGGAGCCCGGACAGCGACTCAGCGGTGAGCCAATAAACTTCCTATCAATGAAAGATTTTCTTCAATCGAAATTAGTAGTCTGATTCAGCCTCTGATACAAGGCCCAGATCCCCTATGAGACTGTCCGTGCGAAAAAAAGAAATTTGTTTATTTTGCGTGTTTTTAAAAGTGTGGTAATAAATTATTTGTTTGATTATAGAATTATGATTTTTATATACACTAAATTATTAACAATAAAGAAATTGTTTTTAAACATTCCTGCTTTGTATATATCAGTTGACAGTTAAGAATTATAAAAAATTATTAAATTTGAGAATTTCGGAAGGATGTTAAATAAAAGAATCTTTTTTAACAAGACATATAGGGACGGACACTTTAAAGAAAGTATGTCCAATTATAATTTCCAACAGCAAAACTGAATTTGTTAAACGGTCTTCACGGTTGTAAAATTATCACATTCGTTTAAACTGAGATAAATATACATAGTGATCTTGAAATGTTTTACTGGAAAATAGTGGAAATTAATAAAGTAGAGAAACATGATTTAAAATTTAAAAAAGTAGACGGAAGAGAATATTAAGAACAGTTCTTGAGAGAAAAGCAGTGAAATGAATCAGGGTTGCCTGCTGCCAATAAATCTGGAGAACTGAAAAATATTTGGATGAGGGAGAACTGAACATATCGACCATTTGAGCCTCACTGACGTCGAAACAGATGTGGAGATTAATTTAGTTGCATGAACAACATGCCTGTAACCGCCAGATTGGAAAAAATCCAAGGAGGTCCTCCGCTTCCGCGTGGTCAAAATAACGGGGATCTCTGATTCGCCGAAATAGTTACACACCCGCTGAGAGAGATATGGAAATCAAACACTCCGTCAATCATCGCCCTCGTCATTACGGAAGGTGTTGAGATAACATGGATTGTATCGGTCACCTTTCTCCAGAGTCTTCTCCAAGTTACTCTTAAGGAAATAATTCAGTGCATTCTTATCTTTCCGCCAAAGTGAGGAATTCAAGACACTGAGGGGGGAAATCATGTCAGTGGAATAAATTGACGTGTAACGAAACACGTAATGCTGGAATCACGATAGCTTTCCCGGCGATTGCATCGATCCGCTTCTATTCTAATTAAGGGTCACCCTTAAAATGCGATGACGTTGCTGGGATCTGAATATAGACGAAGATAAATCTACAATATTTTCCAATTAGAGAGAATTTTCAATTATCGGTAGTCATTTTACATTATACATATATTTTCTTCTGCTGGTCCTTGACAGAGGAAATATGAATACGGCAAAAAGTACTATCTACGTAAACTAAAATTTTAATAGCACTAATTGTTAGCATCCGACACTGACGGTTGAAACGCGAAGTGTAAATAATATCCTTAAGAATCTTATTAATTCCATTATTCCTCGAATGAGGAAATAGGATACGTCGTAAATGAATTTGAGAAAAGTTACTGAAAACTGTGTAATGCTAATATAATAGTTATTAACGTCTGTAATTTAAGTTAGTGTTTAATTGAGGCCAAAAACAGACAAAAAATAATAAAACAAAGCCAAAAATAATTTAATACAACTACAATTCTCGGTCCTGATTTGGACCCTCTTTAGGTTGAACTAAAGTTAACAAGATACTAAATTATACACAACAAAGTTATAAAAGAATAGTCAAAGAATATAGTAATTAAAGAACCAAAGAACATTAAAATTTAAAGAAACAAATACTATCAGTATACATTTTGAACATTATATTTCATGAATATATACTACTGAGAAAATCAGTGTCCGTTTTTACATTCATGTATTAGTGTTGCGTTTAATACGAAGCATTTTAGAAACTGAAAGGGATTTGTAATTACTGTCTTTGTCTAAAATTTTGACATTATCCCAGTCAGTAGTATGGTTAGATTCTATAACATGTTTTGAAATGATGGATAATTTATCTCGTGGAAGCTAGTTATTGGATCTATGTTCCTTAAAACGTATACTTGTATTTAATTATTTTGGTTTTTGTTTGATTAATTTTTGTCCTCAAATTAACATTATTATCTCATGCTAACATTCTTTTGTACAATACAACTAACAATGCATTATTAAAATTAATCAATAGCTTAAATGCAATTAAATAACAATTGAAAACTTTTAAAAATGAAACAAAATTCAGACTAGAAGAAGACGCAATACTTACTAATAAACACAAAGTAAGTGTTATTAATATATTCACAATGTTGTAATCCCTAATTTTCCTCTAAGCCCTGACGCTTGACTTGTAATCCTACAAACTACGGACATAAAATAATTAATTGACGTCAGTTAGAACGATATGAATCCGTCACGTTATTTTGAACGCAGACAAGAATACGAAAAGAATTATAACAATTTTATTTCCCTCAATAAGTATGTAACTTAAATAACACAACTATTATCTTTGCAGATTGAAGGATGAATCCGTTGCTTCGTTGTCAATCGATGATATCAACAACTGATTCAGAAAGGAAGGATCCAATGAAGAAAATTCATGACGGCAATAAAAAAAAATGGGAGAATTTGAAGGAAGGAGTAATGTAAAAAGGTAAGAAACTTATTGATGTTTTGCTAACTACTGAAGAATTAACTCAAACTATCAATAGATTAAACATGATTGGAATTTGTAATTGAGTTAAACAGGAGTAACAAATTAGTTTTTCAAAGAGGCAGTGCTAATTAGTTTTTTCAAATTTAAAGTATAAAACAACGATCTACCATTGTACCGTTTGTGCCATTTTATTTTACTGAAGTCCCGCATAATTTCAATATTTCGTAAATAAAAAATAATTTCAACCGAAGTCTAGTACAGTAATATTTCACGTGATTTGCCATTAATTTTATTTTCTTAGACAACAAAACCCAGAAGGAAGCTATATACTAAGATATTAATTTAAACATTACAAATAAATAATTTTACGTCTGTTTTTCACAGTAATTAAACCGAATAACTTTACGAACAATTTACAGACGAAAGGTTTTATCTAATTAAACCGACAATTAGTCACCAAGTAATTCCCTCACATGCTAAATTTTGATGAACAAATAGAAGTCAAAGTACATAAAAATTTAAACTGGAATACCTATTGGGGCAGCTTCAACTGTAAATGGCAAAAGTGTTAAATCTTAGTATTTGAAAACCATAAACAAAAGGTGAATGCCATTAATATCTTTAAAATTAAATAATATGCTGCAATTTTGAGATGAAAATAGCGTGATTATTATGTTTTAAAATTTTTTTTACAGGCTTATTATATTTATTTTAAATTTAATATGGCAAAAGTAGTACCTTGTGGGACGCCATAAAATTAGCGTTTTTGATCCTTGTTTTTAAATATACGCCAAATAATACTTTTAATTCCGTCGATATTAGTTTTCTGCTTAAAAAATTGAATATAGAATGCATTTTAAAATTCAGCCAGTACGCCAGTATTAAATATATTATATCAGGTTATTTACCTATACATTTCTATTGGTTGATTTTAAATGTTAATAAACTTGTAATAAGCGAGTTATTTTAAATAATAAATTTTATAGGAAACCATTGTTCGTAGGAATCATAAATTTGTACGTTTTTTTATTTTTTCCGATAGTTATTAAATGAGGAAAAATAATACACCATTACATAAAATTACAAAATAATTTTTATTAGCCGCAATTAATAACTAAAAGAATTAAATTAGTTTAACTTATTATTAAAATACTAAGAATGGTCAGAAGTAGAAGAATTTAATTTGAATTAAAACGTTTTCGGGACCTCTTCATTTCTTTGATTAGAATCAATTCGACCCTGGATGTTGAGGTAGAAGAAAAAATTTTTATAAGATTGTAATAAAGGAACTGGAAAGCTGGGAACGAAACAATTTAATGCCAATTAAAATATTTTAGTTATGAGTTTTCGCCATTGTTACTATTTTATTTTCATACCACAGGTCGAGACACACAAAAATTTTTATGTCCAACTTTACTAAAAATACAATATAACAACTATAAGAATCCTTTAACGTTACTAAGAGTATAACATAATATTTACAGTATGCTTACAAGTACACGCACTAGTTTTTTTTAGGAAATTAAATATTACGTGTCAATAAATATGGAATCACTCAACACAAAAAAATATAACCAAAAAAAGGAACTGTTGGGACTATTCCCCCAAAGTGTACGTCCCTTACTCGTGATTGGTGCAATTTGTCAGTCTCTTAACGTGTATAGAGTGAAGGAAAACAAGGCCACGTCGTGACGTATACGTTTGGGGGTTAGTATTCGTTTTGAGCAAAAAATATAACACAAGTTAAAGCTAAGACAACTAATGTATAATGTTCTAAATTTTTCATTATTATACAATGAAAACTTTTGGAAAATTTTGATTTAATTTTCATGTTATAAATGGCGAAAAATAAAAATAATGGTGATGTAAAACAAGTAATGATAAATTTAAAAATCTTAACATACCTCTTCCATTTTCATTATGGTTTTAATTATGACTATTCACATCACAGTTACAGTTGTCACAATTTGACTAAATACCAATTTTAACAAAATTAAATAATTTTTAGTCAATTAGTCTTATTGTTTAAGGCTCTCTGAAAGTGTGTAAAATTCAGTTTGTGATATGATATTGAATTGATCTGCTACCTAGTAACGTTTTGTTACATTAATAAATCACGGCCATCAAAATAATGTATTTTAGTTGTTCTATATTTCTTCTGTAACCGATTCCGGGTGTTTCATTCTTAACGCATTACGTTACATGTTTTTTCCTATACAGAACTGAAAATTAGTTTTATCCGATGCTGACTGTTCAGCGCTGAACATTTTTGCAAGGATTCGTGTTAAATCGCGCACGCGCTGACTCGCGTGGCAAAAGAAGTAACTCTTCAAGATCGACAGCTAGAAAGGCTTACTCGGGACCTTGCGAAGGAGATAAAGCGTTGGAAAGGTCGTGCAATTTTACTGATAACACGGGGGCAATAGCTGCATAATTTATCCTAATGCTGACGTAATTTAAATCCTCTACGCCTAAAACTTTGAGGCTTTCGTCACCATGTTCAAAGGTAAGGTTCTCTTCAAAGAGAAAAACTAACAACTTACCAAGTTATATTCCAATCACCTAAAATATTGAAAAACGAATACGTAACGAAAATTACCTGATATCTGACATTATGAATTTTAATTCTGTCTGTGAAGTTTTTTGGCAATGTTGCCCCTCTATTCGGAGTTTACAAAATTGAGCACGTTTATTCATTATTGTTATCGTTTGGCTGAAGACTATTTTTATTGTATTACCTGTAATTTATTGTTCCGTTTTTTTGAATTTGATCCTGTCTGTCACTTCTTAGGTCTTCTTAGCTCATAAAGTTATCCAGTTATAAGGGGTAGAGAGATCGGATAGCATTGTGAAATTATGAGTTGTGCGGATACTAAGCTAGGGGCAGTATTATACAAATAAAAATTAGTCAATAAACGTTTAGAAATTTTTGTAGCTTTGTATAGTTTTTCATGTAGTATCGCCGAAATGAGTGCAAAATAAATATTACTTGATTTGTCTCTATTTTGAGCTTAATATTTTCAATTGGTGGATGCTAATTGAAGATAGACTCGGTTATTCCTAACTTGAGCCGTTTTTATGTGAAATTATCAAAATCCACACAAACAGTTTTGGAGAGATTCTGTGGATGAATTAGTAGAGTAGTCTGAACATGAAGGTGGTGATCAAAGATTAGTAAATTATTAATGCAATTGTTCAAAAAATAAGAAAATAAAATAACTTTGAATAAATTGAATTGTTTTTGCTAAATTTATATATGAGTAATGAAATTCATATTACAAGTTCAAGTCATAAGAAGATAGATTGTTATCAATGAAACTGGTAAATTATATTCTCGATCTTTAAGGGGCTATAGTTTTACTGAACATTATAAGGTTATTGATTTCAGAAACGTGGGAGATAGCTGAATAGAAATATTTAAAACTGACCACAGACACATCACACAGATCCCGAAGCTCATTAGGATGATTAATCGGTCCGCTTTCAGTAGTGACGTCTAACATCCAAGAAACTACATGACTCAGAGAAGATATATAAATAGGTAGAGGCAGTTTACAATCTTTATTAGATTCATGCAGAAGACTGACTGTCTCCACCCATAGGGATTCATCATTTTCGAGATCGGAGTTGAACCCAGTGTACGGCAAGACTCTCAACAATTTGGCTATTGTATTTGTTTACAGTTAACAGACTTGGCCAAAGACATTTTGGCACAGCCGAGTCCTGCGGCACGCGGGATTATCTTTGGATGACGACACTCTCTGCCAAGGATATACATTTATTCTTTCACAAACAAGTTCATACTACAACAAAGGCATCATATTTGTATATAAATACGTTTACTTTTCCTGTAAACAATATTTCAAGATTCTCAACCGACCTTAACATCTTTCTTTACCTTCCAAAATTTGAAACAATTTTTTGCTGATTCAATAGACAGAAACTGGCAAATAGGTTTAATGGCATAGGAAGGGGATTGAAAAGGAGGGTGCGGAAGAGGCAGGAAGGCTGCCAAGGGTATTCAACTAAAAGAGATGCAGGGCAAACCCTAGGAACTCTGGCTATATGGTACTTGTCTCACGCCCTTCCGAATAACGGGAAAGGTGGCAGAATTCCCTTCTCCCTGTCTCTACCAGTTTTAGAAAGCAGCTGGCTGACTGATCCAATGGGATCATAGGGCAACTCTTACTGTATGCTCCAAGTGCGTGACCCCAGAACATAAAACATAACTTCGGAAAAGAGGTGGTGCCCCGGCATGTGAGAACCTTAAAACCAGAGATAGAAATGTTGAGTCCCATCCTCCCTCTGCGGAAAAAACCCTGCGACAGAAAGATTCCACTGCTTCCTAGTACCCAGATCCAGAAAATAGTTGGTTCTGGAAATGATTCTACATTGTAATGAGTCGGCCGTGAAAAAGATTGATAATTATCGTTTACTATGCAGTGGCGTCTTCTGATTGGTGCTTGTTAGAAGATGATGCGGAAAACTGTGTCACCATTTATCTAAACTAGAAGGTTTAATTTTGGTATAACAAGTGGAGTCATGCCAGTTGCCTTTAAAGTTGATATTAGCTATTATTTTAATAAATGCCTCGACAGCTACTAATTTCAGACTTTAAGTTTGGTATTGTAGAATTAAATTATATCGTGATATTTTGAGGGATATCACTAACGAAACAATTCAATCTAAAAGTCGATAATTACAGTTTTATAAATTATACATAATTTCAAATATTCAACGTACCCAATTTTATAATTTTAAGACTATAAAATATTTCTAATAGTTGCATAATCTTGGAAGCTACTTTTTTTCTACTTTTAAAGCTACGTTTGGTTTAAAATGCTACCGTCTGGTTATTCAAGAGATATGAATGAGACTTAAACAATTGTATCTATTGTTCTGTTTAAATACAATGCTATCGGTAGGAGGTTCCCAATATTATCTGGTAATATAGAACTCGAGAAAATGTTGACATACACAGCGTCAAGAATATTTTAGACTCTTCAGCTAATAGTTTTCATATAATCTAGAATTGGGTTATTTTATCTGTAAGTACAGTACAGAAAGATGAAATTCAATAGAAAGTAAACGTAAATATTGAGGGTTTAGAAAATGAATTCAAATTAACTCATATGTAATGCAATAAATTTCACCGTAAACGTACAGAAAAAATGCTGATAGCTGCACTTGTAAAAAGTAGAGAGGTAAGTCTCCTATTTTGGTTAAAAAAGTTGCAACCACATATTGCATTCTCCATCATAAGATTTCATGTATGCTTATATACCTTTAAAAATGCAACCTTGGTGACATTGCGACGATATCCATAAATATTTGAGGATTTTCTTTCACCTCGGAGCAGGCAGGTCTTCTCTTTCGTGCGCACGTCTCCGTGGCGCTGTATAATCTGAAGGAGCTCCGATCGATTCCCTGCTTTGGCCGTACTGCCCTGAATTCACTCAGGTAGAACACAATTCAATAAAATCCCTCTCAAAGGTGAAGGCATAGCAAGAGCGCGTCGACTCCATAACAACAAAGATGCGGATGAGCAATTACCGGAATTACGTGTCATATCAAGTTGTAACAAACAAAAATAAAGATTGCAAATTCACTCAACAAAATATTTTTGAATGACTCACCAGATAATGAAAAGGATTTATACTGTAGGAGAAAATGTTTTGAGGAATTTGAAACATTTTTAAGGTACTACAGTTCCACTACGCAGACGTTTCGCGAACCTTGAATTCTGACTTTATTACCAGTTACTCGACTGGAGGAATGCGTCGCTACTCTGTAATAGATATTTCTGGTGATTCAGACAGACATTTGGTGAAAGCGCAATATCTGGGAGTATGGTTGCCTGTAACTTCCTGAAGTAATATTTGCTGCATGAAATTCCTACGATCTTTTTGAAGGGTTTACGACTGGTAACTGATGACGTTTTATCCTTCTAAATGCCATAACGCAGTTTCCCCTAAAAAACTATCATAAAGTAAGGCTACGGTTTATAAAAAACAGCACTCCCCGAGATTGTTTTCGTAATCTCTGCCCCAGGGATCTGAGATTACAAACACCATTTAGCATAATAAGAAATGGCCGCGAAGTGTACTTGATGAATGCAATGAATATATTAATAATTTTGTATTATTCATGAAGCTTCAATCATTTTTAAGGACTGTGCTGCATATGAATCATTAGATATAATTTGCGTCAAACTCACTTTCATTAGTCTCTTGAAATTTTACTACGTTGATTGCATAAATATATTTTTTTCACAGACAGTGAAAACTTCCAAATATAGCGACATTAAAATGGTGGCCATGCTTAAAATTTAAAGCACTATTCGACATAATATGTGTTACTAGACTTCGAAACTTATTAGAAAAATATTGAGACGTAAGGAGGGTGGTCCAAAGTATATCATCTACTGAAACACTTATTAACTGGAAATATGGATTCTAGATTTCTTTGACACGTTTTAGAAACTGTCCAAGTTTTCTTTCTTTAAAATTATGATGTCATTTTTACCAAAGGCCGAACCACAATTCTTTTAAAGTTAACAAAAATATTATTTTCGGAGGAAAATAGTCGAATACAGGATTCCTGCCGGAGCTGACAATTTTTAAACTTACATTTAATGATTTTTGCATCGGGGAAACTAAAGGTGGGAAATTTAACCTCTAGTTAACATATATTTGTATATGCCGACCTATTTTTCTAACTGAAATCGGTTATTTAGAAACAGAGAACATGGTACTCCATTCTCTGCTGTTGGAGATTTATTTATTGAAGTGAATAACGTTGTACGGTACGTAGAAATATTTGGAGAAAATCGTAATGGAAGATGCTAAGTAGCAACGTAAGCGATAATGACCAAGCACCAATCAAAAGCAGCCACCACAGACGTGAAAATATAGATTTAAATTTAGACATGAACATAATATTTAAGATGATCCATAAGAAGAGTTAACGGGTAGTTGGGAATATTTATCTATTACGTATATTATTAAGAAAAATGACGGATTTTAGATTTTTTTGTTAAGTTGAGAAAAAGTAAAGGCTCTGTTCTTTGGAAATACTGGCATCAGGACTTTAAACGAAACAAAGTATCATATATAAATATCTAGATTTGGACAATGTAAGCTCTTACGCAAGGATCTGAGTTATTGTAAGAAAAGAGAAGGTTTGAGAATGGTTTTAGTGAACTGAAATTGTTAATTAGAACTTAAACACTTAGTTCAGACACATTGCACACGGAGTGCCACGGGCATCCGCAGAATCTATGGAAGTGGCCAATATCGTATCTACAGAGGAGACTCGGGCGCTGATCAATACACCAGAAGCCTCTCTGCCAGTCAAATACAAATTTCCTTCCTGTGAATACTTTACCTTCGATCACACAAAATATCCTCCTTGTAGTAAGAACCAAGTTATCATATAGATTGAAATCTGCAGTGATACGAATTCACATTCTCAACTTGTACTTCTTTTTTCCTCGGAGGTAAGACACGTTGATCAGGCAATGTATCAGAATCTTTTAAGGTCTAAAAACTAGAATATATTAAATTACAAAATTTCTAAAATAAATGCAGTATATTAACGAAAGTTATTCATGAAGGTCCATTAAGTTTGGTTTATGCACTCTTGTTCAACGCTCATCATGATCATAGTCCTCCAAAATACACTTACATACACGTCAGATCGTTTCGGTAGAACATATTTTATATATAAAAAATTATTTATCTGTAAAATATTTCCATTTTATATTTATAATTATCGTCAATTATATTCCATCTTGCTCACTACAATTCGTATTAAAAATAACACAGATATAAGGCTGACATTCTGCAGCAAAATACAGACAAGAAAATATTACAGACCACGGAATTGTCTATCACAGAGAAAAAACTTGTACAGGATTCCAAATATTTAGGAAGGATTAGGACTGAAATCATAAAACAAGTTTCTTGGAAGGTGATAGTGAGTTTTTAAAACCTCCACGTTCCTAATACGCCACTAAACGACAAATCATGTTTCTATTGTCTCTCGAGTGGTATATATTTTCAATTATGGAATCTTATACACTTGTTTTTATTATTACGATACATATATTCACATAAAACTGAAAAAGTCGAAAGATTTTTAATACGAAACGAAGTCAATACGTTGAATAAATAGCTGTCGACTTGCATCTTAGTAGAAGTCTATTTCCTCACGTATTAATTTTTGGTGTTCAGTTTTCATTAATTCACCCGTTTTGCACACCTTTGTAGTCGTCAGGTAACGTATTATGAAATACTAAAAATACTTTTCATTTAATTTTAATCAACATAACACGAAACGTTTACATAAATCTATGGCGTCTTGGTGTCTGCATCAAAATGTTCAGCTGGATGTCCACTATCATATATCCACTTTTACAAAAAACGTAGGAGAAACCCTATAAATATATATTGGTCAGAAAATGACATTGTCAGGTTAATTAAAACAATTAATAAGGACAGGAAAAAGTGACATCAAGTTGGTGACTTCCCTGAAGTTCACAGATAGCAGGCACCATTTAGGGTTTGAGATTCTTGAATTTTCGGAGGCACCGCCCCCTTCATCATAAGGTTAGGAAAACATTTCCAGTCACTACGAACGTGACTTCACATACCTGGTAAATATAGAGGAGTCAGCCGTAGAAATGTAATTTTATTGATAACTCTGATAACTGGTTATTGAATATAAATTACAACTTGTTGATTAAAGCAGTGCTCTGACATGTAAAATTATATGGCCGGGACGGAGTGTGGACGTGACCTGTTTTCTCTTCCGTTTATCTCCCTCTCGCTTTCTGGAAGAATGTTCCAAACACCAAGACTTTCTGGCGTCGATCCCATCTCGGAGGTTTAATGGTTACGATGCCTGGACTCGAAGCTAAATTTTGCCACTGCTCTTCAAAGGGTTCTTGCTGTCATAACGTTTCAGCAGCCCTTGATCTCTCCTCCGGGAGTTTTATTTCTCTTGAAGACCCGCAGGCAGTTGTTAAGAGAAAGCAGAATTAAAAGACAGGGGAGGAGGTAGAAAAGGAGGGGGAAAAAGCAGTTGTGCACTTCGGGTAATATCTCTGACGGGAACAGAGAAATTGAGAGCACTGCCCCCTAGGGCGATCCTCCACATCATCCTTCTTTCTTTCTGCCAGATGCATTCCTTCGTGAAATTCCGCGGAATCCCTGAGACTCGTTCGAAGACTCAAAATATCACCGGCTGAAATATCTTTTTCAAGTTGTTGTACCTAAATACTCGAGAAAGATCCGAAACGTTGACTAAAAAAATCTAATTAGAACAAAATAAGTCCATGTTACATTCATAATTTCTCCTAACTCTCACAAATAAGAAGTCCGTTAGGCTGAAGGCTCGGATAAACGTTGTTGATAACTCTTTTACGAATCGTATGAAATTATCTTTATATTATAATATTTCTTTATGCGCTTAATACTCACGTAGGTCAAGAAGTCGTAATTATTGAGGGGGATAGAGCTGATTGACAAATATTGAAACCTGTTGTTCAGAAGAAGTGTGGAAAATGTGTCTTCTTAGCTCCTTGGGAAAGTATAAGTCGAATCGAGTTAAAAGCAGACTCTGATTAATGTACGCCGTCATGAAACTTGGCGTGGCTTGTCCGAAGAGATTCTATGAAGGTGAATTATTAATGTTAAAAGCAGAGTACTGCAAATATTTTGAGAAATATGAAGTTTCCGTAAAAAGACAAATTCTCGAGGAATATAGAGAAATTTTGATGGTTTCATTTTGGGCATTTAAAGTTAAGAAGAAATTAAATAACCTTTCCATAACAGAAAATCGTACATATTTTAAATTATGCCCCCCTCCATAGTTACGCACCCTTTCAGTCCATTATTTGTAATTTTCCCATAAAAAACCATTCATTCTTTACATATGTTCATTTTATTATTTTTTATTAAGAGCAATTATTTTATATTATCTTACATTATGTAAATGGTGCCCAACGTGGGGATCTAATAGAATAAAATCTCACAATAAAAATCTCGCTACAATATCCTCGAACGTCACAACGACATTCATACCTTTAACCTTCTTGTCACTAATCCTCAATACAACGTTCCTTTCCCAATATGTTTGGGTTTGGAAAACGAACATTTTTCTTCGTTGTACTTTTCGTCTTCTTAGCCACTTCCACGCGTTCCCTAGTGAATCATCTTCCGTTGTAATTCCTGTCTGTGTCAGTGTGAGTATACGTGTGTGTGTATGTGCATGTGGTTCTTCTGGCACGCATCACCTTGTTGATTGGGATAGTTCCAACGTGCATCTCATCTTCTGACTTCATTTTTAGCTCGGCGGCGAGCTCTGGTTGACATAGAAAGTTTCAAAACCACCTTCTTACACGTAAGCACGTCGTCAAATGTACAAATAAATTCTGAAAAAAATGGCAGATCTCTTAGAGTAAACAGGTCCTTTAAAATATACCCGCCTCCCGCCGCCATCTTTCTGGTAAATATTTGTTACAATTTTCCGCAGCTAATAAGCAGCACGGAAGGCAAGAACACAAAACGCTAATCACGTCACTTATAATAGTATCGATTGAATCAACAAAGAAAAATCTAAATTAGTTAAAAATGGAGTGTACAAATAACTACGCATAGAATGTCCTACCTGTGTTGAATTATGGTCCCAGACCGAATAACTTAACAACCGTAATATACCAGTCGTCTTCAGCGACGGAAATGTACTATCATGACGCAACGTCTGTCTGGGACATGATTTATACTTTAATCTTCAAGAAAACATATTAATTAAATGTACTATCTTGACGCAACGTCGCTCAGGGAAATTTATAATTTAATCTTCACTAAAACACATTAAATAAAGGATCGTATTGGAAACGCCTCGAGCGGACCGGGAATCAAATCCAGGACCTCAACTTTGGTACGTCGTACTCTTACCAAGTGGGGGTTCAGGGCTCGATTCCCGATCCTAATCCTTTTATTCCCTTACGTAGGTTCGGATAAAAGCTTTTTATTTTATTTTCTATATATATAGAAACAGGATTTTCAACGAAACAAATATAATAAAAATCACTTGAGTATGACGAGGATGTATTTATTTTTCAAACGACATGAAGAGAATTCTTATCACGATCAAGTGTAAGCTTAACGATTTCCACAGACTCCAAGATCACTGAAATCAAAGTATGAGAGCTACTTCAGGCTGCCAAGGGTTTTTGTTTCTTGCATTAAAATAATTAAACGCGAGTAAAAACTACATAACACGGAAGTGAACACGTAGGCAAATAATTGTATTATTATTTCCCGACGCAAACAAATAAAAAGTTGGATATATTTTGTGCTTTTTGTTCGTTTCCTTTCACTTCTCCAGCAACGTTTCTAACCGAGTTAAAATTTTTGTTCTAATCTACTTAAACCGAGAGTCTCTATGCTTATTGCAATACCACCCTTTCCTTTTTTCTTCTTCGTCCTGTTTTCACGGAAATAAACTCTGCTTTCGTTTATTTTTCCAAGATTCCAATTTGCTGTAAGCCTGGAAAGAATTGGCCATGAACTCCATTGACTTTTAAACGTAACTACTGATTAGTTTATGTTAAAATAATCATTTTTACAGTAACGATCCAAAAGTCAAAATAACCATAATCCATTTAAACCTGTCTATTTTAAATTCAAGACTGCACTATTTTGGAATGACTTTCCATAACTCCCGATTTAATATTAATTGGTTTCAATATACTTTACTGATTATACGCTGAATGTCCAAGTATCAAATTTTCATGTACTGATACAATATATTGACATAATGCTGTAGTCATGTCTTCACCATTTTCCAACATATAATTACATAAACTAAATCTCTACAACAAAAGAATGAAATCGTTTAAATGAATATTTTTTATAAAAATTTATACTCGTCGATGTTTTTAATAAAATCTGGTAGCCATATTCTTGAAAAACCTGTATAAGGAGAGTGGAGGAAAGTGTGATACACGATTATGTCACCATACCTCTGTGATGTCAGAGAGAATGTAGAGAGATTCACCATATATAATTCCTAATCCCGTATTATCAATTATCTCCTGAAGCACACTGAAATATGAAAACTTAATAACGAGAAGGGTACTTTTTAAATTCTTAAGTTCGTATGTTTCCTGTTTATATAGAACCGCCTTTTAACATAAAATATTTTATTTTACAACAACCCATGACTTTCTGGACTTTGGCCCAATGATTTACAGCAATATGAATTTTAGGAAATATCAATAGGTTATAAATACAATAGGTAAGACTTTTTTGTTATTATAATTTAATAGTTTTATGTCTAATACAAAGACAGTTTTGTTTTTTTATATTTGCAGGTACAGATGAAATATTTTAAAGTAAGAATTATTGAGAATCTTAGATTAGGTATGTATCTTTATTTTTATGTGTTTAATGATATTTAAATTACATTCGCTACAATTTAATAGAGTTAAGAAATGTGAGACTACTAGATATAAGTTACATGTTACTGAAAATATATAAAGTAAAAGTTTCTGAAAGAGTCGGAAAGTATTCATATTAAAGAGTATTTAGTTATTATGTGACATGTAATAGAATAATAATTTTAGCTGTATTTATGAGAGAAATGCTAATTTTATGAGACCCTTATGTTTTGAAACGTGGTCTATTAATCTATCCCTTCTCTTTGTCATGTCCTCCATATTGTTCGATCTTCCTCTATTCTGTTTATAACTTCCTCGTTAGTAACTCTACCCACCCATTTGATGTTCGGCATTCTCCTATAGAACCACATTTCAAAGGCTTCTATTGTTTTCCTTTCTGCAACTCCTGCCGTCCACGTTTCGCATCTATATCACGACACACGGCGTATGAACATTTTTAGTAACGATTTCCTAATATTCACAGTAAGAAAATTTCGCTTTTTCGCAAAAACCTTCCTTGCCTGTGCTATCAAACTCTTTATGTCTACTATAATTCTACTATCCCTACTTATAACGCTTACCAAGTAGCATAATTTCTTAATTTTCGTCATAATATCACATCCCAATCTATAACCATTTGTTATTCCACTGTTTCCTGTACTACACTCTATTGCCTTGGTTTTCCCTCCATTAATCCTCACATTTAACTCTTTCTGCAGGACCAATTTTATTCCATTTATTATGGTCTCCAAGTCTTCGTATGACTCTACAACATCATCGGAAAAGCGTAGGGTTTTTATTCCTTCTCCTTACAGTATAATTACTTTTTCATATTACGTTTTAACTTTCTTCATCACCTGTTCTATATATAGATTAAACGGCATGATTGACAGACTGCATCCTTGGCTTACTCCTTACTTGATTTCTGCTTTCTTTTCTTTTTTAATATCTAATTTAAATTTGATTTTTTATATTTCGCATAAAAAGAGTGTTTAATTCCATTAGCATCAAACAGGATAGGATTGTTCTTAACAATAACTTTGGATTTTTATTACAGGATCTATGATATTTGTCAACTTTATTTTTTATATTATCTTTCTAGCCCCAGATCAGTCTTGATATACATGCAGATCGAAACAATTTTAAATTTGAAAAATGATATCATTAATTGTAGCTTTTAATCAAGTATAGGTAACTTTTTTACTGGATGTAATACGTTGTATGCGATTATTACATCAAGGAGGATCTCCACCTCCAAACTTTGGACGTGAGCCAGAAACTTGATCACAATTTTCCGAACCACTGGATTGAAAGAGAACGTATGAAGCCGTCTGCTAAGTGTACCTCAAGTTCTAGAGTTCATTCCAAGTATTAGTGTATTATTACAGGTGACACGTGAGGAAGACGAATGATTTGCTTGATGACACCGAGCGATATGACCAATCTTATCGTCAAGAAGTGTAGTATCTAATCGGGTGATACGGAGGCTATTGGTGATAGGACTTGAACAATTCTGGAGTCGTATTGCGTACGTGTTGCACATCATGGAGACGTTCATCGGGAATGGATTATAATCCCCAGTAACATTGTTTTTCCTCCGACATTCAATATCAATAACTTTTGATTTCTGCAACAAAAAAAATATCTTGGCAGGACACCAGAAAAATGAAATCAAGACATTAATAGGTCTCATAATTAACTCATATTTTGTGGTCCGGGAAGAGTTTCGACGACCTTACACAGAATTATAATCCTCGTCAATTCATAGCCGCCATTTCGGGCCAGAGGAACGTTCCATCAACAATTTCACTGGAGGAAAATCCATCACATGTTAAATTAAATAAAGAATTATTAAACAATAAACAAATGGACTGAAATAAACAATTATAATTTACATAAGCTGAAGTGTGTCTGCATTATAATAAGTATATAACTGAGTGAAGTTCAAAAATATTTAGTTATGTCTTTGAGAAAATAAAGCACGAAACTTATACTGGTGAAGAAAATAAAATTATTGCACCAAGTTAAAGAATAAAAATTAAATGACACCGTGCAAAAACTATTTCCAGTAATGAAACTGAACTTTTCGAAGACCTGGAATATCCTCTCAATGCGAAATATATTGACAATGTTATCCACGTCTCCCGTGGAAATCAGCGAAATGTAACGACCTAACATGAGCAGCAAACTTCATGACGTCATTGTCAAATATGGATGAAATGTAATAAAAAACAAGAAGAGAAAAACGAAGATATGAAAAGAAAGGGGATATATGAAATTTTAAAATATGAAGATATTTAGAAAATATTTCTACAAAGTATGAAAGACTGAAAGGAAGAAGAAAAATCTAACGTATGGATTCTCAAACTGTGATCACTTTAAGAGAAATGTTAAGCATCAGAGTAGTGTACAGCAGTCGAAGCACTTGTTTAAGCGATTAAAATCAGTCTTCCCGGGAGTCTTTGCGGGCGTTAATATCAACTTTATTCTATACATTTATTTTATTTGGTTCAGTTTCGTAACTGATGTGCTCAGCTTTCATTATGATCCTTCCTCTGAAGACGAACAGAAATGAAAACATGACTACTTTTCCTTATTTAATTTTTTTGCGTCACGGTATTGCATTTAAGACTACAGCCCGTGTAGTGATAGTATCTTTCTTGACATCTATGTAGTTCCAGTATTCGTGTTCCCAGAGTTTACATGACGGTCACTGCACAAGTAATGCACTGTATTTGAATAGAATTTATTTTTCGTTCAACAGTTTTTCTATATTTATTTACGAACAAAATTAAAATTATCCACTGATCTCATTCGACTATCTTACGCCATCTTGCAACTATGGTGTGTATACCAGCATGGAAAAAGTCTGGACCAGTATGTTTCATCCTCTGCTTGGGAGTCATAATCTTCTGGCAAGAAAGTTATTTCCATCATTACCGTACAGTTTCATGTTATTTTTCGTGTTTTACCTCTGTCGAAATATTTGCGGTCTACCTGGATCAAGTATTTTTCAATCTTTTCTAAAAAAATCTGATTTTCCTCCTTCAACTCGGAACGAGAAATCTTTAAATTTCATGCTTTTGTCAGCTGAAACCCTGTCGTTTACTCTCTGCAACCTTTGCCAGTAGTTAGTGGTGTGTGGGGCCTGCCGCTGCGAAAAGTGTCCCGAATATTAACATGCTCTGTTTCACCACCAACTATCGGTACTGCAATGGACTGAAGCATCTCCATACACCCTTTTAAAAGTTCTATGAATAATTTCTATCTTACAGCACAGGAATTTAGGTTGGTTTTGACACTGCAGGAGCTATCTTGAAGGCACTCACCGAAATGGATTGAAATAAATTTTATCACAAGAGGGAAGGATTTAACTAATGAACTCCATTAATTTTCAAATTTAAATAAATATAAAAATATTGTGCATTACCTTTGGAGTGACTTCGTGTTTCTTTTAAATATATTATTTTTTCCAGTCGAAACTTTGAATTAATTTCTTCCTTCTTTCATATTTTGTCTACTTTAGGTGATCGAATACTCGATTACATCACTATAAAATGTATGAACACCAGATTGAATTATATACGTTGTTTATTTTTTTGAGAAAATCGTTTTATTGCAAGTTTAAATAAGTCCAAAAACAGACAAGAATTTGTGAAATATATATAAAGCAACTACATGTTTTGGTGCGAAACATGTAGTTGCTATTAAATTTTTTTGGTCTTTTTTGGCCTTATTTAAACTTACATCGTTTTATTACTCCTCATAATTATCATTATAATATTAAAATTTTGAATTTTATATTTGATCAATGTATCTTAAGATATGTTAGTTTAGTTTATAAGTTAACTATGCGTGTAGCTTCGAGCGCATGTGTGCAGGTACCTGGGAAGTTATTAGCATGTAGGCTTGTTATCTTTGCGACATAGACGTAATGCCCACGCGATTAGCAGCCTGGTTCAACTATGTGTTTCAAGGACGCCATAGTCGCAGGGCGTTCACACAAGGCGCTAACCACGTTTCTGGAACACGGTCTCGTTATCCTGCATACAACGAGCAAATAATCGTCTCGCCATTTAAAAATATCTATTTAAAAAAAATAGCCCCGTTATCATGGACAACATGTCTCAAAGAAATGGAGTATTTTACTATAATAGCAGCAACATACGAGACCTAAGGCTTTCCAGGTGTGACTTATGAATAAAGCGTTCTCTGGTTTCCAAAATATTTATTAATTCGGAACGTTTAGTGCCAATCGTCGTCAGGAGAACAGCGGGTGTGATAAAGTTACCAATTATTTACAGATTTCAATTAAAGGCGTTAAGTCACAAAAGAGCTGTCTACGCAGTATACGCAGAGTAATTTTGTGGATATACTTATGAAACATAATTAGACAAATAGCGTTTTGATACCTGTTAAACTTAACTAAAAGTTTACATTTTCTTACAACAATTAAGTCGATAATCTAAGTGCGATTACATTTTGAATCGATTAACGAAATAATATATCGATTACTGTGTAGAAGGATATCGATTATTCGACGTTGTTTAATAGTTTTGACATTTGCGGAATCAGACACACATGTGATTATGGGTTACTGTGTTGACTAAGTTTTTCCTTCCCCTACCTGTAATTAAAGTTTAAGGAGAATAAATTCATCAAAAAATGGCACACATACAATATTTGGATGAATGAATTCGAGAATATTTGCTATTTAGAGGTTTTAGTGGGACTTTGAAAGCGTTTGACGCTGAATTAAAGATTGACAAAGATAAAGGATTCAGAGTAAATAACAGCAGTATTTGTTTCATATTGAATTCATTAATACCAAATATTTTTTCTTAATCGTTCAATTATTTTTATAGGTTGACAAAATAGTCGAGCAACTTATGCAGTATATATCAACTTATGACTTGCAGGCGTTACGAGAACTTTGAGGTCATTTAGACCAAAGAATGTTCTCCGAGCTTGAACACCACTTTTCAACTGGTATGTATCTCTTATATATACTACTGAATTTGGAAACTTCTTCTTTCAAAGCACTACAGCCCGATGTGGACCTTGGCTTCCTATGTGTATCCTCTCATTATCTGAAAGTCTTCAGGTCATTCACTAAAATATGTAAACCATCATTTCCAAGGTCTACCATGTCTTGCCACACCATGAATTTTGCCTTTAAGTATCAATTAGGCAATCTTTCAACTCCCGTTATTTATTTCCAGATTTTACAGTCTTCTTTTGGTTTCTGATGTTGACAGTCTCATGTATTTGGTCTTTTATTTATTTATTTTGAGACCTATGAATTTACTATATATTTCGAATCTTAAAAAGTCTCTCTTGGTGCCTCTTTATTTCTTGATTATTAAGGCTATGTCATCTGCATATGCCAGACATTGTTTTGAATTATATAAAATATTACCTCTTCAGTTCTTTAACAGCAATGTTAAGTAATGTAGCAGAGTGTGAGTCACCTTGCTTCACAGACAATGTTATATTGAATGTTTTCTAGTCTCTCCACCAATACATACTTTACATTGAGATTCTATCATAGACATCTGTATAAGTTTTATCAATTTGTTTGGCATTCCTTCATCCCTTAGAGTTATGAATAACTGGTTCCAATCAATACTATCAAAGCCTCTCTTGTAATCAACAAAAATTATATGTAAGTCAATGTTATATTCATAACATTTTTCCATCATTTGTCAGATTTCAAATACATGATCTGTTGTTCCTCTACCCATTCCAAATCCACATTGAGCAAGGTCCGTGGGATGGTTAAGCAAGACTTTGGAACACCGTACTTTATATAGGACACACGCTTTCATTAGTATCCGTGTTCCAAATTGTTTTGTACTCTGATTTCCATTGCTATTCAATCAAGGAATTTTATGCTGTGGTCAGTCATTAGAGCGTGTTCTGCGATTGCGCATTTTGTGTGTTGTTTCAGGAGTCGTGTTCTATGCGGCGCTGTTCGATGCAGTGGATCGTTTGACCTATATTGGCCAGGAAATTTGCACACACCTGGGAACTTAATAAATAATCTTTTAACCTGCATTATTTGATAAATATAAGCATTAATTTGTCTCTCCTTTTCCTTAAATTGTTGATAGTTGCGTCCTACTTCCTGCAGAAGTAATATCTTTTTCTCCACTGAGTCATGAAACAAGAAAATCCTAATCAAGGATGCGCCCGGTTGAGTTTCCCTGCTTCCTTCCACATAACTTCACGTCTTCATTTATCTCATTCATGTTTCCTTTTTAGGACCAGAGTATTTACATGGACCAAAATGGCCAGGGATTGAGCCTGTACTCTGTGGTCATTTTTCTCATCTACCTCTGACCTCCCCTTTCATTGTATTTCGTCCGTAACTGAGCAGGAGTTGAGATGTATCGTGGATTTCGAATGCTTGGACTGTGGACGTATTAGGAGATGAAATGAACTCTCGTGTTATGATACGTGAGTTGATTGGCGAAGCCCGCCAGACTCTTCCGCGTTGAGCTGTTGAGCTTGGAGCTACTTTCACTGCATAAATCCCAGGCGTGGTCCCCCTTGGAATTCCTATACACACACAGAGACACAGACACAGACAGGTTAATTTCATGCACGCACGAGAATACGCAATACAAGCAATCTATTGTTCAGCCTCCCAGAGAACACTTAAATCAAACCACCAAATCTGCAAAAAGAAAAGGGAAAGACTCCCCGCCTAGTGGTTTCTATTGTACCGAATACGATGAGATGGGAGAATAAATCCATTACGAAACGGCAATATGTGGACATTAACGACTCAGACAATGGCCTCGAGATCATTGATGAACTTTCGCCCGCAATTACTCGCAACCGTCTCTCACTCAACTTAATAACCATTAATTTTTTTGGGTTGTAGACTTTGGTAATGGAAAGCTGCTGATGCACACAATCTTAATATTTCCTACACGTTTCCAGGGCAATTGAAGGTACGAACATTGTATATGTTTCGAAAAGAACCTTTGACATTGATTGAAAAATGGGTTTTGTTGGACTATATTGCAATAATATCAGTACTGATAATAATCTAAAGCTTAAAACAGTTCCATAAGTTCCTGGTTTGCACGAGTTGTTTCACTGATGGCGTTGTTGGTGTTGTGGTATTCAGTCCAATGACTAGTTCGATGTAACCCTCCATGCTAACCTATATTGCGAAAGCCTTTTTTTCTGAATAACTACCGCATCCCACATCTTCCCTAATCTGCTTAGCGTATTCCATGCCACGCCTCCCTCTTCTTTTCGTACCCCACACACTTCCCTCTAATGCTAATTTTACAAAACCCTCATGTCTTAAAACATGACCTATTAATCTATCCCTTCTCTTGGTCAAAGTCCTTCATATTGTTAGCTCTTCCCCTATTCTGTTTAGAACTTCCTAGTTAGTGATTCTATCCAACCATCTGATTTTCTGCATTCGCCTATAGCACCACATTTCAAAAACCTCTATTCTTTTCTTTTCTGCAACTCTTGCCATCCACGTTTCGCGCCTATGTAACGCCACACTCCATACGGACATTTTTAGCAACGGTTTCCTAATATTCTGAAGTATATTACCCGTAAGTAAATTCCTTTTTTTCGCGAATGCCTTCCTTACCTGTGCTATCCTACTCTTCATGTCTACTATCCATAGCTATTACGCTTCTCAAGTAGCACAATTACTTAACTTCTATCAAAGTATCCCTTCCCAATCTAACACCCTTTGTTATTCCACTGTTTCCTGTACTACACTCCATTACATTGGTTTTTCCTCCATTAATCCTCACATTGAACTCTTTCTCCAGGACCCCGTTCATGCTATTATGGTTTCCAGGTCTTATTGTGACTCCTCTAATACTACAATATCATCAGAAAAGTTTGGGATCTTTATTTCTTCTCCTTGCGGTATAATTCCTTTTCCATATTCTGTTTTACCTTTCTTCATCGCCTGTTTTATATATAAGTTAAACAGCATGGGCGACAAACTGCATGCTTGTGTTACTCCTTTCTTGATTTCTGCTTTCTTTTCTTGATCGTCAATTATAATTACTGCTTACTGCCTGTTGTAGAGGTTATGGATAAGCCTTCTTTCTCCATATTTTATTTTTGTGCTCTTCAAAATTCTTAATAGTTTCTAACGCTTTTTCTAAATCTACAAATACTATGAAAGTAGTACTGTTTTTTATTACCCTGTCTTCTAAAATTTGATTGAAATTCAATATTGCTTCTCTTGTCCCTACATTCTTTATTAAATCCAATTCATCTTCTCCTAACTCGTATTCTACCCTATATAGTATTTTCGTTAATATTTAGCGTGCATGAGATACTACACTTATTGTCCTTTGCAGTTCGCATCAATCAGCCGCTTTCTTCTTCGGTATGGGTATAATTATGTTTTTCCTCAAATTTTCTGGTATTCTTCCTGTTTCGTAGAATTCTCGAACCATCCTTCATGTATACATGATATTGCTTCTTTGCCCGATGATTTTATCCACTCCGCTGGAATGTCATCAATTTCTGGTGTTTTTCTTTTACTCAGGTCTGTCAGCGACCTTAATATTTTATCCCCCATCTCTTCATCATTCACCTCTTCTTCTTCTATTACTGACTGATCTTGATTTCTACCATTATACAGTACTTCTAGATATTCCTTCCATATTTTTGCCTTTTCTTCTTTCTCCAGAATTGGCTACCCCTCCGCTCTCCAGATGTTCTTGCTAATATTTTCCTCTCTCCGAAGTTTCTTTGATTTTCCTATAAACTGCGTCTATTTTTCCTTTCACAATGAAATCTTCATCCGCTTTTCATTTCTCATGTAGCGAAGCCTATTAGGCTTCTTTGCAGTTCCTATCTATCTCCTTCTTTAAGCGTCTGTACTTTTCTTTACCATTTTACCTCTCGCGTTTTTATATTACGTCTTTTATCAATCATTTTGAATAGGGTATATCTCCTTTCCGGACGAATTACGGCACACGTTTCACTACTTTTCAGTAACGATCGAAATCTTAGTTATCAGTTTGATATATTTGTAACAGCAAAGCTTCGGCTCGAAGGTATATTTTTGGTCAGGGTTGTAAAACTATGCAAGACAACCCGGACACTCAGCTACATTTATTGTTTAAAACATTTTACGAGGGCTTACCGCATGTTATACCATTATCATCTGTTGCAAATAAAAAAAGGATGATTACACATTTACAAATAAAACATCCATAAATTTGTTAAAAGCCGCGAGGTATTAAGGTAATCTCCAACAGATGCGAGTGGCATAACATCCCGAAAGCTCTTTTAAAATAGTTTATACAATAAATTGATTGATATATGAGACTGTTATGTGGTTTTACAACCATAACCTGTGTGTAGTTATTAATACAGTCTTTCACACCATTGTGATACAATTCATTTCATGGATATTCCTGTTAAATTTATCCTTTTTTAACATTCCTGGGAGTATAAATTGACATTTGATGAAAATTTTCCCCACAATTAACAGAATAAGTATTAATTGTTTACGATTTTTGAGAATTCTGGTGTTCTCTGAAAATAGATTAACGTATTTAGTAGATAAATTAAAAATAGCAACCTTCGCATAAATTAAACCTCGCGGAACCCAATTAATTTTCCTCAGTTGGAATGAAAGTGATTGTTACCATATAAATTCTTCAACGTTGCACATCCAGTAACATTTATTAAGAACACAGTACATCAGTTTTTCCAATATGAAATGAGGGTTACGGGCAGGAAAAGGTCTAAAAATTCCTTATGTTTGTCGTTATTGGTTTAAATTTCTTAAAAATATATGAGAACTATAAACAGTAATATTCAGAAGATCAAACATAAATTTTATTGGAAAAGTTATTAATTTTACTACTAAAATATACAGTTACAATAATTTAACACATACATTAAATCAAAAAACGCCACCTCAATTGTTTATTCAATGCAGTGGTAAGCTACTAGAAAAAGTAATCAGGTGGAACAAAATTTAATTACAGTATTATACAAATAATTAATATTATTAAATATACTGATGTACTTATAATGATTTATAAATTTATATTATGCAATAAAAATAGTGGCAAAGAAGGAAGGGATGCTTCAATTGAAGCTCAGGTAAGAGCCTATAGCTAAATTTATATGAAAAACAAAAATGGAATAATGTCACCCGGACCTAGAACTCGAACCCGGAACCTCCAGCATTCTGGAAAGCAAAAGATCCTGTGTTGGGTCCGGTTGACATTTTTTTCAAATCTTGTGTTTCTTCTCAAAAATAGTGTATTAAGTGAAAATAACCATTTTCATGTAGTGAAAGTATCTTGAAGGAACCATTAGAGACAGCTTTTCTTAAATTTTCCTTGCACTATATACTTTATATTATAATTTTTGTTCTAATGGGAGGAAAAGTTTTAAGCAAACCATTCTACTTTTCTGAGTAATATTGTGGGTGATTATTATTAAACGGAAACATTTGGTAATTAAATTTTATTTTAATAATTATAATAATGTTTAGTCCGAAGAAACAGGATTTTCGGACGCTCAATCTCATAAACATTGAAGATAATAACGGTTCATTAGTCTTCCTTGGCTCTGCAGCCCATTCAGGGCTTTGGCCTGCCGGGCCGACTGCGGACTGTCATCTTAAATGACACATTCCAGATTTGGAGTGATACGTGGTCAGCGTATCGATTCTCCATGAGTCTTAAGCCCAGTCCCCGTGACCATGACGACACAAACATCAAAGCCCATGTCATGATTTGCACCCGATACTACAGGATGTTGGCTAACAGAGATACTATGGATGAAATTTTCTCATTTTTCATCTCGTTTCACGTGAATCACCACTAATTTTGGTTTCACTTTATTTTGTACAGCTTGCAAAATACAAAAATTTTCGTAAGCAGAGTGACGCTTGCGATAGTTAAAATGTAAAGATTATCCTTATGGAGCTGGTGGCATCCAGTGAACACGTGTTCTGTATGACGGATTACAAGAATGTTGCCAAAGTGCCAAGTGCGAGAGTGAGATTGATGACCTACATCTAATTCTGGTTGTTTTATTCAGTTGGCACAAATCCATGACGCGAACAAGCCAAAGCATTCTGGAACATTGCTAGATAAACTGTTATTGTTAACGTTATCTGCGGCGCTTTGCACGACAGCCACGTAGATAAATGCAGACGGATGTAATCGCTCATATGTACGAAAAAAAATAATAACTGTATCACATACGCTACTTAGTCACGAAATCTATGATAAATATTTAATATCAATCAATTATGAATGCGAACGCTTTAATGGACAGGCAAGTTCGATTATAAAGACAAGTACTCAGCAATGAGTGGATGATAGTGAAAGTATACTGTTGATCGTTCTGATTTAGGTACGTCTACTCCTCTTAAATTTATTAAGATAATGCTCTATTAAAAATTTAGGAATCGCATGTATATTATTTTGTTTCAGTGGTTTTCCAATCAATAACTCGTAATACTTCTTAACTTATATACGGTTAAGTATAACTCAACGCACAACAATTTTAAGTTCTCAGCAACTTCAATCCTTTATTCACAAGGTAAACGCCACCATAGGAGCTTTCGACTAGACTGCCATAATCATCAGTTAAAACATTCATCATACAACCTTTAGACAACCTATTTTTGTCATGCAAGTACTACAAAATTATATTCACATTCCTGTATACCACTTCTACAGTTCTAATTATCAGTACATGTAAAGCCATGATCATCAGTATAAAATTTCTTCTAGCAACTAACTTCTTCACGAATTGTAGTTAAAAAATAAAGAAATACTACTTAAGTCAATTGTTAAATTTATGTACCTCCAAATTAATCAAGTAGTATCTAAATTTACTACTGTTTATTTTGTTTTAACAATTAACTATCGATCTATATAACTATACATACAATATTCATTATAAAATATTAAGGTACATTAATACCACAATCAAACTATAAATTTTCTATTAATCGACCTCTTATTTTGTTCATTACTTTAGACTTAATTATTTTAAACCTTTATTCCTCTATTACAATATACATCATAATATTTATCAATTACTCATTATATTTCACTTAAGTAGCATTTTGCTATTCCAATAATTTATAATTTCTTTACATACTCTTTATTCCGTCTTAACAATTTATTCATCGTTTACTTGTCATTAATTTATTTAGTTGCATTTTATTCCTCTATTTAACAATTTCAATAATACATGCAACGATAGGAGTTGCAGAAAGGAAAGGTATAGAAACCTTTGAAATGTGGTGAAATAGGATAATGCTGAAAATGAGATGAGTTAATAAAATCACTAATGAGTAAGTCCTAAGCAGAATCGGAGAAGAGCGAACAATATGGAGGACGTTGACTAAGAGAAGTGATTGATTAGCGGGCCACGTTTTGAAACATGAGGGTCTTGTAAAATTAACATTAGAGGGGCGTGTGTGGGGTAAGAACAGAAGAGGGAGGATGTGGGTTGTGGGAGTTATGCGGAAATTAAAAGGCTTGCGCAAGATAGGTTAGCATGGAAGGTTGCTTCAAACCAGTCTGTATACCTAAAAACATTTCAGAAATTATATAAATCATAAATTTCAAAGTATTAAAGAGCCGTATTAATAAAATTAAATATATAGTTGTTGTTATTAAGAATCAATTTTTATGTAATAAGTAATAATAAATGTAAGGTGTCAACCAATAGAGTATTAATGGAAAGCGTAATCTGTTGCCGAGACTGACAGCATTACATGGCGTGAATGTCATCAAATAGCCTCCGGGAAGGTAATACATTGACGGTTATTGTCTGTCTGTCTGTCCGCGGTGTCTGTAAGTTCAATATTGCATGAGATCGTGTACTTGTCCACTAACAATGTGTGCCATGCAGCAAGTGAAACGCATAAGTTAGCGCGAGTGCGTGTTCGAGTCTCGAGGAAGACGTGTGTTTGGTGCCTTCCGGACAGTTAACTCTGCAAGTAAGTTCGTATTTCATTTCCTTGCCAGCTGCCATTAGCATAACCAGTAAGCAACGGCGCTGCTAGCAACGTTTACAAGTATTTATAAGGGAGTCTGCAATGTAGTACACGCTGCAGTGTTTCCGCTCTCCTCATCAAAACCAACACTTCCCCTTTACTCTTATTCTTCTGCTAGTCCTTGGGCAGCTTCTTCTCAGCTTCTGCATCGATTGTTTTTTCTTTTTCATCATGGCGCTGAGTTGGCTTTACAACGAGACGGAGGCACAAACCCTAATAGGCGTGGGCTTTCTAATTCCTCCTTGGCTTCCCAAACAATCTAACGTGAATAATCTTTTAATACCACTCAGAACATTTTCTTACAAATAATCATCCACAATGATAAATTAATAACACTGATATTAAACTGAAAACAAAAAAATAGCGTGTAACTGTGTTTTTCACTAGCAGCATGCTTTTCAAAATAGCGGCAAAAAATTGCTTTAAAAACTATATAACATAATAATATTAACGAATATTGAAAGACATGTAACTGTAATGAAATAAAAATTTAATTAGTTGAAAACAATAAATACAAGATAATTTTACTTGATGGAATATTTATTTATAAACATCTCGCTGTCACTTTAAATAAAAGAAATGAAATTGGGGATATTGACACTCACTTTTCCTACATTTTGAATAAAAGTAATAGGTCTATTTTTCAGGTTTTGTATATTAGCGTTATGAAATGGGTTTTTGACCGTTAATGATGGTGATGAAGAGATAAAAAAGTTGTGAGCAGACGACGTGTTGAGTAATACAAACATTCTAAATTTTGCGAAGTACGTCATACTGATAATGTTGCTAGAGTAGAATTGTTTTAAGTATAATAGGATGAATGTGGCAGTTTACAGCTGCTGAAAACTACCGTTGTAATTAATTAATTATAAAATCTTAGGAGGTTTTATTATCTCTTCATATTAGTGTTATAATTACTATATTTTTTCCCATTATAATTTTCTCAATTTTTTTGATGGTAGCATAAAGATTGGCATTTGATTACGTTTTTGATATTCAAGTTAGCAACATTATATTTCGGTAGTGATATTAATATAATATAATAATTAATATCAATTCTACTGGAAGGTTTCTTGATAAATTTGTGTTTGAATTTCCAAAAAGTAGGCGTATACTCTTGATCTGTTTATGCTCCTAAACGGCTAAACGGATTTAAATGAAAACTTCAGGGATTGAAATAGGAATTTTAATTTAAATTTTCGTGTGTTTCATTTTGATATCTTGCAGATTTCAGAAGACATTAATGTAAATATTTATAAAGCCATTGAATTGCCGCGTGAAAAGCGTCATGAAAACCAACTGCGAGTTAAAAGTTCTATTCGGCGTCCCTATACCAATTATCACACTTACTGTGTTATTATAAGCGTCATATTAGCAGCATGAGAGGAAGGGGGAAATAGGGAGAAAGAGAGAGGGCGAAGAGAGGTTGGGCGTGCATTATCACTCCATCTATTGTGGAACCTGTTCAAAACCAACTGCGAGTTATATGTTTTGCCGTGAAGCGATTATAATGAAATGATTCCATACTTTCGTTTTTAGGGCAAAATAAACAGAACCTTTCCCGAGCGAACGAAATGGCGGGCATAGCTAGTCTAGAATCATTTAAATTCAATTAAAAATGATTTGTATTTAAATATATTAAGTGAATGACAATTATTTTATATTTAAGAATAATACAGCTCGTATATTAGTTAAATGTTTTATTTTTTATTACAAAATTTTATAATTTTCTGTTTAGAGAATAATCCGGTTTAATTAAATATTACATGTGTTATAAAATTATGTTCTGGAAAGGATAATCCAGGGTGTAATTCAGTATAGTTTAATGGTTATTTTTATGTTTTCAATTGCTTGTAATTTTAATAATCCGGAAGGAAGTCGCAATCGCTTACCGTTTCTTTTGAAATGTTTCAGGCATTCACTTCGTAACTTAAGTTACTTATTTAAATTAACGCGAAGATATATTTTTCAGACGAGACGTCCTCTCATTAGGATGTAGTTTAGGCCACTTGAGCTTTCAGATTGTAGAACTACGCACTGTGACCTTTTAGAAAGCTTGAGCAGCGAGTAAAACATTAAATGAAATTAAAAAAAACACATGACGACTGCTATAGAAAAATAACGAGTATACACGGAATTAAATGTAAATCCTCTTACACATTCAACAAATTTTCAGTGATGAAAACTCTCGACGAAACTCATGTGCAGATATTTTACCACAAAGAGGAGATATATAAACGGCAAAGAAAGAATTGTGAAATGTAAACCTGTTAAAAATAGCCAGCATCTTGTTATTCTACATCACATGGGACGTAGTTAAATTTTATAATTATCTTAGGAAAATTTTTGTTTAAATCGCATAGTTTAATATTCTCGTCTAACAACCTCGTCTCGGATGTATATCAAAATTTTGAATGTGCTCTTTCTAGTTTGGAGTAGTATTTAATTAAAGTAAATATTTATTTGTCAATTTGCTATTGGGGAATAATATAATTTAAAGATTATACAGCCAATATAAAATACGACCTCTATTCTTAAAAAAGTGATAAAAATATGACATAAATCAAGTGCACTACTCCATAAATGCTTCGTTTACAAAACAATTAATTTACATGACACTCGTTAACATCCTCTCATATCTTTGTGTGATTTATCTTCAAATAATTATAATTTTAAGAATACTTTTTTCTAGAAATTTTCTATGCACGTGACGTCACAACAATTTTGCCACTACCTAAAGCTAAATTATAGTATTCTCTTTGCTATTTTGTATTAAATTTTCTCATTTACAAAGAGTTCGTTTCTTGAATTATCAAATTTTTCATTTATATACTAAATGTATTTATATAAAAAATAGCTAATTGATGCATTAGAAGTTTCATATTTATAACTTTAAATTCCTAATTTAAAAGATATATTTTCTCATTGATAAGAGTTTCTCTAACTTATTTATAAATGTTTTCATTTAAATAATTACTTCTGGCGTAACTGTCGCTGAAGATGGTACGCGACACCAAATTCTTCACATGTAAATTCAATAATCTTTTCGACTGAGGGAGTCAAGGACTCGTGTATTGTTAAATTTAAAGCCCGAAGAAGTCTCAAAATTGAGATGAAACGTAGTTTTTGTTAATAAATAGTTATATTTAATGCTGACTTTTTTGGCAGTTTTTATTTTTGTAAATAATTACTTGGTTCCATATAATTTTCATAAAGATAAGAAGCATCTTTCTTATTCTTTTTCCTGTCTAATATTTATATATATAATTAAATATTTATGTATATACTTTTTTATATTGAAAAGTGGTGTTTCTGCCATTAAGTAAATTAATAAATATAATGCCAAATATGTCACAAAATAATTTTTAATAATAAATTGTGTATAAATATTAAAAAGGAAAAGTATATTAAATATATTTTTCTTTTGTATATAAATAACAAATTATGTGTATACATATAAGAAAGGAAAAAGTATAAGAAATCATTGTTTCTTATGTATAGAAAATTATGCGGAAAAATTTTTATATTAATGAATAAAAATATTAGGTGATTTATTTGTCGTATTTACATTTATTACTTTTTAATATTCTCTTATTAAACATATTTTATACCTTTTCCTCTTTAATATATATCATAATTTAGTATATAGACATACTTTTTAATATTAAAAAATCATTATTTTTTCATTAAGTAAACTAATAAACAAACGTACGGCTAAATATGTTGGCAAAAATGTTAATATTTATATACATAAATGTTAAAAAGGAAAAGCAGACTAAATATTTTTCTTATGTTTGTATAAATATTAAATTATATGTATCTAAAAATATTAAAAAGATAAAAGTATAAAAAATAAAGGTTTCTATTACATAAAAAATTATATGGAAACAAGTAATTATGTAAATGCATAAAATATGTTTGATGACATCTTTTGCCGTAGTTTTGTATATTACTTTTTAGTACTCTCTTATTAAACATATATTTATTATTAACTTTGATATATATGTACATATGTTTTAACATTCAATAGCCACTTTTATGACATTATTTTATTAATAAATAACACGACTAAATATATCAGCATGTTTCTTATGTGTAAATAAATATTAAATTATATATACCTATTAGAAAGGAAAAAGTATACTTTTTCCTTATTTAGATATATATATATATATTATTTAAGTACATACTTTTTAATATTCAAAATTATTTTATGTGACATAAATTAAATTAATAAAACAAATTTGTTTGCTGACATATTTGACCGCACTTTTATTTATTAATTTTTAATATTATCTGATATATGTAGGTTACTTTTATGCTTTATTTTTTGATTTATGTATATAAATTTTTGGAACTTGCAGTAGAATGAGTTATAACAATAAATATTAATCATTGAATGACGAGACTTAGTGTACTCCATTGTTCAATTCATAATTTATCTTAATAATTTTAAATTTTTATGATGATTTTAACTGTAATATTCATTATATACGTTATTTTCTTCATGTAAAAATAAATTCTCTATTATGTGTGTTTCGGTTTTTCTTGTATCAAACTTGTCGAGTTTAAGTGCCTCCTTACGTATTCCAATCTTTTACTTATGGGATACTATTTTTCTTGTTTGACTTCGAGGAGTATTCGCTCCTTCCTCGCAATGTTTTCCCTCGTTGATGTTTTATTTGTGTGCATTCCACAAGACGTAAAATTTTCAGCTGCAGCTTCAGAGAATCTGGTTTATTTCCGTCCGTCAGATCGATGGCTCCTTCACAAAAGCTGACACGTGAACCCGGTCGGGTTATAAGACGACACTTCATACTCGAGAAAGGAACATCATTTCCACCTTGCATTTGGAAATAATAGGCATAATGAGACGGAAAACTCTTGTCGACTTCCGATAATATCATAAGAGATTAGCTTACATCATCGTTTTCAACGGTTTATATTTCTCTCTTTTCTAGATATAATCCACTCCAACAAGTGTTTTCTGTCTCGAAGTAAGATGTGTGGAAAACACTCTAGAGGATGAACACTTTGTATTCAAGCTCTTAGACTGTCGTTGCTATTTTCTCAGGTACAAATTGTTTGCATCATTTGGAAGATTCGGCTTCAATAAATTTATTAAAAAAATTATTTAACTGCAAAATACACAGTTAACGATCAAATCCCCGTGAATGAGCAGCTGACTTTAAAAGAATAAAATACAAGTAAAAGGGAGAAGAATTGACCGGACACAAAACCTCCCGCTTTCCGGGTTGGTACTCTACCACCGAGTCGACGTCCCGTTCCGATTCAAGATCCCTCCACTTCTAACCTAGACTCGCCAGCAATTCTTCACAACCTAATTTCAAGGAAATCAGTGAAGACGGGACAATATGTATTACTAGCACAAAATATTAATATATATATATATAATAGTTCTTGATGATTATGATTATGCATGCAATGAAGTAGCATTTATCATTAGACAAGTCTACGGCTGTAGCTGACAACCAACTGTTGACTTGAAAATGGCTTACTCAGAAATGTTACGTGATGTAAAATTTTACTATTTATTCCAATGCAATTAGTTCAAAATTGAAGACTAATAATTTTTTTTAGCGAATTGGTCTCACTTTAAATTTCTTCTTTTTAGTAATATTTTGCCTCTAGTTAAAAAATTATTTACCTGATCGTGTCCCAAATAAATGAATAAATACTCTGAGTTATCTGTAAAAGTAGTAATTTGATGCAGTAGCATTACGGAAATTTTAGATTAGAATTGCCACAGTAAATTCCCTACGATTACTACTTTTTTGTGATTAGTAGAGCGCCAGGTAATTTTTAGATTAAAAACTACGAAAAATAAGCCTTCTTCGAGCTATGAGTTCCGCGTGCTGCAGTGTTTCGCATTCCTCTCAGCATAGCAAAAATGTCTGATTTTCTCAACAAAAAAAATCCAAAAAACAGTCTCGAGCGGCTTGACTGCCATTAAGGACGGAGCCGTAACTGCATGTTACATTTTATATAATTATTAATTAACAGATAGGAAGTAAAATATTATTTATATTTGCATCTTACTAGGCTAAAAACATTCGTCCTGCTATTTTATTTAATATATTCTAATTTTTGTATTAATCTGGGGTTGTTCATTTAGTTTCTTCAAATCAACATAGATACAGCTGGTGTGACTTGATGTAAACTATATTGGTTATTTAAATCATACCTCAAGGTAAAACCCCTACAGAAATTTTACAATGGTTCTTTATAGCAGCAATATGATAAAAGACGTTGAGGTCAAAAAATATCAGGAATTTCTTGGAACCAAAGGAATTCCATTGGAATTGGTCACTTGCGGCGATTTACATCATTACGACATTATCTGTTAGGGAAAGAAATTACAACAGTAAGAGGAAAATGTGGAATGTGTGGCCGCGACATCGTATATATTGCGAAGGTCTTTAATAATTAAAAAAATGTCAAGGTTAATGTTGTCATTATGACACGCAGGCCTACCAATCGGATGCCACTGTGAGAGATAACATTGTTATCAGGAGACTGGAGACAGAACAATGTTATCCGAGAAACGCATCTTCGTATTCGATCCGATCATGTACTCCAATGAAGCGACTCTCGTCTCATGACAAATGTTGGCCCCTAGAAATTATTTGAAATTTCCAGTTCAACGTGGCAAATATTTAATTCTAATTGAAAGACTGCTTCAAGTTTTCATCCGTTGCTATTTTTAATTTGCACGAAAATTGTTCCGAAAATATTAATATTTTTTGTGTGATGCTGGCAAATTTTTATAAAATGAATAAGCAAAACTGCTGCAAATAAACTTTTAACACAACATTAAAATATCACAGTAAATTGGGCATCTCTATGTGAAAATAAAAATGTTCAGTACTTTTTAGTCATAATGTTGCTTGAAAAATTTATTGTAACAATTGCTCATGTCGTTACGTTGGTCAGACCAAACAGTCTCTGTCAATCAGAATTTACGACGCAAATTCAAATTTAACAACTTATAAGACTTTCTCCTATCACTAATAATTGTCCGTACCTTTATCATTTATTAAAATTTTGAAAATAGTATTATTTTAGATAAGAAAGTAAATAATAAAATCTTAATTTCTGAAATGCACTTCAATAAATTTTCTCTAAATAAATTCAATGTATGATGGTTTATTAAATATTATTTGCTACTTACATCTTTGGATTAATATCTGTTTCGTACTTTTTCTTTCCTGATATTTCAGTCTGGCTTAAATATTGACAAGGACTACAAGGGTTGGTCGAAACGTCTAATTTATTTTTTTCTAAATTTTTGTTTTTGTTCAAAATTGAATCTTATTGTTTGTTATACTGGTCGTTAATTCTTATGTTAACCGTAATTTCAGTCAAGAAGGTGTGTATTAAATTCTGTATCGAAACCTTAAATCTCTAACAATATATATAATTGATAAAAATTAAATTAACATATAATAATATTGCAGGAACACACCTATTTAGCATTAGTCTTGAAATGTTAATCAAGTGGACTCAATAGTAAACTCCGACGGTCTTATGATTAGTTAATGGATCAATAAAGAGACTATTTGAAATTGAACTCCACAAATGTCATTGAAAATAAATATTTAAAGGTCGGTTGAATAAGAGAATTAGGAACAAAAAGGGGTTTTGGAAAGATTTTCATTTCTAAATAGGGAAAATGTTTGGGGTCAAAAACATAGCAAAAAATGAAATATTCACGAAGATATTACAAACACCGATGAAAGCAAAAAGATTACAAATTAGTTAAGGCAAATGTGTTTGTAGAGGAGTTTTACTACTCAGGAAAGAGTTCTTTTAAAGATTATCTTTATTACATTTTAATTTACTTTTAATTAATTTTTTGAACCTACCGCCGCGTTTTGACTTAATTGCCGACATAAGCACTTTTATAACGAAACATATCTTCATAAATATATTCATGTAATTATAGTGTTTCATCATAGTTAATTGTCAAACCTCGTTACAGTGAATTAATTGAGAGATAAACATATACTCAAAATATACATTTAAAAAAGCATCATTTTGCAAGAAAATGAAGCCATAAACATTCTGTGTAGTATTAAATATACATTTAAATCATATTGAATACCAATGGACTTAGCACTTTTGTTTAAATAATAATATTTTTACAACATAGTTTTCTTTTAACTTTAAAATTAACACAATATGTAACGTAGAACCCATATGTAATTTCTTGTAATATTATGTTTGTAGTACGCCTGAAGAAATCTCAAAAAGGGTCTTTTAGAATAAATAGTGATAAATATAATAATATTTTTATTATAAATATTGAGTTACATTCAGAAACTACAAATAAAGTCACTGAAACGAGTTTACAAGTTAATCTCAATTTAAAGGTTATCGCATCACCTATAAAATATCGATTGGAAATTCTTGTTCGCGATTCGCTAGTTTCAGATAAGGGATAAAAATTGATAATCGTCAAGAGGCCTCTTTTCACAAGCCTTACATGTTACAATTTATAACCTACTTAAAATATTTGTCATGGATATTTTTTTGTTGAATTGTTTCTCTTGCCTTTCACACATTAAATTTCCAAAGTTCGGGTCAAGGCCTTCAGTTTACAAAAAAGAAAAAACAAATAAGCGTTTAAAAAATATTATTATATGTAAATTATATGCGCCCGGCGTTGCCAGGTAATTCATTTATATCGGCCCATTACCTTAAATCGTAACTCAAACAATGCACCTTTCACAATTTGCACTAATATTATTTCATGTACACTGTATTTGGTCAATATCAAATTAATCGATAAATAATTAACTCAGTATGCATAAAGTTACAATATACGGAATACATCATTCCGAAATGTCAAAACAATGCCAAGCTACGACGCAATGAACTTGCGCATCTATTGATGCGTAAGTCAAATGCTACAGTTTATTAAAATGGTTAGACTAAAATGTTGGGATTATGTGTTAATGTGAGAAATTTAGTCATAAAATAAAAAAACCTCTTGATCTCGATAACAGTGCTATCTGTTGGGTCCAACTATAGCTAAGAACCGTCCAGGTGACCCCATAAACAGAACAAACTTTTTAAAAAAAATACTCAGTCCATTTAGGAACAGAATAACACGAACACGCGAACATCGAAATTTTGTATACAAATACTTCCATTCATTCGGTGTATATTTTGTCAGATTAAACACTCAATTCAGTAATTATAATTATAATTTACATTTCTACTAACTTGATGGTGTATTCAATTTTCTTATGTTATATAAACAATGTGAAGCAGCAACATGAATTTTTATATTTTAATTAATGAAGACAGGAGAAAGTCGGGGGGACGAAACGGTTTCAAAATAAATTCTCCTATTTCTCAGTTTTGGCCATTCATTGTATTTTTTTAAAATGTATGTGTATTCAACATCCTGGGCTGAAACAAATTGGCGAAGCGTTTTATTTTGAAATTAATTTTTTTCTATTTCTCACTTTTTACAAATCATAGTATTTTATTTATAAATTATTCACATTTATATAAGTCATAAACTAATAATTGAGGAGTTTCATATGTTGTCTGAGATTGCCAGTATATTTTGAAATCAATATACTAATTTCAAACTTTTCTATATTTCACAATTTAAATTCATAAATAATATTTGAATTATTCTTAATAAAATGAATTGATCAAATATGTAACAGTTACGGTCGTAATTTAATGATGAATTTCATAACACTAAGTCAGTTTTTGGATCTCTCCTTACTTATATTACTGCAAATGTATTTCGCAAAAAATAAATAATGGAAGAGTGATTTATAACTACTGACTGGTAAATATTTGAGCAATTTCATGGTTATAATATGGCAGCTGATTAACGAGGAAGCAATATAAACTCTGCTGTCGTGGATTTATTCAACAGGAAACAAACAACCATCCACTCGTTGGAGTGGCAATTACTCGGGTATCGTATTAAAGTAATAAAGAGCACAATAATTGCACACGTGAACGTTGATATTATTTGCTCAGCGATATCTGCAGAAATTGGACAGATAAACTGCACTCCCTCGCTACGCGTTGGAAAAACACAAACTTGGAGATAGATATGCCTTATCGTAAACTGTTCAATGAAAACAGATTCCGCTGTCTGTCATTAAATAGGAAATAAAGTGTTTCGTTGGTAGAATTATTCGCATTACAATCATTTTATGGTGATTTTAATCCTCATTTTCCCTTTTGCATCCCGCAGTTCTCTTAACTCGATAATAATTTGCTATAAAATTTTCCGATACTCTTTCCTTTCGGAGTAGAATTTGACACTCTTGTTACAGTTTGGCAACACTAACCGAGCGAGGATTTAGACTTCAAGTAAAACGAATGCACTAGATTTTTATAATCAATTATTTGAGAAATTCTTTCTTAGTCCAATTGACCCTCCGTTAGGCGCGTTAGGTCTAGTGGACCTACGGTTTGACTTTTACGTTTCTGAATAGTATTATGAACCAATTATTATCAATTTATCATAAAATAATTTCAATATATATATTTTTTACTCATATATACACAATTCACACATCCAATGAAAGTTTTGATTATTTAAATCTGTACTATAATTAATTTAATAAAATTATACTTATAATAAAATTGTAATTTTTAAATTACACAAAATTAGGTAATTGATATCTCCCAAGCGTGTTCAAGAGATTTATTATTAAAAATGCAATAAGATCTTTATATTATTAAATTTTAATTTGACTTTAAGGTACTGATTTATTATATACATACTTATTATAAAGTAGTTAATTATGATTTTAATAAATTAAGTAAATAATTCTGTGTTTGTAGTAACTTTTTTTAACATTCTTGGCACATTATCTTGGTATATAATCACAAATGCAAATGATTACTGCACTTTTACAGCAATATTGAGATTTACACTGTTGTTTAGTTTCTTTGTATGATCTACCGTGTGTTCTCTTACGTCCAGGTAATTCGATTATTGTTGTCTCTTCGTTATCTTCATTTTACGATCATCCGACGATTCTTCAATATCGTATTTCGGCACAAAATTATAGTCGCAGATATCGTCTTCTAAAATAAGACGAACCTCTCCTACATATATTGATCGTTATTCAATTTTTATACTTTTTACTCATATTGCAAAACTGTATGTTATCAAAAAGGTTATGAAAGAAAAAACACAAATTTATTGCATTCACTTATAAAAATAAATATTTATGTAACAAATATAAAAATTATTTAATGTTAAACGTGAATGTTCGTCAACTATTTCTACGAAAATAAATCAGTAATCGAAACGTTCTGCAGAAAAGGAAATCAGAAAAATAGTGACGCGTTTCTTTCTCAATCTCTTGTCATTTTCCTCGAAACTACAGCGTCTTATGGGATGTGACCTCGGCAGACCATTGTAAACACATCCTTCTCGGATGCCATAAAACTTCAACCCAGTGCCTGACCTGGCTTTACAGATATAATATAAATAGAACGGCATAGGTCCGGTGGGCCTGACGCACCTAACCGAGGGTTAAGTATACTTACGCTTATATTATACCAGTTTTGCCCGTTTTTATTCCCAGAAAGCGTAACGTTCACATTTATGAGATAATCTTCTAACTGAACCCGTCTCAGGCCAAAAAATTATGATAAGAAACAGAACTAAACTAGCTCAGCCTTATCATTTGGCGTTTCAGTATACCTCAACTTGTGATTTCCTCAAATACGACTGGAATAAATGTAGAGCATATGTTTATGATCCCCACGACAATTGAAATGACAACGCTGAAATTATATTTGTATAGAACCTAAATTGTTGGCTGTTTTCGTGACTCGGGTCGTGAAACCACGAGAATGTTCTATATGAGGCAGCCATTCGGTACAGTAAAAAAATACGAATAATATTTAAAGATATAAAAAATTTATGGAAAATATTATGCAAACCATTCGATTTTGGATCTGAATTCAGCAAACAGCCATTTGCTGAAAAAAGGAGAGACATTCCCGCCGACAGTTCGTACACCGGCTTAGGAATTTTCCGCAAGTGGAAAGTTCAGGCAGGATCTCTTGTATTGTGGAGAGTGACTACTATGATAGCGGCCTACATATGGAAAAGTAGGTGTGTTCCGTCACAACTTTCCTCCTTGCAGTGAGCGAGCGGATGAGGAAGCTGGTCGAAGGAACTTCCTTTCAACATGGCAGCACTGATATCCGCAGCTATTTATAAAGTGATAAAAAGAATTTTAAAAATCTCGGTTCATATATCATTCCCCTTTTAATAAGTTGATACAGACAGCATATTTATTTTGAATTTTCCCTACAAATAAACGTGAAAAAAATACTGCAGAACAACGTTTTGGTTACATTATGCAAACATCGCCCAACTTAGGAGTTACTATAAATAATTAATGAATTCACTCGCCAACAACGTAACATTAATATTCACAAAATACAACTAGCAGTTGTGGTAAATTTGATAATAAATTAACAATTTAGTGAAACATAACGCTCGGTGGTGCGGAGTTAAAAAAAAGGGTAGTATTTGAGCTAGGGGCAATAAAACCTAGACAGCGCCGCGCGCCTGGAGTGTTTCCCAATTTTCGTCAGATTTGGCGGCATCGGGTGATGTACTTTACCCAAGAGCAGCCATAAATGTTATTGGTGAATATCCATCCCTGCCACCTTGGTTCCTGTTATAGGGGGAGAGGGGGGAAGGTGTTTACCTTCCCAGAAGACGGGTCACTTTTAATCTTATCATAGAAACGTTTTTGCGGTACCGCGTTCTAGTTTTAAAAAGCACTTAGGTAGACATACATTTAAACATAAAATTGGCTCAGTGTTTTAGAGGAAGAGTTGTATAATTTTTTTAAAGGGAAAAATTAAAAACAGGAGTTCCTTGTTTTTCAACGCCCACACACGGAAAACGTGTCTGTAACACTTAACACTAAATACAGACAAAATTAGACATTAATATTAACTAAAATTGTTTTTTTTTAATTTTTCAACTTTTCTAATGCGTATTAGTAAATTGTAGGCGTTAATATGGTAAAACGTTTGTAATTATTTTGTCAAAAAAATAGTCAAAATATTTGACGGTATTTATTATGGTCGTTAAATCAGTTATAATATTAAACAGAACTAATCCACAGGTTAATGAAATGGATTAACCTACCTTCACGTTATTAAGTAAATTATATACTCATATTTTATTTTTATATTCTTTTAATATTGTATATACTGAATCATTATTGTCCAAACTAATAATCTTTACCATAAACGATTTTTCATATGAATTAAAAATGAATAAATAAACCTACATTTCTGTTTAGTAATAAACCTTTGAACAGTAACTGAAATTTTCAAATAATTAAATTTATTTGAAACATTTTGGCTTTCAGGACGACGCATTATTAACTATATGCAAATTTAAATAAAATGAACGAAGTGCAAAGAACTACGTTTGAAAATCTCTCATACATGTACAATGAAGGTATGAACCATTATTAGCAACTGTTTGTTAAAGACGCCTCAGTAAAATAAATTATTTATAAATATCAGTTACTACATATTGTATTTTCTTTACAGCATTTACCAAAAAAGGACAGACCTTGATATTACGTGCAATAAATAAATGAAGTAATTTTTTTTCAACGTAGCAGCTTGTTGTTTTTTGAAGGCTTGTCCTTATATAAAACTTAGTAGATTCACCGACAGAACCTTATTATTATCCATGTATGTGTAAAAGGACCCGGTACAAAAAGGAGAAAACATTCCAAAAAAGTAATAAACTGGAAAAACAGGTTCATAGTAAAATTTTTAATCAGTTTCATAAAATAATTATATGGGATAAAAGACTGACTACACAAAATTAAGGTAAAATTCCCTAACAGCAACAGATTTTTTTTTCTTAATATTTGTGGTAGTTTTAATTAATGTTTGTTGTTCTCAAAACGGTGGTAACATTAGTGGAGTCCATTAAGCAAGGAAATGAAGCGGGCCGACGAAACAAAACCTTGTAACCCGAGGCTCTTGACCGGAGAAAGTCGTTCGTTGTTGCTGATCAATTCGCCCAAGGCTTGCATTTAATACTTGGCCGCTTGGATCGCTCTCAGCTACGTATCAATCAGAAAATCAAAGAGCCGTCTGTTCTTGCTGGGCGTAATCACCCTTGGCATGTAACACAAGTCCGCAGACAACAACATTCTTATTACGCTTCCATTAAAGGCCCCGCTCCTCTGAAATTTAAAAAAAAAAATACCGCCAGCGAAAGTTGAACCTCAAAGGAAAAAACAGACTTACCACACATATGACAATCTAAAATACGTTTTAATCAAGATTACAGAATTATTACTGTCTATTAGTTCTTTAGTAATGACATAGCACAAGTAATAAAGTAATCATATAAAATGTAGTTTACACATAATGAATTCCATTCATGCACACGAGAAAATGTCTAAGGAAAGAAAGGACGTGACACTAAACTAATATTAGGATTTACTTAATGATGATAAATTAAAGGAACATGTAACAGTCAATTTAAAAAGTTATATTCAACTATAACGGCGTTAAGTCCACAAATATGGGAATTCATCAGGTAAAATGGAGACATAAATAAATTTCTGCTGAAAAAAAAATTTTAAGTCATAACATTTAGTTAAAATGTCAATTATTAAAATTTCCAGTATTTGAATTAATACAATGCTACAACTTTTAATGTATGCAATTATACATATCTTTTTAACAGTAAAGGTTTATATGTACAATTTTGAATTGAGAAAATCGAGAAAACGAGGAAATCGGTTTTAACTGTCCACGGAGGCAGTTCATGACGAAAAAATTTTATAAATGATTTAATCAGCCTGTTTGTCAATATTTTTATAATTTACATATTAAATACTACGACGTTTCGTCTCTCATTTGAGACTTCTTCATGTAAAAATTTGTAATTTTTAAATTACACAAAATTAGGTAATTGATATCTCCCAAGCGTGTTCAAGAGATTTATTAATAAAAATGCAGTCAGATCTTTGCATTATTAAATTTTAATTTGACTTTAAGGTACTGATTTATTTATTATATACATACTTATTATAAAGTAGTTAATTATGATTTCAATAATTACGTAAATAATTCTGTGTTTGTAGCAACGCTTTTTGAACATTCTTGGCACATTATCTTGGTATATAACCACAAATGCAAATGATTACTGCACTTTTACAGCAATATTGAGATTTACACTGTTGTTTAGTTTCTTTGTATGATCTACCGTGTATTCATGACGAAAATATTTTATAAATGATTTAATCAGCCTGTTTGTCAGTATTTTTATAATTTACATATTAAATACTACGATGTTTCGTCTCTCATTTGAGACTTCTTCATGTAAAAATTTAGCTGTACATGGATCTCCTTCGGCAGAAAATGTTTACTTGAAGAAGTCTCAAATCAGAGGCGAAAAATCGTAATATTTAAATTATAAAATTACTGACAAAGGTGTTGATTAAATTTTATTTCTACCTTTATTTTACTGTCTAGTTTAATTTTTAATTACAGACTTCTAAATTTGAAAAACCTGATAACATTTACTTGAACCTTATGAAGTTCAATATGTAAGGATAAAACGGTGTAGTATTTGACCAAAAGTTTTATTTTGCCTGAAAAATCCGTCTATCTATATTCGAATTTTAAATTACTGTTTTTATTTCTTTTAATTCCAACGGCTGATAAGAATTAAACACTCTACCTCCACTGGAATGAAGCTGTAATAATAGTAAAGTGACGTGTTTGATTATATTCGCTCTATTAAGAGTCAAGGAACTCAAAGCATCAAAACTTCTGTATCTGGAGAAAGTCGTCAATCAATCGTCCGCTTCAATCTATATCCCGAACGGAAATGTATTCCCATGCAGCACACAACAGTAATAACCAAGTGATGTACGAGTATGACGTCATTTCGTTGCAACGTTAACTGTTTCGAAATTCAGCTGCTTCTTCCTGTCGGCAAATTCCCACTGCATACAAAATTCCTATTCCCTTCATTGGAAAACATTGTCATTCTTGTAGACTCGTTCGTTTTCCTCTTTCAACAGTCTTTTTACCTCAAAATCGCTGATTTCCCGATTACTCATATTCATATTTATTATTCATTCTACTCCAGATGCACATTTGAAAGCGTTCTGGTTATTATCTTTCACTCTTTCTGAGTGTTCCTGTATATGGCATTGCTCCAAACCCTACGGCACTTTACAAACTTCGTCTCGTTTCTTAGGAATAGCCATTACCTCATAGCACATTTTTTCCCGTTTCCAATTTATTTGGTGGAATAAGCAGGATTTCGAAGTAAAAAAGTGATTGTAAAAACACTTCCTTTGAAAATTTTTGATTTACGAAATATCTTAATTCCATACTGTTTGCTCACATGGATCTTTAATTTTTTTCTTACTCAAAACTATACTTCTGCGTATTTACTGATATTTAACTTCCCTTACTTCAATCCAGAAATATGGAATAATTGAATTTTCTTCAATACAGCCCGTGCTTATCCTTGAATAGGTAGATATTGTTGCTGTCTACCTTTAATTAACTTAAGATTAATTTGTATTTCACTTCATAATCCTCACGCTACAGTATACGACTCAGAATATAATATCTGGATAACTACCGCTATTTAAATTGGCCCCTGTGCGTTTTTGCGTTTAATTGATATGAATTACTTCAATTAAAAATATTAATAAGAATTATTAATTTTTAAATAATTCAATTCAAAATTAAGCAGCATATATTTTAACGAAATGTTGTTGTTTTAAATTCATAAATAGTTGTAAAAAATGTCTGTTTTTAAATTTAGAGTAAATTACATTACGTATGTCTTCACCTGTATAATTCCCAAAATTGTGGACTAAATACCATATTAAAAAGTTGGTATGTATATGAATTGCTAATTTATTTAATTTTATTTAAAATAACTGAATTGTAACAAGTAATATTTAGCGAAAGACTGAGGAACCGTTTATAACAAAATGATAAAACCTTTCAGTCGGCAGTTGTGTATTTTTTACCTTAGCGTTTCGAGGACGATTTCAGTTACTCCTTTACACGCCAGTGGGTCAGTAGTAACGTCAGAATAAATTTGTAACTTATACTGAGTCGTATCAAACGTACATGCAATGTATCTGTCTTTAAAAATACCTTATAAAATAAATTTTGGAACTGGTGGAGTTAGAATCCCCCAGGTATATGCCCCTAACTCTTGATTGGTGCACAACTAATGACAACACAGTCTGTTAAAATGTATACAATGAAGGGAAAATCGTGATGTATACGTTTGGGGAATATATTTCCCCTTTGTGTTAAATTTGAATTTTTGAGGGATATTTCTTCACCACATATATTTTCGTTTACTTGAATATTCACATATATATGCTACAAATCGAGCAATAACAACTTGTTGAGCGCCAGCCTCGTTCCTTGTTTACTCAGGCTAACGTGGCAAACCTGATAACAATTCTACTGCTGCAATTTGTCATAAAATACTTTACGGTTCTTAAACTTCGATACATAAATTTCTCTTGGAAGAAATTCCATCGTTTACGAAATGGCTGTATTAAAATATTTTAACTTGAAAACAAGTTCTGAACGTTATGTATATTCATCCAAATTATAACCATGCTATACACACGGTTGTTACTTCGCTGATTCTCGTTTCATTGATGTAAGGAGATTCATTTCATCTTCTTTGAAATAGTAATATTTAATATACAAAATACTTTTTCACTATTATTTAGGTATAAACTTTCGCTGTAACTCCTTACCAGCGACCCTTCTCTTCCTTCCAAAGACTCTACTCTCTATCTAATAAACACTTTGCACAAATATTTTTTAATAAAATCGGCATACACGAGAAGGAAAATAAATAAAATACACAACTGCCGACTGAAAGGTTTTATCAATTTGTTACAAACGGTTCCTCAGTCTTTCGCTAAATATTACCTGTTAGAATTCAGTTATTTTAAATATAATTAAATAAATTAGCAATTCATATACACACCAACTTTTTAATATAGTATTTCGTCAATAATTTTGGGAATTATACAGGGGAAGACATACGTAATCTAATTTACTCGAAAACTAAAAACAAACATTTTTTAAAACTATTGATGAATTTAAAACAACTACATTTCGTTAAAATATATGTTGCTTAATTTTGAATTGAATTATTTAAAAATTAATAACGCATATTTATATTTTTAATAGAAGCAATTCATATAAATTAAAAATTTGAGGTGAAAAAGAGAATATTCTGCGTCCAGTGAAGTTTAGGACCGAAATCTATTTAATCAGTATGTTACAGAGCATTAAAATTTAACTATGTAAGTCTAAAGAAATATTTACATTAATTGAAATAAATAAGAATTCGGAAATTGAATCATTAGATAATTAAACTGGACAATGTGAATATGTGAGCAATAAAATAAATAAGCATAAATAACGCTGAAATATTATAACAGCGGTTTAAAGAGACCAGGAACACCTTATTATTATAACAATAAATGTAGCCAACCATAAAATAAAAATACATAATCAGTAGTATTATTTCTAAAATTTATATTAAAAATACAACACATCATACAATAAAATTCATTAATGACCTCCGTAACAAATTATGGCAAACAATTAAATGTTATTTATGTAAATATGTGACGATGATTCTTTAAATAAATAGATAATATAATTTTTCTAATAATAATATTAAACGTTAAATAACAAGACTTGTATAGGTTATTAAATTTTATGGTAAGTATGTTTGATTTTATAATGTTTACTATTCTTAAAAAATAAAATTTATTTAATAGTAATTTATCTTGAATGTAAAATCAATACGAATAAAGTTTTGATAAGAATAACAAAATATTATATATAGAATTTTTAATCACATTTCGGTTGTAACCATCACTGGACACAGTCCAAGAAGTAAATTTTCACCCTCTGGATCTCCAATATTTAATCCATATGCGTTTGTATCTATTCCAAATGAAATTCTGTATTATTTGTATTTTAATAGTTTAATTAAAAACAGTACAATTTATAATAAATAAAAACTGATAAATAAGTCAATAAATAAATTTAATTAGTATTTAATTTATATAAACACAATGTTTCATCCAACTTTGTAGACTTCTTTAGGCAACTGTAAACAAAAAATAAATAAAAAAACCAATATTAATTTTTAATACATAAAAATTTTGTTAAAATATGAAATTTAATTTTAAATCAAGTTAAATAAATAACAGAAGTCCACAAAGCTGGGTGAAACGTTGTATTTATATTAATTAAATTTATTTGCTGACTTATTTGACTCGTATGTTTATTTATTCATGTCAGAAAAATGATTTTTGCAACCATTTATACTTTAAAGAAACACTGTCAATTTAAGTTTATAATTGTTGAAAAGTTTTTCAATATACGAACTTCAGAAGAAATTTGATTGCGTATGTCTTTAACGGAAGAAGCTCCAAATTTGTGGACGACGCTTGGTAAAAATATAATTAAAATAAAACTTATATTTTTCGTCCATTTAACAAAATTCAGACAGAGGAAACGTTTATAAAAGCATGTCGGGGCATAGTCTGAAGTGGAATCATGAGGCTGTCAAAAATAATAATAATTTCACTTGGGTTGTAATAAATCTGATATAATGGATTGTTAAATATATCACGTTAATGGGAGAAGAAATGTTTCTATGTCCCAGGACTAGAACCTTTCGACATTTTCCCATTCTTTTCTTCTGAATGTATGATATTATTGAAAACATACGTTAAAATTTAATATTTTTAATTGATGAAATTTTTAGACGTCTGTTTATATATTTTCAGTATTTGCAGTTAAAAAATTAGGTAGTTGATAAGAATGGTTCCCCTTTGACGTGATTATGAATGCTGGTCTTGTGAGCGTAGACTAGCGTGGCGGTGTACGTTGCCTCTGGTTTGTCAGGCTCTTTTGTCCTGGAGCGTAATGCGAGAAGGAGAGACGACTAGGCAACGCCTTTGCTTTCTCCGGCACCACGAGGCGGAATTGTCACCCCTTTGCGACGAGAAATCCTTGACCCGAGACACGTCTCCGTACACTTGTTCCTCAAGGACGTCCGCCCAACTGCGTCTTACAGATGCTGCTGACTCTCCTCCGCACCAAAATAAACATCGCGTACGAGTAGGACTGCGGGGGAAGTCACCATTGTTACAGGCAAAACTGTACAGCGTTCAATTTAATTTACTATTCAATTTTAAGAATACATTTTTATTATTTGAAAAATATAATTAGCATTATCAAGTATATTTTCACAGAATAAGTACATCTTAATCTAACGGTGATGTATGGAAAAAACTATATAAAACCAGCATCAGATAGATCGGGCATTTGATACTACTCCCACGTCCTTCTGATAACGGGGGACTGGATTGTTGTGGGAGCGCAACAAACCCGCTTCCATCCCTAGATCAGTATTGAGGGACAGTTGGCCGTCTGGTCCAATTGGATCAGCGAAGAACTCTTACCATATACCGAAGACTCTCTCAAACTTCTCAAGGTCGTCTCAGTTTGTGGAAGACTTAATTTAGAAACTTTGGCCTAGGACCAGGGGTGGGGGAAGAAAACCCAGAAGGATGAAGTCAGTCCTGACGGACTTTCCAGAAGTCCTCCCGATCGTCTAATCTCCCAAGCGGGTATCATTGAATGTGTACGACTTAACGCGTTCAGGGATTCAGGCAGCATTGTTTCCTGTGGGAAAATAAATTATTTACACACGTAAACAAATTTTTTATTTCCTTTATTCTAAGGAACTTAAACTTTGATTAGCAATTCCATGACAATCCTCCCCCATCTCTACGCTGCCGTCGTCTCAAAAGAAAACTCCCAATCGACCTCATCCTTCCCCCTTAACATTCAGGTACATCCTATCCAATCCTTACCATCACGCCCGCAGACCACATCCTCATATATTCTCCAATAACCAATTCACCACCTGTCAATCCTCATCCACCCACGTCGTATGCCTCTCAGATACAAAAAAACCTAACCCCTCTGCTCCATGTCTACATACTATATACTTTTTATTAGTCTTGTAACACTTGATTTTTATCTTGTATATACTGAAAAAATTATTGTACCAACTAAAAATATTTTGACAAAAGTTTTTATATTAAATTAAAAATAACTTTGATTTGTCGATAGCAACCTCAGAGTGTTGTCTGTCTCCAATTTGAATAATATTTTATGATGCGGCGTGTGTGTGCCGCACTCGACAGATAAACATTTAAGTATATTTTTTGAAGTACTTCAAATATATTGTCACTTAAATGAAACGTTAAATTAAATTTACAAGTTATTTCGTGGCAAACAGACCAAATAGATGGATCAAGTACCTTCTTCTTATAAACGAACTTCAGTGTTGATGTAAAAATAATAATTTCAAATTTAGTAATTGTGTTCGTATGTATGTTCGGCAAACAAATCTAAGCGCGTGGAGTAATTTCAACCTAATTTTGCACACTGGTTCCTTACGACTGTCAGGGTAATACACGGCTACCACCCATAGGGGCGACGCTGGAGGACGCGGTAATTTTTCTGTATGTAAAAACGGCCGATATTTCCGTCGAAGAAATTCTTTCTGGGTGAGTTACTTTTACGGTATTTCCCGCAACATTATTTGTAACCGTCCTACACTAATTAACTTACTACAGGATACATTATATCCTTACTTAACCTGCGTGTACGCGTGCAGCATTGACAACGACGTTCCCAAAAAACAAAAATTATCTTAATTCAGTAAAATGTTACTTATATTTAAGCTTTAATATCCCGGGCAACGCCGGTCACCCAGATAGTATGAGTATGAAAATTCTTTAACGTAATTATGCATTATAAACTTATTTCCTAATATTGCCTTAAATATAAACAATGTCAGTAATCAAATTAAAAATTTACGACCGTTATACTCAAAAATTTGAAGAATTTTAAACTTAAATTAGATGTTTCCAGCTTCTATCGTTGTCAGTAAATGAAAACTGTCGTGAATTCTTCATTTTATTTTGTTATTCACAGGCGTTAATTGTTCTTATACATGTCATTAATCAATGCCCCAAATACCACCAACACAGACTAAAATACGTACCTATCGTGGATATACTTCAATACCAAAAATACATTATTAAGTTTTTTAAAGAAAGTAAGATATTTGATATAATTGAAGTGTTTTTTGATCTTAGAAAAACTAATGATTTAAAGATAAAAAATAGTGTTTGTTAATGAACAAAAACTGGACGGTACCAATATCGCATAATACAAATATATTAAACTGTAAAATAATATGTTAATAAAATACAAAAAATTCTTCGGCTCTGGAATTTGCAACAGAAATATGAAATTTTGTAATATTTTAATTTAAGAACTGAGGAGGAGCGTGAAGTTGGGGGACGAAACGTTTTTAAATTAAATTATTCCATTACTGACTTTTACCATTTTTGAATTAAGTCAAATTAATTAAATTTTTTATTTATAATTTCTAAATAAATTTCTCTGTAGCACATAATGACCAGGTAGTCAATGCGACCTTTAAGAAAAAAATTATTATAAGAAATTTATTACACATTAGTAAATGTAACGCGGGTGTCAAATAAGTAACAGTGCAATTTTTCTGCAAATTAATTGTAAAGCCCAAATATTTAAATCGACGTTAATTACTAGGTACTGCATTCCCTACGAGTCTGGAAATTCCAGTTATGCGGGTGCGTTGTCGTTCAGGGGTTCTCAGCAGGCAGTATTGCGTCCCGACGGAAAATAAATATTTACGCCTCGGTGACGTAAATAAATTCTTCATTTCCTTTCCTCTTAGGAGCTTAAACTTTGATTCCTCGATTGTAACACCAAGATGTAGTCTATCTCAAGTTTCAAAATTCCTTTCGCATATTAATTTTATCACGACAAGCGAAAGACACGATCACAGAAATAAATTCGGATCACTACAAAAAAATATTTTATATAAACAGTAATTTTTTTCAAAATAAAAATTAGATTATTGCTAACGAGCAAAAGAGCTTATAAAGTGCCTTGAGGTTGGAAGGATGGCAAAAAGGATGGCCTCTCTTTTTTGTTCTTACCCCACACACTTCCCTCTAATGCTTTACAAAATCCTCATGTCTTAAAACGTGGCCTATGAGTTTATCCCTTCCCTTGGTCAATGTCCTTCATATTGTTCGTTCTTCCCATATTCAGTTTAGGATTTCCTCGTTAGTGATTCTATCCACCAATCTGATTATCAGTATTCTCCTATACCACCACATTTAAAAAGCTTCTATTCTATTCCTTTCCGCAGCTCCTATCGTCCCATTTAACAACACACTCAATACGAACATATTTAGGAATCCTAATATTTCTAATATTCACACTTATATTACTCATAAGTAAATTCCTCTTTTTCGCGAAAGCCTTCCTTGCCTGTGCTATCCTGCTATTTATGTTTACTGTACTTCCACCATCTCTAGTTATTACGATCCCCAAATATCATAATTCCTTAACTTCCTTCAAATTATCCCTTCCCAATCTAACACCCTTTGTTATTCCACTGTTTTCATTACTACACTCTATTACCTTGCTTTTCCATCTATTAATCCTCATATTGAACTCCTTCTCCAGGACCACGTTCATGGTTTCCAAGTTTGCTTCTGACTTTTCTAATCCTACAGTGTCTGCAACGGAATGAACTGTAAAAAAGTGTTCTTCTGGAAAACGAAAAGAACCGAAGCAAATGTGAGTAATGTGGAGTTGTTAATAAACTATTTTCCATATAATTTGAAGGTTACCGGTGCTTTTCTATCTAAGCTATTTGTCTCAGCACCATTGCCATGAAGCATTAAAACCTGAGATTCTCGTTCTGTACGAAGTAGTACCACATAGTAAAAGATGATTTACAATAAACATGGCCGAACTATGGCGCATGGATCAAATGTGGTGCTTTGAACGATTTTCATCGTTGGTCCAGTTTTTATTTTGGATCAGTTATCTTCAGCTCTAAGGTCGGACAAGCATCGCCTTGCTCTACACCAGAAAAGTATTCACAATACCGGGATAATTTTATACAACAGCCTTCCGCCAGAGGTTAAAAATAGTACCTACAAAAGCTTCTTGAAGCAGAGTAAAACTATTCTTTTAAACGGCGAGTTTTACTCGGTACAGGATTTTCTTAATCGTCCTTCTAGTATTTAAATCAAGGTTCCTGCAAAAAGTGTTGAATGAGCTGCCTTATAAAATAGCACATCACATATCTTAAAAGTTCTATTCAGTTTTTTCTGCTCTTTTGTTTGTTTCATGTATTGCCTGGAGCTACGACAGAGGGAAGGACAGTTTCCTGGTCGTAGAGCTCCAAGTAGTTAAAACTCCATTGCGTGTTCCTCAGTGTGTGCTTGTTTGTGTTTCCCAGTGTGTCCGTGTTGTGTTTATATTGACTTTTGTCTATATACACTTTCTTTTACTAATTTATTTTAAGATTATTTGTCTTTAATTATGCACTTTATTTTATTCATTTTTAATTTTTAATGTATGACGTATCCTATTTCCTCAATCGAGGATTAATGGAAACAACAATAAATCTAAATCTTCACCAAACGAGTATCATGAAGCTATCAACTTCTCATACAGGAACATCATTCTTGAGTTTTGTAAATTGGTGTTTCATTAAACGGGCGTAAATTAATTAATTAAACTGAGTCAAAGTTATTCTTTCTCGTCCCCTGACCATGAACGTATGACGATCCAATGTCAATAAATTGGCGTTTGGTGTGCAACCGGTTGGTCACCCCTGCTTTACAATGTCATGAGTGAAAGTTTCTTCCTTTCCTAACTTCCTCCCTGAGAATAGAAATATAACAATCGCATGTCACGTTTGATGATAAGCTATCAGCGAGTGAACCAGCCTTGTGGATGGTCAACGTGCGTGTTTTGTGTTTGAAGTGCAGTTTAGCAAAACTTTACCTCTCAGACATAACTGAGCTAAGAAGAGTCTTAGTGCGGTGTTTGCACACTTCACAAGGCCAAACCCGAGTGAGACTTGTCTTTTTTTTGTTGTTTATTTATTTAAAGCCGCATCAACACCAAATGCTTAGGGACTTTCTTGTTACTACGGTCTCTTTGTCATGGTCAAACAGTTCCGACGTTAAAACTGCTCAATGTTATCGTCCCATCTCCACATGGTATAAAAGTCGTGCTATTTGTAAAATAACTTAATTTCTGTGTCCCTACAGAGCTTCCGCTCTTCGGTTATTGCATAAGGCAAACGTTTTGACATGTGCGGATGTGGGGAAAAAATGGTTGTTCCGCCGGAGATTCTTGTCGCCGCAAACACAACTGCAAAATAGTCATAGGGAAACACACGAATAACGAAGAATATAGATCAGTCACGTATTAAATTTCGTATGACGCTATATAGACACGTCAGAATTATATGAACTTGTTTTAATTACACTAATCGCTGACGGAAAAACACATTACAAGAAATGATAAACTTTTTGTATATGTATCTTTGGTAATAAAAAATAAGTATTTTTGAGAAACCCCCATAATACCTCAATAAATAATATAGCATATAGAAACTACTCTCCAGTAATATCCATTACGGTTCCAGCCGAAAAAATGAATAAAAAGCAAACACTATAATATATCGCCACTTAAATTATTAAACTTAATTATTAAGTTTTTTTAAATAATAAAATTAACTGTAACAGCCTCTTTGTCACTATAAATTTATTTAAATGATGAAATATACAACGCTTCGTCTCTCATTTGAATAAAAATTTAACTGTTCATAGACATCACTCCATATGTTTTCGTCCATAGTTATTGGACGCCTTCAGGCAAAAAAGGTCATTGGATACATTAAATAAGTTAAAATACCCTCTTGGTCAGTTTCATTTTATTAAATATAGAACTATACAATGTATCATGGAGTAAGGTTCCATGAGTAGCTAAATTTATGTACCTGAATAAGACTCAAATGCGAGTCGGAACCTATGTAATAAAAATAAAAACTGAAAAAGAGGGTGTGTAACTCATTTAATGTGCATTTAATTGTCAGAGAAAGTATTTATTTCGGCCGAAGGAGTCACGGAGTGAGGTTCCATAAACAGCTAAATTTTTATACCCGAAGAAGTCTCAAATGAGAGACGAAACGTAATATAGTTCTGTATTTAATAAAATAAAAACTGACAAAGAGCCTGTTTTAACTCCTTTAATGCATATTTAAGTATGTGACTGAATTTATTTAGGTGTTAATTAAAGCCAAAAACTTTTAACAAAATATAAAAAATTACATTTACGATAATTTCCTTAAAATAAAAAAGATATATTTCTGAATAAATCTAATCAAGTCATAAAAAACAAAAACATCCGTTTCTTAATTAGTGCAAAATATATGATTACAAAATGGAAATTTAAATTAGCAATAATTTCGGTAAAATTCATATTATTGAGTTTTTAATTAATTTAGTCAGTATATAAAATAAACAAACTTAAATTTCTTGTTTAGACGCAATTAAATAAAACTGTAATATAGAGGTACACATATAATTTATGTATAAATAGCTATATAGATATATATAAGTAAAAAAATAAGGGTTCATATATATTTCTATCTATTCAAAAAATGTAAGTGTTTATTTTTAATATCAAAAGTTAATTATTTGTATATAGAAATAATTAACGTTTGTGAATGCAATACATATGAAGAATTAACGATCAGTATAACAGACTTATGAAGTAAATTTCGAAACATAATTAAACATAAAGTACAAATGGAAGATAATTTTAAAAAATAATTTATTTTAGAAAATTTGCACTTTGAAAGCAACAAATTTACAGTAAATATTAAACATGACACTTCACAACTTTATAAATTATATGATGGTTCGTTCAATTGTCTCAGTTAATTTTATCTTTTCGCAATGCTCTTTGTGTTACGTCTTAAGCTGGTTTAGTTTATTGACAAGGAGCACAATGGATGGTCGAAACGTCTAATTTATGTTCAAAAAAGTTTGTATAAGTCTGTTATTTATTCACATGAATTATTTATATTTAAAAAAAAATATTGTTGATGTACATTCCTAATTTGTTGATCTATTGTTTGGTCTGTAGTTAACACAAGAAGGAATTTATTCAGGTACTTTTTTAACCGAAAAAGTCCCAAAATTGTGAAAAAAACGTGTCGAATGTGTTGAATAGTTTTAAAAATTCTGACACACCGGCCGATGCAATGTTTATTTTATAAATTGCAGATTAATTTAAATATATTTCAGGTACTTTATTGATTTACATTAACATAACTGTTTAATATATTTTAACAGAATTTTTATGTAAATAAAATTTCTTTAAATTATAGAAATCAACAATCCCTAATTATTTACACGTTAATAAAGAACGAAACTTTTCGTTATTTTTAATTAAACTGTTACTGACGTTTAGCTGCTTTATTTTTTGATTGATTTAAATATTTTCAGATAACTACTGGGACATAATTATTACTAAAACTGTTATTGTTCTCCAAAATCCGACCCAGACAAATATTATCTATGAGTGTAATAGTGTTTCCCCTTGAGTGTTCTTTTCCACTCGCCACTTGATGTAGGCGGAAACAAAAACGCTTGCCTTGCAACTTTTTATTCCGAAGAGTCGCTAACCAAACACTTGTGCAACACGCACGCACATGTTTCCGCACAGCTCTGCAAACACAAACATGTAAGAGGCGACGTACACACTTGCGAGTTCTGAGCACCTGGCGGTAATGGCTCGTTTCTTCTTCTTCTCCTCTCAGTCTCAGTCTGTGCGCGCGTGTGTGTTTGTACTTGCCGGAATTAATTATTCAAATTATTTTTTTAATGGGGCCTACACATATTTGCCAGTCCTGACCTTTCACTCTTGGCTCAGCGTTTGGTTACTAGCCTCACTAATGAACCAACTATCCGACTCACAAAGTACTTAACGTGTTGAAGTCATCGTCATTAATTTCGGATATCTGGATAATTTTTCACCCAACAACTTGCCGTATACACATATCAATAAATACGTCAAATATACTTTCATCCATTTATGGCGGGTTTCAATTATGTACCTGCAAATATATAGCGCCCGGTAAACATTAATAATAACAACCAGCTGTCAATTTATTTTTTAAGATACTTCATATTTCCTTCACAAGTGTGCAGGAGGTGGGGGCGGGAAGTCGTGTGGTAACATTACATGTGCCCCTTTCACAGGAAATAATTTCGTATTAATTGTTGTAAAAAATATAAGGGTTAAACAATCAGGAAAGTTTATAAATTTAACAGTGTTATACATACCAATATATAAAATTGTAGTATGTTTGTCTGCCTGGAAGTCTCAAAAAGGATTCGAAACGGCTCAACAGTTTTCCATAAAAAATTGAGGGCTTAAAACAGGACTTCTAACTTCTTTTTTCGTGCAGGTGTCATTTATATATTATTTTTTGTTTAAAAGATTGTTGTTTTTGTGGTACTCAGTCCTAAGACTGACATATTTTAGGCACGTCTTTTCATTTCCACGTAACTAGAACATCTCCACATCCTCCCTAATCTACTTAGTGAATTTCATCCTTCGCCTCCCATTTCTGTTCTAACCCGACAGACTTCCATCTAATGCTAATTTCACAAGACCCTCATGTCTCAAAACGTGACCTGTTAATCTATTCCTTCTCTTAGTCAAAGTCGTCCATATTGTTCGCTCTTCCCCTCGATTCTCTACGCGGATGATACAAATATAATTATTGCAGATAAAAACTTCGATAATCTGATTAAGAAAGTAGACAACGCTCTGAATGGTCTAAATATTTGGTTTAACGTGAATAAATTATCCCTCAACCTAGATAAGACTAAGTTAGTTCAGTTTAGTGCTGATGCTAGTAATAGGCCCGTAAACAACTTCTCAGCTAATGCACCTTTCCTCGGCCTTCGGATTGACGATAAATTAAAGTGGAATGACCATATAGATCTGCTTGCCGGAAAACTAAGTTCAGCTTGTTATTCTCTGAGAACACTAATGCAACACGTTGACAAAAAGTACGTCAAAATGGTTTATTTCGCGTATTTTCATTCAATTATGAGATATGGCATCTCTAATTGGGGAAACTGCTCCAGGAGTAATGAAATATTTAAGTTGCAAAAGCGTGCAATTTGAATACTTTCTAGCACAAATTCTAGGTCAAGTTGCAAACCTTTTTTCAAAAGTTTTCAAATACTTACTTTACCAAGCGTATATATTTATGAAATATTAAAGTTTGTAAAGCGAAACACTAATTTGTTTCAAACAAATGGCGAGTTTCATGAATACGCGACCAGAAATCGTGCAGCTCTAAGGTCAGACAAGCATCGCCTTGCTCTACACCAGAAAAGTATTCACAATACCGGGATAATTTTATACAACAGCCTTTCGCCAGAGGTTAAAAATAGTACCTACAAAAGCTTCTTGAAGCAGAGCAAAATTGTTCTTTTAAATGGCGCGTTTTACTCGGTACAGGATTTTCTTAATCGTCCTTCTAGTATTTAAATCAAGGTTCCTGCAAAAAGTGTTGAATGAGCTGCCTTATAAAATAGCACATCACATATCTTAAAATTTCTATTCAGTTTTTTCTGCTCTTTTGTTTGTTTGTTTCATGTATTGCCTGGAGCTACGACAGAGGGAAGGACAGTTTCCTGGTCGCAGAGCTCCAAGTAGTTAAAACTCCATTGCGTGTTCCTCAGTGTGTGCTTGTTTGTGTTTCCCAGTGTGTGTCCGTGTTGTGTTTATATTGACTTTTGTCTATATACATTTTCTTTTACTAATTTATTTTAAGTTTATTTGTCTTTAATTATGTACTTTATTTTGTTCATTTTTAATTTTTAATGTATGACGTATCCTATTTCCTCAATCGAGGATTAATGGAAACAACAATAAATCTAAAATCTATTCTGCTTAGAACTTCTCTGTTATTGATTCTTTCAACCCATCTGATTTTCAGTATTCTCCTATAACGCCACATTTCAAATTTTTCTATTATTTTCCTTTCTGTAACTCCTATTGTCCACGTTACGCGCCTACATAACTCCAAACGAACATTTTTAATAATGATTTCCTGTATTCGTATATTAGCCCAAGGAAATTCCTCTTTTCTAGAAAGCCTTCCTTGCTATAATCCCTTTTTGTATATTGTACTTCTTTCGTCCCCTGTAAAGGCTTTTCTTATTTTCGTTTTAGTAACTCTATAGCCCTCGTTTCGCTCCCATATAACGCTATGCTCCACAAGAAATTTTTTAGCAATGATTTTCTAGTATTCACTCTTATATACCCGCAAGTAAATTCATCTGTTTTGCGAAAGCCTTTCTTGCCTGTGCTAACCTACTCTTTATGTCTACTATACTTCTACCATCCCTAGTTATTACGCTTCCCAAGTAGCGGAATTCCTTAACTTCTTTCAAAATATCCCTTCCCAATCTAACACCCTTTGTTATTTCTCTGTTTCTCACACTACACTTAATTACCTTGTTTTTACGTCTATTAATCCTCATATTAAACTCTTTCTCCAGGACCTCGTTCATTCCATTTATTATGGTTTCCAAGTTTTCTTCTGACTCCACTAATACTACAATCGGCAAACCTTAGGGTTTTTATTTGTCTCCATGCAGTATAATTCCTCTTCAATATTCCGTTTTAGCTTTCTTCATATCCTGTTCTGTATACAACTCAACATGTGGTTATTAATTATCCGTTTATAATTATTTTTTGCTAAGAATTGGAGCCGTTTGCCAATAATTATGCAGTTGGCTGTATCATAAATCCTTTCCTATGTATTGTGCGCTCGCGTACAACGTTTTATTATTTATTACTTACTCGCTGAAAGTAGTTCCTGAATAAATAATCAATGTATTTTTCTGATATTACTAAGGACAAATGAACAAACATATACTTTACGCCATGACTGAAGTACTTTCCACTGTCTTGGAAGCTACGTCCTCAGTATAAATTCCAAGAATCAGACATTAATGATGCAGTTTCCAGAAACTGTAATAAATAAAAAGAGTCCTTCACATGCAGACGCACACGATAGTTAGTTTATAATTTTATTAGTTAAAGATAATGCCGCGCCAAGTTGCATTGTTTAGTAGGCTTATGACGAGGAAACACACTCAAGTATTTATAAATTATCCACTCCTTTCTCTCTGAGCAGGCGCTTTTAGGATACTCTGCTAGATGCGAAGCTTAATAATTTATGTTGCCAGCGGCCTGAACTTTCTCTGGGCAAACATTTTTATAACCTCTCGTTACCTTACTCTTAAAATAAATGACCTTCGAACTCTTTTTTTTCCCCTCGTTCCAGGCTTTGCATTTTGTAGCGGACAGAGAAAGCTGTAATTAGAATTTTTGTTGCGGGGTTTGGGGTGATTGACACTGTTATTTTGTTTACATAATATGAGCAATTATTAGGGGTGAATTAAAACAACATTAGGAACGGCTGTTTGTTTATATTACTATATAACTACTATTTTTTCCATTCGTTCTCGAGCTCCAATGTCGATGTTTGTATTGGCACTAATTTATACGTGTCCTTTTTTTACTCTATTATTTATTTCACTGTCCTGCAAATAACCAGTCCACCATTAGAGTTCATTGCCAAATATTCAAGTGCTTCTATATATGTATGTACCAACAATTTCCTACATAATAATTAGACTACACTCCTGTAAACCTTAGTTTGGCTCACTACAATTTACTAATCTCATTCTTCAAAGCCTGATTTCTAGGAATTTACTGAATAATTGATCAAAGTTGCGTGAAAGGGAGAAGAATTATTTCAAATCGGTCCTCAGGACGTCGAGTCGGAATAGCTCAGTGGCAGAGTGTCCGCCCAGGAACCGGGAGGTCCTGGGTTCCGGTCGACATTTTCTATTGTTGTCTTCTAAATTAAGCTTTGTGATCTTCATCTGAACTTCAATTTAAAAAATTTATTCTTCCTATTATATTTGTTATATTAATTTAAAAAAATAATATTACCAAGATATTTTTGAAAACTAATTTCCATTTCGTATGTGTTATGTGTGATTGTGGGAAGAATGAAACGTTATTCGGGGATATAAATGAGTAAAGAAGCATGATAAAAATAGAAGATTGATCAGCTATAGAGTGAAAATAAATAAATTGACCTGAGCAGGCAAACTTTCTAGAAAAAAATCTAGTTAGGAAAACGAAAACGAAGACCAGGAAATTATGTGGGAGGTTCTACGCTGTTGTCATGGAGTATTCCATCAACCCCCTTTCTTTATCAATCCGGAATTTTTCTTTATCGACATTGCGGCAATTTTCTATTAATATCATGGACACGGATTTAAATTAGTGGATGGCAAGATGATGGCTGACCGTCAATTAGAAAACATTACCGCGTTAACAAAACACCACAACTGAGGCATAAGTCGTTGCGTAGTTTCTTTGATTCTACCATATAATTTCTTTATCTTAGAGAAACGCCTACCACATAATTACATATCTGTCTACTTATCGTGGGGAAAAGCCTCTATCAAGCGATAAGTGGGAGATTTGCCAATGTTCAAAACAAACAAACGATACGTCTAAACGAATGCAAGTTTTTTTCTGACCAATAACAAACCTCGTAAGCAAAAGAAATGTCCTTCAAATCTTAAGGGGGAGGGGGAATACTTGGTTTTCGTATCTCAATTCTTCAAAGAGAAAAAATGTTTGATATCGTTTATTAAACAAAGATAAATCATATCTCAATTCCACACTAATAATTGGTCAGGAAACTTTATTTTGAAGGACCTTTGGTTTGGTATTATTTGCTATTGAAGGATAAATTACAATGTTCTTCAAAGAAGTAACGTACTGAAATTTTTCATTATTCCAGAACAGGACACGACCCGTAAATAATGACATGAAATTTATTAAATTTGATATTATTAAATTAAAATTTATAGTGCACCATAAATATTGGTGAAGAGAAGCTAGATCCCGAAATTGTGTATTAAAAGAGCCAGAGACTCTACTGGAATAACATACTTGAATTAGACTGATGTTTATTATTTATATAAAATTTTATAATATTATTTTATTACTCGTAGTATTTTATGAATTCGTTAATCTCATAAAGGCGATGATTTTGGATAGCTTTTGATACACATTTTTTTTAAATATCAACCCTTGACTATTTAACGTTATCTGAAAGTATCTGGAATCTTTCCTGCGTAACAGACGTATAAATTTTTCCTCCTCTTATTGTTTCTTAAACTGTCCACAGTTCAATAATATCTGAATAGAAGGCTGTGACTTTTTTCCCAACACTAGCGTTCGGACGACAGAATGACAGTAGCTTGGTTCCAATTATTTGGGAACTTTTTTGTTTCTAAAATTATGTTGAAGAGTTTGGTGATCTAGTTGATTGCTATCGGCGGAAGGTTTTCTAAAATGTTGAAGATACTGTCTGGACCTGGGCTGGAGTTTCTGGTTTTAGGTAAGATTGAGGTGGATTCTGAGGTGTTATGGGGTGATTTAAGTTGTGGTTGGTCGACTATTCCATGTAAAGTAAATACACGGGTTTGTTATTTTACTTAAAAATTATCTGGAGCCCTAAATGATTTCCTTAAATGAACAGATAAGTATTCCTTTCAAACATTTTTAGTAACGATTTCCTAATACTTAAATTACCTTCAGTAAATTCCTCTTTTTTACGAAGTCCTTCCTTTCCTGTGCTAGCCTACTCTTTTTGTCTACCATCCCTCCTTATTATGCTTCCCAAGTAGCAGTATTCCTTAACTTTCTTCAAAATATCCCTTCCCAATCTATCACCCTTTGTTATTCCACTGTTTCCCATACTACTCTCCATTATGTTGATTTTCCCTCTATTAACCCTCATAATGGACTTTCTCCAGGACCTCGTTCATGCCAGTTATTAATGTTCCAAAGTCTTCTTCTGACTCCCCTTATACTACAATATCATCTGCAAACAGTACAGTTTTTATTTCTTCTCCTTGCAGTACGTTTCTTTTTTTACTTTCTTCATTGCCTGTTCTAGTTATTAGTTAAAAGAGCATGGGCGGCATACTGCATTCTTGGTTACTCTTTTCTTGATTTCTGCTTTCGTTTCTTCATCTTCAATTTTAATTACAACTGCCAGTCTCCTGTAGAAGTTATGGAGAAGCTTTCTTTCACGATATTTTATTCCCGTCCTCTTTAAAATCCTTAATAGTGTATTCTAGTGCACATTATCAAAGGCTTTTCTTAGAAATGCCAACGACTTAGGCCTGCTTCTCCTTACCCTGTTTTCTAACATTAGTCAATATTGCTTCTCTTGATCCTAAATTCTTCCTTAATCCAAAACATAAATCTTACGGTTCTGGTAATTGACGACAACTGAGACATCCGATGAAGGTCGCATGTTCTGTGATAATCCGTAAAATTTTATAAAATTTGAAGTAAATCTGTGGATTTCAAGCACAAGTATTTTTCTTAGTTTACTAATCTTGAAGAAGTCTGTGTAGCCAAGCCGCTAACGTTATAAAATAATCTTTAATAAGTTTAACTAACGTGGTATTATTAAACGTTGATAATTTCTTATGAAATGTAACGGCGTTCCTTATAATTATTTTTTTAAAAGAAATAAACACTGTTCTACGTTTTAAGTTTCATTTCGTAAATATACTTGTTTCTATTAAACTTTTCAGTATTATCCTGCAATACCCCAGCCATATTTCTTATTTTGTCACCTGCTTTCGCTGAATCGCTCTGATTCATAACCTTAAATAATCTGAAGAAAGTAGACACTGTAAACTGAATTTCCGTGAGTGCTGATAGTCAAAAAGTTCATTAACGTTGAAACCTCGTGCTGCTTGAAAACTAAAATATCTGCAGGTTCTGAATAATTTCTTCTATGTTCGATTTAATATGTAATTTGACTACCAAATGAAGAAGGTATTTCGCGGTTTCATGAATATGTACGAGCACGTGGCTTAGTTGCTACGTCAACCAATTCGAAGATATTAATCTCAAACCAATTACACCGAGATGTGAGCTTAATACGTTTATTTCTTTCTCAACAAGTACATTCAACACTCTGGTGTCTTCAGATAATTGCCACATTTGTCGAACGTAACCTTATGAGTGAGATAAGCCTAAGTTTCAAAATTCGCATCCATGATTTATATAATATAAAAACATAGTTACTACAAGGCGTACAATTGTTTTAATTTTAAAACTCTGGTTTCAGTATACAAGTACTTAGCGAATTTCATTTTTCTCTTTTACTAAATACATTAGTGTTCCACCTTATTAGTACACTGCTTGTGCTCGCATTAATTTAATTTGTGTTTCATGAGGGATATAAAGCTGAGTTATTTACTCGGCGAGAGAATGGAATTGTTAATTTCAAGGGAAACTTTGTGTTTTGTGTAAGTAAGAAAATAAATGAAAAAATATTGTAAACCACGAAATTTTGCTCAGTTTTTATTCTGCGGCTCATTTGAAAGAGTTGATGATTTATAATTCGTGATTTTAATGAAAGATTAAAATATTTTCATATGATTAATAACAATGATTCAAGTGATACTTTCCTTTAAAATATAATGCATTTCATACGACTCCACGATCATTTATATTTTTTGAATGCACATGAAGAAGCAGTCATACTTAACTTATGAGGTTGAACACGTGTTTAAAAAGTTATTTGTTAATAATAATTATTCATATATCACAGAATACCAAATTTTATTGCTCAAAGAAGCACAATAAATTAGTACTAGATTCCGCTGCTTTTTATTTATTTATTTTTATGATGATAGTCTCATAGAAACTTTTCTTTATACAACTGCGAGTTTCTGTTTCGTGTAATGTGACCCATGTGGTCATCTATGAACTACAAATGAAGCACCGCGATCGCGATGTAACCGCCCTCTCCCTGGAGGAGATTCGATTAGTAGTAATGTAAATGTAGATAAGCGTAAATTGTCTCAGTAATATTGTTTATCATCACGAGTTCATTAATTGACAAAAACATGATTTATATGCTTTAAAAAGGTTGGTTTTTCTATTGAGAAGTGGGTAAATTAAAAATAATTCAATTTTATTTCTAGTACACCATTGTTTTTGATGGCGGTGCTCTATACCTTGCTCTATCTTATACATCTCCCCTCTTCAGTTCCCTTCCTATACGATTAAAGGGGAGTTCTGTGTTCACCCTCATCTATCCTGCTATCCCCCAAAGTATAGGGAATACGGCTAGATCAAGTTTTATCATCAATTATTGTAAAAACGATAAAATATTGCAATCGATTGAAAAATTTTCTCTTGATCCTCGTCTTTCAGTATAAAGCTCTAAAATATTAGAAAAGTCGGTAGTATATCATTTATTCAAACATAAGAGACTATGTGATTTATGAGTTTTAGGTTTTCCTTAAATCATACACCTTATTATATTAGATATTTTTTGGTAACAGGCTACATGAGGGGGATCCTGAAACCGGCAACTTCTTTTTAATAACATAGGAAGGGAACTGAAAAGGGAGGGGAACGTGGAAAGTAGAACAAAGTAGCCAAGGGTTGACTAGGGCCTCAGGGCTTTAGTTTAAGGATCCTACCCGGTGTTTCACCTAACGAGGTGGAGGGAAAACCCTAGAATACTTGCATCAGGTACTTAACGTTTATTGTTATTATAAATCTTTTACTTTACGTTTATCTTCATTAATGGTTTAATTGTTATGACCATTGTAACAGCCATTATTATTTTATTAATCATTTATGTTGTGAGTGAATCTCTTAGATTAGCGTTTGAATGTTCCAAATACTCGCGAAATGATCGACGGAAACACGTTTTCGTTGTTCCCGAACCAAAAAGGGAACAGTCGCAAAAACACACACACATGGGCAAGGACGAAAATGGCTGTGCAATCTCTGACACAAATCGTAAAAACGTTACGACGGACGTAAGGCGATTCCAGCATATTTACCGTGACTCTCCGCAGTAATAAAGGCCGACAACGCTGTCTGTTATTACAGAAGTACCTCTGTACCCTGCGAATTAATTATTAGGCTAAGAAATAAATGTCAATGAGAATCCACCTGCGACACGCAGTAATTTCTGCTTGGAAGTATCCGTTTCGCTTTAACGCCGTTTTGATAGTTTCCTCCTCACGTAAAGCGATTGACGACTCCGTGCTTATAATTAATTTTGAATGGAAGAACAGGCAAGTATTACGCTTCTTCTCACTTCTTAGCGAAGTTCAGTGTTACTAGTTCATTTAATTCGTGAAATAATCATAAAAAGAATTTATCATCTATTTCAATTTCGCTGTTTGAGAATAATGGAACAAAGAAAGGTAATTCAAGGAGAGTCTAGACCGGTAATAAAGAGTTACTCAGAGAATCTCTGCCTACATGATCTGGTCTGGACCATGTAGGTTCACGTGTTACGGACTATGATGTCTATAAATCTCCTTTACCCTCTCCTAACATAGTTGTTTGTTTTTGGAAATGTCGGTAGTTTTTCCTTGTCTCTTTTAATAGCATTTCCTCCTTACCTATACCTTATTTACGGAGCCAGATACTAACCACCAAAGAATTTCTTAGTTCAATCCACTAATGTCATCCAATTTGTAATCCAGGTTAGTCATTTTATGTCGATTTTTTTATTAATGTATAAAAACTATTATCTTTACAGATTTTCAGTTGCGCTAATTTCAATATTGTATATAAAATATGAAAACAAAAAAACATGAAAATAAAATATTGTATATAATTTACATGGTTACATGAGGGTAGGTTAATCCGTTTGATTAACCTACTTTAGCCGAACAGGTTGGGTTTAATTGTATCTTAGGGGCATACAACGTGGGTGTGTGAGGATTGACAAGCAGTGAACTGATTTTTGGAGGATTAATGAGGATGTAGTCTGCGGGCATGATGGTAGAGTGGGTTAGGATGTGCCTGAATGATCAGGGGGAAGGATGACGTCAATTGGGAGTTTTCTTTCGAGGCGACGGATATCGATTTGTTCATATTTGTCGACTCAGAATGTATACGTCCAGACGTATTTTCTCTTCTTAATAAGATATTGCTTACGGATGTTTGTTCTCCATTTATAAATAAGATGGTATATATTTTTAATGGAATAATGGTCGTAAATTATAATAAGAAATTTTAAAAAATGTTTCTAAATGTTAGTATGTATGGTGGGATAAAATAAAATCACGTTAGTTAAGCAAGCCACAGGCAGATGCCAGTGGATTCGTATGGGTGAGGGGGATTTGTTTACAATTCTACTATTTAGTGAAGTGGAAGTTTCCTTGCTGTTTGACGGTAGACGTTGGTCCGTAGGTATAGAGATTTTATATTGTAAGTATGGAATATTCATGCATTAATTGCTTGAAAAGAAAATATGGGTGTAACTTGGCTGTTCGATGTATACTTTTTACAGATTAAGAATGACCAATGGCCGAAAGCTTTTTATTTTATTAATAATGGTACAATGAATTAAATTGTAAAATATTTGAGGACATTTTAATTGGCTGGAAACCTTATGATCTCCATTTATAATACATTTTCTTTTCTCCCCCGCTTTTTGTTACGTCTTCCGTGAGAAAATAAGATTTTGTATGGAACAGCGGCAGAATTAAAGAAAAGGTCAATACAGAATAGATAACATTCATTATAATTCTTTTCAAATTGGAGCCTTTCTGCAGCCAAACGAAATGATAGAAAACGTTGCCACATCATCTCACTTCCACTTCAACAATCCTTTACGTCAGTTGTGTGGACAATAATATGTGGTAACGTCACAAGAATTTGATTGGATCCCAGGAAAAGTTTCAAGGTCAAATCGACTCCTGTTTGAAAAGTGTAATTGTGCTCCTATCCAAAAAAAACACAATGTTTTGATTTCTAGATCAGGTTATTGATAAATTAATCAATTTCCATATCAGGTTACTATGAAATTATTATATTATAAAACTGTCTAAATTAAAACTTTTCACTTATGTCTGTATTGTTTCTCTATTCCATTCGTAAAATTGAGCGTCGAAGTCGAGTCTGTCTTAGAAACATATTTAGGAGACAAAATAGAATTATACATGTTTTCAGATTTATGGCTCCTGAAAAATTTCGCAAGAGAATATTCAACTAAAATTAACCGAAAATCCCCTCCGTCACGGTTGCCAAAAGTGCATTTCTTTTTCCTGTTTTTCGATGTTATAATTATTGTTGAAAATGACCCTTTGGAATATTATGTTGAAATTATTAGCATCAAAACAATACCGATAAAAGACCAGCGATTCCCATCTCTCGTGCATGTTGCTTCCTCACCAAAGATGTTTACTGATGAGAGAATATTAATTATTTTTCTTTGTCTTTATTTCATCATGGCTAATCAGCGATCGATAATTCCACACGTTTCTTACTTAGTTTGAAAACGTAAGGATTTAAGACGTTTGTCAACTGAACTAACATTTTCATTGATCGAAAGTGGATATCAATTATTCATGTTTAAGACGCTATTTCTCTGAAATCTTAGTGTGATAGTTTCCAGCTATTAAATTTACTTGCTCATTGGCTGAAGTTCATAAAGGTTTCTAGTGGAAGAAGGAAAGTTTCAATAGATCCGTCCTTGTATTCATTATCTTCAGTTTAACGAACATTCCACTTTACAAATTTTGGAATCTTCTGCTGCCAACCCCTGATTATTATTTTTTTACCAATATTCGGTGCAAGCGCAAATTTCTCCAAGACTCTTCACTTGTTTTTTGCACTTACAATTTGGAGAGTATACAAATTATAAGCTATTTGTTGAAATCATTTAAACTATTCTATTTGTATTTAATCGGACGAATATCAACAACAAACCATGCAATGAAATCAAGGGGCGTACAACTGCGTTTTGGTTCACGAGTTTGATCAGCCAATCAATGAGGTTGACGCTGTTATCAAACGTTTCAAACAGGAACCATGTGCTTTCAGATCCCAAGTCTCACTAACCGCTGTTTTAACTCATCCTTCCTCCTCTCTTTTAAATGTTATCAGTATTACCCTTCCAAACATTTTGATAGGTCATGCGTTTCGTGTGATTTGTAAATTCTTCTCTTCTATTCAATATTTTTTCTTTTGTGAACTAGTTTTCATTGTTTTTCGTTTTGGGAGTAATTCTCCAGGGTGAAGAAGTCATTAGGTTTCTGTTCTATATATGTGGAGCACGTGTGGCGGATTAGAAAGCAGTCAGTCACGTGCCTGTCCACCGAACGTGGTATCAGCTCTGCTTGCTCGACGCTCCACTTGATACCTCCCCTCCCCCCTCCCCCTCCTCCCCCTCCCCCTCACCCCTCCTCCCCCGCAGGCGCTCCAGACGCTATGGAGACTACCACTGACCTCTAAACTAGTCTAGTTGCAGGGTTTCGCTATATAATCAGCAGAGAACAGGGATATTAAGTGTAATTACAACCACAAAGGTGTTGTTTATTTTCACGGCGTTTCTCATAACATCAGTTTACCTGTCATCACGATTGAAATAACTGAAAATACATTTCTCGGTGATATTATATTGTCCTATAAATGGTTTCTTCTAAATACATCTTAATTTAGATCTCTGTTAACCGTATGAGTATAAAAAATCATTACTTAATTGTTAGAATCAAAACCAACTCGAATTCTGTCAAAGTCTAGCATTTTACTAAGCATTTAAATAAGTCGTATTTATTGATTCCAGTAATTTAAATTTCTCATTCCATATACTTCCATGGTTTTATTACTTGATAAAAAGATAAATTAAGGTAAAAACTTGATTTTATAATTTAATTTTTTGTAAATTTTTTGGATCAGTTAAATTTACAAATAAATGACCACTTTACATAAAAATTACAAATAAATGATTTACAATTAATAAGTAAAAACATAAAATGATTGATTTAGATGCGATGAAATGGTGTTTATTCTAAGCTAATCTTTAAAAATTTCTCTAATCCTCACAAACAGCATCCTCTTTTTCAATACTCCCTATTTGGATTAGACATCTTTTGACTATAGTCAACGAGAGAAAATTAAGAAAGTGCTTAATTAGATCTGCAATTATTATTAATAGTCATGCTGCTTTAAATTTCTCATTAAATTTATTATATTTAATTGTTTAACTATTTCAGAAAGATAAATTAGGTTTGAAACTGTAGGATTGTTACACACACTAAAACAGGTAAATAGCGACCCCGTTCACTATTTAATCTCAACTGCCTTTTAAGATCCGATGGCGCCCGCTCACGCCTGTGTTTCTCTCATTGTCGTCCTCTGACACGTTATCACCCCCGTAAGGGACACCAATTACATACAAAAATTGATTTTATAATTTAATTTTTCGATTAAATATTTTGTATTATATTTTACGTTGTTAATATATAAAACATATCGTATTTATAGGTGATGTTATGTATTGGCCAGATAATTCCTAAGACAAACATTTTTGTTTCTCTCGGGTCACCACTGTGCTGTCCGAGTACATGTCTTAAATTTTTTGGCAAACTTTATTTTTGATATTTCGAGACCACTGCAGAAACCATCAAGTCATATGGTAAAATACAAGGATACAATATTATGTCAACATTAGACTCTCAAAATCGAAATAATTGGCAATGATATGATTGAGAAATAAAAACTAAAATGAAAATAATTGAAATTTTTGCATAAAACCACAAATGATTCGCAAAATTAATATAAATATTTTTATAAATTATTCTTATGCTGTAACATTTATAAATGTATGAAGAAGAAATTAATGAAAATTAAAATAATCTAGTAAAGAAAGTAATTCTACAATTTATAATATTGCCGTATTATGGCGAGCTAAATGAAAGTTATTTTCAAATTTTAAGTTTAAGGTATTTCAAAAATTAGTAAACTATTTCGAATTATAAAATAATAATTGAAATAGGAAAACTGTACAGATCCAATTATTTGTCAATATAATTGTGGAAAAGTTTATATGGGTCAAATAAAAGCACCCTTGAAGCTATAGTAAAAAAACATAAAATTAAATTTAAAATATTATATATTAACGTTGTCACTGGCTATACACTATAAAAAATAACGAATTTGTTAGTAATGATGTTGAAGTTTTAGATTTTGAACAAAATTTATTTAAACGTAATTTATCTGTAATGTTAAAACAACAGTAAACTCACTAAATTAATATAATTATTATAATATAATTCTTTAATTTTTAAAAATATTTTAGTATAAATTGTAGAATCAATACTAAGAATGAAAATTATTTTATTTTATGGTAATCTTTATTATTATATTGAGAAAATGTTATATAAAATATTATATTAGAGTATTTAAACATTTTTATATACTTTAATTCTCCTCAAATTCACATTGTCTAGTTTAACTGACTGATTAATTAGTTTGTGTTTCTTTATTCAATTTCCCACTGGCTGACGTCAAATTTTTGACGGTCTACAAAACAAATCCTAAAAGTTTAAGTAGAATTGTTTATTAATATTAACGAAATTATTTAAGACTCTGGAAATTTATTATTCAACTAAATATTGTTAGCTTATATTTTCTAATTTTTGTGGTTAAAATCTGAAAAGAAAAAAAACATTTGTAAGTAATGTTCCAAATATGAGGAATAGACGAAGTAGTAATTGAAAATTCTTTTTTATTATCTGTAAATTCGTCATTTAAATTATTTTGTATAAATATTTTTTAAAAAACAGACATTAAGTGAAATATGATTCATATTGTACTTGTATCGGTGAATCAAGTAATAAATTTTTATTACTGTTTAGGTAGGTTGAATGATGCCATCATTCTACAGGGATGTTTTGAGTTTCCGGAATAAGCGCATATATTGCAGTTGACTCCAAGTGTCCTGGAAATTTAGCGAACGTGTGCCTTGAATCTGCAGAGAATTTTAGTCACGTGAGTGACGTAAGTAAAATAGTAGTGTTAATCATGACTAAGACCCGATTCGCTATTTTGTAAATTTGACTGCGGAGGAGGGAAATCGATCTGTATAATTGTTTGTGAGTAAGGAGTATAAAAGTGGTTTAAGTGAAGCAGGAAGCTGCTGGATGACGACAATATCCTCAGTCCGCGTGCCCTGGTGTTACTGAAACCTTAGCAAACGTTGGTCGAACGCGTGATCGCGGCGACACGAGGACAGTTACTTCCTTCACCAGCACAATGGACGGGCCTTTTGTCCCCAATGTATTCTCCACATGTGTGCTTAGCGACCCACACAGAAATGAAATACGTATTTCATAGGATATTCATTAATTTATGTGGGATGAGTCTGGAAGCGAATCGCTACGCTAACCACGTGCCACTCGAATAAAAAAATACATAATGTGTCATGAAATATTACAGCCGGACAGTCGTTCCTGTAGGCCAAGGCCCTTAATGGATTGTAGCGCCAAGGAGAAAGTAAACGAGAATTAATTTAACTCACTCTGCTAATGTCTGACTTTTGTATATTGTATTAAGCGGAACTTTCGACAACTTTTGTTGGTTTGATTCTCAATCAGAACGTTTCCAATTTATTTAAGATTTTGAGCTTCTAAAATTCCAATGTAATAATATAACAATTTTTGCTGTCATTATTCAATTTATGTAACCTTTATTACATGTCCCATATGTAATATAGACAAACTTTTGAGTTACGGTATCCCTATCAACCCATCACCACATTGACAAAAACACCAAAGAGGGACAGTAATTTCCAAGATCAATGGTGAAGTTCCAGAAAGAAATCAGATTTTTCTTTTTCTCTCACCTTGACCTGCCGGGCGACTTTCAGATAGTCATTTTGCATGACACATTCGGGAATGTTTGAGGTGACACGTGGTCAGCGAAGCGATTCTCCTTGGGTCTTAAACCCCAGTCTACCTGCCAATGACGAACACAAGCATCTTTGCCTCTGTGACGCTAGGAAGTGATTCCGAGCGCTACGTCACAGGGGATTGACCTACATTCGTTAAGAGACTTCTTGGGCGCTGTAATCTATAAGGTTGTGCAAAAAATTTAGGCGTCTTCCAGCGCTTGAAAACTACTTGAGATATTTTGAAAATATTTTTTTCCAAATTATTTTTAGTTAGCCTGATAATATTAGAAGATCAGGATAAAAAAAACGAGATCGGTTAGGGAATCTTACCCGGGACCTTCACTTAACGGGTGGACACACTACCACCTGAGCTATCGGAGTTGACTCCAAAACGGGTGATCATCCACTGTATTAACCTTAATCTCGAGCTTACCTACAATTTACTGAACCACCTTCTTGACAGCCTAATTTTAGGGATTCAGTGAAGACTGGATATTGCATGGGGGCAAATGTTTTAACTCAGGAATAGAATAAATGTTCTCGGGTTCGATTCCCGGTTCGAAATTTTTCCATCCAAAACTTCAAGTTCTGTTTCACGTCCTTCATGGTTGAACTTCAATTAAACACAAATTTTCTGTTCATGAACATAAAGAATAATATTTTTTCATCTAGTGAAGGGAAATTTAAAGAAATACAAATGATCATAAATCTGACAATAAAGCAAATAAAAAAAATTTGTAGACATTTAAACATTTGTATATTTTTGGGCCTTAATTTAGGCCTTTATCATGTGTTAGAAATATAAACACTTATTTGAAAAAATTCTACTGAATAAAATATAACTTTTAATATCTAACTTTTTCTATCTGCCTTTGTCTCTGTATTATCTGTTATAATTTTGTTAATTTAATTCGAGTAAACGAAAAGTAATTGAAATTTATCTAATACAGTTATCAGTCAAATATGGTCTTATTTAGAGTTTACAGCATTTATTTCAGAAGGAACTTTAGTTTTATTAACATAATCTTCTTCTTATATTGTTACAATTTATAAGGGGAACTTAAATTTCAAATTCAAAAAATTGGAGTCTTTCATAATATTTTTAAACATTTTCTACATATAACGTATTAAAATTAAGTTACGATTAATATTTCCTATTTTTCTTAATAATTAGATTAGAATAACAGCTACTGGTCATTAGTAACTACAGTTTGTCGGGTATCTTAGTATGGGAACTGAAACACACACACACCATCCAATCGCCTGCCAGGAATCGAACCTGGGACATCTGTCTTGCAAATATTTCTCATTCTCTGCCGTAATTTTGATTAAGATATCTTATTAAAATAAAAACATACTCAAATTAATTTCGGGTCAATATTTCTCATTCTTTCATATAAACAATATTTTACTTTACCATGTTTTTATATTGTATAAAGGTAAATTAAATTACTATTTTGCAGACATTAGAAAATATTTTATCCAACTTAACGACGTTTCAGTACATTTTCATAATCTCATCATATTATTTATATTGCTTCAACTGCAATTTGAATTAGTCTATTAAAAACTTTTCCTACATATAATTGATATAAGTTCTTTTAGATATTATAGAAATAAATTTAAAAATAAAATATAACCAAAAGAAAAGCATTTTTATCTTAAATATTTCAAGAAACAATATAATACTTAAAATAAAATAATACATTTTAAACATTCTCTCAATTTAACAATATATGTTTAAAATCATAAAGTAATTGTAAACAAAAATTACGCATAAATCTGTAACAGAATAAATTGTGCTATCCTATAAACAACATAAACTACGTAAGAAGGTATTGAAATGTACTGAAAATTGGTTGAGTTGACAGAATATTTTAAAATATCTGTGAAAAGGTTATTTAATTTATTCTTTATACTAAATTGGATATTCAAAGCACTATGATCTGGCAATAAACTTAATAAGCCAATAAGTCCAACATTAAAATTATTTTCAGTTGCTTTCGACTTTTCATAATCATCTGCAACTGAAAACCATTACAGTAATATTCTAAACTTAACAGACATCATTATATACAATTTAAAACATAAAATTTGTAGTCATCAACACATCGCAAACTGAACATTTGTACGTAACTCCAGAATCTGGAGTTACGTTTTAGGGAAGTATTTTCTGTATCATGACAGATTCTTCCTTGGCTGTACAGTCCATGGAGGACGTTGGCCTAACAAGTCAACTGCAGACTGTCATCTTACGTGACACATTCCGAATTTAGGCTGATACGTGGTCAGCGTATCCATTCTCCAGGAGTATTAATCCCAGTTTGCGTGACCATATGACAGATTATTGACAGTTATTTAAAAGAAAAATTAGGATGAAAAGGGGGCCGGAGGTTGGGTGTGGCGATTGCTAGCTCGTCGACGGAGATGTTCCGTTTTATTCCCTGGTGCGCCGGGTTCCGGTCTGCAAAGACAGTTTTGCACCGAGGCAAAGCTAATTCAAGTATATGTAATCGGAGAAATATTAATTATAAAATAATTTTAATATTTTATAATTTTAATAAAATCTTCTAGACTAGAATTAAGAACTTCAATATTGTATTTTTGAATTTTAGATTGTCCCTATAAATATTAAAAATGTAAGAGGATAATTAATCAATATCTTTATAGAAATAAACCTATATGAGTTAGTTTAATAAATGATATGTATTTTTATTTAAGGGCCATGAGCACTAATCTTTTCTTGTTCCATTATTAGAACGGAAGTAAAGAAGCAATGGTTGTACTATTTCGTGGTTGACGTCTTGTTACAGGTTTAGTGAATGAAATTAACTTTGCCCCCTGCTTGGTCAATAGCTGCTGGTTTTGTCAGCTGTGTGGAAGGAAGCGCGGCCCAGCTGCGAACGGAAATCAATTTCACACCAGAGAGAAGCAATTCATTTAGGAGAAAGACGTGCCCACACGTTATATCTTCGCGACAGCCAGCAAGGCGAAAACGAGGATTGCGAATCCGTGGAAGAGACAACAAATAACCGCCATAAATGGCATCAGTTTCCTTTTTTATCAGCCTTTTAAAATGCTCAGGATTTATTTCAATATTCACATAACATTGAAAAACATTTTTTAAATATCTAGGAAGTTCATATTGGGTTTTAATTGATCTATAGAATTGAATCAGGAAAGAGTTTATAACAATTTGTAAGGACGAAATCATGATTTCTATTGTTTCGAGAAAACGTTTACCAAGTCACAGTTGAAGCAGCTGAAACATCTATGAGCAGAAATCAAGGTATGGTCCTTACAAATTATTAAAGCGAAAACATATTCCCAGGTTAATCGTTTATGTGCTTTCTTCAATAATAATTAATTGTTGGGCATTAAACCCTGAAATGATTCATAAACCGAAAAGCTGTTTACACGATGAGATTATTTTAGTGCAATTGCTTGTTAGGGCATCATTTTTAAAATTTATATAAAATACCACCTATTTAATGAATCATTCTAGTTGCCGATTTCACGGTTTATTCAGTTGGTATTTAGCCGAGTGTTTGTTCCTGATATATCAATTCCGAATTAATTTGTGGTTTTCAGCGGCACCATAAAGTCGATAACTATTTTCCTTGTTCGATTATGATGCACTGTGGTCAAAAACAGACCACACTGATGTTATCACTGTCAGCTTTGCCTCTGTGCAAAAATGTCTTTCCAGAATATCTTATTGGCCGAATCCCGGCGCACCAGGGATAAAAGGGAACATCTCCGTCAACAAGCTAGCAACCACCACATCTCCCCCCCGGCGCACTCTTCACTGCTTAATTACGTCAGATGTATGTAAACTGGCCCGTTCATAAGTAGCACTTCTTTTGAATCAAAATTAGTCTCCTTTAAAATCAAACTCAATCCACAAAACATCCATCTACCTCTCCTCAAAGGCATCCAGAAGAGATCAAGTGGTCCTTTCTAAAGTAAGATCCGGCCACTCTTAACTACCACACTCTAGCATTTATACAAAAGGGTTCTCCTCCAATTTGCAATCTCTGCAACAATGTTTTAATTTCATAGTTAAAGAAGAGAAAAAAACAACAAATTATTTCAGAATTTTACTACAGACAACAAAATAGAAATTTTTAAGTGAAATGTTTTTTGTTAAATTATGAAAATAATAGAAACTTCAAATTTTGACCATATACAATTGTAGATATATTTTTTGTAAAAAGTAGAAATCAAAATATAAAATTTACTTGTGAGCTGTATCCATTGGCACTTTAAACTGAAATGTGATTTAAGAATTTTGTAATACAGATCTTTTAACTTAATAATGTTAATTGATGGGAAATCGAATAATCGTGAAATTAAATCATTAACTTAAATGTTTAAAGAACATAAATATAATATAAAATTTTGGATGACTATCTAAATTTAAGAGTAATTGCAACTAATCATAAATTTGTTATGAACTTAATACCCTAATCTTACAGTTGCAATTTACCTAAATTAATTATAAGTAAAGTAATTAAATATCTGACTTAATATTTCTTTAAAAAAACAACAACAAATAGTGGCCAAAAGTCAGAAATGAAGTAATTTAATTTGAGTACGATTCGTCCCACAACGTAATGGACGTTTTTTGAAATATTTTAACTAAAGAACTGAGGAGGTTCGTAAGGTTGCGCGACGAAACGTATTCAAAAAATTAATTTATTCCATTCTGGATTTGGGCCTTTATTAGCATTTTCTGAATTGGAAATTAAGTCTAATTTTTTTTATATGTTGCCTTGTTTTTTGAAAAAAAAACTGCATCTTTTGAATAACAGCTTTCTGTGTGACTATAACCAGAGCTATGAAAATAATTTACACTTCCGCAGCTGTCTTTGAAATCATACATTTCCTTATTTTTCCAAGTCTTTTTTTCTGTCTTCCTCCTTCCAGGCTGCATTTCCCGTATTTCCGATGAAGCAATCTGCTCGTTTGGCAGATACATGCAACCCTGTTCCTCTGAAAACTTTTCTCCATTTGGAACTCGTTTCGTCTGCTTTTATTTGTTACCCTTTCTGTGCACAACGTCTAATGTCGGTTTTCTTTGTACTGTTGGGCAATTTTGCCAATATGTGTGGCAGAAATAATGTTTTCTCTTTAAAAGAACTCTTTGATGTGATCAATTTCTGGACTATATAAAGTGGAATACGTTGCCGAAGTAGTGATGAAGACGAGGTCTGATAAAAATTATGGTTAAATAACACGGTTCCAAGGAACCGTAAAGTGAATTTTTTGAAATGTATGTGCAAAGTTGACTGTTTGCCCCGGAAGTAAAAGTTGCTGCCTCTGTAAAGAACGTCTGTCGCCTGTCCGAAGCCCCACACCCATATAGTAAGGTGTCGTGTGTATGTCGTAACTGTTATGTCAGGGCATTGTCGACACAACTTGTCACGTAACACGAGACGACCCTTAGCGTCCGAGTCTTTAACCTTTCCGCTACTCGGAGACGAGGTTTTCTTCTTTTTCTTCGGCTTCGGTGTAATAAATATTTCCATCCAGCGCCCCTGTCAGTATTTTCCTTGTTTCTCCTTTGAGTTAATACAACACATGCTGTTCCGTATATTCTCGGTACATATAATATTACAGCGTATTTACTTAGTTCATCACTTATCCTAAATTCCTGTTCATTGGATTACATAATTTTTGTACATTGTGTTGTTGTGGTACTCGGTTCTAAGACTGGTCTTATTTTTTACATGACCTTCATGTCTCAAGACGTGGCCTATTAATCTATCCCTTCTCTTGATCAACGTCCTCCATATTGTTCGCCTTTCCCCTATTACGCTTAGAACTTCCTTGTTCTATCCACATGTCAGTATTCTCCTATAGCATCACATTTCAAATGTTTCTATTATTTCTGCAACTCCTACCATCCACGTTACACTCCAAACGAAAATTTTTAATAACGATTTCCTGTATCTGTATAATAGCCTAAGTAAATTCTTCTTTTCTCGAAATCCTTCCTTACCCGTGCTGTCATCCCCTTTTTGTGTACTGCACTTCTCCCGTCCCCAGTAATAATGCTGTCCAAGTAGCAGAATTCCTTAACTTTCTTCAACATATCCCCTCCCAATTAAAAACCCTTTGGTATTTCACTATTTCCCATACTACACTCCATTACATTGGTTTTCCCTGTATTAATCCTCATATTGTATTCTTCCTTCAGAACCATTTTTATGTTTTTCAAGTCTTCTTCTGACTCCCCTAATATTAAAATATCAACCTTGAAGTATAATTCCTTTCTCATATTCCGTTTCAACTTCCTGCAACGCCTGTTCTATAAAAGAGTATTATTTCTTTCTTGATTTATGCTTTCGTTTCTTGATCTTCAATTATAATTACTGCTGACTGCCTTTTTTAGAGGTTATGGATAAACCTTCTTTCTCAATATTTTATTCCTGTTCTCATAAAAATCCTTAATTACTGTAGCAATTTTTTCCATATTAAAGAATGGAATAATGAAAAAAATACCCTTGGCTTTATCTAGTACAGCATGAATCAATTAGTCAGAAAAAAATAGGTATGTTAAATATACCAATTCGAATATGCTATTGATAATGTTTGTGGAAAATTTGAAAGTATCGTTTCAATTGTTTTAGTTGGGAACTGTAGTAAATTAGCTGCGCTAAGCTTTAAGCATTCGGAAGCATCCTCTTGGTTTTGTCAATTCAAATCCAAAACTGAATAATTTTTATGTCTTTTACCATTATTTAATGCTATGGCATTGTATAATTGAAGAGAAACAGGTAGAGGGAGTGATCAACTGCTCTTGGATTCTTACGGCAACTGGGCAGTCATAAACTTTTTCTGTTAATATTCACGGTCCATTCTGGATAAGTTGTACGTCAAAAACGTTCATTATTAAAAGTAATAGACCGCATGGTAAGGTAAAAATACCTGTCCGTTGTCCGTAAGGATATATTTAAGGTTACGCGTTACGCCAGCTTCACTCCTAAAACCTAAGGCCCGTCTAATACGAGCCGAGCCGTCCGCCATTTTTAATCAAGTTCTGCTAACGCAAGTGTGCTTCGCAGTGTAGAACGTCAAAAGTGTTTCTCTTTTCTGGTGTGATAATTGCATCAGCAATATGGTTTGCTGTGCAGCTGTAAACTGTAGAAATTCTACCCGAAAAAGGATTTCGGTTTTTCAAATTTCCAAAAGAATTAATTCGAAGGAAACGATGGATTATAAATTATCCAAGAAACAAGTGTAATCCGGGCCCTGGAGAATATCTATGTCAGGTAAATTTGTCAACTCTCACCCACCCACGTCATATGCTTCTCAGGTACTCAAAAAAGTAAATAAACCTAACCCATTCTGCTAAAGTAGGTTAATTAAATGAATCTTTAAAAGTCATAAGAAAATGAATTTAATCACCAAATTGTGACTTCTTTTTCGAGTCTGTTATTAAAATTTGAAGTCTTGAGTTGAGATAATTATTGAGAGAATAAATTTATGTTTTCTGGGTCGCTTTTGCATTCATTATTTACGTTATTACATAAAAATAAATCTGCAAATATTTAATGTTTTTCAACTGACACGCTGAACTTGATGCAAGATTAAAAATGGCGGCCGGCCCGGCCTTTTATTACAGGGGCTCTACTAAAACCAGCGACCCCGATTTCAAAGCTCCACTTCTACTACTGCGCATCTCATACGACTTATTTCTCACGAGATTATTTATTCATAGCCGTAAATTCGAGAAGGAGGTCCCGTACTCAGCTAAATATTTTGTAGAAGAGTTTCAGATTGATGTAAGCTAAAAACATATTCAGAATGGTTTGGCTAGTTACATAATCTCTCTGGGGTGAATTAATCAAAATCCAACTGTACACTGAGAAATTGTAAACCCATAATTCACCGCTTATTTATGAATTTTTAAATTTAAATTACTGATAATGGACATACATCTGTGAATATATAGTATTCAGTCTCCATTTTGTTCACTTGACGAATGCGTTCTCTGCTTTGTCTGATATGTTTCCCAGTCTGAAAAGTTTGCTGTGCACACCTCTGGAAATTTTCACCCATCTCGTTTGCTAATAATGTAGGTAGGAATCCCGGTAGACGGCGTGGCTCCGCTTTTCTCAAGAGTTGCTGTTATGTGCCTTTAATGTGATGTCTGCGCCCCTTGATCTTCCACTCGAAGAAGCGGAAACCAGCGACTCACTTGTGTGCGAAACGGGTATTTATCATCCGTGAATTACTTCTACTGTAAAGAATTTTTATGATTCACAAATCGCGTCAAATATCTTTCAGTGGAGCTTGAAACTGATCACAATTTTCCCTTGGTTCATATATTTAGAAATGTATTACTTCCATAATTCCAACTTATTTACAGATAAAAACAGAAATTTGTCTTTGCAATCTTCCTCTTTGATGGCAAGAATTAGCTAAAGTACTTATTATCAGTACATTATCATGTAATAAAAATTAAATATTATAATTTTAGTTGCAATAATTGCAAATATTGGCATTAAATTTAATATATACGTATAAAATTTTTGTTGTTGCTATTTTATTATGCATTAAACTCCTGATTTAGACTTTCTTTAGAACCGCATTACAATTAAGTCTAGATTTACGCTTGTTTCACTGAAATCTACATCACATTATAAAAACTAATTAATTTAATTAATGAGTTCAAAATTCTAATTAGTCGGAAATAAAATTAAATTCAACGAGGAACCACTTCAACAGTGATAATAAATTATTATAAATGTTTAAATACAAATAAAACCATATTCAACAAACACGACATCCATACAGTCATATGAAAATTTATTAAACATTACTTAACAATTTATTTCATGGGATATAAACACATCTGAATTGAGCTCAGCGCACGACCATTGCGGCCGAAATTGATTTAGTTAACATTCAACCGTTAAGTGTATTGCTGACATTCAAAAATTATCAATGGAAACATGTATTAACATCAGTAATAAAAATTTCGTAATAATAACGAATAAAAAGTTTTATTAAAATTATTGATATTATTCTTCACTTTGATCATTGAATTATAGCATGTAATTGTTACATTTCATTTATCAACCTACTTATACTTTCTAAATATAAAATATTACCAGTTTACCTATTAATTTAATTAAATATATTTGAGCACACTCAACGATGAATTTCAAATTAGTTTTGTTTTCCATTGTTACGAGTGTTTAAAGATCGTTTAGTTTCAAATCTAAAGAATTAATTTTAATTCTATCTTAAATATTTTTGATTAAGTTAAAATTCTTACAAGCTTTCAAAATAAATATAATTATCAAACAAGTGAATAAGATTAAATCATTAATTATTTCAACCCAATTCTAAAGAAAAAACTATTTTTATATATTTCACAGTCTTTATTTATTAATAATTTAAGAATATGCCATAATCATCTACAGAACATAAAATATATATATAAATTTATACGCAAACACCTTATTTTGAATCTTAAACTAATTACAATTTTTTACATGCCGAAACAGATACTTCCATGTCACTGTTAATCCATTTTTTTACCTCATCTATAATATTCATAATATAATTATATATTGAAGGTCACTTATATTTACTGTCATTTATAACATAAATCTATTAGCGTCAAATGTTAAACCTGAATTTTACTTTTTAAAAATTTTTATATATTATTCCTCACTTTATTTACGTTCATTGCTCATGAAAAAAACTGTGAAATATATCTTCAAAATATGGGGTTTCTTCTTTATAACTTGAAGTCAATAAGTTTATAATGTTTTTTTAACTGGTTAAATTATAAAAAATGTATACTTAAGTACTTAATTTTAATTTCTGAAAATGCATTAAATTTTCTTTCATTTATTTAATCGATTCAAAAAATTAGTTTCTTATTTTTTATAAAATACTTATTGCTTCATATATTAATTTTCTCATGTATATTTTATCTCTCGTGTAATTATTTCATACTCGTGTAATTTTTCCTCATTTTATTTTCTATTTAAAGTGGCTGTATGATCATATTATTTGTAAACTTTATATTAACTAAAAGACTATATTATAAGATAACAGAAATCAAAAAACTCGTCCAAGATTTCGAAATAGAAAATGAAGTAATTAATACAATAATCAATCGAAATGATTAATTCAATCAATCATTTACATAATAAATGTAAATAATTAGTTCATTTGACCAATTTTCAGGTTCTACAACTGGCGGGCGATGGTATTTATACAAATCTCAGTTTTCAGCTGTGTCCAGGGTGAATTATGAATCGTTGAACTACGGTAAGTTTCAGGATGCTTGGTAACCGTCGAGCCAGGTAATTTTAAATATCGTTCCGCGGGTTCTGTGTCTGTAATAGCAAAGCATTTTATACAAATTAATACTGGTTCTATGGATATACAGAAAGTGTAATTAATTGGCTGTCGAAATATAAATAGAAACATAAAATTTTAGTAAATACATCGACAGAAAGGATGAAAACATGAGAATACTTGGTGAAAAGTATGAAGAAGTTGAACGAGAATAGAATAGAATAATTTTAAGATAAGTTTAAAGGACATGGAAAGAAAATCCATTCTTCAGCAGATCGGAAACTATCTCATTCCTATTTTGAAATTTGTATGCATTAAATAAAATACAGGATTAGAAAATTTTAAATAATGTAACATTTTTGAAGTAATGATGCGTTTTAAAGATTCATCGAAACCACTGTGTTGGTGTTAATGAGCAACCAGAGTGACGCGTTGACTTCTTGGACGATGAGTAACAGATTTGACGTAGACGCTTACTGAATATTCGATAAAGCTCTTACACCAACGAGCTGCAACATCTGCTTGTTCAAGTTCTAGGCTTCCAGAGGAATAATCAACGTTACTATTATGATTTAGACCCAAATTTGCTGCAAGGAACCTCGACGGAACGTCGGTTGGCAATTTTAACTCAGAAAAATCACAAACACTCTTTTAGACAATAAAATTTTATGTGTATTAGAGTCTATATTTTAACCGTCGACAGAATGAAAATACATGGATATCGTTTTATCATCGAGGTTGAAATCATCTCGTGACGACGTTGTAGATGAAATTTTATAAAATGTTGCATTAGAATTAACAACCTGGGTGATAAGACACGAATTATTTATTTAAATACGCCGGAAAAACCTACGTTAAAAATACTTTACTGGTTGTCTGTGCTGGTAAGATATTTATAATTAATCCATAACTTGTCATTGCTGCAAACTCCTCTCCCGTCATTTAGAAGGGCGTGAGACAAGTACCAAGAACCCTGACTACTTCATGCAGGTTTTCCAGGGTTTTCCCCTGCATCTATTTCAGGTGAATACAGGGTTATTTGTTGAAGTATTCAGTCCTTAGACTGGAGTAATCCAACCCTCCAGTCTAACCAATTATGGGCAAGCCCTTTCATTTCTACATATCTACCGCATCCCACATCCAATCCTCGTCCTTCCTTTTTCCCAACACACTTCCCCCTAATTTTACTAGACGTTCATGTCTCAAAGCGCGATCTATTAATTTTTCCCTTCTCTTGGTCAAATTCCTCCATATTTGTCCTCCCTCTCATCTTATTCAGCTTAGAATTTCCTGGTTAGTTATTCTTTCCACCTATCAGATTTTCAGCATTCTTCTACAGCACTACGTTTTAAAATCTTCTATTCTTTTCCTTTCTGTAAATCCTACCGTCCACGTTTCGCACCAATATAACGCTCGCTTCATAAGAACATTTTTAATGATGATTTTCTAATATTCATACTTACATTATCCGAAATAAGTTACTATTTTTGAGAAAGCCTTTTTTGTTCACTATGCTTCTACCATTCCTAGTTATTATGCTGCCCAATTGGCATAATTCCTTAACTTCCTTCAAAATATCCCTTCCCAATCTAACATCTTTTGTTATTCCCCTATTTCCAATACAACACCCCAATCCCTTGGTTTTCTCTCTATTAATCCTCCAGAATTTATTATGACATTATTATGGCATTAAAACCATAATATCATCTAAAAATGTTAGGGTTTTTATTTCTTCTCCTTTCCATATTCTTTTTTAACTTTCTTCATTGGCTGTTCGACATATAAGTTAAAGATCATTTCAGGCTCCTTACTAGATTTCTGCTTTTCTCTTTGCCCTTCAATACTGCTGAAGGTGTAGAAGTTATGGATAACACTTCTTTCGCCATATTTTATTCCTGTCATTCTCAAATTCCTTGAGCCCTAGTTAACCCTCGACTTCCTTCCTTTACCTTCCCTATGCTATTAAAGGGGAGTTGCCACTTTTACGCAACCTGTCACCCTAACATTTTTGTACAATTCAAAATGTCCTCCGCCTGTAGAGAATTTGTCATCTTGGTGTAACTCTTCGACAACGTGGTTGACTTAAATTAATACGTCGGGAACGGAAACTGGATGCTGAGGAACTCTAAAAATAATATCACATTGAATTGTCAGACAGAATGGAAACAGATTAAGACAAATGGTGAAAACGGTCTGACAGGGGGAACACAACTGTTCTAGTAATTTCAACGGAGAGTACTTCAAAAAAGAGGAATTAGTGTCTAAAACGAAAAAGAAAATCTGCAGCTTTGTCAAACACTTGTTTTCTCAAGCTACAGTAGAATGGCTGTACAACTAAATAGAACAGTTTGTGTTCTTGTTTAAACAACTTTCTATTCAGTTCCAAGAACAGGCTTAAGACCACCGTACCTGAAAGTTCTCTGGCCTGTGTTTTAAATACAACAAAGAGAGTATAATTACGTCTGTTCTGAGTAACAAAACGTTTGTGGTAATATTTAGCTCTTGTAATAAAGGGTACAAAGTAAATACGAGGACGTGGTTCGCTCACGTCAATGTCACGCGGAATCACGACATCATCTTTCTCCGAAGACAAAATGTCACCATCCGTTTGCCCGCGGTCGATCATTCCACTCATAAATTTCTCGAATGGCGTCTGCGGAAATCGAACCCGTGACCACAACGTGGTTAACCGCTGATGAGAACTTGTAAGTAGGCTATTGCCGGTATTTGTCCTAATTATGGCTTTGCTGACGCACGAGTTCGTGTCACGTGATTACGAGGGTTTGCAGTGCAGAGTGGATTATTTGCCAAAGCCAGAGAGATCAATCAGAGTTCATCATTCCTGAAATTTGCTTTTGAGTCTAGATACGGCTCATTTTTCGAGCGATCGTTTATCACCTGAAATCGATACGCCAATCATGCTTACAGATCACGTCATGCCAGGAGTAGTATATTAATTGTCATTTCATAAATACGAGGGCTTTTAGATGAATGGTCATTAAATTCCATTAAATGTCTTTATTTTTAAAGAATAACATTAATGAAAATTTCAATCTTCTAATTTTGGATCAGAAATAAATCTCATAAGAGTGGTTGTTGTTGTGGTATTCAGTCCTAAAACTGGTCTGATGCAACCCTCCATGCTTACCTATCTTGCACAAGCCTTTTCATAAATACCGCATCCTCCCTAATCTGCTTTCCAAATCTGTTCTTACCCTACACACTTCCCTCTAATACTAATTTTACACGGCCCTCATATCTTAAAACGTGGCATATTAATCATCCCTTCTCTTGGTCAACTTCCTTCATATTGTTCGCTCTTCCCCTATTCTGCTTCGAACTTCCTCGTTAGTGATTCTATCCATCCATCTGATTTTCTGCATTCTCCTCTAGAAAATGCTTCTAAACTTTCAAAACGCCGTTTTTTATTATGTAAATAAATGCTTGTGACAATATTACGGGGTCACAAGGAGACCAACTAGATACAAGTATAATGCAATAATCCACTGTAGGCGTTAAATGTTAATGTGAGGGGCCAAACACAAAATACATCCAGGTAAGGGAAATGGTAAATGTGCATAGTGATTCAAAAAGCATTGCATCCAATCAATAGAAATACTATCTAGTTTCAGACAGTTTTTAGAATGAGAAACATTTTCAAAGAAAATTTTAAAATGCCAGATGTTTCGATGCAGCTTAGCATCGTAATCTATCAGGAAAAATATTAAGACTAAATTAAAGCAATGTTGTGATGTACTAAATTTTTCTTATTAAATTTCAATTCATTTCTGAGTGACTAGGTTAAGATCTTTTTCTATCAGTTTCCTTCTCTTGGTCAACGCCCTCCATATTGTTCGTTCTTCCCCTTTTCTGCTTCGAACTTCCTCGTTAGTGATTCTATCCATTCCTCTGATTTTCAAGAGTGGTCAGAAATTTAGTCAGGCAGGAAGAGTATTTTAAATACAGTATGAAGTGATAGATTCAGTCATTTGGACTGTGAAGTCCATATCTGTTCGAGTTGCCTGTTCCTCTGCAACATTCAACTCTCTGATTGCAGAAAAGAGTAGTTTACTGTTCAAAACGTCTCTGAAATACCTTTCTTCCCATTTCATCACATATTTCTCTTCTGCATTTCAATCTCATGTAACAAATTGTCATTAGAGAACGTAGGTTTTCCCGGTGTAGTTGATGAATGAAGTATTCTCGGCAATCCACGTTAATTAGCCGCAACGTTTCGAAGGCTGTCACTTCAAGTGAAAGTCAGGTGTGCTCGTTTTTGTAGCCTATATCAGAGGTCCCAAGGCTTAAACTCCCCCTGATTGGCCCTGGTACGTAGGTGGTAGGGGTGGGCAAAATAACGTCTATTCCCGAGTGGATTCATTCATGATTCTCATTAACGATCAATCATTGGAACCTATATTATCATTATTATTTGCCCCTGAATTAAATCCCGAGTTTTCATTACATATAAAATCAAACATGCACCACTAAGTCGTCTTTCTCTTAAGTGTCTTCTCTCGTGGCTCGTAAAAAAATTCCCAGCGTTCCGCAATTAATGACCCATAAATTACATATTACTTCATTTCTTTGTTACGACCATTCCTTATGTCTCTACTTTCATGAGGCCCTTTAAATTATGGAATTTTATTCTTGAATTGTAACCAATGAAAGAGGAGGACGCTATACCGTTTGTAATTTCAAGACTTTTATAAATATACTCCCCAAATTAAATTATATTTTGAACGGTGTAGTACAGTGGAACACTTCGGAAAATCCGTATTTTTCCGGAACTCTTGGCTTGTTATTTAGGCTGAGTAATACCTACTTATAAAAATATAAGGATGTGAATAAAAAAGTTCTTAATGAGTTTCATTATTTTGAGTCATTTAATTTAATATATTTTTGATATCAAAAACAGTATTAGTCAGTTGAATTCAAATATCTGTTGTGACGTCGAGCCTGTTTTTGCACTTAGACTTTGACTTCATTGCAGCGTAAATAGGCTGTAGAAAACAGAAGTAAAGGAGTAATAGCTTGTTTTGAAATATTTGGGCAGTTACAGATTCTTCGAAATCTGGATCCTAGTGACGGATCACTCTGGACTCCAACAAAATCCTTCCACTACTGGACACAAGAAAAAGAAAAGGTCATGCTGCAAAAAGAATTAATCCCAAATCATTCAACCAGCCACACAAACGTAGGGAATATTACTATAAAAATATTACGGATCCTTTCCGGTTCTCATCTTTTGATACAGCACAAGCCGTCAACAGAACACCAATAAAAAAGATTCCAGGAATTACACCACAACGCCGATATTCTATTTACAAAATCCTTCTGCATTTATTTACTCATTCCAGTTTAATTTTTTTCAACTTGTGACTCCCAGATATTTACAGATTTTATCCTTTAATATTTCATCGTCTCCTAATCTGTATTTTATTGTCGCCAAGTTTTCAATTCTTATAAATGTAAGTGCCTCGTTTTCAGAGGAATATATTTTCATTTTCTATGCTATGAAATTTTAAAAAATCATTTTGTAATAGCATTTGAAAAAATACCTGAGGCAGTCCTGTTTACGGTGTTTAATTGGATAGAAGATTTATCTCTGTAATTTGGTTTTAAATTTATTGGATTTATATAATTTAGTTGAGTGTTTATTATCAGCCACCTCAGCAAACATATAATAGATTATTGTGATTAAATATAATCAATATAACTAAGAACTAGTTGAACCCTTTTATTAAATAATATTATTATTTTTTTCAGGTCATCCTCAGCCAGGGCAGGCAACCTTCTCAACTTCTCAACAGCGACTACCTGCAAGACTCCAGTCGCAATGTTGCTGTGAAATAAATACTCTAATATTGTAACTTCATGTTAAAAAATTGCTGTTTGTTGCTAATAAAGATTGTCTCAATTAACCACGGCATTCTGCTTATCACATCCCTTTCCTCTGGCCAGAATCGTAATATAAGAAAAAGCCAAATTTGATGCACGCGCACCTCAAATTTTGCCTCGTCTTGTTGGTGCATATTTAAAATGAACTGCAGAGAACTTCAAACCACAGAATATGAAGCCGTAATCCAGGTCTATGACGACATAGCAGATCCGTATCACATTACGGCCAAGTTGGACGCGGAGCCAAGAAAGTCTTCGAAATCTTGGCTCCATCCATATCTCTGGCTTATATTTCAGAGCTAAATTGTATTTTACTGAAGCAGCTCATATCTGACGCTTTAATTATTGGTTAACCTCACGAACCAAATCAATATTTGTACATGTTCATGGCACCATTAACAGACAAGCCTCGTAGCTGAGCTTGTTAAAGCCTGATGTGTGGTTCCGGTTTCGTGGGTTCGGATCCCGACGAGGATTCTGTTTTTATTCCAGTTAAGCACCAGTAAACGGATTCAATGTTTACGTCGTCAGCTTCAGCGACGCCATTTATCTGGTGTTTCAAGTACTAGAACTACTAAGGTGCTGAATTCATGTTTTAATTTATACAAGTCCATGTTAATACCCTTCTTCAGATATTTAAATCGAGACCATCTCCGAGAAGCACGGTGGCTGAGTGGTCACCGTCGTGGTCTACTGAACACAGCTTTCTGGGTTCAAACCCAACCTTTGCTAATATTTTTAACTTATTTTCTATTTACATTAAACCTCCTTGCTTCTTCTACTATCCTAGTGTTACAGCAATAAATTCAGTTGGAAAAGAATTATTTTTAAAGGGTTTAACCTCCTTGCTCTTTCTACTATCCTATTATTAACGAAAAATATACTTTTCCCGTCGAAAAATATTTTTTGCCCGTAACGAATGGTGAAGAATTGGAAAATAACAGGGGAGCATAACCGTAATGGAGGTACCACAGTCTTCTGAGATGGACGCCATTTTGTACAGCAGTTGTTATTTAAATAATGGAAGATACAGACAGGTTTCGTCCTTGATTCAAACTCTCCTGCCTCAACAACCAAACGTTACCCCAGAATATTAAAAAATAAATTACGAAAATGCAGAAATTACGTTTTAATTTATAGACGTCATCATTGCTATCATTCTTAAGACCATTTAATGCAATGTGTATTCGTCAAAAACGGTGGTCGAGTGGTCACCGTCGTGGATTGGAGATCATAACGTTCTGGCTTCAAAACCAACCGGTGACCTGTACTTTTAGTTTTTTTTTCTGTTTGAAGTCTGCATCACAGTGATTCTTCAGACTGAATATGACTTGATCATCTCAACGTGATGTGTTGGGTAGATCGTTGGGGCAAGTAATCTCGTCCAGGATTGCTTCCATTTTGGGGTACGAAACCCGCCAATTTCTTTTATTTTCTCATTAAAAACTACTGAGCAGAGTTCTAGTACGTTCGAGACGTGTGCAACACCACATGTTCCGAGGAAACCACACTGGGCTAGCTGAATTTTTAATAGAAACGGCCTATACATGTCGATGTCTATTAGGTTCATGGCGCTGATCAGCGTCAAGCCTCGTAGCTGAGCTTGTTAAAGCCTGATGTGTGGTTCCGACTTCGTGGGTTCGGATCCCGACGAGGATTCTGTTTTTAATCCAGTAAAGCGCCGGTAGACATTCAATGTTTACGTCGTCAGCTCCCGCGACGCCATTTATCTGGTGTTTCAAGTACTAGAACTACTAAGGTGCTGAATTCATGTTTTAATTTATACAAGTCCACTTTAATACCCTTCTTCAGATATTTAAATCGAGATTATCTCTGAGAATCACGGTGGCTGAGTGGTCTCCGTCCTGGTCTGATGAACACAGCTGTCCAGGTTCAAACCCAACCTCTCGTAACATTTTTAACTTATTTTCTATTTACATTAAACCTCCTTGCGTCTTCTACTATCCTAGTGTTACAGCAATAAATTCAGTTGGAAAAGATATATTTTTAAAGGGTTTAACCTCCTTGCTCTTTCTACTATCCTATTATTAACGAAAAATATTTTTTCCCGTAACGAATGTTGAAGAATTGGAAAATAACAGGGGAGCATAACCGTAATGGAGGTACCGTCTTCTGAGATGGACGCCATTTTGTACACATTTTGTTATTTAAATAATGGAAGATACAGACAGGTTACGTACTTGATTCAAACTTTCCTGCCTCCACAACCAAACGTTACCTTGGAAGATTAAAAAATAAATTACGAAAATGCAGAAATTACGTTTTATTTTATAGACGTCATCATTGCTACCCTTATTTTGATATTATAATGGGGCTTTCTGTCGGCTAACATGTTGGCTGAGTGGTCTCCGATGTGGGCTACGGATTTCAATGTTCTGGATTCAAACCCAAGCTTTGACATGTATTTTTATCTTTCTTTTTAGGCTCAAAGAGTGAGTCACTGCACTTCAGGTAAATTTGATTTATTATGTTGGCTTAGATCATTTAGTCAGAAGCAGGCTCCAATTTTTTTGGTACGAAACCTGTCAATATCTTACACGTATTCAGTAACATCTGTTGTACGGTAAACTGTTCATTTAATTTCGTTCTTTTCAACATGTAACAGCTCCTGTGTTATTAAAAATTCAGTTCACTTTATACCTGTTTCCCCTTGAAGGTTTCGTGTTGCCCAAGTCTTGAACTTACAGTGGCAGGTTTCGTATACCAAAACGGGAGCGTTATTGGTCTAAACGTTCGTGCCTCAACAATCTAAACCAACGGTTCTTTCTCCCTCAGAACATTAAATTTATCTGAAGAAGCCCAGTAATTCAGAATTAATACATAAGAAGTAGAAACGCTTCACCTGTTCAGGATCGTTGGATTTAACGAGCGAGTTTCTCAGGGCAAATGATCGTCGTGTCTTACTTCCAGATAGTCGCGAGGAAAATGGCCATAAAATATTAAATATATTGCTTCACTTGATTTATAATTTTTACGTTGAACCTTTTTCCACCCCTTCCATCATCGTCTTAAGGGCTATAAAGTGCTTTTGATATAAACACTACTATGGAACAGCACCACTAATATCTTCGGTTTTGGGCAACTATTTTTATTGGTTTCTTGTTACAACGACGTGATTCCCCCACCCCCCTCCTCCTCCACCGTTATGAACACTCCACTTCCATTCAGAATGGGGTTAAAATTGTACACAAACAATGAAGAGGGGTGGAAACTATAAAAAATTGACTACTAAAATATAACCCGTTCCATGATTTTTTTTGTTGAAATATTATTACAATTAAAACAGTTGAAACTCTGTGAGCGTAATTACCCACAAAATATATTTAGGGGTCTCTAATATTCAGAAAATTTATCACATTTCTCAAATTTCTTTTCCAAAACGTCTGTTATACTGGTCGTTATTTCTTTTTTAATTTTACAGACGATAATTGATCATGTATGTTGTATTGACTTGTAAACTTTGTTAAAATAATAATAAAAATTAGATTTTTATAATTGCACATATTAACAGTGCATAAAATTGACGATCCATAATATTCAAATCCTTTTGAATAAATTTTGTATATTTTTATTAATTCATAAAAAAACTTTTATTTTCATGATTATCAGTTGGTATAATAATTGATTGTAGTACATACAATATTAGAATAATGAATTAACAAAATTAAAGTATTGTACGTAAGTACTATTCTAGCTAATTGTTAAACTTGTTTATTATTAATTTTTTTATTTTCACAAGTTGCAAATTTATAAATAGCACATTAAATTCATCTAATAATTTTGTAAATAAGAGCTTTGGTAAAATTGAAAAAATTATTTGTGCTAAAGAAAACATAAAAATACGAACGAAGTCACAATTTAATAAATTACTTAAAATAATTTAGGACCTAATCGTTTTAAATTTTAAAGTATACAATTATGAGATTATTTTGTTTTACAATATTAATCTTTTATTGAGGTCTGATTTTTCACGTAGGTCCCAAATAACAGACGAAAAGTAGTAATGTATTGTATTTATCACATAATTAATTAATAAACCTTTACTAAGAGTTAGATAATAAATTTGATGTATTTATTGTTTATTATACTCAGATAAATTTTTAATTAATATAAAAATATATAATTTTTTGATGAGGTATAACAGCCTCTTTGTAAATTTTACTTATTAAATACTGAAATATACTACCTTTCGTCCCTCACTTGAGACTTCTTCAGGTATGCAGCTGCTCATTTAACGTATATTTAATTGTCAGATAAAGTATTTATTTATGATTGGTGATTGGTCTGTAATTATTTGCATCGTAAATTATTGACGACTTAGTGATTGAGATCCAGATGGAACTAATGGTCAAAGTCGGAGTCAATTCGTTTTATACTATTAGATGTGTTGGAATGCTGATGTGTGGTCGAGGAAGCAGAATCGCTTTTTAGAGTTTGACACGCTCATTGCTGCTGCTGCTGCTGCTGCTGTGGTGAAAGATTTCGCTGGTAGCGTCTTGTGTATCTACGCTCCTATCCGAGGGCTGAAACACCTGCCACTGTGAAAACGTAATTACACTTATTCCGCCTCCAGCGATGAAACTATCAGGAAATTCGCTGTGGTAATTACAATCGGAATAATATATTTTTTTGTCAGAACCCGTTGCAGTAGGGCTCCTATCTCCGAACAAGGACGGGATACGACTGTTATTGTGAGATAAGGAAACTTTCTCTGCTCTGCAGGGCGCAGGAGAAAGCTACGAAGCTAGTTTATCCCGTGATGTAACGGTGGCAGGGGACTCTGGATAATCAATATGAATAACACTTTCCACTACGCATGCAGAATGCTGTATGTCCCACTTAAAGCGAGCTGCAGACACATTTATCAGAACGGGCCGTAACGGAAACGCTCCAAAGATAAATAAAATTCTACGCCATGTATGTACACACTCGTTCGCTCGTATACAGGTTCTATGACTGGTATAACCATTGAGGAAACCGTCCCTTTCCTGTGGCTAAATGTTTATTATCGCGCTCTTCGAGTCGGCAAGTGGCCATTATGATAATATTAAGTTACGGTTTGCCATGAGCACTCTTCTGTGTTATCCTTCCTTTATATTCCCTTTCAAAAGCTGATCTAGGACGAGTGGGATTTAGAACACTGTTGCCTAGAATCGCACTTTTTGAAAAGTGAAGAAATATATAATTTATTAGAGTAGTTGGTCGTTAATGCGATATGCGTGAAGACATTTTCGTTAAAAACGTGGCAATAGTGGAAATATGAGACTGCAAGTTTGTTCGTTTACTCTGGAATATCAATTACCCATTATATTAGAGCACGGTGTAATAAATCATTATCGTCATATCTCCTTAAAAATATACGACGGGATTATTGGTTTGTGATAAACTGCGAGAGATCTCAGTGAGATATGTATATTGAATCTATGTGTTGCCATGGTGGCTTTTGATTGGTGGTTTGGCATTAACTGTGATAGCCACTTACGTGACTTCAATTTCGCAAAAGATTGACTGGTAGTATTTATTGTCCCTATTACATAATTTATCTAAGATTTATCCTACGATTTTACAGTTGTTTGTGACACACAAGTATGATGAAATGGAAGGTTACAGTGATACTCCATTAACTGTCTGAAAGCAGCCTCTTCCTTATATGGGTTTATTTGATAAACTGCCATTACGGAACCATGGAATCTCTTCCGTTTCAGCCTTCTGTTTTGTGGTTGCACGAGAAGAGGTTCCAGGATTGATGCGATTGTGTCCAGACATTCCCTTCATCGAGGGTTTACCCCAAGTCAATATGTAGTTTAGAGTTTCTGGCGTACTTACGAGTCTCATTGATCGGTTTTGATTCATCTCTATGCTTCTGATGTGACTTTCTACGGAATTTTTTTCAATCCGCAAGTGCAATACCAAATTGATGTAATCCTCCAACGAGATTTGTGACGTGAAGAAACCATTTTAGGTGATGAACGAAGTGGTGACCCAGATATTCAGCTTCAGTTGGTATGACCAATTTATTGGATTCTATATTCTGGTTGTAAGTTTGACTTCTTCATGTGAATGGAACTACTTTTGACTTTAGAGCTTTTACTTTCATATTCCACATTATGAAGGCAGTCCAAGAGTTTGTTGTGTGCTTCTTGGAAAACCGGCAGTTCATCTATATTAAGTGCTACTGTAGATTGTCAGATAGAGGAGTATCGTAAAAATGAACCATGTAAAGCTGAGGGTCAATCACGCTTGCCTGAAGTAGACCTGAATATACTAATTTGGAAACGGATAAATAGTTTTTATTTTCGGCTCGTAACGTGGGACCACTCAAATAGGATTGTAAAAGTCTGTAATAGGTGTCAAGAGGATGACGTTTGATTATTCTGAGTACGTCTTGATGATGGTCAAATACTTTTCCAGTATCCAGGTTTACACGTACATTGACCGTCTTCTGTTCAATGCATTTCATGACTGTGGATTACACGGAGGAGCTTCAAAGAGCATGAATGACGGGGTTTAGGTTTGACATATGTTCCATAATTAGTCGTTCCTGTATTTCCAAGATCATTATATAAGAAGTTGAAAATTGAAAACAGGTTTCTGAGCAAACAATTAGGATAATTTTTACTGCTCAATCCTCACGGTCATGATCTAACCTCAGTCGTCAAAGAACACAATATTTTTTATTGTTTTCCTTGCTGAGAAAGAACAAGGAAAATTTACGTCACTAAACATTTTCTTGTTTCCGATAACAAAATCGAGGAAAAAATACGAATGGGACGGTGCTTCGTAATAGTGTTTGTGACCTGTTTCCCTTTTAAGGCGATGTATAATTTCTTTTTGGGAACACGTTTTTATTTTTCCAGTTACACATAAAATGCTATGTTATTTTAGAGTTTAAATTACTCTCGATAAGTACTATTAATTATTTTGTTGACAAGACTGTCAATTTCTTTTTTTTTTGCATTAACAGCCGATGACTGGCAACGAACCGTAACTCAAAGTATTAGTAAATGCGTTCTTCATAATAAATTTACGGGGAAGGGGGTGACAGGATTCATAAGGGTGATTCATTCAAAGGCAACTCCCCTTATCGCGTTGCCAAGGACTCTAATATGTACTAATACTGTATCTTTTAAATCCGCGACTTGATAAACACTCTGAAAATAAAATAAACGAAAATATAAACAATTTATTTATAATCCAAAGACATTACATAAATTTGTCGTAGGCTGTGGTGAAACAATTTTTTAAAATTAATATACGTTTGTGTGTTATTGGAGAGTACAGTCAATAATGTTTGTCAAGATAGTTGATAAATGGTTATTAAATATACATATTTGTAAAATTGTGTACCATAAGTAGTTAGTTTTAATCTAACCATTGATCTACTCATTCATATTCCTATTTTTTAGACTTCTCTCAAAGCAATATTTTTTATTAAAATGGTATGGAATTTTAATTAATCCACCGATTCATGAATACTTACACTTTTAAACAAATTCTAATAAACTGGGCAAAAGTGAGAAATATTTTGCTTCATTGTTTTCCCATTTTCAGTAAACGTTACTTAACCTGTTCCCAATTTTGGTGTGCCTGTAATATTTAGATCATACCCTAAATTTTGTTAACGTATTGTTGCCGTGGTATTCAATTGTAGACTGGTCTGACGCAACCTCCATGCTAACCTGCGAAAGCCTTTTCATTCCGTATAACTACATCATCCCACAACCTTCCTACCTAAACAGCTTTGCGTATTCCATCCTTGGCCTCCGTCGTCTGTTCTTATTCCATACGCTTCCCTCTGGTGCTAATTTTACAAGACCCTCATGTCTTTAAACGTGGTTTAATAATTTATCTCTTCTCTTGATCAACGTCCTCCATATTGTTCTCCCTTCCCCTATTCTGCTTAGAAATTCCTCATTAGTTACACTATCTACCCATCTGATTTTCAGCATTCTCCTATAACACCACATTTCGAAAGTTTATATTGTTTTCCATGTTTCGCACCCATACAAAGCCGAACTCCATACGAACAATTTTAGCAATGATTTCCTAATATTCACACTTACATTACCAGTAAGCAAATTCCTTTTTTTACAAAAGCTTTCCTTGCCTGTGGTATCCTACTCTTTATGTCTACTACACTTCTATCATCCCTAGGTATTATGCTTCCCAAGCATCAGAATTCCTTAACTTCCTTCAAAATATCCTTTCCCAATCTAACAACGTTTGTTATTCCACTATTTTTCATTATACACACCGTCACCCTGGTTTTCCCTCGATTATTCTTCATATTTTCCTATTTCACCAGGACCACGATCATGCCATTTATTATGGTTTCCAAGTCTTCTTGTGACTCCCTTAATACTATATCGTCCGTAAACTAATCTTATCTGGTTTAATTACGTGTAGAAATTATCATCGAATTAATTCAGCTCCGGGCTAGTATTAATATTAATGTTATATTGCATAGTTCATGTTATATATGGTATTTATCAAAATTATTAATTACGTCTGAACGTAATTACAATGATATTAATTCTCAATGCATTTTCTCTGTACAACGGTAGTGGAGTCAAATGTGAAGTTTTGTGTGTCTCCTTTAATTACGCGGTTTTATTTTCATATTTTTATTTATCTACGTTATTACTGACGTAATTTGCTATAAATATATAAAGTAAATATATGTTTCAAAATGTGAATAATTTGCGAATTTTAAGGAAGTCTGGAAGTGTCGGTCATTGAATAATACTCCAATAGTGCGAATGGCTCCATTAGGTAATTGATTTGTCTGCAAGGAGCGAGCAAAGCTGTGGGCCGGAACATTTCCATGATGGATGAGACACTGATAGTTAGTTGCTAATGGCGATCAACGCTCGTTCTGACACATACCTTCTGTCGATTGGTAACACTGTACAATCTTTCGATTTATTCTGTTGGGAATATAGTCGTTCAACTGAACCGCGCCGATAAGATCATTATCGATGCGGTGTAATATGGTGGACAACGATCATGAAATATACAGACAGATATTCAGATATGGAAGCGGAAATTTATAACACAAAATGCGGCACGAATGAAATCGTGCATTAGTAGATGCTGGGTTTAGTAATTAAGGTCATGAATGTTTCTTTTTGATGAATAGGTCTCTTGGTCACTCAAGCGTGGGCCTACTTACTCATTGGGGCAATATTAAAAGCTATACAGTTACCAAACCACGTTGAAGTATTAGCTTGATTGGTAAAAGGTAATGCAGTACATAGTCCTTGAACTGCCTTCCCTCTTTCAGGGACATCGAGTTTATTCATTTTCAAGCAAGACGAAGAAATTATATCTTCAAATTTTCAAAGAAACTTCCTGAATGATTGAGAGTGGAAAGCAAAAATATAATAGAGGCTTGTTCAAAAATAAATTTTGAATAAAAATTGTCTTAACTTCATTCGACAATGACTACTAGTGTGGAAGGAAGAAAAGAATGTAGTGTTCATGGCGTTTATTTTAATTTGCGAATTATTTTTTTAAACATATTTGGCGTGTTATTACCGACAAGAATTTAGGGGCAATGTTTACTGGTCACGTGACGTCAGCAGTATTGCGTAGTTCACAGATTCGTAAAAAACATGTTGTTTCCCAAGAGCAGCGACTGTTAATTGTTGCAAGTCGTTCACGTGCATTTGTTGAAGGTCTATTTTGTGTTAAAAATCCGGAAGTAACAATACCTTATAATTCCATAGTAACATTAATCGACCGTTTCTGTAAAAAATTAACTGATTTATAGAAAATTTCCGTGACCTCTCTCCTTTTAGTATTAGAGGAAAAATATATGGAAATAAATTTAAAATATTGAGTAAAACTAATATTTCCTTTTTCAATACAACATGAAACAAAGTGAATTGTGTTAAATGTCAGATTCTTTCGACCTAGTAAATTATGAGTTAATTGCAATTGAAAGGTTGGGATGAACCGTCATTAAGCACAACTTGAGTTTTTTCCAGTTGATAGCCCGGTAATACCATAAGAGAGATTAAATTGAAGAGTGAAAGTATTTCATTTTATGAGGACTAAAAGTTGATACATATTAAATAACTATAAAATAGAAGCATTACAATAAAAATGAAGAATTATGTATAATTTGGTCAAACTAATGATATTTTTAAATGAAAAATAATATTCATACATTAAATGGAAAGCTGAATAAATTGGTTAAACTTTCAACGCTTGCTCAAGACAGAATAAATATTGTGCATGTCTTGCAAGACGAGAATCTATCCGCCGTAGCCAGCCAGCCACCTGCAAAGGACTTGCTGTCTCTGTAAATGAGTTAATCTTGTCAGCAGACCTGCAATAATGCGGCTTCTATTCCTTGTCTTTGCTATTAATAGCCGCCTTTGTGTCGAAACCCTCTGTGTTAAATTGCTCACCATTAGAGATGTAATTGCATCAGAAACTCAGCAATGGGTTACTCATGTACGTTCCCTTGTCAATAATAAATTACAAATGTGCGGGTCAAGTAATAATGCCAAAGGTTATTCAATTTATTTAAATTTATTCCGCCAATAACTTTTATATATAAAATTCCGGTGGGCGTATGTTTCGTAATTATCCTCATCCTATACGTCTTGATGATCATTTTTGTATTTAAGGCCACCTGGATGGTTCAATGCGGTAGGTGGCGCTTTTTTAATTATCCGAACAAAATTGTTTATGTTTTTCGGATTTCTTACATAAACCTATATTCCCAAAAAATTCATTGCGGCTGTTTGAATAATCTATAGCATTTAACTTAACTTCGTGTGCAAGATCATTGCGTCGTAGCTTGACATTGTTTTGATATTACGATATATTCCGTGTACTCATCATCGGACCGGACTTTCAAATCCAGGAACCGGATGAGTATAAAGACCAAAATATGGGCATCATAACATAAAATAATATAAATTATAGTAAGATTATTCAAGTAATTATCTTAAACAAATTACATAACTCTGCTAATACAAATACAGTCATAAATAATTAGAGTATAAAATTAGTAAAAAAAGTTTGAACCTACAACTACTCGACCAACACGTCATGGAGATCCGGAAACGTGGGTCGTAACCGGAAACCGGAGTTGTTCCACAAACAAAATGTATAAAGGTGGAAAGGATGAGAAGACAAAGAAATTAAGAATTCTCTCCTTCAGTCTCTCCACGAAAATAATATAATAATAAAATTAGTGTAACAGATGATGATCTTACATGCTAAAACAAACTTAAATATACACATATACTTTATTATTGTATTCATACATATTTATATCTATGTAAAAATATGTACCAACAAAAGAAAAATATTGTTAAACCGACCTGTTATTGAATGTAGAAAACAGGTCAAGTAAATTATTATCAATAATAATAAAAAATTCCGTGTATTATTCATCAATTAATTCAACATTGAACAAATGAAGTGTATTTAAATAAAATTTAGCGCACAATTGAAAGGTGCATTGTTTGAATTAAGGTTTATAGACGTGTTTGAGTTGATATTACGATTAATATCTACACTTTTGACGTTTTAAATTTCTGACGTGGCTAAATTAATAAGATCAGGACTCATTGAAAAAGGATTTTCAATGTAAATGTTCGACAATTCGTGGTTGTATGTTTTCGATTGTGCTTCGTTAGCACATGAACAAAATAATTATTTAACTTATGGAACTCCGAAGTTCGATAAATGCTCTGTGTAGGCCGGCATAATCTGGAATCATATAGAATACATGAAATTTTATCCTGAAAAAAATCAAAATTTTTATATTGTTATAATTTAATAAAATTCTATATTAAAAAAATTGTAATGTTTTTTGACATCAAAATTAAAGTATGGTATTGGCTATTAATGTGACTGATTAACATAAGGAAAAATTATCATACTAAGTATTAGTCTTTTAAAAAATTTATATAACTTTTTCTTCAGCGTTCATTTGTACGATATACGACGTGGAAAGGTAAATTTTCAAATATGTGACGATCTGATGATTAAATCATGTGCTGTCAAAGATATTACTGCCAAATTAAATACTGCAGTAGGGTAATTTAGATGAATTAGTACCCAGGTAGAAACACTTTTACGTGTGAATGACCGTAAGTGCGAAACACGCTAAAGTAACGCTTTTATCATTCTTAGAAATGTTTATTACAGTCTTTGTAATATGATATTTAGACAGCACGAAATTAGTTTTATCACACCATGAAGTTATCACTGCTTAACTTACGTGGTTGTGTTTTTCACGTAAATGTATCCTGAAATAAACAGAATATATATTTCATGGCGTCAGTATTGTCAGGTTGTCTTTTACACTACCAAGTTGTCGTAATAAAGATTCGTGTTTAACTGAGTTCCTACCTATTCTCAGTACAACAGCAGAGCAGCGGACTTCTGCGCATCTTATTTAGAGCCGAATAGCTTTTTCTCTCCTGTTTATCACCTGAAGAAATTAATGTATTAATAAATTAGAATCCTGTGATTACTGTAGAGAATAATGGATGTATTACATACTAATAGTAACTCATTCAGACATTCATTTCAATAATCAAATTATTGTAATATTCACTGAACTCTAGTGGATTCGTGCAATTTCTCTAGTCAATTCTATTAAGCTACACTTAGTAATTGATGTATTATTGCCAATTACCCGCTAGTATAGCGAGTATTCAAAGAGAAATTAGGGGAATAAATTGTAAGCAAAACTCACAAATGACATCATCATCAAACAAATTTTAATAAGGGAAAACTAAGAGAAAGATAAATTTGTAAACAATAGTTAAATTTAGTACTTCGTCTACCAGTTACTGTAATATAAGCGCGATTATTGTTAATGCAGTGAATTGTTTTAAATACTTGGTAATATTAAAACATTTGCCAACTTTTTTGATGTGTATTTCAGCTTGACTTCAGTTGAAGTTGCCAACTTATCGCCCATGAAAGCCAAAAATTCCCTTTTCTTGGAATCTCTGAAGCTCTATCTGCAGTTAACGAGGACTAGGCCAAGAATTTCCGCAGGCAGCAGCATCATGGTTTGTTTGAAGCAGAACCGAAATAACGCTGACTGGGGGGAGTTTACGCTAACTTGCTTCATAAACAAACTGTTCTCGCAGCATGTGACTGGAGTAGGCCACAAGAGTCGGAAATGAATCACTTCGGTTTTAATGGTCAAGGTTTCGCTCTTATTCGCAAAATAAGACATCGACCACAGAGAAACACTGAAGTCTTGTCTGTGGTAGCAATGTTTATGTCAATATATTTTTATTATAAGTAGGATAAAGAATGACGAAAAAACAACAATTAAAAATTAAAATTAATGGAACAGACTCTATTGTCTGCCTCATGAGCATGCCAACAATTAAGACACATTAACTCCACCTATTACAGAAATTTTATTAGTCTTAAGTTAATGTTCTCATTTCCCTTATTTAATTGGAAAAATAAAAAGTTTCATTATTTTTTCAGGTAAACTCTTAAAGCTCTGGGAAGTCCTTCATTTTATTTACAATTTACTGGATGACTAATACCACGAAATAAACTGTAAAACAAAAATTCAGTAAATAGGACAACGTTTCGTTACTCTGGTTAACATCTCAGTTACACAAGTAAAACGTTCTGTATATTTAAATAGATAGTACCACTATAATTTTTTTTTGATATCATGTTTATATAAAAATTCCATATTTAAACAAAAACTTTAAGGTCAATTTTTATGGAAAATAAATAATTATTTACATTTTATTTCTTGTAATATATTGAAATTACTGGAAATAAAATGTGTTTTATATTTACGCAATTGTATCTTAATTTTGTCCATATCTTGTTTGTACAATTTTTTTTATAATTTTAGATATCCATTCGAAATTTGTTATACTTATGCAGCTAAAGAGGCTCCAAGAAGAGGAACGAAACGTCTTGCTATTTCTCAGTTTATTAAATTATTTGTGACATGTCGGCTGGCTTATTTGCTAATTAAAAACATAATAATTAAGTAATAGAAAAATTGCAATAATTTTAATATCATTAGCTATCTTAAATAAATGTCATTTGAATTAAAATAGAATTATTCATAGTCCACTCTACACTAGATTGTCAAATAAAATGAATTTCTATATGTATAATAATATGACAATGAGTAATAATGTAAATTATAATTGTTATACATTTTATCAATCTATATTTGAACATTATTCTCGGAAGAAAATTTGGAAAATTAGTATTATATATTAGTTTTTTATCTGGAATTAATTAATTACAACTAATTAAATAAAAGAGCCAATAAGGAAGAAAAATTATTAATATTATTTATTACAAACAGGAAACATGACGTTTCTTAACGACTTTTTGAGTTCATCAGGTGAAAAAATTTAAAACAAAAACCTTACCTCCTCCTTCACTCACGAAGTTTTACTTAATAATATTGAGTATCTCGATACGGTGATTTTATACAGAGGTTTTCTATTAAAAGCGTAATCAGTACTCATTACAAAACATGGTACAAAGTTTAATTTCTTTGGGTTTCTCAACAAGAACGTAGTTGACTTTTTGTACAGACAAACATTATAACGGTCACTGGTATTGTCTAATTATTTATTTTAATTTCATAATTGGCTACAGTGGTGAATAGTTTCAATTTATCAATAATAAATAAAATAATTTATTGCATTTTAGAATTGGCAAGAGTAAGAAAGAGTTTAATTTTATATTAAAGTAAAATATATTATTTGACAATACGATTTACTGTTATAAAGGTTTTTTGTAATACAACGGTTTAAAAAAAATAGAAATTTTTTAAATTGTCACCTATTGAAGTCTTAATCACGGAATGAAACATTGTGCTTGGATAATAGGTAATACTAATTTTTTTCTGTCTGGAATACGTGAGTTTATCAATCAATTATTCAATTAACATTATAAACGTACATTATGTGTTTTACTTCTGAAGGAGTTCGTATTGCTCAACAGGTTCCGTAAAAGTATTCCAGATATTCCGTGGCCCTTTGAAATAAAATTGTTAATGACTGATCTTTAGAATCCTAATACTTGTGCAGAAACACACTTATTATTTTAAAGTAATATAGTTCGAAATAGGATTCAATAAATTCGTTTCGATTACGTATCAGGTTTCTAAGAACAGAATTTCTACAAGGGAAGACAGAGTTGTATTTCACGGATTACAACTGTAGCTTTGAACTCACTAGACTGTGTACTGAAGGATTTGGGTCCGCGGCGATCTTTTCTAATCCTCTGTGAAGGAAGGGAGCAGAGCCCGATTACGTCAGTGCTTGTAGACTACGTCCGTGTTGCTGCAGAGGCGGTCCTGTTGTTGAATTGCTGTTGCCTAGCAACTAACACTCGTCTCCGCGTCGTGACGTCGGAGACGACACTCGGCAAATAGCGAATTTTACTTTGTTCCGCGTGCAAGCGCCGGCGTTTTAGATGCGACTCTAGTGAAGATTTGGCAAACCCGTCACATCTACGTAATAGAACATCAACTTGCCAGTGGGTCCACCAGTTTGAACGAGATAAGCAATTTAGTTGCAGGCTGAGCAAGCACCAATCAAAAATCGCTATGTTTACTGACTAATATTAACAATATTAAGGGACACGGGGACTGAAATTTACAATTTCTGTTAATGAAAACCTACTGAGCTGAAATTTTAACTGTTTGTTAACAACACACATGTGTGGCAATGTACAAAATTTTGTTTCTATAAACTTGTTTCTGGTTAAGATATTTTCAAAATTTGTCATCAGTTGTCAGTATTATTTTTGAAACTGAATAAAACTGTGCGGAGAAAATAATTTTTTACTGAGACATTCATATGATTACTTAAAAATTGGCACTTTTCATCATTTTGAAAATTTATTTCACCTAAACCTGAACAATTAGAAAATAGTCGTATTTGAAGGTATTAGCATGTAGATTCTGTACTGAAGCTGAAAGATACACATTTATATGAAGAAAGTAAAATTTAATCATTTAGAATTAAATCCATTTAAATTGCTTCTGAGCCTTTAAAAATGACGAAATCAAATTAAAAGGTTTGCTATATGGTCTGTAATCATTATGAAAACAATTAGAAAATTAATTTTTTCCAGATTTTGCCAAAATTTTAGTCCCGTGTCCCTTAACAGCTAATAAGCCGAAACAGAAAGCATTCGATGCAAAACGATTACGAATAATACAATATTGAGTTATTTATTTACGTATAAATCTTATTCCAACAAATAAAATATAAACGTAACGTTATGACAATCTGACATCCTCGATGGTGAGCCTCGCAGCTGATTGGATAGTTCAGTGAGTCATATAAATTCCTCTGAATCCATCCGTTTAGGATGATAACTACGATTAATAATTTTAAATTGTTTCTCTAAGAATTTTCTCCTGATTTTTGGCTCTGCTTCGATCTCAACACTTAGACCACGCCTTTTGGAGTCTTTTCGTATGCTAAATGTTTCTGACAGGTAATTTTTTGACGTCTCAGTGGAGTCTCTTAGAAGCATCTCCAAGTTCCATTTTTGGGGTGGACGAATCCCACGCTTGGTCTTGCCCATGTTCAGTGGGTTTTGTGGCTCGCTAATCCCCTGCAGAATGTAAATAGCAACGTACTTCTTCCAACAGATGCGGCGTGCTACAGTCATCTGCACGTGGTTACTTGCTGTTGCCGTCTTTTCTCTCCAATGTATATTAATAAATATTTATAATTAATCATTTCATCTCTAAAGCTCACGCGCTTTACAATGCTAATAGAAATTTTTAGTCGGTTGTCGTTTTGCTGTTATGAAATACTAAGACACATGATTGCCCCGTTTTATGGTTAATTTAAAAGAACCCCAGTTTGCATCTGTCCTTGTATTAGAGACTCTTGTGTGAGATTTGAGAGTAGTAAGTGGCGAGCGTGAGTTTGTGTTGTTTTTTTCACGGCGAGTTGAACACATCATCCATCGCGTTGCTCTTATATAGTTCCTCCAAACGACCAAGCTTGTACTCCATTGTGTAAACTTCTCTGCTTTACGACTTGGATGTTCGCGCCACGAAACGGCCTTTTGAGATAATTTCTCCCTGAGGACACGAAGCGTGGCGAATGTGCTGCTCTCCTTCGACTTTGGAAGCAGCTCATCAACATTAACTTACACAAAACTTGAGTCCACTCTTCTGCTCTCAGCCTTATTTATCGTCCTGGGCTTTCAAGGAACTGTAAACTTTTTTATTGGTCCATTTTAGTATCTGAAAAAGTAATATTTTTCTTTTTGTGTTACGCCAATCAATTATTTTGTCTTTATATAACAAAATATGGTCCAGTATACTTGTTATATATTTTATTTATGTTAAATACACATATACATAATCTTACATGATTACAGAGCTTAGCTTGTGTGTTCCTCACTTGACTTAATTTAAATTAGTTTCATATTTATATTTTTAATTGTTCAACCATTAATATAGGCTATATAATTTTCCGGAAGTGATGTGTTAAGGGAAATCCAAACGCATTTCAGTTATTCCTTCCTTCATATGATATTTTTGGCTTTCGATTAATAAAATTTATATACGTATGAACTCCAAGTGAAAATAAACAAAAAAACACACATTACACATCCAGCCAGGTGCGAGGTTGCTCCATCGGCTGAAGGATATATTTTACGCTCGTCTTTTCTTTTAAACATCGTGGCAAAAAAAAACAAATATTAAATCTAGTATATAATCAACTCTAAAATACCCTTAAGTTATGAAATAGCTCAGAACTTTTAGTTTGAAATATTCACTAGTAGTTAAATAAGTCACTGTTCTTTCCACAAAAAAGTAACAGATATAATTGGGCGGAAGTGTTATGAATTTAGACTGCCAGCCCACTATGGCGAATTCATGTAATGGAATTCATAAAATGTCAATTCCGTTTTGACTGATTGGATCCGTAATTATAACTGGCTGACTAACGTGATAATCATCCAGTAACTCAATCACAGATGCGCCGCTATTAATTTGCTCTTTGTAACAACTGCAAAGGACGAATTTAACAAATTAATATTAACGCTGACAGATGAAGCATTACAACAAGTGAAAAATGCTTAACAAGTAGGAGTAACAAACAAGCAGTAAAGTCATAATTGAGAGTCGACAGGGATTGGTTAACTGTTCTAATTACAATTAGCAGAGATAGTTGATAGAAAGTTGATAATTTCGCTATTATTGGTATATTCCATTAATTTGAAGAAAAAATCTTTATAGAAAGAGAGAATGTTTGATTCTTAAATAATACACGTTCATTAGCATAAAATGAGCCAGTTAATGAAATAAACAGTAATATATTTTCTCCAGACAGTCTTGTACAATCTAAAAGTAAAACATTAAAAAATGTACTGTTACTTTTAAAACCATTCAGTCATCCTAGATTGTAAGAAGGCATTCAGAATTTATATATATTTAGAGATCGATTAATAATCACAATACGAAACGTTTCTGTAAACTTTGTTCCCCTCAGATGAAAATAAAAATATTTTAAATTATTAATACTTTATTATGTTAATAATTTTTCCCCTATTTATATCAGTCACTTCCGAAAACCAAAAGTTTATTTCAATTTTGATTTCCATACTTTATTCGGAAGAAGCTTTCGGCAATTGCCAAATTCATCTACAAAATAAATTACAATATTTGAAACATTACAATTTTTTAAAAATATGTACATAAATAAATATGGAAAATTGTTTAAAACTATGGTTATATGATATAACGTTTAAAAATATTATACATATCAGTCTTTAAACAAAAATGTAATAAATTCCTTGAAGAAATTATTACTAATGATCCCGTTTAAAATATATTTGTTATTTGACCCAAATAGTTTATTTTCAGTGTAACGTTTAATACATAAAAAATTATCTGTAATTTATGACCAATGAGAGACAGAACATTTAAAAGGCATTTTAAAATAACTAGAACGTTGGAGTACTTACTTGTACTTTTTTCAGGTTGCGACGAATGTAAATATATGTTTTCTTCGTCAATAAAATGAGGGAAAGTTTGTGGTTAAATATCATCCTAAAATTTCCATAGTGTTTCCGGTGTCCAAAACTCAATTTTTTCTGAAAAACTTTCGTTGAGTTAAAAACCACCAGCCCATCTATCCAATATGATTAAGAATAGGAAACGTCCAGTAGACCTTGGCTGGCTTAAATACAAGTTTCAGTGAAATGATTGCAATGCCATTTACATTGTTCAAACAAAGCGAATCTTAAAAACTAAAATTAAGGAGCATGGCACCATGGCTCCCAGAATATAAACACAATGTCATCTCGAAGCATATTAAATCTAATAATCATTCTTCTGATTTAAATAACGTCAAAATTCAGACTTGAGGCTGATACAAATGTCATATCTATAATTATCTGTTATTTCATATTGTTTTCTGGGAAGGTGATACATGTGTAACTTTTTAAATTATTTTGAAGAATCTGATTAGGTCTTCCGTCGAGCCGAGGAAACGTCTTATGATTGATAAATTTTAGGTAAAATATGTTGGTACATTTGGTGATTAATTATCATTAAATCATATAATTAATACAGTTGGAAATATATGATTTATAGCTTAATTTAAATTAGTTTAGAATCTATAGACTAATAATAGTTTCAGCTAAACTTTATATTGAGTGACATTAAAATATTTGTAATTATTTAAAAATGGTTCCTACACTCATAAAACGATATTTACCATTCTCATATAAAGCTATTAATTCATATATTAATTTTAAAATATAACGATACTAATGTCATAATTTTATATATGTTGCACCTAATTCACTAAAGACTTTTTCCTATAATTTTTCAAAAATAAAAATGTAAAGGATGCAGCAAAATAATTAATATCCTATATGTGCTGTAGAGTTACACCTATGAATTAAATTTATATAAGTTTAGTTTGAGAAATATTTGAAAAATTTATATCTAAAAATTTGAACTCTGTTTCATTAATTCATTCGTTAATTTGATATCCCACCTCAATAAATTATTGGAAAAATAAGCTGTTTAACTTGGACAACCCAAGTACCAAGTTTATTATTATTATTATTTTAAAGAAAAATAAAAGACATCTCTTTCGTCTAAAACTTATCAATTGCTATTGTTTTTGAGTTTTATTTTTATGGTACTTAAAAGATTCAGAGACGCTTACTGAAGCAATGGCAGTTATTAATGGAAATCTTGAGGAAAAACTAAGTAAAATGTAAAGAATGGCTAAAGGCCGTGAATAAAAGAATCTAATTTGAATTAAAACGTTTCGTACCCAATTTTCGGGACCTCCTCAGTTCATTACTACCGCAAAATCCGGCCTCTCCGTATATCATAATTAAATAATACTGAGGTTGATTACTCAGTGACTGAAGTTCTCATATTCTCTCCGTTTCAGGGTTTTGATCATGGCCCGTTTTAAAGGTCATTGATTTCACAAGTTGAGGCTGTCATGCACGATAATTTTGGAACCCGCATTAGTCTCCCTCTCTAGGACAAGGTCCCCCTTATCCCCAGTTAACTGGTGCTTTTCCTAAAAGCGTAATACTTTTTTCGTGATTCTAGATTCAGTGATATATTTCTCAATTGATGATAATTTTAAGTATTTAAAGTAGGAAACACTTGAAAGGAAACATTTGTAATTCTAGCGTAAAAATAAATAAGTTTATAATGCACCTAATTTCCAAGCATTTTTTAACGTATATAACATCATGCTCAAAGTATGATAAACGTTTTAAGCCGCAGTCTAGTCTTCTCCGATTGTCTGAAATCAATGTAATGGTGGAAGAAGTGATTAAATTTCCTTCGAAAAATATTAAGCCTTATTACCAAAAAAGGTGAACAGATATTATTTTAAAATACAATTCTCAGGTTTCAACCCGGGTCAAAATTTGTTTATATAACGTTTCGTCAGTAACCCTCGTCATCGTCGACAGGTAGACAGTCTACTTGATGACGATAGCGGAGCTTACTATCGAAACGTTGTATAAACAAACTTTGGCCCGGGTTGAAACCCGAGAATTGTATTTGAAGCAAATTCACCGGTAAAGCCTTCACCCTTTAAGATCTTATTTTGGAAATTTATATAATACATGTTTGGAGCACAGAGAAAATTGTACAAATTTAAATAAAAAAAGTTATAAACTACATAGTTTTAGCCCTCTCCGCGAAGATAACTGAGTTCCCATAATAAGGTAACACGTAAAGAAGTTCAATACTGAAATAAAATTAGAAATCTAGGGATGTTTAAAAATAGTTTAGAATATCAGACACAAATTTAAATTTTCATTTGAAACCAATCATTCTTTGTGTTATTAAAATTTTATTATCTCACTGCTAGTTTTTCCGTGCATCTAAGCTATAACGTAGACAACTCAGCTTTTCATTAATGTCTCAATTATTGCGTAAATAAAATAATTAAAACCGTTCACCATATACTTAGCACAGTAAAAATGTTAGGATTTAGAACTTATCAGCCTTTAATGACTGTAAAATATTCGCAATTGAAATAATTTCAAATTAAATTATGAATCTCTTAGTACTAACAAATTATAAAATAAATAAAATCTGTCATTTATAGTACAGCTGTCTTACAATAGGTTGCACAAGGACAACTTTAAAATCATTAAATGCATTTTAGTGACTAATAATATTTCATAAACAAACTAGTTGAAAATGACGGGTTTATACACATAGGCCACTGGTAAAACTCAAATAATATAACTATTTTTTGTTGTATTTTTAATATCACTCCATATAAGAGCATTTAAAAGAAAGGCGTACCAAGTCCTATTAGTCTATTTTTTCCTCTCGGGCGCTGTTTTGAGGTCATGTGTCCGCAGCTTTGGTCACTTGGGCTGTGTGCCAAATATTCGGCATCGGGTCAGAGAACTGGGTGGAGTCAACACACGTAGTCTTGGGATTAAATGGACAAGCATCAGCGTCCCCTACAAACAAAACTCCGACGACAACAAATATTTTCTTCAGAGTAATATCTGTCTATACGCGCAACATAATTTCCACTGTATAAATCACATAATGCAGTCAAGCCTGAAGCCCAAAATTACAATTTTATACGAATAATAGTCTGTGCTATATTTCGTATAAATATATGTATATATAAAGATTAAAAATAAATATAATCTTACATTAATTCCTTGCCAGTGTTTTACTTTACATATTTTTCCTCCAGATTCAGTAATAGTTGTCATTGTTTCCGTAAGCATATCTTTAAAGTAAATAAAGTACCATAAAAATTAAACTAAAAAAAACAGCATTTTTTCTAGACGGAAGATAAAACTTTTATTTTTTTTTGAAATAATAATAATAAACTTGGCCATTTGGATCTCCAAGTCAAACTTATGTTGGTAGCAAATAAAAATAATTGTTTTAATTTGACTTACAATTTCGTATAAATCCTTTCTTCCATTAATAATTTTGACATCAGTACAATTTTTGTAATAAGCAGTATAAATAGTTTTCTGACTATAATTAAAATCTGATGCTATTCATTACGCGTACAATCAGAATTGTTGCCCTGCTAAATAAAAATTTTATTATTATTAATCATTTTTAAGTTTTAAATTAATGGCCCTTAAATATATCTAATAATTAGACTTCAGGATAACGGAACAAAGGTATTTCTTAGAAAGGAATGAGTGACGACCGAATTTTCGAACCGTAAAAATTGAAAAATTGTCATCCCGTATTCAGAAGGAAAACTCTATGGAGCTGGACTGAATCAAGTAGGTCCTCACCTATACACTTTTGAGGGAAGAAATGCTATCTTTTCTTAAAAAACGATATATCGCTCTCTTGAACATGTGTAATTTACTGAAGATTATTCTCAAATTCTTGAATTAAATTTTCCAGAACAATATTGCCAATAAATTAGTTCCATAATATTTTCTTAGGTGAAATTTAAACTACAAACGCTAACACTAATAACTCAATTAGTGCAGACCAACAAGAAATGAAGTTAAGCAAATTCAAGTAACGAATCGTCGTAACGATAAAACACACAAAATAAGAAAATAATTGTAACTGTTTGCTAATAAGACATTTTTCATCAAAAGTTAATAAATTCCACTTCCGTAAATTGATCTTTTAATAAGGGGGCTGATCTAATTACAGTATAAGACCAAGCTTTGCCGGAGCCTGCCTCTCATTTTGTAGCTTAATTAAGATCGTTGCAAACTCTTGTGAAACAAAATTATTATGCTAATAATAGCTATCAAACAAGCTGTAAAGAACCTCTTGATATTATTTATATAATTAAGTTAAGTGTTTTAAACAAAGCAAGCTTAAACATTTATGAAGAAGCTATCCAGTTTTATAAATAATTAATTATACTTTGTTAGAAGCCATTTATGACCACCGTTATTGCTCCAGACATATTTGGTACACTGTGTTAATATCTCTCAGTGGCCCTTCAGTTCATTTAGGGCTTCCGGTCTACAGGAACGACTGCAGACGGTCATACATTCCGGATTTGGAGTGGTACGTGGTCAGCGTTGCGATTTTTCTTGAGTCGTAGCACCAGTTCTCGTGACCATGACCATGACGAACACAAACATCCATGCCCATGCCGGGATTCGAACCCGGGACCACCGAGATGTGAGGTGGTGACGTTGATCGGCATGTGTGTTGGTCAGATTACAAAGTCAGACTAAAGAGTAACAAGACTCACACTGTTTCTGAGTTGTGTTGTATAAGTCATTGGATCATGAAGTGCATTCTTACGCAACGACAGGATACAACTCAATTGATCGACCTTGAAGCCATTAGGTGGTGTACCTATGGTATGCTAGAAAATATCGGTTACAGAAAGCGACCAGCGCGTTAACAGAAGGTTCCACGTAAAACCTAAGAGTTTTATTTTCGTGAAGCCTAGAATATAAAATGGGAAAGTGATCGGTAAAATCCGTGATCTATTAGACTTTGACAGAGGAGAAATCGTTGGTGCGTGGTTAGCAGGAGAATCTGTGACGAAAACGGCTCAACTGCTTAACGTTTCACGAGCGACAGTATCCACAGTAATGACAACATTCACAAAACCGGTAAAACACCATCAGCGAAGATAAATAGTGGGCCAAAGCCGAAGTTAACTGACAGAGACAGACGAACATTAAAAAGGATTTTTATCAGACAACATAAAACTTCCGCGTCAAAAGTGACTGCAGAACTCAACACTCACTTGAAAAATATTATTTCGACAAAAACAGTGCGGCGGGAGCTTCACAAAGCTAACATTCATGGAAGGACTGTAATTTCGAAACCCTTCATAACGGAAGCCAAAGCTAAGCTGTGAAAGAATTGGTACCACGATCATAAAATCTGGACAGTGGATGACTGGAACAATGTGGTGTGGCCCGAAGAATCACCGTTTACATTTTTTTCAGAAAACGACCGGGTTTATGTATGGAGAACACTAAACGAAGCCTACGATCCGGCCTGTCTACTTCCTACAGTCAAGCGGCAGAAGGGGAGGTTCTGGCTATATCCAGGTATGCTGATCATTACCTTTACTGGCCGGATTACTGCGAATGAATATCTCGACAATGAAGTTGCTGCCAGACACTGCCATATTCCAAGATGGCTCATATACACAGCCCGGCAAGCACAATGGCCAGACCTCAACATCGTTGAAAGTTATGGGGAGTTTGAGAGCAGATAGTGAGGAGTAGATTTCCACCTTTAACATCGTTGCACAATTGGCGGATGTTTTGGTAAGACATTACGTTGGAAACTATTCAGACATTCTACTGCGACGAATTTCAGCTATTCACAAAGCAATTAGTGGTCCAACTACTTATTAATCAATAAATATTGTGTAAATGCAGGTATTCATACTATTTTTTCTTACACCTGTGTATATATACGTTATATTTAATATATAAAAAATAGATTGGATAATTTAGACTTTTCGTTTAGTTGTGGGTGCTAATTCACACCGCAAGGCTCATTCTGGTCACAAATACAAACCAGGATGGCCAAAAAGATAATAGACAATTTACACCTGAAATGAATTATAATAATAACATATAGCTGAGGGGCCAACTCATTCGTGCAGCTGTGTTCTATGCCAAGGGATAAAGAGAAAGGGGGACAACAGGATAGACGCGTGAACTACTGCCAACCAATCTCAGGGTTGACGAGTCCCTGTATCGCATCAGGACTTGTGCTTGGATTATGTAAGGGTGGGAGCTTTAAGTGGGTAAGATACTCGAACTTGAGAACGTGTCACTGAACAGGACGAGGTGACGTAGAAGGTTAATGACGTTAAACGGTGGCACTGTTAGTAGTGCCATTTAGCGCTCAATTACGTGCGTCCCGGGGGTCGTTTTAGTTGGTCGTCTCGGTGTAATGATTGATTTTATTGCTTTGGAGACGTGGACGCCTGCGCGTGGAATTCGTCGTCAAGGCCAACTCTAATCGTCGGATGGCGGTGCGCGTGCGTGCGGGTCAGGGACACGCACAGGATCTGGGTCACGCTGGGCCGTGAGCCACCGTCACCGCCGCCACCGCCGCCCGCCGCCCGCCGCCTCCACTGCGTGCAATCGATGGAGCTCGGCCGCACGCACTCGCCGCCTCTTCCCCTTTCCCTTCCCTTTCCTTCCCTTTCACACTCGCTCACTCTCTTTAAGAGTCGAGTCTTTCACTTCCTCAGTTCAGATTAATTTGCGATCTGGATGTATACAGAGGTCTGTGTTACAGCACCACCACCGCCTTCAGAGAATGGTGTGAGAGAGCGGATGCTGTCAGAGAAACTCAAATTTCCAAGTTGTTTCCAAAAATGAAATATACATTACGTGCTAATTAATATTTTAAATATGATTAGTACATTTTCACAATATTATCGCTAATAAATTAGTAGTGGTGACGAATCCTATTTCCTCATTTCAAGACAATAGCAATATAAAACTATACCAGTTTAATGAAGTATTTAATCATTCAATCTACATATTATACTGTGATGACTTTTAGAAACCGTTAGTATCGAAAACATTATATTCAAGCCGCAGCACACAGTTGAATATATAGATACATCTGTATTGGATGAATCGATACATTAAATACCACACAACCTTTTTGAGTTCTTCTGGAAAGGAATAATCTAACATCTAATCAATTAACATTCAAAGTTAACGCGGAAGAAATGCAAAAATTACTACGTTCCCTTGTTGAACTAATATTGCTATGAATTAGTCACCTGGTTTGTGCGACGTGTAGTTCTTACAGCTCTTACAATATTCCTTGACCGACAAAAGGAACAAGAATTTCAGTAACGTTCAGTGGTATTTAATTGACTGACAAAAGGAACAAGAATTTCAGTAACGTTCAGTGGTATTTAATTTGTCAATTTCCTCCGATATTAGCTACTCTGCTATTTTCTCAGCACATGCCATTTATTAACCTGACTGAAAACAGCAAAAAGTTCCAGTAAACAAAGCGTATGTGGTTACGAAATGTTGTGGAGACGGCTTGCACTGTAACGGAGTGACGACGGAGTTGTTTACTGTTCGAAACGTAGGTCCGTCACTGTTTCTTCCCTTTTGAATTACCTTCCCTCCCTGTCTAGGCCTATTTTTCTCTTTCATAAGCTCTTCATATACAGAGTAAGTCTCTGTTTCATAACTTTATTCTGTGATATCTAAATAACAGCACTCATAGCGGTAGAATATGGAACCACATGGGAGGGAAACTAAACTTTGAGAGTTTGTCTTTCTTTGCGCATAGTTCACATTACGATACGTTAATTAGATTTCGCAGAATAAATGTATGAAATCAAGTCCATCATTTTGACTTACTCTGTATTTTATCACTGAATGACGCAATGGAACAATTTAATACTGTCGCTTTAATCGTTGACATATTATTTATATTTCAGAAGAATCATATTATATATATGCTAATTTATAATCCCGCTTTTAGCGTGAGCATAGAAATCGTTCATTGACCATTCTCTAGTATTCCATTGGCATGGTTTAAGGTTGAAAAATGTATGTACGTATTTATTAAATCTACAAATGGGCAGATGCCCGGTGGCAGATACATGGAACAATAATTAATAATCTGGTCGTAAGTACCTTATTTAACCTATAATTAAATGTATAGTTATATTCAATATAAATAAATATAGGTGGAATTATATTATTAGAAGATGAATTTTTAAAAAGGAATAATATTGTTTTTGCCTGAAGAACCCAAATTTTGATGACTATATTAATTTATTATTCTTAATAGATATTACAAAGCGTATTCTGGAAAGGAATATTATAATACGATGGAAAATCTTATACTAGGTAAGGTGGAGCTTGACAATGGATTAGAAAGGCTTCAAAGATTAGCAAAGCCAAATAAGCTACTTGTTTTACCTCTAGAATAAGGCTTCATCCGTTCACGGAAAATCCAACATAATGAGAACAATGGTAAAATAAATACTGACAGTCCAGTTTGATTTGCTTTTAAAAATTGAAACTTCATATTTTTATTTGTCAGGCACATTTGGAATGGACGATATTTGTTCCGTACTGTCGCAGTCAGAGCAATGTAAAAAAATTAATTTCCTTTATGGTAATAAATAGAACAGAAAATGTGAATGGCCCAATCAGTGGCCAGTCATATCACAACTACAAGTTAGGTTTTGAACCACCGGATCGAGGACAGTAATACAAGTGCTCACTGGTTGAAATTACCGTCATTTTGCAAACGAACACATTCATGCAAGCTCCATAGATTCGAGTGCCGACAATAGTGCACTAGTTATTATAAAGGTATTTTCCTCAGAACACAATGCTGATGAATCTGAAGTTTATTTTCAAGTGTCGCTTCATCTGCCTATTCAGAATTCAAGTACCCGCATAGGTTCAAGCTAATTGGGTCAAACTTATGAATGTACAAAACAAGTCACCTTAAAGTGGAGCTCACTTTTTGCATGTATCCATGGCGGTTTACAATTATTAATCCTTGACTCGAATAATATAACAAGACACAGAATATATTATAAAACTCAGATCACTCTTTTTACCAGACATACCTACAGATTGACACAATAAAGATGAATTAAATGTAAGGAAAATAAGATAATCAAAAAATACATAGCAAGAATGTTAAATGGAATTCGTTAATATATCATTTTAAAGAGAATACGTAATCATATGATTCTGAAATACATGAGAAATAATGATAAAATTAGGGTTTCTCAAAAATTTTTGTTTCATTATTATATAATTCCATTAGCTTAAGTTCTGGCCTAAGAGCTAACTAAGTCTTCTTTGACGCGATTAAGTCTTCTCCGCTGGCATGTTCTTTTTAGATATTCTTCAGATAACTTGGCTAAATTCGTTTAGGTTTTATTAAATTTCTTGGATACAAAAGTGTTTTGAAGAGGACATGAATAAACTATCAGGAAAGAAGAGTTGTCCACAACCGCTGCAGAAGGTCAGTCAGCTGTAAGTAGAACTGAGGGTCAAGAAAAGAAAACAGGAATCAAGAAAGAGACAAGGATGAAATCTGTAATCCATGCAATTTAACAGATATAAAACAGGCAATGAAGAAATTTAAAAAGGAATATGGAAAAGGAATCATACTGCAAGTAGAACAAATAAAACCGTAAGGATGATATTGTACTATTAGGGGAGTCACAAGAAGATTTGGATACCATAATAAATGGCATGAACGTAGCCCTGGAGAAAGACTTTAATATGACGATTAATAGAGAGAAAACAAAAGTAATGGAGTGGGAAATAATGGAATAACAAAGATTTTAGATTGGTAAGGGATTTTTTTTAAAGGAAGTTAAGAAATTCTGCTACTTGGGAAGCGAATAACTAGGGATGTTGAAGTATAGTAGACATAAAGAGTAGAATATCACAGGAAATAAATTCATTCTAAGAAAGAGGAATTTACTACGGCTAATATAAGTATGAATATTAGGAAATAATTACTAAAAATGTTCGTATGGAGTGTGGCGTTATAGGAGTGCGAAACGTGGACGGTAGGAGTTGCGGAAAGGAAAAGAATAGAAGCTTTTGAAATGTGGTGTTATAGAAGAATGCTATAAATCAAATGGTTGGATAGAGTGACTAACCCATATTTTCTAATCAAAATAAGGGAAGAGAGAGCAATATTGAGGACTTTGACCAATGGAAAGAATAGATTAATAGGACACGTGAGGTTGTTGTAAAATTAGCGTTATAGGAAAGTGTATTGGGTAACAAGAGAATACGCTACGCAGTTAGGGAGGATGTGGGATGTAGCTATGTAGAAATAAAGACTTGAACAGACAAGGTTAGCATGGAGATTAGTAGCATTAGACCAGTCTGATTATTACAAAAACACAATTTAAAAAGAGGATTCAGGAGGTTTAGTTTGGTTTCCTTGTTTCATTTTGTGATCAATATTTTTCCTGTTAAGTCATCTATGATGTATAGTAGTTTTTAGTGTCTCACTACATAAATTGGGCATTTCAGGTTTTTCTACATTACTTTCATAATAGATTTTATTATACAAATTAAAGAGGAATGTAGATGGAGAAATATGAAATGAGAAGTACAAAAATGAAAAAACTGTTTCATAAATCAGTCTGTGACTGCTCCAACCCTAAATTTTAATGTTATTAACCTGCAGTGATTAACTGAATGTCTGATGTAAAAGCGATCCTTATTGTTTGCATTAAAAATTCGCTTAATATATAATCTCAGTATTTCACGAATTTCTTTATTGAAAGCTACAAGCGCCGGAAGAGATGTTGGGAAAACAATCGTGAAAGCTGACAGAACTTAAGACTCATTCAAAGGCAGGTGGTAGGAAGCTGGCATGAATGCACAAAACTTTCTCGAATCATTTGTTATTCCGGTGGAAATTCGCTTCGCAAAACATGTCATTGATCCGCTGCAGAGGAATGGGAATTCATAAATATGACCACTTATACGGAACACGTTATTCCTCCAACGTGTATGATTTCTCATTTATCGAATTAATTTCACAAAATTTTCAGATATATAGTAGCAACAGTTACAATTGACCTAAAAAATTATGAATTATCCCTTAATACAACAATACGTCTCTACCTGCGACACTAATATATTATAATACGCTGTCAATAATTATCTCGAAAAAATTGAAATGCTAACGGAAAATGGAACTAATTATTCAGTATATGCAAATAATTAACTCAGGCAGTCGCCATCTTACCACCTAAATTTTACCTGTTTTCTGCTGAGAAGGCTGATGAATAATGGACAGTAACTAAATTAAACAAATTTAAACTTCTCAGCATTAATTTAGATTTTCTTATTCAAGTAAATTTTTACTTACGTATAACATATTGGAATAAAAGGTTTTTATGTTACACGGAGTCGGCTGTTGGGCGCCTGAGATGTTCCAAATTATACTCCAGTCACACACACACATCAAATCCGGGAACAGCTGATTTACTCTCTTTTCGAACACGTGCTTCGTGAACGGCTGATATGAAAGAAAATATAACATTGAAAGTAAAGGAATTCAGGCTTTTTTTAAAACACAAAATTTAGTTTACGAACTGATAAATTTATAGTTACAATTAGGCAAAGGATTAAATTTCAGGCTGAGTCTGCGATGTTTAAAAATATTTAAATGAATTTAACCCCGGATTGTATATTTAAGAAACGCTCCAAGCAATTGTGAGGTGGGTTTCAAAAACAGGGCTAATTTTTCTGTGTATAGGATTGCTGGTTCACAGTAAAAGTTATGATAAGTTTGCCTCACCGTTTTTGTCCGACCAGGTACTGCACAATTTGGACATTTCAGGACGTTCACTCAGCTGTAGGAGCATATAGATGAATCCAGTGGACTTGTAGCTCACTCCAAATACGAACGCGCACTGCCAGGATCGCTCAATCCTGGATGAAATCCTATATACTATTTTCGTTCATATTTTGAATTCATGATATACTAAAATAATTGTCCTGTGCTGTTCACATCTGTCAGACCCAATCTTCTTCGCTATGGGTATAATTCTGTTTTTACTAAAATCTTATGGTATTCTTCCTTCATTCGTAGATTTCACAAATTATACTCAACACCCATGATATTGTAATGTTAACACTTTTAAATTCCTACATGTTGTATTTATCTTTGTGATTAACATAAAAAATTAATTGCACAGTGGCAGATATATAAAAACACCATGTATTATATCAATTTTTAATATTCAATGGAACTAATAAGGATTAGGTTCAGACTGATTTATGAAATAAATGTCCGATTAATAACTCCAATATGCAGTTTTAGAATTTTTTAATAATAGTTTTATCAAAAACGGTTTTTAAGTTGATCTCTAATCCTTGAAAATTGTAACGTATATCTTAACTGCAAATTAGTAAATTTTTCACTCGAACTTAGACCAGATTACTGCGGCAGCGATTCTATGCCTACCATTCCTTTTTGATAAATAACGTTGAAATGTCAAAGACTTCACAGACTCTTCTTTCCGTAATTTCCGATGATGGTATCACTTTTTGTGATTGATGCTTTAGCGAAATAAATTTTAATGGATTAAATATATTTGAAAGTCATTGACATATTCTTTCTGGAGACTGTAATATATAGACGGAAAATATGCAAATGTTATTCAACATGCGCACAATTATGTGCATGCAATCTAAATATTTTGTGTCAATGTCCCAGTTGTCGTCGTTAAAAATGCGACATTGCTTTCGTAATTTAATTAATTCGACACGGATGCATGAGCAGCGTGGCTTAGTTCGATGCTTGGCGTATCCGTCAAATGTTCTTTTATAATATATAGAGATAAAATGTATGGCCTACTAAAATTTCGTTATAGATCTACCGTTACGAAGGTCTTTGAGGGTAAGATGGTATAATGTCGCGAGTGTCTATATGGAGAAGTGTCGCGCTGGCGCGGCGCGGCGCTGTGCGGCGTTGCGGCCTTGTACGTGCTACTTGCGTCACCTGACATACAGAACTGACACTGACGTAATCCAAAGACGCATGTCTCTTTCAGTTCACAGTGGCACTTCGAACCGACGTAAATAATTCTCTAATTGTAACGACCTACCGTGACTTGAAAATGTAAAGAACTAGTCTGCAATACTACGAGCACCGTCTCAAAATTAGAATTACACATTTATCAAACACTAGCTGAATATTTTATAATTAATTCCTTCTCACACCGACTGTCAATTAACACGTGATTACAGCCACCCGGATCATCAATAACTAAGGCCTCTCGCTGGAGCTGAACTTCCACTTGACCGACATGTTGTATGCCACTTTCAAACTCAACTAACCTCAAAATTCTAGCTCATCACGCATCCAGAAGGCATTGGATATTTTATAATTTAATCTACGTCGTCTTTAGCAGTCGCATGATTTCTACAGGATTTCCAGAGTATTTCTGAGCCGTGAAAATGTCAATATACTAGTCTTATGCACCTGGAATCCAGCCTACCTTCCACTCGCACATTCACCTATGCTGAATAAAAGCAAATCTGTAATAATGTTATTGTTTACGTCTCAGGATCATGTAAACCTCACGCCAAAATAACCGAAATAGTATAGTGAGTGACATCATTAATATCAGCAACACCCAAAACAATGGATTGACCATTTATGTAGACTACTTTCTTCCACTCTAATCCCTCGGCATGGTAGACCCAAAACAGATGGATTCGACACCAAGCTCGGTAGTTTTCACAATATTTTTGTGACCATTCCTCTCTCATACCTATAAGTACTCTCGTCCTTTACCATAGATGTTAAAATTAAATTCAAACGAAGTCAAAAGCGACACACTTAATCTCAACGATCCCGAAAGCTGTCGATTTGAAACTGAAGTCGGCTATTACAGCATTTTTCGCGCCTCCACCTCTTACATTAACAGTGAACTTCCCTAAAATGACAATAATATAATTTTTAATACTTAAATAACTGAAGTAAATACGAGATTCTCTGGAAAGTGAACTTAAGGCTTTAAAAGATATATCTACTTCAACAGTCAGACAGTATTTTTTCATAATTACTATTTATTAAGAGAGCTTTTGGCAATAGTCATTATTTTTTGACTCGTCAATTTTTAAATTCCCACACATCAGCAAAACTTATTAATATTATTCTGTAATATTTATAAGTTCGCATTACAGTCATGCTAAATAGTATCTGATAGTCCTAAAATATTATTAAATGTATATAAGTATATAAATAGGAACTTGGTTACGGCCGAAATGGGTGAAGGACATTAATTGTTATAGTTTATGCCTTATGGGGTCTCGAAAGGGAGACGAAACGTCGTATTTATATTAATTAAATAGTAATAAAATTATATGCCGACTCATTGGCCGTGTTTTTATTTATTGTAAACTTAGTCAGAAAATTATGTTTGTATTAGTAGGATCATTCTATCCTTTGGTGAATCCAGAAAATATAATATTTAGACTTAGAAATTACATAAACAAAAGTAGCTTTCACTCATTATGAAATTGTTCGGTTTTAAACTGGAATTTATCGTAGCTAATCTTATGTTTATATACTTATAAATAAATTCAGTAGGGTAGAGGTCGACCAGTAAAATATTTTTGACATGGTTTAAGATTATCAAGACAATGGATAGGATTGTATAATGACAGTTTTGTCACCCAAGTAGATTAGCATGACACGGAAAATATTAACAAGTTACATGATGTCTATTTTAAATTCTTTGACCTTTTCCTGTATTAATCTTTGATTTTACATCTAAGGCTTGATTTTATTAGTCTTTACATAAAGATTCTAAGCTGCGTCGAAACGTACGCCACATTTAAATTTTAATTCTATTTGTTTGACAAAATAACCAATTTATTTAATCTAAAAGGGCATAAATTTTTGTGTTATACTTATTGAGGATCGTTCATTGAAAGGGATTTGTAAATTCTTGGGTTGGGGGGTGGGAGTTGAAAGTTTCTCTAGTGGAAAATGTGGAAGTAATACTAAAACGTGTGCTGATACCCACGATTTACATATCTGCGTGACCTTCAGGGCTCCCATTCATAAGCAGACTGCCTGAGAACCGAGAAACAATGACGTCGAAGATATAAACCCGATACACAAATTATATCGTTTTGTTTGGAGATGTCTCAACACCACTGAAGAAACACTAACAAAAATTCAGATTATAGTCCAGATTAATTTCGATGAAGCCACAAATAACTATTACGATTCCCTCATATTGTCCTTGCATTAGTTTTTTTTAAAAAAACCTTCAAATTTTGTGTTTATTTACGCTTTCAATGGAACCTTAATGGAATTGTTTTCAAGTCGTTTTTTAAGGTCGTACGAAACTGATAACGATTCTAGTTTATTTTACGTCGCTAGGTGAAACTTCCATGTGATTTACCGTCGCCAGAAATATCATTATACCGTTCTAATACGTCTCACATCCTGAAGACGAACAGAGCAGACTTTTTCTCTGCTTGTAATGTGTGAGAGAAAGGCTTCTAGATCATTTCAATGAAATACCTTAATCTTATTACAGTTCAATAATAATAATTATAATTATAAGTTTAAAATTTTCATGTTATTCAGCTGCTTTACTTTCCACATAAAAGTGGAAGAGTGTTTTTACATATGACACTTATTACAGTCAATGTGATTCTTCAGATTTTTTCGATTATGTAGTTTCAAATTTTTTGCATTATTATTTTTATAAAGGAGTCTAAAATAAGTTTCCAGATTAACTTAGATACCTTTATGTACGCGTTATAATAAAGCTCGGTATCTGGCCGGACTTTCTTCCAAGTGGTATTCGAGTTTGATGTCAACTCTTCTCACGCAACTGTCATGAGGATAGATCCCAGATCACATGACCCACTGCTCCAATCAAATTGGAAAGGTTGGCCCACGGTGGTCATCTGACTTCACGGAGGGAGAAACGTCCTTTGAAATTTCCGAAGGGTTAATTCCTTGGGCTAACCTCTTCACTTGGGATTTTGAACGTTCAGGTCGCTCTTTGGCGTCTAACTGGCATGTTATTGCATTCTAATTGGATCTAATAAGGAATTTGTCAACCAAAGTGAGTGTTTTCTATAACCACGGATTGAATAAAATAGCAGACGCCACCTTAATTCAATACATCTAAGTGTCCATAAGTTTCTTGCACAGACAAAATGTACTCTTTTTGCTGGGTTAACATTTTTAAAATATTCTATTTCATTTTCGACATTTTCTTTTTCTACTCGTCACATCCAAGTTTTTGAGTTTGTTTTATTTTATTTCCATAACTGATACTCCTTCGTTTCCACATTTAATTTACTATGTGCTGTATTATCGTTTTTTCGTAGGGTCATTCAGTTTCTTCTGATCGTTTTCTGAATTAATACTTTCCATAACAGTTTTTATTTACTTTCATCTACTTTCCTGATATGTGCAGATAGTAAGATTCCTCCTCATCTGAGGGTCTCCGCAGTATTTCTAAATAATCCTCATTAGTGCTACTCATTTAGTCTGACGTAGGGATTAAAAAAACCGGCCACTCTGCTGCTAAATTGTTTGTGTTGGATCACTTGAAGATGGCATCTCTGTAACAAGTTAATTGTGGAGTTGGATGAGGAAAAATTAAGGACAAGCGTTTGTGAAGAGGAAGGTCTTGCGACAGCTGTGGCTCCGTTCCAAGTGTTCCAAAGTTTACGTCGTGTCACAGGCTCTGCCTGTTATCTCAAATAAACTCTGGTTAGGCTCCCAAGTCCTCCAGGAAACACCTTCTTAAGTGTATACATACATATTTTTTTTAAAAAAAAGACAGTTGGCTACGTGGGAAAGTCCACGACGGTGCATGAACGAGAAAATATTTATGCAACGTCCTTCTCATGACTTCTCACCGATTGTGTGTTTTTGAAAATGTAATTTAATTTAAAATTAAATAAATTATAAGAAATTATAAATTAATATTATGATATATTACGTCAGGAAAAATTAGATGAATAGATTAAAAATAATCACGTTTAACAAGTTAAATTTACAATGAAAGTATTAAGTGAAGTTACGACACACACATTTCATCCTAAAAAATTGGGAATCACTTTGAGTTAAAAAGTATTATTTATAACTAAACAAGACAACTAATTACGTTGTAAAAATATTGCAACTTTCACTTATCTTTACAATTATCAGTTCGTACAATAATTGTAGAGAAACATTATAAATATTAATGTTTCAAGCTCCTAACCAAACTCCATAATTAACAACAGAATGGTGAATTTAAATATAATTATTATAATTTAAACCTTTTTGAAAAACATCGTTGATATTTTTCGGTCAATTTTAAACTTTACAGTTTCCCCTCGTTCTCAAAATTTATCCTGATAACGCAATTATTACCGTGTGATTCCAATTCTATGATTCCAAATGAACAAATTTGCACCTGTCATGAAACGGAGTGAATACTAAAATATACGTATGTTTCCTGTTATTTCCGTACATTTTATTCTTAGTCCACCGAATGACAACAAATTACGCTGACTGCAGCTCCATTTAAACACTCGACTCGATTTCCCCGAGGCTACAAGCAGACTTCACGGAAACGGCAGGTTACGACTTCACACTTTCAACCAAACATCCTTGACACGTGACACAACGACGAAGAAAACTCTCAAAACAAATAAAGACGTAAAAGTAAATATTGCAGATAAAGGGATATTGTAATAAAATAATTTCGCAACACAGGTTCCGAATTAATATGGAGGAAAACAAGATTTATTGCATCAGTGAAATTTCAGCGAATTCGTGCTGTAACCAGAAATAATTTACTTTGGTAACGGTTGGATAAAAATACATTTAGTTGATCAATCATAATGAGTTTATTTTATAATTCTACTGGCAAATAAGTAATATCCAACTTTTACTTTCCTACCTACGTAATACAACTAATAAAAAAATTTCATAAAAATATATCTTTTCTTAGTAATGCTCCAATCGTTTATGATTATGCTTTGAACACTATGACTGGAAAATTTATTCCACCGATATAAAAAAAATTTATACAAATAAATGAAATATTTTCAAGTTAAGAATGCACTCAGTAATGATAAGTAATTTAAAATTATATTAAACCTTTTATTAATTTACATAAAATTGAATACTATAAAGAGTGAGTTGGTATTTATACTTATAAGTTCATACTTAGAGATTCATTTCAGAAAAAAAAATTTGATATCCGTGCTCACACAAATAATGCCTCACATAAACAAATGTTACAGGTTTCTGGAGCATTCACAGACGCTTCCAAAGAAACGACTCGGAACAATTCTGTCAGTCACTTACGACTTAGAGGATAACTCAAATTAATAAATAAAAATAGTTATATTTTGATGTCAAAATTAATAATTAATATTATAATTATAATAAATCATTTATACTGCTTTGTTAATATTTTAGCACTGTATTTATATGTTTCCGAGAAAGAGATCCCAAAAAATCTATATTTCAACAATGGAAATACTTCAGACTCCCTTTAATGCACTCTTAACACCTTGAATGTAATTAGTCTTTAGATGGCATATTATTAATAACTTAAATATCAACGAACAGTTTCAGTATTTCGTATTCTGCCTCAACCTGATCAAAAAGTACAGACTAATTTAATAAAAAATACTTCAATGTTTCATTCCTTCTTCATATGAACATGATATTCAAAAATTTATAATATGATTAATTGAGAATATAAGCGAAAATTAACCACAAATTATTTTCTGTAATTTTAAGCAATTTCAGTAAATAATATAATTTATAAGATGAATTCTTGTAACAAATTTTTTAAAGCTAAGAAAAGTATAATTCTTTCATACATTAAAAATGTTAATATATTTGCATGCTTCAATTTGTAAAATTAATTACCAATATTTTTAAGTTAACAAATATTAAAACATAATGGCCTATTTATCAGTTTTGAGCCTCTGATGACATATAATTTAAAGTAAAACAAATACATAGCTAGCATTGTCTTTGGCATAGATGACTGTATTTAAATATACAGGTATAAGTCAGGTAAAATATCATCATAAATCATCGCACTGCATATGACAAGGCTACGAGTTGTATGTTTGTGTGTGTATGTGAATATATTGAATATTTACAGAATTATATTATAATTTATTGAATACCCTGTTTATATAAAAATTATTTAAAATTTTTATTTAATTAATGTCTAGTTCCAAAAAGGGAAAGAAACAGTATGTAACTTTTTATTACATTCTCCTGTCTTGATGGCCCTTGAATTTATCAATTGGTTTAAATAAAAATAGTTTGATGTCTGAAAAAAATTATCAAATTACTTAAAGGACGAAAGGAGGTTCCATGTACAGCTACGTTTTTACCTGAAGAAGTCTCAAATGAGAGACGAAACGTTATGTTTGATATTTAAGTTTAAAAAACTGACAAAGGGGCCGACTTAACTCATTTATTATTTAAGAGTTTGTATTTGGGAAGAATTCAGAGTAAAAGTAATTCATCAATATCATAGTTTTACTACTTTAAATATTAGGTGAATCGAATAGAAATTTCACCACGAATCTTTTACCGCTTTTGTATAAGCTGCATAAAAATGTTAAAATAGTTTCAAACATTATTACGAGACAAATTTTCTCACGCTTTATATTAATTTCTGTTATCATAATTTGTAATTAACATCTCCGAAAACATGAATTGGAGAAGTCTGTGCGTCTTTTGAACGAAACGTCAAGTCTACATTACAGTCTTGATCCATATTTAATGTTTGTGTACACTTTCGTCAATACAATTGGAGCCGGAGTCAGACGGAAACTACAAATAGCTCTCGCTTTCAAAGGAAAAAAATACGCAGCTGTTGGGGGAGAAAAAAAGTAAAAAGGCAGAGGGAAATTCCACCAACAAGCAAGCGCAAGGAAAATAAAAACAAAGATGTATGCAAGGACGCCTCGCTGGGAAAGAGTTGCGCTCGTGTGCAGGTTTTTGTTGGAAAAGGATACAGATGCTTCCCGGATCAACTGAAGATCTGTGGTTAGTTAAGGATACAGGAATATTCTGCTGAAGGACATGGATCAACCACAATCATTTCGGATCCGGTTGATGTTCACGAAATACTGTCATTAGCTCCGCTTAATTAATTAACGAAAGGGGAATGACAATTACAAATAAATAAATAAATATATAAACAAAATTAGAAAAACTCGTGACACCTTATACTTTTAAGTTTAAATACATAAATCACTGTTAGGTACGTATTTTCTTTACTTATTAGTATGTGTAATCATAAAATTCTAATGAAATTAAATATGCAGTTAGCAATTAATCTTATAAATCAAAACATGCAAATATATTAATATTTTGTATGTATAAAACTTTTAATTGTTAAATATCATTTGTTAAGTAATAAACATTTTGGGCAAGTATAACAGCTTTTGAAGTATTTGTAATGCAAACTATGCTGTTGTGGTAAGATCGCATAGACCCCGTGGCCCCAATAAGTCACGTAGCAGAGGAATAGGGGTCAGGTATGGTAAACCATAGCATGGTCGCTCCAGGGACCTGGACACACAATCGCACAAACGGACGGAACAGGCAGAAGCAGTTAGAGTACGAAATACAGAGACTGTTCGTTGAAATTTAAGCTTTTAATAATATGGCATCTAGAGACTAACTGTATCCAAGTTGTTAAAGAATACATTAAAGGGACTCGGAAGCAGCATATTTGCAGTGTTAAAACAGTGAATTTTGGAACCTCTTTCTCGGAAACGGTTATATAATAACTAAAATATTAACACCTTGTTTTTAATCTTATGTGTTTGTGGAAGCAGAAACTATAATTTATTTATCAAGATATACTTTTATGTGAAACCAACAATATTTCTACCATTGCGTCTTTAAGAAATGGAGTTAAAAAACGTTTTTCTTTTAGTAAGATAAAATGGCTCGCATTATGCATGTAAAAAAATTTAATCTGTTAATGAACACATTTACACAAGATATAACACTATTCATAACAAAACCACCAAGTGTAGGATGGCCACACAGGGAAATGGCGACCATCCCACTATTTGTTTGGGTTAACAGGCTACAAGACGGTGATTTTAAAACAGGCAACTCCTTTTTAATAGCATAGGAAGGGAATTGAAAAATGGGGATGCGGAAAGTAGAGCAAGGTAGCCAAGTGTTGACTAGGGTCCCCGGGTTATAGTTTAAGAAGGATTCTACCCGGTGTTTCACCTAAAGAGATGCAGGGAAAACAAAGGTAAAAGTGCCTCGGCATGTGATAACTTTGATGAAGAAAAAAACAGAGAGAGTACGAGGGGAAGAAATGCTTGTGAGGGAAAACCGTCCCCTTTCGTTATTTAGTCTCAACCGTCTTATATACACTGCTAGCATCCGCTCTCACTCGCAGTCGCCGCTAAAACAACACTAAACTCGCTTGTCTTTCCCCCCAAATCTCTCTCTCTCTCTCTCTCTCTATACATATACATATATATATATATATATATATAATGTCTCTGATTTTCGTCCTCTTGACAAATAGCACCTAAACATCATTGTCGTCCTATAACGCGTTGCCACTCCACCAAAATCAAATAATTATACGGGACATAAATTATCTACATAAGTTACATCTTTTTAGTGGTTATATGTTCAGTGAATCTCGTCTTTAAGAAAGTTGATCTTGAGGTTCGTTACACACGGGAAACAGACTGCCTGTAACATAGACAACATGCGGAACACGTTGACGCCTTTAGTAATCTAACCAATAAGGGACAACTGAATCTTTTAACTATATTTTAGTAAATTAATTTACGTCTAATATTCATATAACTTTGTACATTTATAGCAAATTATACAGTTTTTCATTCAATTAAGCAAAAAGGGAAGTGTAAAATTAACACCTGTATTAATAATTTTTAATAACAGTTTTCAGAAGAGGATAAAGCCTCGGGAAAAAAAGATAATGAACTGAATGTGTCGAAAATTAATGTGTACTAATTTGTATTTTTCTGTAAATTGTGTTGTGTAATATAATATACTTAATTTTTGGTCATACGTTTGTAGTAAACAATGAAGATTTGTCGATTACATAATCACAATAATGGCAGTATGTTCCAATAATCTCACTGCATGTCATAATACAAATCGCTTGTAGTGATTAAGTTCCAATATATAAATGCTTCTTAAGTAGTATATTATTATTATACTTCTAACATTCATTACATAATTTAATTATTTTACTAAAACGTTATTATAAGATAATTTCAAGTAGAATTTAGACCTTTATCCTAAATTTAAATACGTACTATTTTGTATAATATATCTTTTGATCACTACGCAATAATAATTGCTCAAAATAATTTAGTTGAAATCTCAAAAACCTATTTCCACTGCGCGTTGATAGAAATGTAACGATAAAATGGTAAAGTATACAAATCTAAGAGACGACTTTATCAAAAGAGCTGATTTCCTTCTTCTGAAAAGGACCTATTATTAACTATGTTAATGAGTTAAACCTACAAAGTCGTGTTTTGGATGTTCCTTGTTCTACGGTATGAAAAATAATAAGGCAATAAAAGATTAAATAGAAATGCAACAAAAAATGGCCAAACAAACTAAAGTTATAATCTCACTGAAAGAAAATTGTTGAAATCTTATACAAACAGAACAATTGACTACCAAAAACTATGCCAAGTTAAGTTAATTTTGTTCCATTTGAGTCTCACACTTACTAACTCTGAATTTCTGCCTAAGGTATTTTTCATAGTGTTCGAAACGTTTTATCTATCTTCCTCTTTTAAACACTTTTGTTCTCTCTTCGCCCTTCAGTTCGATCAGTTCTCTTTTTTCTGATTACTTTCTTCTTTGTTATTTTAATAACGTTATTTCCTTGGTTCGCAAAATACGTGTTCCCACGTATTTTTAATATTTGCTAATATCGTCTTCATTATACCTCATATAAATGAATATACTACACAACTTTTAATACGTTATTCTCATAAGTTTGAAATCCTTATTACTTTTTCATGTTTTGAGCATGTTCGTGTTATACCAAAGCGGTCTGAGGTTTATAAAATTTTGCGAATTGATCTATTCCTATTCATGTTCTGTAAAAGTTTACAGTATTTCGTAAATGGATGTATTCCCTACGTTAAAATCCTACTGCCTTTTCAGCCTCTACTGCAGTGAAACAGGCCATATTTTCCCATCTGGTGACGGCCGTGCTGTGATTTTAAAGTAGAGATTGCAGCAAATTAATTATTTTTTAGTAATAGCGCCGGGTATTTTCCCCTCGTCGGATATTTTCGCAGGAACGCGGTTTGCTGTACAACACCCGAGTAATTTTTAAATACCTTTGTGGTAGACAGAGCATTACAAATTTCCAGTTTGCACCGCGCAAGTAACTGTTTTATTCACACCCGAAATCGGTTCCGTTTTACTTATTAACTTTCACTGTTCCGCGGTGAAGCTGTTATTATTACCACTCGCTGAAATTTGTTGTTAACATACTGTGTTTTTGTAGCACTTCAAGTAGTTCAACGTAAAAGCAACGAGAACCTCGGGTGTGTGTGCATGCGTTTCTTGTCTTCGTCGCCATTATTTTGCGGTCACTTTGTTACGCTTTCACCTGTCGCGTGATATTTATAGAAGCTTAAAAACTCATTAACTTCTTAATTTTAATGCTACGCCTCTCAGCGTTCTAAAGATGTATCGTGATCTAAGGTATTTAATGATGTTACGGTCCTATAATTCAACCTTCCTCCATAATCAATGTTTAAGATTGGAAAATATTATGGAAAGTAGTTTTGATTTAAGTCTAAAATGGGGAGTCATATTTGATACATATATTTCGACACCCAACATGTTTCAAGTGAGACAACCGACTAAAAATGTCTTCCATTTTGCATTAGAATGTAGCACAATGTCAGATATATTATTATATTGTGACATGAAGTTACTGGTCCGTCCGTAATAGCGCTCGAGACTCGTTCGTTGTCTGCTTGTTTGAAAGAAGCCGACAGAGGAAGAAGGTATTGTTGAAAGGCGCACGAGACTCGTTCGTTGTCAGCTTGTTTGAAAGAAGCCGACAGAGGAAGAAGGTTATTGTTGAGAAGGCGCACCACGAGAGCGGAACACAGCAAGTGTATGAAAACTGTATACACTAATCGACGAGCCACAATGGAGTCAAGTCCGCGAGAAGTCGCAACCGTGTGTGTCGGATCTCGAAAACTTAGGCCGAAAGGTAGTGACTCCGGAGGCTCCTGAAGATGGAGGGATTTTATTAATCTTATAGACAGTTGCTTTAAATGAAACTCTGTTCGTGAATTTTCCTTGGTAAAATTACCTAGGGCCCTGTATATAATTATTGTGCTATCGTCATAATTTCAAGAAATTGTGCTAGGTTACGATAGCTAATTATTAAATAATATAATATTCGTTTTAAAAGTGAAAAACTGATTTCCATGCAGAGGAAAAACCCCCATGGTGATACGTGTATAAATTAACTCAAATTCTTATTCTAATTTCGTCTTTTTATCGTGTTTCCAATTTATGTTTGTCGCGAACGTTAAAAAAACAAACTTGATAGCAAGAAGTGATGAAAAGATGGAAGGCGAATGTCATTCAAGGAATTACGTAAGTAAGAGACGACTTCGCGTGCGTGAGTTCTGAATGGGACTTTGCAGGAAGGTGGGAGTAATGTTTCCCACAAAGCGGAACAAATAGAAGAGAAGAAGAAATACTCGACAGTGGCACGGAATCCATCACTCCCACAAAACCATGTTTCACATTAGCTACACACGTGTGAGAATTCTTTCAAAATTTCTAGAACATGCGGATGAACAAGTTCCGAAAATTGTAACGATTATATTGTCTTCCATTTGAATAAAATCGTGCACATTTCATGGAAAGAAAACATTCAATACGAATATTTTTTGATCTGCACTGTATACTTTGGAAGAAAATCTGTCATTCTGGATCTCTCCAAGCGCAATCAAAATATTTTAATAAGATTTAGTAATTAAGCTACACATCCTCAACACCTCATAACGCTCCAACGTGATTACATGAACTTGTTTATTTGATGATTCTGGTGAGGCTCAATAGAAGTAAATATAAAATCCGGCTTAAACAGACAACAGCTAGGGACTTAATCGTATAATTTTATGCATTCATTTCTTATATTAAAATTTGAAAGAGAAATTTGGATAAACCAACGTATGCATAGAAAATGAATACTTCATATCCTGCCTATTTTGAGAGTTGTATGTTTTGGGGTCACAGACCTTGAGCATGAAATAAGAGTTGTCTGCTGATCCTATTAGATCAGTCACCTAGTTGGTGGAGGCGTAACATTACAAAATTAGTAAATATTAACATGTCCTTAAATTTTTAAGTTCTAGGGATGTAATCACTCTATTATTGCAGAATTCCTCTATGGACACTATCCCAAATTAAAACAAATACAATCCTCATCCAATACTCAAGAAACCAACCATCACCTGAAGAATCGAAAGACAAAAATACCCAACTACGTGACTTACTCTGGCTATAACCAATCATATACCGACGGGTCCTAAAATTTCAAGGGAAGTAGAAGTGCATTCTTCTCATCTGACTCAACGTCCACCTTATGCTTACGGAAATGGAACATATTGATTCATCCAACATTCATCAACTAAACCGACAGAACGGCTCTAGTAATATTGAGCCCGCTTCGTCATGATATCCATGGCAAGAAATAGCAGACCTGAAAAATAAGTTTTCCTTCCATGAAACTACCACCAAGTTCAAAAAAACCTTACAGAGATATCTGGCGGAAAACGCATTGCAAACTTCAGCACCTCTGAAACAAAGGATGGAAAAAAATGAAAGAAAGTAACATCCATCATCAAACTAGCGAAATCAAACTAATGGAAAACGACCCCGAGTCAAACAGAAGAGACCAGAAGAGTCAGAATGGAGCATTCCAGGAAGTCTCGTCTATACATGATCAACAATAGCTTCCACCTGTATGTAATCTTCAAATTGCAAATTCAATGCGCTTTTCAACAATGATAGCAAAATTTACTTCGTTTTTATATTGATGAACACCTAATTTTTCCAATTAAATTATTTATTTCCCAAGAGGATTTCCAAAGTAGCTTTGGTACACATGTTATTTATGTTGATTATGATTTATATTCTATTTCTCTATTTGACTTCAATATTTATTTGTTTGTTTATCAAACCAACTTCCACTTCCGTAGCTTCTTTTTACATTGTATACAATATTTTACGCAGATACGGAAATGATTGGGAACAATTGGTACTTGTTTTTTTATCATTTTTTTAGTGCGGGCGACGACTTTGGAAGCTCCAGTAAGGGTCTATTGATCGCTCGGCGCCCGGGAGATTTATCTTACAAAGGGTGGAATGACATGAAGTTACTCCTGTGTTTGTACTTCTCAGAAGACGTGCACAGGTAGGTCATTGGCATAAACTTTGTCTTTCCAGAGATAACGACAATAACTGCAGCCACGAACTGATCGCCAACCCACTCCAGAAACGTAATTGAACCTTACAAAATGTTTTATAAACGAATATAAAAGACGTTAAAAGCTACTATGATTATAAGTGTAGGTACCTAGTATACTACTAAGTATATAAATGACATATAGTGACGTTCACTAATCACAAGAATTTTCCTTTCTTATAACCGTTCAATACAGATCAAAATCGTCTGAATTAAATTTTACAAGAATATAGTAATGCTGTAAATAATAAAAGTCACTAAATGCAAGTTTATACTTCAGATAAGAAAGGCATCTAATTACAGGCAAAACTAGAAAATTTTCTTTACGGTAAGAAACAAAAATGGTTTTCTTTTCGTAAGTGAAATTAAATTATTATTATTTTAATTCTGAGCAGTCGCCATCGGGCGCGCTGTTGACGTGGCGGTTTCTGTTTGGTTCTCGGTCATTTTTACGTAAAAGGATAAGACGCACGAGAGACATTGTTGCCATTTTATGATGGCGGAGTTAGTCGGGCATCATTTCGTTTTTCCAACGATTGTTAAAATCCATAAACTGTTTATTTAAAAAATATATTATTGAAATGCATCCGTTCTCTAGCTTCAATTTATGTATATGATATCGTGTCTATTAGTCACGCTATTTGGTGGTTTTACAGCACAAATCGCAAGGTAGAAAATCAGTGAATGTTAATTCAAAATAATGAGTTCTATAAAAGCTGTTAATTGCGATATTCGAGTTAATTTCTTTGTATCCCAACACATTTCAGTAGGACGTCAGTTTTAATCATTTCATTGTTGTCACTGGACTAAAACTTAATGACTTGTGCATGTCATCCATCAACATAGTAATTGTTGGGCATATAAGTCTATAATTCATATAAGTCTAATTTTAGAAGAAAGGATAAGAAAATACCAGCCTACGTTCATGGCATTCGTAGATTTAGAAAAAGCATCTAATAATGTGAAATGGAACACACTGTTACGTATTTTGAAGAGCACAGGAATAAAGTATCGAGAAAGGTTTATACAATAGAAGGCAGTCAGCAGTAATTAGAATTGAAGAGCGAATGTTGCAGAAAGGAAGGCTTTTAATGTGGTGATATAGGAGGATGCTGAAAATCAAATGGGTGGATAGAATCACTAACGAAAAAGTTCTAAACATAGAGAGGGTGAGTGAACAATATGGAGGATAGATTAGCAGACCACGTTTTAATACGTGAGGGTTTTCTAAAATTTGTGTGGGGTAAGAACAGGAGAGGAGAGGGAGGCCAAGAATGGAATACGCTAACCATATTAGGGTGGATGTGGGATGTGCTAGTCATGTGGATCTGAAAAGGCTTGCGCAAGATTGGTTATCGTGGCTAAATATCACGATAACAACAACATAATTTTAACACGCTACATCAAACCTTATGATAATTTTAACTTGCATACATTTCTAATGATGATAATATACCACTGTGATAAAGAAGAAGTTCGTATAAATATTCTGCGTAGAATATGTGAAGCTGTTGAACCCTTCCCAGGTCGTCGGCCAATATTTACGTTGGCGATGACGTAGGCGTAGAACGCATTTCAATTAATTGCAAACCACGGAATTACGTGCCACAGTGTCTTCTGTAATTACGCACACACACACACAGGGAGGGAGACGAAGAGGGGGGAGAGGGGGAGAGAGAGAGAGAGAGAGAGAGAGAGAGAACTAACGTATTATACACGTTTACCGCAATACTGAATATTTTATACGAAACTGAAAAATACTGGAGAATAAATTATTTGAAATATTTTCCAATACAAGCGTTTAAAAAAATCATCCTAATTGAAGTCTCTTTCCAGAGAGAGAGTTTTTTAAGGACATTTTATAAAGAAACAAATTTGTCTTCATGAATAGACGATAGTGTAACAGAAATTAAGGGACACTGAATTGTTTTCTTGGTTTATATAAATTGGTAGGATTTTAGATAGTGTTATAAAAAGGAACAGGAAAACTAAGCTGTTTTGGACGTATTACACGTTTTTCGATCTTGTGCAGTATTCTTGTTGTAGCATTGAGCCAACTCGTTCCCGGCACGAAAAGAAAGAGAGCAACAAGCAGGAGTGACAAAGTGCCACTAATCTGGAATGAATGATTGTGTCTCTACAAAGGTTTGAAAAATTTCCTTTATGGCGGTAGATTTTCTACTGATAGTCGCCTGCCATAAAGCGAAACACGAGATAATTGTTTCTTAATATGCTGAGACCAGACATTTTACAAAAGTGTTGTTTTAAAGAATTGTGCTTTAAAAGCAAGACAACGTTATTATGGCTCAACTGCAGTGTTGTGAAATTACATCAGTTTTAACATGCATTAGAAAGTTTGGATACTAAAAAAATAATAGCAGATTTGGCAAACATAAAGAGTTCAGTTTTTGAGGGTACAACTGGGTTTCATTTCAAGCCTTAAAATAAAACACGTCCCATTCACATTCTAAATAAACATAGGGGAAATTAAATTTTAAATAAAATACAAAGACAGGTCAAATGTCAGAAATAGAAGAATTTAATTTTAATTTAATAGTCCCCAACCTTCAGGACCTCATCAGTTAGTTAATGAAATATAATTAAAAATTGCGTTGCTGTAGCATATGAATGAATGCACATTTGAACATTCCAAAGCTTTTGACCATTCTCAGTATTTATTTATAATATTAAGTAAGATTAATTTAATTATTTTATTTAGAATTAAAATTTCTTTACGTGGTAGTTGAATTACTATTCTTGGAAATACCTTATTAATTATAAAATACCTATTTAATTTAAATCATAATTTTTTATTTTAAGCCTTAAAATAAAACACGTCCCATTCACATTCTAAATAAACACAGAGGAAATTAAACAGGCCAAATGTCAGAAATAGAAGAATTTAATTTTAATTTAATAGTCCCCAACTTTCAGGACCTCATCAGTTCGTTAATGAAATATAATTAAAATTTTGCGTTGCTATAGCATATGAATTAATTTACATTTGAACATTCCAAAGCTTTTGATCATTCTCGGTATTCTATTTATAATATTAAGTAAGATTAATTTAATTATTTTATTTAGAATTAAAAATTCCTTACTTGGTAGTTGAATTACTATTCTTGGGAATACCTTATTAATTATAAAATACCTATTTAATTTAAATCACAATTTTTTAAAATTCTGCGTGATACTAATAGTTTCACTATAAAAGTTGTTTCGTTTTATATACACTCTCTCGAGGAATCAAAGCTTAAATGCCTCTCTACAAACCTAGTAAGGAAAAACAGGATAAGGGGGGAGAGAGTTGGAAGGTGATGGGGGCAATTGTTTATTTTGCACGCGGTCTCTGAAGCGGACAGCAACGTTCTTACCTGTTTCCTAACAGTTCTTGGGTCTTCAAATTGCGCAATTGTTTGAACCTTGACTTCGCCGTTGTTGACGATTCAGAGATTTTGTAAATACCACTGTCCGAGAACGGTTCGTTAAAAAATTCACCGTGAAACTCATTCAACGAACAAATGTAATCTTGGAATTATTTTCATGTTTAGATTTTATTTTCCACGTCAGTTGTTCTTTACGTACCGCCGCAATGTCTACCGCGAATACGCAAGCTCAGAGATGTCATAATTTTTGGACTACCTCTGAGCAAGTCACGTTGTTCAGTTCCTCACGATTATTGACTCATAAAATGCTTTCAGATTTTTGTAGTGTTTCTTTTCTTCCCGCAATTAACTGCCGACCTTGTTGCAGTCAACAATGATCCTTAAGACAACACCAGGCACCTGGATTTCTGAGAATCGGCACATTGGTCGGTGATGCAAGCTCGTTCCCTCGATTCGTGTCACCAACAAAGCACAGTCGCCTTTCTTGTGGCATCTTTTCAGAAATTCTGAGAGAGCAATCGTCTATAAGTTCTTTGAAATGGGCTCACAATACGCAATGGCGATTGAGCTCAGTATATAAGAGTACTTCGAGGAAAATACACATTCGTACACAGGGAAGGGAAAATGTGACACCATTGAATACTATTGGGCAACGATTTAGTTAAGTTTATAGCGAGCAAGATCACTTCCCCAGTTTTTCAAGTAAATAACCCAAATTAGTTTATTCATTTACACGTTCACTATAGCACCGGACGTTTCACTTAAATATATTTAAATTCAGAATGACTGTAAATCTAGAAATTTTTGTTTGGACTTTCTTGAGATGATAGTATTTGATCATTTCATCAACCAAATTCAAGTCGTAGATGACGTTTCATGCCTCGGGGATGCTTGTTTAACTTGGGGCTCTCCGTTTCAATTAGCATTAGTAATTGTCAATTCCAGTTTCAATTAGCTGCCCTTGTCACAACAAGTTCCTTCTGCGCTAATTTGGATGTCTTTTTTATTTTCACGTTAGTGTGATACGTCTGCAATTAGAGGAACAATTTAGTCTGAATTTCAATTATCGTCGTCAACCTGAAGTTTAGCGCTTGCCGAATGTTGAACTCAAAGCTAATTGAAATTCGATGTTGTTCCGTGTCTCCCTCTCTCTCTGGCATTCCGACACAGCCCGAACAGAACTGATAAATTCTTTTGCTTGATATTTTCTACCTTATTTAGTGTGTATTTTAGGCCTCCTGAAATAAAAATCTTGTGATAATAGTCCTAACCATTGAAAACGATGTAAGAAGTCGCACATCTTTATCACATTCAATTACACCTCACCGGTCTTATCTAAAAGACAATTCTGTTTAACCGTATCTAAATAATAAATTACAACATAGTTTTCTGACTTAAAAATTTACAATAACTAAAAAGACGGCCAAAAAGTTAGCATATAAATTTATCACTATTTACTCACAAGCGACGTTTCGTTTCCATTTTGAGACCTCCTCAGGCGCAATACATCTGTTTACTCCTTGACTCTCTCAGCCGAAAAAATTATTGAACTTACATCTCCAGCGATGGTTACGACCGAAATGATAGCTGATCTTTTGGACTGAAGGAGTCAAGGACTAAACAGATGTATTGCTAAATTTTAAGCCTGAGGAAGTCTCAAAATGGAGACGAAACGTTGCTTCTGAATAAAAAAAATGATAAATTTATATGCTGACCGTTTGACCGTCGTTTTATTTTAGTAAATAATAAATGATTTCCTTGAATGTGGCGGATTTAGACTCGATGAGGCCGAAGGCATGGGGTTCTTTATCAGCCCTGATATTCTATGTCGGTAACAAACATGATTTTAGGAACCTCAAAGGGTTAAACTGAAATACAACTGTCCGGTGAAATATTAATAATTTTTATTTATTCCCAACATCTTAATAGTGAAAATTTGGTACAATGAAACAAAAGTTTGTTTTTAAAGACACCATTTACAAATGATTTTTTTTCTTAATCTTGAACTATAATGGCAATTCTAAAATCAGCAATACTCATATATAACAATTTATTCATCTAAAACTTTCTCGATAATTTTGTTTAATTATTGAGGGTTTTTTATACTATAAGCGGCTGACTAACGATTATTTCATTAAATACTCATATGTTCAAGTCTGATAGTAAATTTATAAAAACTGATAAATTTCTCATGGAATAATAATTTTTTATGCTTCAATTATGATGCAGTGGAAAGATCACACAGCAAAATTAAGTCAATTTTTGAATAAACAATTGGGTTTCCACCCAAGAATTGTTTATTCAGAACATACACCGGGAAAATATTCGATCTTTAATAAGTCAATTTTTGATATACAAGTCAATTTCTTTTTAAAAAAAATTGTTTTACATTAAAAATTCAATTAAAGTTTTATTTTAGAATTTAACGCCAATTTTATATAAGGTTTCTGCTGCAATATTAATGCTTGTTAAATAAATAATGAAGTTGAAATGAAATTCGGTGAGTTTTTTAAAGTATATTCTAATTTTATAATATTTTTATGTTTTAGAATCAGAGGGGAAATTTTGACGTTGGATTAAGAAAATTACTAGAAAAAGTCACTGATGATGTCATATCAAGCGATTAACTGCGTAGTTTGTCACATGAGACTGATGGGACATCATTTATGGTTGTGTCATTGTTTTCATAGTTTCATTATTTAGACTCTTCTTCTAAGAGAAAGATCTTTCTCCAGAGAAACTTTCAACCATCATACTAAGGAAGAATCTCAGGAATGCTTCGAAATTATGGAATGCTGATTGGGTACGATTGTTAAATATTACCTTTTACAGATTCTGATGATGATATGGTGAACCATGAGCTAGACTGTTTCTTACATATTGATGAAAATTCATTTCTTCTATAAGCTTAATATCCACGTCTTCAGGATATACTTAGCATGAAGCACCAACTACATGTCTGTACCTTAAAATTTAATTGAGAAATAATTAAATATGTAAACTGTTAATAGAAATATAGTTGTTAGTGTACTCTAAAATAAAATAGTAGTCAATTGTTCTCAGCCACGCATAAAGAAATAATAACCCTAGTGATTTGCGAAATATTTAAGCACAAATTCTTCGCATTGCAGGACGATATATAACTCAAATAATGGGGCAGTGGTTAAAAATTGCTGCCTCCTGTGAGGTTTGAACTCACGACCCCTGGTTTACGAGACCAGTGCTCTACCACTGAGCTAAAGAGGCTTTCGTGAATGATAACCTAGTGCTGACGTTATCATTGCTGCTAGGATGACGTTATCGACCGCCACGTTATCGTTCTGCGATTCACACGCGACTTGCATTAACTGAACGATTCTTTTTTTAAAAATAGTCAACTTATTTCACGTGTTCAAATGAATTGCACAGCCTCTATTTGAAATTCAGTTAAAATTTAATTCGTATCTTGGTCATACCTTTCCAATGAAGTGAAGGAATAGTGTTGCTTTGGATTCATTTCTGTCTTGATGTTAGAATGTCTTGAAGTTTCCACTAAATTGATAAAGAACTCTTAGATTTTCAAATATTTTTAATGCTTCTATACTAATTATCATCCAACTTAATATAAAATATAATTAAACGAATAGTAAATAAGCCTATAATTCTGCCTTTCTGTTTGTGCGTCATGAACGTCAAAATTTTTATCTTCCCAAGATTCTTGATTCTTTAAAATTCACCAGATAGGGTTCCAAATGTAGGAACGAAACGTCGTGAACTGAACTAATGCCAATAAAGTTTACATTTTCGGCTGATTTACTAATTATAAAATAAAATTCACTGATAACTGATGGACAAAGCTACCTCAACAAGACAAAGATCACTGGAGAAATATTTGATTCATATAGCTTAATTGTTCCGAATAGATTCACTTCTTGAATAGTTAATATATACATGTACTCGTTCATTCTGTACAACTAGATTTTTACACATTTAAACCACGTACAAGAAAAGAAACAATTTTTCTTTCCGTAAAGCAGGTTGATCAAGTATGGTAGCAGCTCAAGAGACGTCAAAAACAAAATATTTCAGTCTGAAGCAATTGACTTCAGAAAAAAACGATCTTAGACTTCATATGTAGTGGAATGTAGATTATATTGAAGACTGAAAACATTTCCGATATTGTTAAGTATAGACTCACAAAGTAAGGAGCGACAAAATCAAAGAAATTTTGGGAACTGAGTAAAAGAAGAAACCATTGTGGAACATGAATAAAAGAGATATAAAATAAAATAGGGAATTTAATAAACAATTTAGTCCAGTGATGAAAAGAATTTCATTTCACGCAGTGTGAGATTAGGTAATTAAAAATGTCAAATATAACAAATATTATGGACTGAAAATGTGGCAGGATACATGATTACTACTTCTTGCTCCCTTTGTATAAACTTCGAAATATAGTAAATTTAGGCATTATCAAATATGATTATTTAAAATCAAACAGAATATTTTTTATTGATAATAAATCTCAATAAACTGTTCACATGATGAGTATAAGGATCACGCAACGTCATATTTAATTTGAGAAGTAAATACCAAATAAATATTTTTGAGTTGATTATTCAAGAAAGGAAACAGAAGGAGCAAGCAAGAAAAGAAATAAAAAATCATATCTGCGAAAAATAATATTAGATATTACTCCTCAATGACGTCTTTAAAGCTAAAGTTTTAATTCTCTACCTCGAAAGACGCTCAATGGAGAGAGAATTTTTTATCTATCGGAAGACCAGTAGTGAATAATGATAAAGTGAGAAGAAGCACCGACATATAATGAGATGAAACAAAACCGGCGAATTAAATAGGAAAGGTCATAGTTTCAGAGACAATCACAGAATGCAATTCTTATTCAAATGTGAGAGGATTATAATCAGGTTACATTGTCACCTCGTTCCCACGACCTGATGGCCCTTTCACATTGCCCCTAACACAATAAATATTTTACCCGCGTATTGACACCGTTAAGACTTGAATCCGCGTGTGGATTAAGAACATGAAACCATCTTGCATTGTTCCGGTGTTATCCGATTAGGACAATAAAAACAATTGTGTGAAATAATAGTTGTAAAGAAGGAAAATAGATCTTTGTGAAGTCGACTGTATGCAACTTCACGGTCACTTTGAGCTTCAACCCACGGACATAGTCAACATTTTTCTACGTCTCAATGGCGACGAGAATTCTAATGAGCATGAATCGTCGATTTACCACATTCTTATCTCTTTTAAATACCTTTCCCCCCAAACCACAATCTAATTTCGTTCTTTACCGCTATAATTTCACATTTCCTAAATCAACCAATTGGACATTCGACCTCTGAATGAAACAAACTATTCATTCAATTTATATCTAACCATTATATAAAACAAAATACCGTTAAAATATGATACACGATTAAAATATATCATATAGCAGAAACAAAGCACAAACAAGTTATTGAAGTAATTGAAACAAGCCGTTTGGGACCAACCACCAACATTTGGCCAAGAAAAAAGGCGGTTTCCCGACCATTGCGCAAGACTTTTCATTTACTCATAAAAAAAATCTCACATCCTCCCTAATCAACTCAGCGTATTTCATCCTTCATCTTCCGCTTCTGTTCTTACCCCACACGCTTCTCTCTAATGCTAATTTTACAAGATCCGTGGGGTTTAAACGTGGCTTATTAATCTATCCCTTCTCTTCGCGAACGTCATCCATATTGTTCGTTCTTCCCCTAATCTGCCGAGAACTTCTTCCAGATTTTCAGAATTCTTCTATTCTTTTCCTTTCTGCAACTCCTGCCGTTCACGTTTGGTGTACATATAACGCCACACTCAATACGAAAATTTGTAGTAATAATTTCCTAATATTCACACTTAAATTACCCGTAAGTAAATTCATCTTTTTCGCCAAAACCTGAGTTTCCTGAGCTATCCTACTATTTATGTCTACTATACTTCTACCATCCCTAGTTAACTTCGGTCAAAATATTCCTTCCCAATCTAACACCGTTTGTTATTCCATTATTTCCCATGTTTCCTCCTATTAAACTCTTTTTCCAGGACCACGTTCATGCCATTTATTAGAGTTTCCAAGTCTTCATCTGACTCTCCTACTAAAATATCATCGGCAAAGGGTAGAGTTTTTATGTCTTCTCCGTGCAATATGATTCCTTTTCCATTTTCCGTTTTAACTTTCTTCGTCGGCTGTTCTATATATCAGTTAAACAGCATGGGCGAAAAACTGGTTTCTTATTAACTCCTAGAATTGGTTCCGAAAACACCATACTTGCTAAATTCAACTGGTGGAAGTGATTGTTTCCGGCTCCCGAATCTTATGGTTCTTTCAACGAAGTTGTTCTTCAAATTAAATCGTAAATTTCTATTTTTCGGTGAGAAACAGATGATATAAAGATTCTGGAAAATCGGTAGACTAGATGAGTTGATTTTTAAGATGCATTAACGTAAACGTTATCACTTCCAAATTCGTTTGTATAAATCTTTGATTTGGGGTGTGAATTCCGGAAATATATTTAATTCAATAACTTAAAGCAATTAAGGAATTTATATAGTCATCTTAGACATTGATTAAGTGTATTATATTATGTCGTGTTGTGTCCACGGCTGTAAAAATTACTGCGGTGAAAGTCAAGTTCATGAAATCCAAACACGAAATTTTTCTGAGTTTGATTTCTATCTCAGTATTTGTACGATGAAAATTGACGTGCTTGTGCGTGTTGTTCCCCCAGGAAGTGGTTCCCTTTGCCCGCATGGGAGCGCCTCACGCTGACTGCGAGTATGAGGGCGTCAATCGATGTATCTGGACCACGCGTGTGTGCTGGGAGTCATCCGGCGCATTTTGCATCATAATCGAGAATGTGGCCCAGCTGCTGCTGCTGCTGCTGCCGCGTGGGCGGATAGCCTACGCCCAAGATAAGATACATATTGTCCAATTAATGTTTGAGGGCAGCTGGACACGTTCCACTTCTTCCTCTGATAGAGGAGATCGCCGGAAGATAATGGCCACAAAACAGACCTTGCATGCCAGTGTTTATACACGATAATTATAATAGATTGAATAGGTTATCAACTTTTTAAAATCCAGATCCGAAATAAATATTTTATAGAATTCCCATCCTACTCCGGATGTAAACTTAAGCATTCCAATTACGCAAATAGTGTACTATTTCCTATGACAATCCAACAAACATACGACAAGCAGACATCTCTATGTAACCAAAACATCTTCGAAAAACTCAACAAAAGTCTATAGGTATTTTTAATTCCCCGAGAAAACAGTCGTATAAAAACATCCTGGAGATTTATATATAAATAAGCAAATTATTTCTGTAATTTTCAAGTCTACATCTTCTTTTTCTGATATTAATAAAACACAAAATCCAACTACCGATGCTGTAAATTGTAATTTAATTATATTAGCCAACCTAAACGATCTTTGAATATTCAAGCTGCCAACATAATCCGATCACCAAACATTGTATTACTTTCAATAATCGTTTCAATTTTGACAACACTCGTATTTTAAACAGAGAACAACATTTTCGTAAAAGATTTTCTCAGAAATGTTACAAAATAAAAACCATCCAGCAACTGTTAATGTTAAGCATGTCTTAGATAATCTTATGTAACGTTTATTTCCATTAAATTGCTATCTATTGTTAAACGTGACAGGTATTTCCAATTTTTTTAATAAATCTAATAAAATAACCGTTTACCTGTTTTATTTTGCATTAAATAGATTGTAAACCACTCCAGTTTTTCCTTTATACACGACCGATAAAATAACTATGTTCGAAAAGGCTCTAATCTAAATTTAAAAGGGGACACGGGTAAGCTGATTGAAACAAGACTGGGACACACAAATGAACGGAAGATGAAACGTTTAAAGCACTTATTCGTATGTCAGTACTCGGAATGCACGCCAGGGTCGTGCGGAGACGATTCTCTGTGGTGACGGCGGACTCTGGAGCTATTTTTTATAAGTATATGAGTGTTCAGCGTTGCTCGAGTATTTATTTATATTACCTTGGGTGAATATTTAATTGAGATAACCACCAATACATTGATTTGTGTACTACTTGATGTTTAAAGTTTTCATCATGTTTCAGTGTTTAAAAAAATATGCAAAAATGTATGAAATCCGCCAATAGAAAAACGCCAATTTTGTGTTATTTCGTTAATTATCATGGATTTACTCTTTAAATTGTTTCGTCAATTCGCTCAACAGACCGTAACCGGTTGGTGGTTTAGCAAAGTTTTATAAAATTTTGATCCGAGCTCATCAATACTTACGGCTTTGGTGGCGAATATCTGCGGAACGTTATCATGCCTGCTGTTGTCGTCAGAACCTTCCAAGAATGTTTGAAAGACTGGAGCTCGTCTCCCTGGACAGCCAAGTTTAACGTGGCTCGGACCGTCGTTCTTCGTCAAATTCTCCCGACGATCATTTGGCCAAGAACACTCAGGTTTTTCTTGAAATACGTACGACCAGTCTTCTCCAGTAATTCCTCTTTAAATGCTGTTCAACGACTGTTCTGTTTTAATTCTGTTCTCACCTCCGAGCAATTTTCTTTCACTCTCCAGGGTTGACAATTTTTGATACGTAATCGGCTTTCTCCCAATCATAGTTAATATTTCAAGACACCAAAACTTGGTGGTTGGGAATGTATACTCGTAGTCCAAGACCGAGTTAAACCTTCTAAGCAAGTCCTCAACTCTTCTTTGGCGACTACGAGGTGCCCAGAGGTTTTCACAAACCTGTCATCTTCCGTTGATGTGCACATCCCAAATACTAATTTTTCCTACATTTATTCACGTATCGTGGACAAGATTTAATAACGCATTACAAATATATTTGGGGTGATAAAGTCCCCTCACTCACAAAACCCTAGTTTCATTTAATTTTCAAAATATGGCCAGTTTATGGGCTCTTCCTGAACGGTTGCTGTTCAAATAATGCTTGGGCAAAGAAAGGAGCAAAGTCCGAAACAGCCTGGGAAATTGCGCGCTCCAACCTGATCCAATGTTCAGTATCAGACTGTCTAGGACTGTGTTGAGCAAAGAATGGATGTGTAGAATCTATGCTGATGATTTGATTATTATACATTGAGCTTTCTTTCGCTGTTAAAACCATAAGGTTGACTTCTTCCTTCTCGTGTTTTCCTTTATTCATCAAATTTCTTCCTTTATTATGAATTTAAGGGGATTTAAAAGTTGGCCCTTAATTATTCTCACATTTATGCCATCCACTGTCTCTGTTCACCGTTCATTTTGCTAAGTTTCGGTTTATTGGCAGTTATCTCGTTCACCGATATTTCAATCACATTTTTTCCGTATTTTATGCTTGGCTCCAGTCCTGTATGCACTTTCGCTGCGTCTGTTGCTTATCCATGTCCGAGAAACTTGTCTTAGGTACGACCGCACCGTCGTCAATAAAATCCAAAGCCAGAGTATTAGGAAGATGGGGAAAGTGGAGGTCGTCCAGCCTGCTGAGGTAGTGGGACGTCCAGAGCTGCTGGTTGTTGGCCCTTACTGGATGTTCGGGTTCGGGTAACTCCCAGGCTGGCAATGCAGAGGCCCGGCTACGCTGCTGTATCGACCTCGGTACGTGACCTCTGACATTACCACCGGGTTCTGCTCGGCAAGGCGCTTTAAATCTGCATCAAAGTTAGAAATACCCGTACAACTCCCCCCCCTCCCCCTCCCCCGCCTTCCTTTGTGGCCGCTATATTAA